>BSBN01000711.1:4800000-6000000 GCA_027924645.1 Cunninghamia lanceolata | reverse complement strand
TGGACTGCAGACAAAAAGCATCTTATATAGAGTATTTCCAATGAGGAAACTTGACCGTTAAGAACTAGCCATGAGGGACCAATGGATTCAACGGCCAATTTTCTAATGGCTAGTCTCCTTAGGTGGGTCCCTCTTAGCATCTAATGTGTTTGTTGAAAATAATCTTTATAAGGTGATTTATGACTGCAATCCAACTCATATATTATCTTGATGATGAATAACATAAGGTAAATTGAAACCTCAATTGAATATCTCATACAGGTCTCTCTAGAAGCCTTGTTCTAATATTTGTACTCTTTTTGCCCCATAAAGACAGTTAAAAAAATTGGAATCACTGAAATGCTTTAGTTCTTTTCTTCAGAAATGGTTTGTTTTTGGATTGTAATTTTTTGTAGAATAGATGTTAGATGAGATATCCTAGAAATGCAACTCAAAGAATTGATTCCAAGGCATGGATAAAGATAGGTATCCCTTGCATACTTAAATTGAGAAGCCAGATTTTAGACTAAACAAAGGATTGTTAAACTGCACTCCCATATAAATGTAGGCTCAAGTAGTCTCAACTCTTTCCCCATAGAGGCGCGTTTACAACCATGAAATCACTCTTTACTTGATTCCAAAGTTTCAGAATTCCTCGGTGCATTTAAAATATGTTGAAAGTGACATGTGAAAAAGAAATGCAAGGCCTGAACCCTTATTTAAGTTTAAGCCAGTGAAATCTCAATCCATACCCTAGAGAGAAGAGTTTACAACTGTGAAACCACACTTTACTTGCTTTCAAAGTTAAAAACTAAAAGTAACACATAAACAAGAAATGCGAGGACAAAAACGAAGATAGAGGAAAGGAATTATCCAGATTGGTAAAGCAAATAAAAAGGTTAAGAGCAGTAACTGTACTTATTTGAACTATAAAACTAAGACATTTGATTTACCAACCTTAGGCGAATCTGTGCTACCACTTAATAACAGCAGTCTCAGCTGGAAAAGGTTAAAAACAGTAAGCATACATATTTAAACTATTAAACCAAGACACTCAATTTACCAACCTTCGACACTCCTGTGCTACCACTTGTATACATAATAACTGCAATGTCAGCTGGTACAGGTAAATTTGATTTAGGTGGAATTTGTCGTCCACGACTCTCAACTTCAGAGAAGGAAGAAACAGTCCAATGGCTACTAGTCCTTGATACAGGTGTAATAATTCCTTTGTCTTCCATGTAGACAATGCGCTTTACAGCCCCCAAATGGCCACTTATGTCAATAAGCTTTTGCATCTGCTTCTGATCGCATATGATTGTTGACACTTCTGTCTGTCCTAGCACAAGAATAAACCATTTAGAACACCAATTTATTAGGGGCCAAAAATCAAGGGAAAATGTCAATATAAACGAAAAATCAACAAAGGGATTTTTAGTTTTGCAGAGAGAAAAATGGAATATGAAAAACTATTAAAAAGTTGCCAATTATATTTTTTGAATTTGATAAGCTTCCTCTTTGTTGACAATATTTTTAATTTGCATTTGTTACCCCTCACACCAACTTGGCCTCTTGGTGTGACCAGGTACATGGAAGGATGTGTGGGTAAAATTGACGGTCAATGTTTTTATGGATGTGTAACTCTTAATAATAAGATAAAAAAGAGACAAATATTAAATATACAACACATGCAGCCAACATTATAGATCAAGCCTTCCCGATAAGGTAGCAAATTTGAAAGTTCATCAAAAGCTCAATTTATAACATTGGCTACATGTGTGCGTTATTAACAGTTTTATTATTCATTGTGTATATCTAGCACAGATACATCTTAATACAGATCTGATATGCACTGAGAGGTATCCCAAATGTCGGATATGCTCACACTTTGGTTTATTTCCTATTTGTCACCCTATACTTATCTTTAGTCCTAATTAACCACACCCTAATGACATTGGTTGGTGGGTGGTTATTTGGTGGTTGAGAGAGGGTGATTGCTCACACATGTACTATATATTTACATAGTTTGTTGATTAAATTGAATGAATGAAGATGGTATTGCCATATATGTTTTCTGTGTTTGATCTTCATTCTTCTTCCTCCACTGATCCTATAGATTTAACAAGTGGTATCAGAGCTATGTAGATTGCTGAAACAATGAAGTAATGTGTGATTGGTTGGTTAGCTGATGAGAGAAGTTGGTTGCTTCCTGAAGTTGCAGTGCTGTGAGAAGCCAGAAGAAGTTGTATGAGTTCAATAAGTCTGGATTTGTGCTTGCCTAATTTTGTTATGAACGTCAATTTCTTTGAGTTGGTCTGGTAAATTGTTGGAGTTAATTTGATAATGAGTTTTTTGGCCCGTGTAATGCAGTTGGCCTGCAATTTTCTTGAATATAAGTTTGATAACTTGGCCTTATTTGATCAAGTCAGCCCTCTTACCTGCAAAAACTGATAAGGTGGCCTGCAAACAAGTTGAAAGTTGAAACCTATCATTGTAGCCATTTTTAAAATCAGTTTAAGTTAGTTTTGCAATTGATTATGTAGCCTCCTGTCAAAATACAAAAAGTTGGCCTGCATTTTTCTTTTTACACAGTTGGTCTGTAAATTTGTGAAATTCAGCATCCAAATAATATTAGTCGGCCTGCAAACTTATCAAAATCAACCTATGTATGCTGAATCAGCCGTACCCTCAAAAAAGTTAAAACAATTCAAGTCGATCTGTCCAAAAAAAAAGTCAGCCTAAATTTTTGAGAGTTATACTATGTTCCACCAAGTTTCCAGGATGGGGATGGCAGGGGACTGTTGATGATTGTTTTTGGACAAGTCAACAATTAGAGTGAAATACTAAGTATCTGACTCCCTCTTGAGCAAAGCCTCTCGAATGCTGAACTAGGTGATCAAACAAGATGACTCCAAGGTTCCTTTCTGATGATTTTGGTAAGAGACAGCTCAGTGACTAAGTATGATTTTGCTGTTAACACACAAAGGGACTTACGCAATTGTTCAAGTAAACTTGTTGTTTCAATGATCACGGAAGCGGATACTGGAGAGTCTAAGTACTACAGTTGATGGCGTATGATTTAGCAATTGATGTTCTTGGTTCTAATTCTAACTCAATGGATAAAAAAGGGGAAAAGATGTAAAGTTTAGAAACACTAATCTAATCCTAGATGCAAGGATGATTACTACTCAAGGTGAAATCAAACCAGATCCTGCTTCGCCAAGATGGACAACTACACAAGATAGGTGCAATCTTCTAGGGTATACAAGATGTTTAAATCACTTATGCTCATGAAAATTTCAACAAACATAAAGATCAAATTGATGTCCAATTCTGTTCAGGCTAACCATGCACTGCAATTTGCAAGCCACAAACTACAAATGGTATGAACTTTAGATTTCACCATAAAGCAAGAAAGAAACCTTCCATTAACTAACATAAACTCAAAGAAAACTTATAACTTAATATTCGCTTGAAAATCTAAACCATGCAACACTCAGAAACGCAAATAGAATCACCAAAGCAATGAATCTTTTATTATCTCAGAGAGCTCTTGCAACAATTTTAGAAATTTCAATCGTACAAATGAGAGCAACAAGAGCCCTTTTATAGACCTCAAAAGGAATGAAGGGTCAAGATCAATCGGCCAAGTCAGCGGACTAGATTAAGCCACATCACAAGTGGTTATAACAAACTTCTCTTTATTAAATGAAAGAGGCCAACTTTATTAAATGAAGGAGGTTATCTGTATTAAATGAGGAGGGCTATGAAGAAAAGAACAAAGGCACGCCTCGCAAGAAGATAAGAATGATATATCCTTATCTTATGAAGAATCCCCATGTGAATATCCATCACTAGAAGCTTGGCATTCAATGAATTTGGACACTATTTGCTTGACTTCCTCCACTAGTACACTTGGCGCATTCTGAAAGGTTCCTTCAGCTTCAAGTACATCAATTGAATAAAGGCCAAGTGTCCTTTCCCAATCAGTTATCCTTGCTTTGTTGTCGCCAAGGTGGACAGCAAGTGAAAATATACTATCAAGTCTCTCATCTGTAACATCATTTTCCTGAAAATAGAAAAACTGAACTTGTTCTTTTAGATTCTCAAGAGTCATTCCCCCAAATGGATTGCAGATCTTCATTAAAGAGGTATGTATTCCATCCTGAATCCTTTGAAGCATACTTCTAACTCTCGACATATCTATTTCTATCTTATCCAGCAACTGTCCTTTGATGCGAAGGCTATAATACCAGGAGGAAAAGTTGTATGTTCTACCTTCTTCAATCACTTCAACATGTAACAACTCATCAATGGATGTTTCCATCAGGCTTTTCAAGTGTGCCAAGTATTGATCCTTGAGGTCTTTGAATTCAACACAAGATGTCATAAGTGCAAGTACCCTCTCCTTAAGACTAGTAATCTTATCACTCACTTGCATAATGTCTCTCAGATGTCTAAATGTAGTCTTCTTTGATCTTTTCATCCAATCCTTCATTCTGTGAGATGAAGACTTCAACTCTTCTAGGTGTTCAACTGTTTCAGGAGGAAGGAGAGATGGAGGTGTAGCAACCCTTTCCTGCTGATGGATAGGATGCACTAAATGCTGAATGTACTGCTCTAAGACACGACATCTTTGCTCAGCCTTGATTCTGCCTTCTGTTTCTTGTCTTATGATAGCTCGAGCATTATCAATTAAATCCTGAAGCTCTTCTTCAACTTGCATTCCAGTCGAAGGACCCAGATTGATTGTATTGATGTCATAATCATCAGGTGTTACATCCTCTATATTCTTTTCAAGCCTAGGAACTGCTACATGTACTTTCCTTACACCTGTTTCATCTTTAGTGATCTTGGAAAGGATATTTGCCTTCTTCTTCGGTTTCTCCTTCGACATATCTAAGAGTAACTCATCAACTGGAAGGGGAGGACAGATCTCAAGTTCACAATTCTCTCTGATTCTTTCCTGTAACCACTCTGGCAGCGATGAAAGATCTTGCTGATGTTGTAATTGTCTTCCTTGTGCAGGCAATGATTCCTCTTCAGCTTCATCCTTATCTCCAATATCCGCTTCCATGATCATTGAAACAACAAGTTTACTTGAACAATTGCGTAAGTCCCTTTGTGTGTTAACAGCAAAATCATACTTAGTCACTGAGCTGTCTCTTACCAAAATCATCAGAAAGGAACCTTGGAGTCATCTTGTTTGATCACCTAGTTCAGCATTCGAGAGGCTTTGCTCAAGAGGGAGTCAGATACTTAGTATTTCACTCTAATTGTTGACTTGTCCAAAAACAATCATCAACAGGGACAAGGGGACACATTTCTGGGACAGACGTTTTGGGAGGCCAATTTTTTGGGGACGGCGGGGGACAGCTATTAAAAATATGGGGAAATTTTTAAAATAGCGGAAATTTCAAATATTCATATGATAATATTGATAAGGCATTCACCATATACATTATGGAACCTTAAACCATTACATTAGAGTTGAATTGAGATTTCATATGAGAGTTGACAAATGAATTCACCATTTTTTTTTATAAGTGTTGCCATCTTTTAAAATTTGTGGCAAAGGTTCAAAAACTATGTTTGAGTTAAAAAATTCTATAAAGTGTACTTTTGGCGACGACCGTAATGAAAAGTTCCTCCAAGCACACTTTTTAGCAACAACCATAGTAAAAAGTTCCTCCGAAATAAAAATAAAAATAAAAAGTGTTGATATTGAGGCGCACTTTTTGTCGATGACTATTAAAAAATTCCTCCAAAATAAAAATAAAAAATAAGAAGTGTTGATATTGAGGCACAATTTTTGGCAACGTCTATACTAAAAAGTGTTGATATTGAGGAGCACTTTTTGGCGATGACCATAGTAAAAAGTTTCTCCAAAATAAAAAGTGTTGATATTGAGACGCACTTCTTGGCGATGACCATGGTAAAAAGTTCCTCCAAAACTGTAAAGAATTCATCTTTCAAGCATGAAGTTGCCATGGCGAAATACTCAAGTTCGAGTGTTTGGCATATCATCATGACTAAAAGTTTCAAAGTGTTTTAAAAATATTCGCCATGATCAAAATTGGGGAAAACCTTCATCAAAATCATCCAAAGCCGCCTACCCAAAAGTCTATTTTTAGCATGTAGCTTGCACCATTTTTAACAATCATTTTTTTCAAAGAAAAGAGCATATTTTGAGATTTTCTATTTTTAGCCAAAACTATTTATACCCCGGCCTATTTTTAACAGTCTCTATTTTTAGTGCAAGGAGCTTTTTGAGGAGTCTACTATTTTTAGATCATCTATTTTTTAGAAGTCTATTTTAGATCTCTTGCCATGCATGAGATGAGACTTCTAAAGGATAAATTGTAATAATTTTAATTGTCAATTGAATTGATAGTCGCGTGTCTTAGAATTAGAATTAGTGGATAAGATTAATTTGTAATAAAGCTTGCACTCATGGCTGCTCAAGGTAGAAGTAACAAATAATTTCCTTCATTTATTTTCATGCAATGCTTTGTAAATAGTATAAATAAGTATTATTTTACACTTAATTCCTAATGGAAATTCTCACGCCTGTATTGTTGAAGTTGCTATTCACCGAGTATTTAGTGTTATTGTTAAATCTAGAATTTGTCATTCAATAGAATTTAGTATGCCTATTTCGCTTCTAAATTACTGTGGAAGTGTTTACACCTTGTGCTATTGTCTTCTCATAAGTTAATAATTACTAAAAGTTTTGAATTGCAATGTGTTAGGTCGATAGATGTAACTTTGAATACAACTATCATGTTTAACTTATAATGTCTTGTGTATGTATTTTAGCTTATTTAATCTTTATGTTGTACTTACATTGTTTAGTCTATGTTTTTAGTTGAATAGCACAAGCATCTAGTCTTAGGATTTATTTTCAGTCAAAAAGCATAAAATCATTCGCCTTGTGTTGAAAGAGCATCTCAACTTTTTACACTAGACAAACCCAAAAAGATATGCATTTAAAGTTTATTCAGCCTGAACATAAAATCTCCAAAAAAAATTGTAAAATTATAAAATGCAAGTACATATTGTTCATAATAGGTTAATTTTTATTTTACAAGGAGCTTACCCTTCTAATTCAAAGAGCGATTATATTGCACATCTGTTTCATTTTGTGTTGCACTGAAAGGTGCAAATTAAAATGCTAACATTAGTAATAAGCTGGTTCAAACATGTAGAACTAATAGTTCTCATCTTATTTCCTTGTAGGCACCATTATGTTGTATGGAGTATTAATATGTAACAACATTGTGAATTTATTTTCACCAATAGTTGGTTGCAAAGCTCTTCCCTTGAGTTCATTTGCAATTAATATAAATGCTTTTAATAATAAAGGCCTATCGTACCCACACGAAAAAATTTCCACTAATTGGTATGTTCAACTGGTCTTGATTGTTGAAAACCTCATACCACTATGTCTTTTGTAGTACTTGGCTAACCTTGCAGGGCCAAGAATTAATATTTTGAAAATCCAAGGCAAGGATATGAAGAAAGGCGTGCCTGGAGCAGGTTTGGCGCGCCTAGGGCAAGTGAAGCATGCCTGGAACAAGTTAGGCACACCTAGAGGAGAATTGGTGTGCCTAATTGAGGTTAGGCGCACCAGAGTGAGGTTTAGCACCCCTAGAATCAGTAAGGCATGCCTAGAAGTAGCAAAGTGCGCCAAAGCTCATGAAGGTGCGTCAAAAAACATAAAAGCACGCCTATCAAAGATCTAGATCGCCTATGGATGGCAAGTGCACTTAGAAGTCAAGTTCACTGAAAAGAATTGAAGCACGCCAAAAAGAATGTGAAAGTGCGCCTACCAACTCAAAATAGCGTCTATGTCAAAAAAGAGCACCAGTGAGACTTGAGGCATGCCTGGAGGTAGTTTGGGGCCCCTGGAGCCAAGGAGGCACACCTAGAGCTAGGGAGCATGTCTTGGAGTCATAAAGTGCTCTAAAGCAACGTGGAAATGCGTTCAAAGACAACAAAGGGCATTCAAACCAGTGAAGGAGAGCCAGGAGGAAGTCTGAAGTGCTCAGAAGAAGATTGGTGCACCTAGAAGCAATGAGACGTGTCAGGAAACATCAAGGCGCATCTAGGAAAGGTGAAGCATGCCATAAGTGAGCAGGGCGTGCCAAAAGACAATGAGACGGGCCAAGGTACATTAAAGCGCACCTAAAAGAAGAGAAGCGCGTCCATAATAGGCGCAACGTGACTAGACACAAAATGGAGACTCTAAGAAGGCGCATTTCAAACTGAGCAGGCACGTCTAGTTTCCATAAAGTGCGCATGAACTAAGGAGACGCGTTTAAAAAGGTCAAGACACTCAATAATAGAAGGATGCATTCAAATTAGAAGGCGCTCCGTTTCTTCAAATGGAATCATCAAAGTATTTAGAAGTGTTCTGAGAGTAAATGGCGCGCTCAATAAGAGGGAGACGTGCCTGGAGGCAGTTTGGTGCGCCTGGAGCTAGGGAGGCGCGCCTGGAGTCAGATAAGCGCACCAGAAGTCTAAGAAGCGCGCCATAAGTGAGCAGGAGCCACCATATTTGTTTATAGGTGTGCCAGAAGTCAACTAGACGCGCCAGGGAGGAAAGAGACGCATCCAAAGAAGGCGAAGCGCGTCCATACATGAAGGCAAGTGCATTTTTAGGACCCTGAGCGCAAGATGGTTGAAGAAGGCGCACCCGTCTGAAGGTTGGCGCGCTCATCTTGAAGGTGGCACATTCCTCATACAAGAGGGGTGCTTCTTAAGGACAAGGCGCATCCCATTTGGTCAAGGTGCGCCTAAATTAAGCCTAGCGTGCCCAGAGTGGAAGAAGCGCGCTTTTTCAAAGAGGAGCGTTATTTTTAGGTCGACCTCCTTCATGCAAAGTCATGCACCCCTTCATGCAAAGCTTATGCCTTTTCATAAAGCTATAATTAGGATGCTTTTATCATGCAATTAATGGAACTATTTTTGTAATAAACATGCGCTAATCACTTTAGTTGATTTTTATATGGCTTTAGGATTATTTTATTATTTGTTTTAGTTACAAATATGACTTGCATGCATGCAAGTCCAGTTCTAGAGTGAAGAGTATTAGTTAAACTCTTCTTTCCCTTTCATGCATTTGCTTTGTAGTTGTATATATCATAAATAAGTGTTTTTTGCACATTGTAGAGGAGAGAGATTTTAAAATTCAAGATTCATTATTAGTTAGCTTTTTCAGAGCTTTTAGGAGTTAGCTTTCTCAGCAATTAGCTTTTTCAGTATTCAGTGTTCAAGTGTTCAGAATTCAGTGTTATATTTTGATCAATCAATGAAAATGGAAATTCTCATGCCTTCATTATGTTGGATTTGCTAGTTACCTGGTGTTCAAATTGTGATTTTGTTGTTTGTTTGATAACATTTATTATGCTTGTTTTCGCTGATAAATGCTTATTGAAATGTGTCATCTGTGCCGAAGGTTAAGTCGATTCAACGAATTTGTGAACTTTGTGTCGCAGGTGAAATTGAAAGTATAAGTCGCAGCTTTGCATCGTCTTATAGTTGATCTAGTCAAGGCTTTCATAATGTGTTCAATCAATCCAATTGTATACTTGCGCTGCTCAGCCTCCGAGTTTAGTTGAATAGTGCGAGAGTGTAGTCTAGGCTCTGATTTCAGTTAAAAAGCACAAAATCTTTGCTTCGCTGTTGAATGTGTGTTTCTGTCTTTCTCTTGCGGCAAATACAAAAGAAAAAATTTTATGTTTTCTTCAGCATAAGTATGAAAAACCCCTAAAAAGTCTGTTCATATTGTATAGTTTTAGTCAAGTTTTATTTTACAAGGAGCTTCCCCTTCAAATTTGAAGAGTGGTTCTACTGCACATCTGTTCGTTTTACTTTTGCACTGAAAGGTACAAAATAAAACACTAAGGCCACAAGTGTATCATTGTGGCCAGTGTTTGGGCAATAAACCTTTTATAATTTGAATATTTGTACATTGTAAAACTTTTGCAATCTATAGTATTGTGATTGGAATTATCGCCTTTGCTTCCAAGATTCAAGGATACTTTAGATACATCAATAATAAACTTATAAAATGTTGTACCTTACAAAAAAAATTGTATTGAGGCATTTTTCGAGTCAAAATATTGTCATTCCTCATTTTTTGAGCCATTGTTCAATACATGTCTTTTATGTTTGTTAATGATAGATTTTCAAACTCTAACCAATGTCTTCACACAACCAATGGCGAATGCTCTCTAACACATCAAATGAGACAAAGTGTGGAGCTTGGATGAGCGAAATGATGCAAATTGACTAAAGCATGGAAAAAGAGACATCATTGCATATTGGAGCACGTGAATGCACTAAGTGACCCAAAGTCGATAAAAAAGTGGAAAAAATGGCATCCCAATGTATTGGAGTGCTTCTCTCCAAAGGATGGACACTTCATGTGTTTCAAGTCACAAAAAAGGGACATCCTAGTGTATTGGTGCACTCCTCTTCATTGAGTATCCAATTTTAAGTGAACTTTAAGTGAAAAAAAGGACATTCAATCAAAAAGTGCACACCGTTGTAAAGAGATGTTCCAATTTCAAATCAAAAACACAAAAAAGGGACAATACGAGGAAAAGAGTGCTCCTAGCCATAAATTGTCCAATGCCAATATGAAATTAGAACAAAAAGGAAGAATATGTGAAGAAGCGTGCTCCTAGCCATAAATGTCCAATGTCAACATGAAATTAGAACAAAAAGATATTTTAAATGAAAAAGAGAGCCCCCCTTCACTAAGTGGGAAAGTCAAGTGAAAATTGAAACAAAAAGTAAAAAGGGACAACCTATGGATTGGGGGCGCTCCTCTCTAAAGGAAGACCAAGTTTTGTCAAATGCAAAAAAGGGGCACTTAGACCATTCTAGTGCTCCTCTCCATTGAATGGACAAATTTCATACAAAAGAAAACAGCAAAGGTTTCAACACTAAATCTGCCCTAGAAGGGTGTTTGTAAGGATCAAAAATAGAAAAGCTCCATCCATAAAAGATTTGGGTGTTTGCTCTTCATTCCTCCATTCCTTCCAAGCTTCATTGAAGACTCTTTTGGTCACTTTAAACAGGGTTTTCAGCAAGTAGCAGGTTTGCAAGTGTTACAGCAGTATTCAACAATAACACATCATTTGGTATTCATTTGCAGCAGTTACCATATGTTTTCAGTCATCACCTAAACAGTAGTTTGACAAGATAACGAAAGCCTTATTATTTCCTTCACTCTTCATTCAAGGTGCTTCAAGGTCATTGGTCTGATTTTCACCAAAAGAAATCATATGGAGGTTGTCATCAAGCAAAAGATAGATTGTTGAGATTTCAATTTTGACAAGACCTAGGGTTCCAAGCCACTAACGAAGAAGTCAGATTCAAGTCACCAAGATTGTTTGGTGAAGATTTCAAGTTTCTTTTGAGGATCTGTCATGGTCAGAACAGCGGAGCTGCATCAGGATCACTAAGAGTGGCCATTCACCATCAAACTGACTATTTTTAGATGCTACAATTTTTGAGAATGGCTATTCTAAGATAACCTTCTAAAAGGTTTATCTCAAGATGAGATATATTAAGTGAAGGTCTATTTAAGGTTTTTTTTTTTTGTTTTAGATGAGATATTTCAGACAATATTATATTTTGGGTTTGCTTCAATTGCAATCAAACCATTTTTCACATAGAAACTACAATATGTTTTTTTAATTTATTTATCATGTAAAATATTGTAAAAATTTATAAATAATTGTTTTATGCACTTAGATTTTTATGGAATAGATTTTTATGGAATGGTAATTTTATGTGTACTTGCTGATGGAATTGTTGCTCAAGCTCTTTGTTCTGTCTTATGTGTTGATTTGGTATATTGAATAGAAATTAGTGATTGTTGCAGGCTTTGTACTGCAGATTTCATTAACATCGGTGTTGTAGCTTTGTATGCAATTTCCATTATTCAATTTATCGAGTCTTGTCTAATGTTTTCAATCCAATTCAATTTGTGTGTTGTACTCATTCTTTTTTGCCTCTATTTTTAGCAAAAAAGAGTGAGTGTGAGTTAGATGTCATAGATTAGACTGTTCACATCAATAAAAAGATATAAAATCTCTCATTTGTGCATCGAAGTGATGATTAGCCTTGTGCCCATACCCAAGAACAAAATGACAGGCATTTTATTTAGTTTGTTTGCCTTGCCTGTTGAAACCCTAAAATTATCTTGTGCATATTGTAAAAAAGCTAAATTTCATTGCCGTAGATTCTAGGGATTAGTTTAGTTTTGTTACAACGGGAGTTTCCACTTCCAATTCAAATAAAGGTTTTACCTTACATGCTCTTTTTTGTGTTGTCCCGAAAATGACAAATTAAAATGCAAACAAACAATGCCTATAGAAAAGTTATCTTTCCAACCAAATTTTACTAAAAATGTTCATACACATTCTCATTGGACAAACAACAAAAAAGCAAATAGTGAAGAGAACAAGTCAAACATCTATGCTTTCAATTCACTTATCTATTGCTAGATAATTTAATTTCAAAAGCAAATTTTGCATTGCAATATTTTTGTAAAAGGAAAATCAAGGCTTTCTAATATAACGACTCAGCAAAAGAAAGTATTAGTCTTCCATTTTTTTATGTTTTAATTTGATCCAAATAAAATTTGTGGTAATTTATTTCCATTCAAAACTCAAGTTTAAGAGTAACGCTTTCGGGATGGAACTCTAAGGGAGAAGGTTTTAACACTAATCACATAGAACCTAGACTTTACAACCAAAGACCAATTATAAGATTATATAGTAGCCAACAAAAAGAAATAAGAAATGGCTGTCATGATACAAACCTCGTTCAATGAGAGGGCAAGAGCTTCACCTCCCAATGAGGGATAGATACTAACCACTGGGATATTGCATCGGAAGCACCCCTGTACCACATCCATGCATTTATTCCAAATTATCAAATTCCAGTGGAAATATATCATAAATAAAAAGCAGGGCCTTGCTTAAAAATATACAGTGTAGACTAAAAAATAGGGCCCTTCTTATTAAGCCCATATTGAGAGGATGCTCCATGTCCTTTCTATGATACGTTTTATTTATTTTGTGCTTATTGACAAAAAGATTCATTTTCATGGATTTTTCTTAAAGATAACACCTAAGCTATGTTTCAAATAGACAGTCTAAATTAAATCTTTTTTCAAACGAGGACAGACCAAGATATGACCTGATCTTGTGCAAAATTCAGTATAATATTCTGTCATTATGTTCCAAACTACAAAGCAATATAGGAATGTCCATTTCTTCTCTTGCATTCAACAACAAAATTACTTTGATTTTCAAAACAAAAATATAGGAAAAGTGAATAAGTAAAAACTAACCTGCAAGGCAATAAGCCACTCTGCTCGGGTTTCGGCAAAAATAGCAGTTCGCTGTCCTGTTGTATGGCCTAGTTCCATTAATCCTGATGCAAAGTTGCACACACGCTTAAATGCTGTACCATAGGTTATCCACTCGTAATTACCCAGATGTAATAGTTCACAAGGTTTTCCATCTTCCCCAACTTCCCTTTGTCTGTTAATGAATTTTCTTGTTCCTAACAACCGTGCATGTTCATGATGTTTACATGATTGCTCAAATAGAGCTGCAATAGTTGAAGCACCTTCAAAAGGTATTTCTAACAGAGCAGGAAATTTACTGTTGCCAAGAAAATTACTGTTGCCAATTGCATAACCAGGTTCTCCACCAACTTCCACACGCACACCACGTTTCCTATTTTTCATGCTTGTGAAGGCAAAGAAAAGAACAGGTACAAGGACACCAATGAAAAGGGCACTCATATAAACATCTCTACTTTTATGCTGCAGATATATTGAGTTGCCTGTGTCTATGCTTTCCATATGATTTCACAGGCAGTGACTGACCAATGCTTGAAGAGGATCCAGGATGAGTTGTCTTTATACTATGATAACAGCTGCTTAGGTCGATCAAAAGACTATCATATCAATTTCAAGTACATTATCAGACCATCAATCCTGCATAAGACAATAACAATGATGCCAATGTGATAAAAACACCTTTGTATCTTCTAACTTGTTACATCCTTTATTTTTTCTTGAAAAGGAAATTATGCATAAATCAGAACTTAGAACAAACCAAAAATTAAATAAGAGTTCTAAAATATCAATATCCTGCAGTCCTATCAACTGGAAAAATTGGCACACAAATAAGAATCATGGATTTTTTTACTGTACTGTTTTTAGAACATCCTAATTGTATTAAAAGCATGGAAATACATCTAAAGACCAGTCCAACAGAAACAAAATGCTATTTGTCTGTTTTACCATTATGTTCTCCCTTTTCCCAAACAAAACTTTACCTAAAACAAGGACACTAACAATCCCTAAGACACATATATTGTAATGTCCCCATTTTTGTAATGGTCACATTTGATTTGGGTATTTAGCCTTGTCACCATTTCCATGGGCTAAATCGTATTCTAAGGGAATGATTTGTGTTTGAGCTAGGACCTTGAAGGCTTGGAAACTAGAAAGTTGGCTCAACACTCTATTTTATTTGTATTTTTGGCTAGCAATATTATATAATATTTTTATAAAAGCCAAAAATAATATGCCAAGGCAAAATTGAAGGATGGGAAAAATAAAAGTTGGATAGCTCAAAGATTGGACTTGGGAAATTTTGATGGAGAAAATAAAATATTATATTATATTATTTTAAACCCAAGAAAAATCGATGCCAAAGAAAGAAAAATAAAATAATATTAAAATATTATTTTATTGGCAAAAATCGGCGCTCAAGGAGAGAGGAAAAAAAATAATAAAAAAATATTATTTTTGCCAATAAAATCGGCGCCTAAGGAGAAAAGGTAAAAAATAATAAAATATTATTGTTTTATTGTTTTTATGGTTGCCGTCCAAGGTGAATAAGGTGAAAGCATTTAAGAATATCAAATTAAATATTTGATTTTTGGAGGTGGACTTGAAATTGTTTATATTTTGGCTAATTGGGTGGCCCTTGGAGAGAAAATATAAAAAGAGGTCTTTGGCATCATTTTTGACATCTTTGACATATGGTAAACTTTGCATATTGAGTTTTGATCTTGGCTGAAAGTGATTTTCAGTTGATTCAAGGTGGTGTTCTCTTGATTTATTGTGGTTTGGAGATGATCCCATTCCACCATGAGAGGTCAATTCATATGGAGTTCATCATTGGGCTTAATTGGTGACTTTTGATCGTGTTTTTGCTTCATTCAAGCTAGGGTTTGACAGGGATCTTTGTTTTCAGCTAGCAATCGAGTTTGATATTCAGATGTGGCTTTGATTTTGATACATTTTCATGAATAAGTTGATTGGAGAGGGTTTTCACTTGGATACCTTGACAAAAGGAGGTGTTTTTGGTGATTTCTATCATTCTTGCATGGTCTGATTTTTGTAACAACAGTCTGCAAATTGATATCAGTTTTAGATCTGAGGAGTATTTGGCATTTACAACAGGGTTTCAACATCAACTTTGCTTCATAACCCAAATCGCTACCCATAGGTGCTTGGCCGCTTGAGTTTGGAGTGTGTTCTTGGCATTTGACATCAAGGTTTTATGGCAGCAGCAGATACAGGTTTTATACAGTCATATCAGACCTCCATTTGGCTGCTACAATTGCTTTTCAGTCATACCTAGCTGGGTACTTCATCAATACTTCATAGAGATTTATCTTTCATTCATACGGCTAGGGTTTGGACTTATGTTTTGGCATTTTGGGATGTATTTGAAGGTCTGAAATTCAAATCAGACTTGACTGATTGTAATTTCCAGCCCTCATTATTTGTAATCAGCTTTCAAATCAATAAACAAAATAAGCTATCAATGCGGGGTATGTTCATCTATGTTTATAAGAGTTGTTTGATTGCCTAATATCACTATTTCATGTTCATTTCTTGTTATTTGGATGTGTGCTTGCAACCTTTCAATTTTTATGATATTGCAAACCCATTGTCAAAAACCAAAGTTAAAAAACCTAAGTACTTTGCAAGCAAAACAAATCAGAAATTTTCAGACCAGCAAAGGAAAAAATTTCAGTTAGATAAGGCAGGGTTCTTACAGTGGTATCAAAGCTCATTTACAAATCAGAATTTTAGCAATTATCCTAAGTGGGATATTACATTTATAATTGCAAATAGGAGTATCCTATTCACTTTCATTACAAAATAGGAGTATCCTATTTACTTTCATTACAAAAATGGTATCTTTCTTTTGTAAGTGTGAAGCTCATCCCTAGCAAATTATGGTTGGCACTTATATTAATGCCCTTGAAGTGGACCTGTTTACTTTGGATCATTCTGATGTTCCGCTTGCAGGTTTGTATCAGGGGCCCATATTGGTGTTAAGCTGCTTTGATGTTGGCTAAAAACAGGTACTCTCCAATCTGTAGTCTCACCCTAAGAGTTGTTGTTGCTCCCAGTTTTGGTAGCCTGTTTCTTAGATGTTTGTTGAAGGTCGATGTTTTCTTGCATAGCCTCAACCACAAGTCTTTTGATAGGATCATACAGGTGGAGTTTCTGCATAGTCTTCAACCTCTATTCTTGATATACACAATTCTTCATCAAATGTTGGATACAAACATCTGATTTTCACTGCAGCATTTTGGTGTTTCAATGCAAAGAGTTAGTTTGTTGATACAAGCATTTGATTGAGAGGTTTGGGCTGCATGTTTATCAAATTGATGAACCAGGATGTTAATACTACTCTCCAACTTGTTCATGGCCCTGAATGTAGGCATATGACCCTCCATCCTGTTAACCTCAAGGTGTTGCGGCTCAATCTCTCCACATGTCTTGGCATTAGTATCTTTTGACCTGGCAGTGGGGTTCTCTGTGGAACAAAGGTGACTATGGACGTCCCTAACCCCATCAAGATATGGCATGAAAGCAGAATATCTAAGATTACCATCATCTACCACCAAAGATATGTATTTTTTTTCCATGAGCAGTAATTTGTATAGAATATGTGTTTGAAATATCATCGTGAATCATGATAGTCTTTGGACGTCACTGGAATCTGTATTGAGTGTTTCATCAAGTCAATTGTGTGTGTACACCTCATCCTCAAGTGCCCCTAAGTGAACCCAGTCAACGTATATGTGGATTTCCTTCTTACACATGGTGGAATTACTAGCAAATGTTATACTTCATTCCCTGATAGCATTAATCAGATGTAGACTCAATTGATAAGGTCCTTTATATCTCATGCTCCATTCCTTGAGTGCCATTGCCTGGTCAAAATGTTGTTTGCGTAGGCCAATATAAGCAATGTTAATGTCCTGTAGGATAGGTGTATGGATAGTGTGAGGATGAAAAGTTTATCTGAACTGGATAATGAAAAGATAGTAAATTTAACTTACTGGGCAACTATTCTCAATCTCTAGTGAAAACGACTATAGATATAGAACTTGAAACCATAGTTTTAAAACTCACAACTCAGAAAAACTCAGCAGACCCAATTTTGACTCAAACTCGGCAAATTTCGACAAATTAAAAAATGCTTGAATTCATTAAAAAAACATAAATTTCATGCAAAATCCAGTTACAAAATATATGAAACAAGTATGTAGAACGTTGGGGAAGTGTTTTCTATTAGATTTGAATAAAACAAGAGCATAATATCACATCAACATGTGAATACAACAGCTGATAATTTGATATGAATCTCATAATGATTGAAAATCATCATCAAAAATTACAATTCCATGCAAGTTACAACAATTTATAACTTTCTCTTCCCTGCATATATTCTAGTGTTGGCCTTGTGCAGACTGTGCACCAAGTTTTCAGCACGGACTATGCGAGTACTCGTGAGTGAGTTCCAGCAGTTTTTTGTCTGCAATTTGTGGCAAGTGGCGAGTTTTCAGTGCAGGTAATGACTTGAGAAGTTTAGCAGGTACCCTATGAGTTTTAAAACTACGCTTGAAACAGTATCAAACACTCATAATTTGTTAATTCTTAGGAAGATCAGAATATGCAAATATTTACAACAGTCTACAATGGTTGCAGATGCATTTGAGGTCATCCTACAGTCCAACGAAGTAGAAAAAAGCTCCTAAGAAACAAAGAAAAAACAAGGTATGTATTGGTCATTGAGAAAATCAATAGAAAACAACAGTGTGGTAGTTTCAACTTTCACTTTTGTCAAGGCGGTCATGAAAATGACCTGGTGGCTATGCCTAAAATGTATGTGGTGGTTTTGTCTCAATAAGTCAAGGGAGAAGAGGAAAGGTTGGAAATGGTCTCTCTTCCAAATCTGAGGCTTTTGAGCTTCTTGTGTGAACCTCTTCTCATCCAAAATTGTATAAATGCACCCACAAATGGTCATTGTAGAATATCTTTGAACAATTCATTCATTTTTTTTCTCTTTTTCCTCATTCTTTAATCGACTGAAAGGTTCCTTGTTCAGAGTGCGCTAGAGACTTATGTGTAGCAGAGATTGTGCATTTGCAGCAAGTTGCAGAGCAACTACAAGTGTAGGATACTGTAAAAGTTTTGAGTGTCCCTTAAGGCCTTGTGAAGAAAGTGAGCTTGTGAGATTGCAAAAAGATAGTGGCAAGTGAAGGCAAACAGCCTTACTGTTCTTGAGTTCCTTCTAGCCTTAGGTTCTCTAAGTTAATTTCTTGTCTTAGGTTTTGTGCTTGTGATGTTTTTATTTTAAGCTTTGCAATTAATGCATATAGTAGATCTCTTTCATTTACATGAGTTAAATAACTCATTTCTAAGCACAAAAACATTGTCTTCTTAAGCAAATTAATGAGAATACAGTCATAGAATCAACTAGGTGTTAATTAGAAATTAACAGGATTCATGTAGGCAAATTGGTTAAGGAATATATATACTAATTAAGGATCAGATTTATATCAAAGCAGTTGTGTTACTCAATTTTTGTAGTTTCCTTTTGGCGTGTGAGTGTGACCAATTTTGTAAATTGATGCACATGACTATTCCAATTTTGTAAGAGGATAAGGCATTTCATTTCCATTCCATCAAGAGATACCCACTTGGAAGAATAGAGAAGCGAGAATCATGACCATGAAGAAGATCAAACCAGCTCAATATGATAAAACAGGATTTATCAAGTTGAAAGATGAGGCAATCATTTCTCAATAAGTTGAGAAGCTTGACCGTGTTGCAAGAATGAATGCACAGGGTCTGAGAGAATTAGATGGCACACACTTCAAAGAGTGGGTGCTTGTATTCATTATTGTATGGAGAAGTTACATTGGTGGTTGTAACTTACATTATAAGTGTCATGTCCCCTTTTTCAGGTGATGATAATCAGGAGCACTTCAGCCTATTACTTTATTTTCCACAGGCTAAAGAAAAGGGTAAGGGAAATAATTTAATAATATAACTTAAGTTGTCCTAAAAGTAACTGTATGTTATATTCATAAAAAGGCAACTTATATTTTATTATTAAAAAGTTGTTTTTAAAAGAGGGACAAAAGGTGTCACTAGGACTAGGGTCCAAAAAGTGATGTTTAATTAGAACTTTCTAGACACTTCTAAAAATAAAGTATTGGAGGGAAAAGGGAAAAAAAAATATAATATCCAATTATATTCCCTCAAGAGCCTATAAAAGGACTAGTTTGTGCACTGAAAACAATAATCCAGTTTATGAAATCAAACCCCCCTCTTTCTTGAGATTGAACGTATGTTCATCTTTCTGTCTAAGGATGAAAACCCTTTTGGCAAATGGATTCAAAGATGAAAACCCTCCTATTCATATGAGTAATTCCATCCACGGATTACCTGTGTGCTGAAAAGATTGGATTCGGGGACGAAAACCCTCATCTCCATTAGAGTGATTCCATTCAAAGGTCACCGGCATGTGTAAAAGTTGCAGAAGTATTTCAGTTTCAGTTGGGTTTTAGGTTTATGAGAGATTTCCAAATTTTGATGTGTTGTTTCAATTTGGTGTGATTTGGTTTCCAGATTTGATTTGTGTGAAGATTCTCAAATTTGTTTGGTTTTCAGTTATTTTGGGTGTTGTGTGAGTTTCAATATAGTTTTCAGATTGGAATGAGATTATCCATTATTTTAAGTTGCTTTAGCAAATCTTATCAATATTGTGTAAGTATTGCAGCTGGGCCATACAAGTCAAAGACCTTATCGTACCCACAAATATTTCCAACGCAGCCTTAAGAATGATTTTGTACATCCTAAACTGCCATACATGCCAAAGGAGGAATCACAAGTATTGAATCAGCTTTTTGATGTTTTTAAAAGGGGGTCGATTGATGTCATGAAGCTGCTGCATCTTTTAATATTGTGGGTTGAATGAAATAAGCCTGCCATACATCTTTGGAGAGAACAAACTCTGACATAGAATCTGACGGTTTATCAGCTTTATGGTTTTTAACTTTTTATCATCTTTTTGTGAAGTCTACCAATTAGTTTTCAGACTATGTGAGGTGGTGACTCATATTCAAGGGATTTGGTAGCAGTTTTTATCTATTCTTTACCAGCTGTACAAGGTTCCTTGCTGGCCATCCCTCCTTCATTGCTGGGCATTGTACTCTGAGTGAAGTTTATTAAATATAAAGTCTGCTGCAACAATTTCCAGGTCTACTGTACCTTCCTAGCCGTTGGAAATTTTATCATAATATGCTGAGACATACTTCTGAAGTTTGCCGTTCTAATGAGGAATTAGCTCTGATTTTTAATGTATTGTTTCACTTTCAGCATTGTTTCTACTGATATTTAGGGGCTTAATTGTATATTATTGACTATTGGCTGAATTAAGGTTCCCTACAGTATTTATATCAGTATTTATGCATTTTCAGAATACATGTAATTTCGTGCGGTTCTCTGCCAAAATAATATCAACATTGGTGTATTTAGATTGTTATGTAATTTACTGTGCGGTTCTCTGCCAGAATAATATCGACATTGGTGTATTTAGATTGTTTTATAATTTACTGTGCGGTTTACCGCCAGAAAGATTATTATTTTTATAGTTGGTTTCCGTATTGTAAATTTGGAAAGCTATGCCGCCATGACATTAGTCTATCAATTTCATTTCTACCTATTGCATTGGCATTGTAACGGAGATTGGAAGGCATTGCTGCCAAGATCCGTATTCATTTCAGTTTGGTACTTTTATGCTTGCATTAGTGGGTTTGCCTTGCCACCCATGTACTCCAGTTGATTTATTTCAATCACCATATGCTCTCACCCTGCCCATTTCGGGATCTCGGTAATCAAAAAGTGCTAGAATCCATGCATTGTTATTGAAAATTTGCCAAGTGTTCCAACACTCCAGTTTGGGACATTACAATAAGTTACCTTTTTTAGACATAAGTAGTGTGGGATTATTACATCATTAACATAAGCAATAAATGTCTATTCAGACATAACTAACGTGGTCTTATCAGATCATTAACAGCAGCAATAAATGCCTGTGTATGAAGTGTAGTATAACATTGTATTATATTTAATACGCCCCAAATGACTAAACCATGGATAATTCCAATTGTATCCTGAAATTTGATTAAGAGAATCGTACCAGGAGGTTTAGTCATTAGATCAGCAAATTGTTCCTAACATGTCTACTAGGGGAGGGAAATAATAAAATATCATCAATGTCAACCAGTTGCCAAATTTAGTGATTATGAACCTCAATATGCTTGGTGCAAGCATGCTAAACCAAGTTCTTCATTAACTTCAAGACTCCCTAATTGTCACAAAAAAGTGCATTCGATGTGCTATGAAGAAATTGAAAATCACTCAAAACTTAGCTTAACCATACAGTTGTGCAACTAGCATTGACAACTACTTTGTACTCCACTTCAATGGAAGATAAAGCTACAATGTGTTGAAGCTTTCTCCACCATGAAACAATTCCTAATCACAAGGAGAAAATATAGCTATTAATTGATCTCCAAATATCAACTAAACCAACCCAATTAGAGTCCATATATCATGTCAACCTAAAATTCAAATCATTTATCCTTTGATAGAGAATGTCAAAGTCAAGAGTACATTTGACATATCATAACACTCATTTTGTTACCTACCAATGAACAAGCTTTGATTGGACCAAAAACCAAGAGAAATAACTAACAAAACAAAGATCCAATCGTGTGGATGTAAGATATATCAAATTCCACCAATTGTTTGTAAAGTCGCTCATCAACCAGTAATGAATCATCATAGGTTGACAAGTTTAGCCCAACCTCCATAAGCATAGTGGAAGGATTACAATCAACCATTCCAAACCATTCCAAAAGATTCATAGCATATATGACCTGAGCCATGAAAACGAAATGGTCATGTAAACGAAATGGTCATGTTGCCAAAACTCTACACTAAACAGTACTATAGTAGGCCTAGATCAATTGTGTCAAAAGCAAAACATATATCAAATTTCACTTGTTGCAATGTAGTGGCCCCGCTACTTGAGATGGCAAGATCATCAACATAGACAACAAAAATCACAATGTCATCACTATTGCTTTTGACATAGAAATTCGGATCAAAAAGACTTCTTCTACATCTTGAATCTTGAAGATGCTAGTAAATCTTAATGTACCAATATTGTGGAGCCTACTTAAGCTTGTACAAAGACTTAAGAAGCCAACAAACCAAATGGATCACTCAAAGTACCTAAAATCCTTTAGGCTACACCATGTAGACCTCCTCGTCCAAATCCTTGTTCAATAAGGTACTCCAGACATTCATTTGATACACCTTCCAACCAAATTGGGCTGCTATGGAGAGAAGCAACTGAAAAGTGACCATCTTACCAATAAGAGCAAAAGTCTCTTGTTGCAAATAGCCTTTTGCAACAAAACAAGCCCTGTACTTGTCCAAGTTCTGCCAACTTTATATTTGATCTTGTATACCCATTTGCATCCAATGGGCTTTTTACCTAGAGGCAATTTGGCCAACTCCCAGCTATCATTTTTCATTAAAGCATCATATTCAACCCACATGGAAGCCTCCCTTTCAAGTTTACCTTTTGCTTCTGCATACTGTTCTGGTTCAAGTACCTTGAAAAGGTCACAAGAGAGCAAAATCGGTGTGATCATCTAAACCAACAAGTTGTTTCCATGCTCATCAGGGTCAAGCAAGAACTTCAACTTCCCACGCATCCTAAGTGTTGGAATAATACCACTTCTGTCTCCATTGTTGTGTGACCCAAGACTCTTGTGGTGAAGCAACCACATCCTGTGTTGAAGTCAACCAAGTCTTCATTTCTAATATACCAATGGTGTAGGAGAAATATTAGCTAGAAGGCTGACACAATGGTGACTAGGATGGATAAAAGAACTAAAGTCTTCATCTTTCAAAGCAACCATGACATTAATTCCAAACTAATCACTAACAACCTGACTTTTAGAGTTACAATCAAAGAAAAGTTATGTTTCTTTTACATCAACATCCCGACTAACTACGACTTTGTTAATTGAAATATTAATGAGTCTATATGCCTTACATTGTTCAATATAACCAACAAAGAAATATCTAAAGATCTTGGAATCTAGTTTACTCCCTTTTCTATCAACAACCAAAACATATGCTATTGAACTAAAAACACAGAAAATCTGTTACCTTTGGTTTGAGCCCAATCCAAGATTCTTTAGGTGTGGCATCCTGCAAGGCTTTACATGAACTTCTATTTACTGTTTCACCCCAATATTTGTACGGCATGCCTCTAATGTGCATCATGCATTGAGTCATCTCCATGATAGTTTTGTTTCTCCTCTCAATAGGGAAATTATTATAAAAAAATAAGTAACTTCCATTAAAGTACTGATCAAGGAATAAGAAACCATATTTTCACCTAGAGACGTCCGTGTAATAGGAAAGGTGTCAAAACAGACTAGATTTTTTATTAACAAGACAACGATCTAAATCATTTTGTTAGGTAAACAAATCTCTGTAAAGAGGAAATTTAATAAACCAACATAATAAGATACCATACAAATCAATGATTTATCTGTTTTAGTTGCACAAGTAATTTTCAGAAAAATTGTGACTATACTACTGTACAAAATACAATCGGTAAAGGATCCAGTTTGCATTCAATTATATAGTATATTTGTACTGAACTTCTTGCTACCTCCAAGCTAATTTTCCTTGATAAATAGCACTTCTATTTTCTACAGAAAACTCTTCATTGCTGTGTGAGTTACAATTTGAATATCCCAATAGAAACAAGATTATTCATATAAAGTGGCTATAGACTATGTCTATCTCTTAAGGCTTGTCCTCATTTTTATTGTGCTATCATCAACATATGACTAGCATTCTATCATTTAACCTAATACTCAGTAAAATACTTTCCTTTTATGGTAATTTTATTTTTTTGTATTTTAAATTTTAATTTTATGTTTTTCTGAGTGCTGAGCTGTAGGAGAGACAGCCAACTACCCATTTCCTCGTGTTTCCAGGGCATCCCTGCTTATCTTCCAGATGGGGGATGTTTCCTAGCCATCCATGCGTCCCAGGGACATTTCCTAGCCGTCCAGGCATCTCTAAAATGTCCCAGTGACAGGAACCAGAATGGCAGGATTTACCTAGGGGATGCGTCCCTGTGTAACATACTAAAAGATGTTTAAGTTTACAGAAAGGATATATATCGTCAAACTTAAATTGAAAGACATGTTAAAAGTGTAAATTTTACTAAAAGATATATATTACCTTACCTTACTTTAATTGAAAGACATGTAACAAGTTACAGTAAATTTACACAAATGATCTGTTTTGCCAAACTTAAATTGAAAGACATATAAAGGATCTAATCATGGAATTTCCATTTGACAGATTTGACAGGCAGTAGCGGCCATCAAATTCATGGAGGCGGTAAAACATCTCAACTGAAAAAAACCTTAAACCTTACAATTCATGTATATATTCAACATTAATAATATCGTGTAATGTACTTAAGTAATTTCATTCTTAGTAAAGCTTACAGTCACTTGTACTCACTCAGAAACAGAATTTTTCCAAAGGGCTATTTTTCGTCAATGGGTTAATGTCTCATTAAAAAAAAATTAAATCAGATTGTTGAAGCTGCCGATTTTTTTCCCAGAAATTTACAAGTTGCTAGATTTTCCCCGAAATTATAGACTGTTACAGTGATCTAATATTCGATACTTTACAAAAACATTTCCATCTGCTAAACTTTGTGGAGACCAAAAAGAAGGTGAAGGGACGTGTAATCTTTACCTGAAAGTGGAGCAATGAACAGTGTCTAGAATTGTGAGAGAACAAGAACAGTGCATCTTGTGCAGAAATGAAACTCCTTGGGCTTATTAAATCTGGTGCGAATTAAAAGCATACACATTCTGTCACTTTTAGGACAAGGAGTGGAAAATAAAGGAGGCGCACTGGTCCTTCTTTACATAATACTGGGAAAACCGCCTCGCAGCTACGAAAGTGCGTTTTCCGGACAGGGGGATCTGCTAAACGTGGATTGCCACCTGGCACGCGGAAGTAGATGAGTTTGAATTTTACAAAGCTGTGGGCCCACTCTAAATCGACTTAGATATATCTTGTCTGAGGATTTTGTTTTAGAAAGCTAGAGGAGATGCTGCAGCACTTCCTTGTGGCTTCATGATAGTCTTCTTTTTTCCTGGCTAGTTATTGTCGTCACCTAAAATCTTGGCTTTTATAGTTTAAAGTTAAAGTTGCTTTAGATACGAGGTGTACATATTTTTGTTGGTCAATTATTTTTCTAAATCTAACCTAGGAGCTGCTCAAAGATGCAGAAATAAAAGAGGTGTACAGATTCTATTTTCTTGATATGTTATTTTCACAGATACGGTATGGAAGATGCAGATGTAAAAGAGGTGTACATATCTTTTTCGTAAATTATTTTTATAGACGTAATGGGAAGATGCAGAAGTGAAGGAGGGTTACATATTCTATCTCCTTGATATGTTATTTTCATAGATGTAGCATGGAAGATGCCGAAGTAAAAAAGACGTGTACATATTCTATCTATATTTTATCTTCTTCGTAAATTATTTTTATAGACATAATATAGGAGCTTGCAAAGGTGTACATATTCTATCTCCTTCATATGTTATTTTCATAGATGCAGCATGGAAGATTAGGCGCTGGGGAAGATGCCGAAGTAAAAAAAGACATGTACATATTCTATCTATATTTTTTTAGTAAATTATTTTTATAGACATAATATAGGAACTACAGAGGTGTACATATTCTATCGCCTTGATATGTTATTTTCATAAATGCAGCATGGAAGATTAGGCGCTGTGGAAGATGCAAAAGTAAAAGAGGTGTACATTTTTTTATCTCCTTGATATGTTATTTTCATAGATGTGGCATAGAAGATGCCGAAGTAAAAAACGTGTACATATTCTATCTATATTTTATCTTTTTCGTAAATTATTTTTATAGGCATAATATAGGAGTTGCAGAGGTGTACATATTCTATCTCTTTGATATGTTATTTTCATAGATGCACCATGGATAGATGCAGAAGTAAAAGAGGTGTACATATTCTATCTCCTTGATATGCTATTGCACAATTTAAACTTGACTTATCTTAGAAAAAGACAAATTATTTACCATTAGACCAACTCTAGAGTATTGAAAAATAGTTGTTTTGTTTTGTTCCTGTGAATATTTAATTTAATTAAATATATAAAATAAGGCCTCAAAAGAAGAATCACTCATTTTTGAAATATTGAATACCACTTTTTCTCACAAGACAAGATATAGAGATATGTTAGAGTTGATTTATATTTTTAATGTGTGAATAATTGATCTTCTTCAAATTTGGACTGAAATTTTTGGATGTGCCCTGGACAAAGTCTTCTTGTTGTAGCTTTAAAACTGTGATTAATAAAACAGATTTAGATGTTTGTGCCTTCTTTTTTAAAAGAAAATATTTTTTAATTAAATTTGGATGTTTGCGCTTGTTAATTATTATATTTATGAGAAATCTTAATAAAATTGTATAGTAGTAAATTTATTCTTTAAATGGAAACTAATATTTTCTACATAAAAAAGCTTTACTCTAAAAACTTCTCATCAAATTATTTCTATAATTTTATAATAAAAGATTTACTCTTTGAATGAAAAAGTAAAATTTCCCCATGAATAAACTTCACTTTATAAGAGCAATCTTTCAATATTAAAAAAAACTTCACTTTATAAAATTTTCATCAAAATATTTGTATCCTTATAATCTCATAAGTTATTTTTTAATGAAGAAACCTTCACTTCCCAAAATTCTTGTCAAAAAATTTATGTAGCTTTGCAACCCTACAAATTATTTCATTCTTGCAAAACATTATTAAAATATTTTCATTTCTATAATTCCATAATAAGAAAAAGTACAAAAAAGATGTTTAATATTGTCTTAATGTTTACCTTTAAATTATTATTTTTCAACTTCAATTTTAAAAACAAACAAATTTATTATAAATTATAATTTATTCTTCTCTTTCTTACAAATATTCTAGTGAAAATAAATGCATCCATATCATTTTATTTCTAAGAAATTAAAAATTAAAAATTTATAACCAATTAAATTAGACAAGTTTTAAAATTTATCAAAAAATTTAGAATTTTAAAAACCATTCGATTTAATGTTATGTTTTTCATAATATTAATCAGCGGCCAAATATATTAACAACCAAAACTTATATCATCATTAGATGGCATTTAACTCATAATTGGTGTTCTTCATCTCAAGAGAGATAAAGTTTGTGTAGGTACTATTTAGAACTTATTGTTAATACCGACAATCAACTACTCCTCCATGGCCGTATTCTTTTTGACCTTAATAACATAAATAATAATAAAGAAATGCCAATTCCATTGTGATGTCTCCATCACTTATTGATGGTGGGTGACTTCTTCAGACTTTATTCTTTAACCTTTGTCCTTGGAAAACAACATTTTTGTCTTTCTAGTGACACATTTTGAGCTTACTTGTGAGATTGTAATTCTATACATAGAGTATGAGATTTTTTCGGGGTGTGGAGTATATAAACTAGTAATAAGATCTATAGGTTTAATGGACACATTAATAGTTTTGTGATTAGAGCCAAATTTTGTTAGAGTTAATAATTTCGGTACGGTATTTTTTTGTTTATATGGGAAATGGTAAGATATGTATACAATTTATTAAGTGGATTATTTGTAGTATGGGAATTAGGGCAATAACTTTTATCTCAAAGCAATAGAAGAATTATTAGAATTAAATTCCATGTAAGAACAAATATAATGTCTATTAAGAAGGAGCATAATATTTTATATTTATGTTAGATAATAATTTACCAAACCATCCATTAATTTTACAAGTTTTTAATGTGTTACATTTTTTGTCTTATTTATTACTGTAGGATATGATTCTTAGAAGAAAATAGTTTAACAAAGTATTAACAACTTAGAAAATTGGAGTTTGAAAAACGAAGGAAACTTCATTGTAATTTCACACTTAAAGGTGGATAATAAATTCAAAATAATTTCAAATACAAATTTAGTAGTTTGATTTCTAGTAATTTTTGTAGACATTTTTTTAGATGGTCCTCCTCTTGCTTACATAGGATTACATACATATTTTTTCTACATTTATATCTTTGGATTGAAAATGCAAGGAATATTTATAGATTTAATAAAAAAAAAATTTACTTTTGACATTGTTGTGAAGGTGACTCCCTAACCGTTAGTGTTTCCAATGTTTATTGTTGCTTTATTTATAATTAGACCTTATGCTTTATAGATTGTTAGTGCCCAAGCCATTTTTAGTGGGATTTGTCAGTGTCCACCGTGTGACTGGAGCAATTGGAACCATTTTTCCATGTAGGTCCAATGCAATGTTGAAAGTTAACGACAACAAATAGAGGTAGATTAGGTGGCTTGCTTTCATTTTTGTAGAGAATAGCAATTACTTTACCAAGATGCAAGAGCATCCCAGGTTCAAGAGCAATCTTACATCAACCAAAAATATTTGCTTTCTTTCTTTTCTTTTCATTTCAATAGCAGTTCAATCATTTGCAATTTAGCATTTTCTTCTGCATTTTACTACATCTTCATATCAGAGCTCACAGAGCAGGATTTAGCTTCTATGCCATGTCAGATACATAATACTAAGATTTCAAGATATATGGATTTGTCTACAGAAAGTTATCGCTATCAGAAGATCATAAGCTTTCACAGAGTAGAGCATTCATGTAGTCAATTGAGAACATAAGGTTTGTGGAGCACTTCCGTGACTTGCAAAGCCTAATGGAACATTATACAAGGCAATTAAGGATCAAATAGACCCTCCTTGACGTCTGCACTATGCTTCATTCATTTGCAGAGCAATACCATGAGTTGGAGGCTGGCCTACTTGTTTCCTACATGTTTCATCACTAATTGGAGTTTGAAATCTCTTAAGGCCGACGCGAAGGATTCTAGGAGCTTGAAGATGATATATATACATCTCTTAGATGCATTAGGAAGGAAGTTAGTGAATATGATAAGATAGATAATTAGATTCTTTCCAGAAGGCACTTCAATGCCATATCTTTCATTTCTATTGTAACTCAGAAGGCAGACCTGTGAGCCCTTTTGGATTGTAGCCTGCATGTTGCCAGCATATAAGTATTGTAATTATCTGATATATTAAGCATATGAATCTTCCATTACATTTTTTTATTGTGTTGTTTTCATTGTGCTTACTCTAGTTGCATGGTTGGACAGTCTCTTCTTAGGACCCTCCACCCATGACTGCACCAAGTGGTATCAGAGCAAAGTTTGTGAATCCTTTGGGAGAGTAGGCATTCTGGAAGATCTCGTGGTGAGCAAATCACTGACGTGAGGCAATCTACTTGTGTTTGTCAACAAAGTGTCGATTGTGAGGCAGTTGCAGTCCTGTAGTCAGATTGTACCAAATTGAGGCAGTTGCATTGGATCCTAGGAAGAGATGTCACCAAGGAGAATGCTTATTATGGCCAATGTTGTTGGAAGAATGGAAGAAATGATAAAGATGATGAGAACAATGAAAGTTAGATTGGATGTTGTAGAAGAAGATAGAAGAAGAGGACTAAACCCTAGACATGAAGATGAAAGTGATGATAATGAATTTCAAGCTACTGAACAAAATGAAGAAGCCCTAGAAGAAGAAGAATCAGATCAAGTAAAGATGTTGAAAGCTATTTCTAAGATGGGTAAGAGACCTAGAATGGAAGTATCAAACTATACCAGAAATTTAAACCCTGAGGAATTGATTGACTAGATAAATGACTTGGAGAAATACTTTGAATATGAGGAAATTGAAGATTCAAAGAGAGTAAGATTTGCAAAAACTAAGTTGAAAGGACACGCTATGATTTGGTGGAAAGAAGTTCAACTAGATAGGAATAGGAGAGGAAAAGAGAAGATCATAAAATGGGATAGGATGGTGATAAAGTTGAAGATCATACCTACTGACTATGAGTTGGAATTGTTGAAGAGATTGCAAAACCTAAGGCAAAAGGAAAAATCTGTGAAGAAGTACACTAAAGAGTTTCATAAGATGATCATTAGGACTAGACATAGTGAAGCAAGCAAGGAGAAAGTGGCAAGGTACATAAATGGATTAAGAATGAACATTCAAGAAGAACTAAGTTTAGTGAGGATGACAACAGTAGAAGAGGCATATCAGTTTGCATTGAAAGTTGAAGACAAGTTGAATAAGAGGCATGAGCAAAGACAGAGAGATAGAGGAGGCATATTTCAAAGAGGTAGAACACATTCTAGAGGAGAAAGACCTTATGTGAAGCAAAACAAAGAGAGTATCCCATACTAGAAGGAAGATAGAGATAACAATTCATACCAGAGAGATGATAGGAGTTTCTACTGCAACAACAAAGGAAGTCATAATTCTTACCACAATGAAGGATACCGAAGAGATGAAAGAGGATTTCACAAAACCATTCAAAGGAACTTGTTTTAAGTGTGGAGGAGAAGGACACGGAGGATTTGAATGTCATCAAGTGATGCAGGAGCATCTGGGTTCACTAGCAATCCTATGTCACCAAAAAAAAATATTGTATTTGTCGAAGTTGGTTTTTGGCTTTATTTTCTTTGTAGTTTTGGTTTTGAGAAAATGCATATTTATTTTGGCCAAGTAAAAGTATCATCTTGTAGAAGACCCAAATGGGTATCTGTTGTTTCAATTTGGTGAGATTTGGACAAAATTTGCCCAAGTTATGGCCAGTTAGAGATTTTGGCAGGTTCCGAACCTAGCAAGTTCGCCGGTTCTACCTTTTCTCAATTCGCTGACAGGCTTATATGTAATATTCTTTTCATTTATCAACACTTAATAGTTTGAAAAAAGAGCATTATCAGCAAAATTTTAGGTTTGAGAACCTTATCGGCAAAGTTATGCGTTAGCAAACTCACTAGTTCGCCGATAGTCTTCTTCGCCAACAAGTATAACAAGTTGAAGTCACACACTCTTTGGTTCACGGTGGCATTAGATAAGTCGATAAAGGCTTAAAGTTTAGAGTTTCGGCAAAAGGCTGATAAGCCGATAAAGGCTCAATTTTGGAGTTCCATTTTCCTCAAAATTATCGATTGAATGAATATAGCTTTGTCGGCTCATATTGGAATTCTCTAGCCGGTTCATAGGTCCTTACATTCGCCGATACGCTGATTAGGGTCAGAAGGATTCACTTTCACCGACAACGAAGAATGGTTCGAGTTAAGGAAGTTTTGCCGACAACAAACTTTGGCTACTCAATTCATAAAAGCCTTATTTTGCCGAACATGGGAAAAGGCTTAAGTTTGTAAAAGCCTTATTTTGCCGATAACATGGCAAAGACTTAAGTTCATAAAAGTCATAATTCGCTGATAACTTGGCAGGTGGCTAAGTTCATAATATTTTTGTTTTGCCAATAATAAAGGGATGTTCCCAAGTTCCTGGAAAGTGTATTTTACCGACAAGCTATTCAAAACAATGGTTTGCGGATGGGTTAAATCATTGATAAGTTCATACAAGCGGACTTTTGCCGATAAGCCCTTATAATGAAGGTTTAGAAAATCGATAGTTTGCTAATAGGCACTTATATCGAGAGTTCAAAACATATGATTTTTGCTGATAACATGTGAGTTTCAACAAACTATCTTGAGCCAGTTTTTATATATTATCGAATGCAAAATACTATGGCGACAAGGATATATTATGCAGAGGCTCTAGTAGTAACATTTCAGTTTTTATAACTACCTCGTAGTTCTTGTCGTTGCTAACAAATCATGGCAGTTGAACTATTTTCAGCAAAGAATGATAAATACAAAGAAGAAAACTAGATTTGGTGTTCGGTTTGGGGGGATTGTTGAAGGAATGTGGAGTAATTGATTGGGGCGATTTCTGCATTTTTCTGGGAGGCAATTTAGTGTTGTAAGCACATTATAGATTGTACTACAGTATAGTGTTGAAGGGCCAATAGATTTGTAATTGCTGATATTTTTTATGTTAATAAAATAATTTCATTTGTGCTTCCATTGTGTGTGTACGGCTGCATGACTGGGTAGTTTGATAAACCCCCTAGTCGTGACTGCATCAAGTGGTTTCAGAGCCAAGTTTTCTTATTGGGAAGAGATACATTGCGGAAAGTCTGAAGGATTGTCTCAGAGGGCTCGAGAGAGTATTGCGGGTGTGAAGAGGAGTACCCGTAATTACTATGGCCTGAAGGAGACATTGGATTTGTGAGGAAAAGAGGATTATGTTTCCACAGTGAGTGTGGAGAGTCAGCAGTAGCGGTTGTAATGTGAAAAGATGTCCTCAAGAAGAAGAATTCCCAGAATGGAAGAAATGTTCAAACAATACTATGTTGAAATGAGGAACGAGTTGAGAAATTGAGTTGTTGGATTGAGAAGAGACCTAGATTGCAGAGAAGATCATGCTGATGATGAGGATGAAGTTGTGGAAGATGAACAAGAAGGTGAAAACATATAGCCAGTAGATGTTGGAGGAGAACGGTTCTTGAGAGCACTTGCCAGAGTTGGAGGAGGTAACAAAATAGAAATTTCTATTTTTTCTAGAACATTGAATTTTGATGAATTGATAGATTAGATAGGAGAATTAGAAGAATATTTTGAATATGAAAATGTTCGTGACCCTCAAAGGGTGAGACTGGCACAAACAAAACTCAAAGGACATCTTGCCTTATGGTGGAGGGATTCGCAAAGAGAAAGAGTGGCTAATGGAGATGTGAGAGTAACCTGGTGGAATCAAATGGTTACTCAATTGAAAGCCAAATTTATTCCTAGAGATTATGAGTTGGAGATGTTTAAGAAACTTCAAAACTTGAAGCAGAAAGACATCAGTGTAAAGAACTACACTAAAGAGTTTTATAAAATGGTCATTAGATCTGGGCATCATCAAATGGATAAAGAGAAAGTATCCAGATATATCAATGGGTTGAGGTTTAATATACAAGATGAGATGAGTATGTAGAAGATTTCTACTCTAGAGGAGGCATATCAATATGCTTTGAAAGCAGAAGAAAAGATAGAAAGAAGATGGCAAAGTAATACCAAGGGAAGAGGGAAATTCTCAACTGGGCGAGCGAGGACAAGGAAGTAGTGGTAAAGGTAAACAAGTTTAGGAAGAAGGAACAAATTCCAAATGAAATAAGGAGTCAAGGAATGAGAGGAAGAGAATACTCTATAGGAGGACGTGGTAGTAGCAGCAAGGGATTCCTTGGGAAATGTTTTCAATGTGGTGAGGCAGGACATAGAGCTTATGAATGTCCACAATAACATCAAGAGAAGAATAAGAAAAGTATGGCTAGAAATAACCTGGTACAAGAAGATGAAGAGAGTGTAGCATCATCAAAAGTGGAAGAGCCTCGAGAAGGAGAGTGTCTTATGTTCAAGAGAGTGTTGATAACACCAGAAGTGAAGAAGGAGGAAGCATCTAAGAGGAGAAGTCTTTTCAGAACTATCTGCAAGTCTCGAGGTAAGTGTTGTAAAGTAATTGTAGATAGTGGTAGTACTAATAACCTAGTTTTAGAAGAAATGGTAGAAAAGCTAGGTTTGAAAAAGATGAGACATCCTAGTCCTTATAAAATTTTCTGGTTGCAAAAAGAACATGAATTAGTAGTGAAAGCCCAATGCATGGTTAGGTTGCAAATTGGGTCACATAAGGATGAAGTATTGTGTGATGTTATGTCAATGAGTACCTATCATGTGTTGTTGGGTAGACCGTGGTAGTTCGATAGGGAAGCAATCTATGATGGTAAAAGAAATTTGTATACTATTGTGAAAAGTGGATAGAAGTATGTGCTAATTTCAATAAAAGAGAAGACACCCCAAGTGAAAGAGAGTAGTTCGATAGTTTGTTGCAACTCGGACAAACAATTGATACAAGTGAAAAAAGAGATTGGGAACGACTCAATAAAGGGTCTCATGAAGGATACTATGGTTGAAGATAAAGGGAGCGATATTGGTTTTGTGTAACGATAGCAACCTAAAGCAGTGGCTAATAGGGTAAAAATTGTAAATGTTGAACAAAAGAGTGTTGGTTGGGAGAGGAAACAACACAAGTCACATTTTGGACATTTCAAAATTTGTTCAAAAGGATGTAGCTCAAGAGGTGCAAGTGGAAGTGAATCATTTCAGCAAGTGATGAAGAGGAGAGGTCGGTTAGACAAAGAGGGGGTTTGGATAAAGAACAAGCATGGGATCACCATCCCAAACATTTTCAAATGTTCATGAGTTTTCCAACTCATGGAATATTTTACTTACCTAGCATGTCTAATGCAGGAGCATCTAGGTTCACTGGCAATCCTGTGTCACCAAAAAAATATATTTTATTTTTCTAAGTTGGTTTTTGGCTTTGTTTTCTTTGTAGTTTTGGTTTTGAGCAAATGCAGATTATTTTGCCCAAGTAAAAGTAGCATCTTGTAGAAGACCCAAATGGGTATCTACAGTTTCAATTTGGTAAGATTTGGACAAAATTTGCCCAAGTTATGGCCAGTCAGAGATTTTGGCAAGTTCATTAGTTTTGCCTTTTCCCAATTCACCGATAGGCTTATATGTAATATTCTTTTCATTAATTATCAGCACTTAACAGTTTGAAAGAGCATTATTGATGAAAATTTAGGTTTCAAAACCTTATCGACAAAGTTATGTGTTAGCGAACTCACTAGTTCGCCAATAGTATTTTTTGCCGACAAGTCTGACAAGTTGAAGTCATGAACTCTTTGGTTCACGGTGGCATTAGATAAGCTAATAAAGGCTTAAAGTTTAGAGTTTCGACAAAAGGTCGATAAGCCAATAAAGGCATAATTTTGGAGTTCTGTTTTCCCCAAAATTGTCGATTAAATGAATATAGCTTTGTCAGCTCATATTAGAATTCTCTAACCAGTTCGTAGGTCCTTACATTCGTCGATACGTCGATTAGGGTCGAAAGGATTCACTTTCGCCGAGAATAGAGAATGGTTCAAGTTAAGGAAGTTTCATCGACAACAAACTTTGGCTTCTCAGTTCATAAAAGTCTTATTTTGCCAACAACATGGGAAAAAGCTTAAGTTTGTAAAAGCCTTATTTTGTCAATAACATGGCAAAGACTTAAGTTCATAAAAGTCATAATTCGTCGATAACTTGGCAGGTGGCTAAGTTTGTAATATTTTGTTTTGCTTATAATAAAGGGATGTTCCCAAGTTCCTAGAAAGTGTATTTTACCGACAATCTATTCAAAAGAATAGTTCGCGGATGGGTTAAATCACCAATAAGTTCATACAAATGGACTTTTGTCGATAAGCACTTATAATGAAGGTTCAAAAAACTGATAGTTTGGCAATAGGCACTTATATCGAGAGTTTAGAATATATGATTTTTGCCGATAACATGTGAGTTTTAGCAAACTGTCTTGAGCTAGTTTTTATATATTATTAGATGCAAAATACTATGGCGACAGAGATATATTATGTGGAGGCTCTGGTAGTAACATTTCAATTTCTCTAACTGCCTAGTAGTTCCTACCATTACTAACGAATCATGGTGGTTGAACTGTTTTCAACAAAGAATGATAAATATGAAGAAGAAAACCAGATTGGTGGTTCAGACTGGGGGGATGGTTGAAGGAATGTGGAGTAATTGATTGGGGCAATTTCCATATTTTTCTGGGAGGCGATTTGGTGTTGTAAGCACATTATAGATTGTACTACAGTATAGTGTTGAAGGGCCAATAGATTTGTAATTGCTAATAATTTTTATGTTAATAAAATAATTTTATTTATGCTTTCGTTGTGTGTTATGGCTACATGACTAGGTAATTTGATAAAAAAACCCCTGGTTGTGACTAAATCATCAAGGGAGTACTAGCAAGAGGATAGAGAATAGTGCAAGAGTAGCTTATGCAGAGGAAGAACCTGTTGGGTCACCTAGTTTAGTGGGAAAGCTGAAGAAAGGAGAGTTATTGTTCATGAGGAGAGCATTATTTCAAGCAGACACAATTGAGGAACCACTGCAAAGGAAAAGTTTGTTTCAGACCAGGTGCAAATTAGGAGGTAAATGTTGTAAAGAAATCATTGATAGTGGAAGCACAAATAATTTGGTTTTAGAGGAGATGGTGACTAAGCTGAAGATGGAGAGATTGAAACATTTGAAGCCCTACAAAATAGGATGGATTCAAGATGAATACAAGGCACTGGTGAGTGAACAATGTTCGGTGAAATTTCATATAGGATCTTTTGTTGATGAGGTATTGTGTGATATTATGGTGATGGATGTATGCCATATATTATTGGGGAGACCATGGCAGTATGATAGAAATGCAATACATGATGGAAGAAAGAATACTTATACTATAACATCAAATGGAAAGAGACATATCTTGATACCTTTGGAAGAAGAAGAGAAAAGTGAAGTATGTGGGAATGCTATAATCTGTTTAGTAGATGGAAGGAATTTTTGGATGGATTGAGACATGAGAATGTGTTTTTCTTTGACCCCTAAGAAGTGTGGAGCCCTAAGTGCAAAGAATGTTACCATAAAGAAAGAAGAACCACCGCTAGAGAAGATAATTGAATTGTTCATAGAGTACCAAGATATCATATCAAATAATGTCCCTGATGGATTGCCACCAATCCAAAGTACCAGTCATCATATGGACCTTGTACCTAGAGCTAGTTTGCCTAACAAAGTGACACACCGGATGACACCAGTAGAAAATGCGAAGCTAAATAGACAAATACAAGTTGTTGAGAGAAGGATTGATTAGAGAAAGTTTAAGCCCATATATGGTACGTGTAGTGCTAGCACCGAAGAAAGATGGAGAATGGAGGATGTGCACAGACTCTACAGAAATCTATAAATTCATTGTTAAGTATAGATTCCCATTGCCAAGGATGGATGACATTATGGATTGTTCGAGTGGAGCGAAAAATTTCACAATGATTGACCTAAAGAGTGGATATCATCATATCAAGATCAAAGAAGGAGATGAGCAGAAGACTACATTCAAGACAAATGAAGGATTGTATGAGTGGTTAGTGATGCCTTTTGGACTAACTAATGCACCAAGTACTTTCATGAGATTGATGAATGAGGTTTTGAAGAAATTCTTAGGTAAGTTTGTTATTATATACTTGGATGATATTCTGATTTTCAGTAAAACAAAGGAGGAACATTTGTGGCATATTAGACAAGTATTGCAGAGGTTGAGAGAAGAGAAATTATTGATAAACATCAAAAAATGTAGTTTCATAAAGGAAGAATTGTTATATTTGGGATTTGTGATTTATGCGGAAGGATTGAAGATGAACCCTGAGAAAGCTAGAGCAATTGTTGAATGGCCAACACTTGTGAACATTGGAGAGGTAAGATCATTTCATGGATTAGCAAGTTTCTAGCAGAATTGCATCAGAAATTTTAGTACTATATGCACACCAATAACAAAGATGATGAGAGGTGACAGAAAGGATTTTAAGTTGACATCAGGAGCACAAAAGAGTTTTGAATTATTGAAGCAGAAGGTGACAGAGTGTAAGGACCAGCTTGATCCAAACTTGAATTTTCAAAAATTCTACTTTATTAACAAGTTCTTATGAGATATATCAAGACTTTGATTGAGTACTCAGGAAAAACTTCAGCCAAAACGGCCATATGTTCAAAATGGAACATTCTTAAGCCAACCCGGGCTCTTCTATCCTTTGGGCAAATAGGTTCATATGGAACCAAGTCAAACAGACCTTATTTCTACCTGATTCGGGTAGAACAAACAGTGGCCAAAAGGCCTAGTGGGTCAAACGGACCAATACTCTATCCAATCCAGGATACATAAACATAACAGCCTAATGGGCTAAAGAGGACAGGAATCATTATGCTATGGCCAGAGACTTCTGACTCCCTCGGGACCAATATAGGTTCATGAGTCACTTCCTGGGGACCACAGTCTGCCCAGACACTGTACTGAGGATGTCGACCAGGGAACACATAACATCAACTTGTACTCACCTCAGTTTATGGCAAAGCCAGGTACAAGTAATCCACCTCGGGGATTCTTCTGAGTACTAGGAGAGTTCTTAAGTTACCTAAATAACCTTTAAACTTGGGATCAAGATTATGAAGTTGATTATAAGGAGTATACTATATCCGAGGGACTTGAGTACTAGGGGGCATCCTTCGCCGTCCAGACTACCTACATACCCTGTATCCACGGGATCAAAGCCATCTACGGATGCGATCTACACGACGAATGTGAATATGTAGTTCTATCTTGCACTATGTTTAATGTAGCTGTGAGTGGGTACACAACTCTTCGCCGATTACCACCCACTCGAGTGATACAATGGACAGAATCCCTAAGGAACTATTTTGCAAACACACCTCCCGAGAGTGTTTGGCATTTAAGTTTTCAAGTGTGAATAATTTACCTAACACGCATATTTCCCTGATGAGGTCTTCCCGTTGATCATCCTACAACAATTTTTTTTGATAGTCTCACCTTTTTCTTTTTCTTTTAGTTAATCTTTTTAGTGAGGTATCTGAGGAGATTTTCCCTTCCTGCGGATTTAACTTAGACATGTTCCTTATTACTCCCCGACAATTTAGAGGGACAATGCCCAGACGTCGTTGTTGCAACTATGTTAGGCATGAGGTACTTGGTTCAACGCAACGGCATTACCCGTAAACGTGACACAGAGGTACCGTAAATACCAAACACTGCAAATGTTTGAGTTTGGACGTTTATTTATAAGGTTTACCTATCTAATGACAAAGGAAAAACTTGCATAATAACAGTTGATAAAGAGAAATACTACCTTAATTCTCAATGTAGATAAAAGATGCTTTATCATAATGAATAGAACTAGAAAATAAACTAGAAAGATACTTATATTATCTCATAAATAGAAAAGCCCTTTGTAAAATTTAATCTAGGTCAAATTAAAATAATCTTTGATAACTAGTTCAACTACTAATCGACATATACAATTTCAACAATTCCTTTTTCTTTTATCACAATTTCAAGCATTTGTACCCAGTCATTCTTAAACCAATAATACCCATGTTCGATCATTGTAGAAATTCACATAATCTAAGATCTGATATGATATTGAATTCACCATATACTTGATTCAATCACTTTTGATGAGACTCATAATATAAAAGACATACATATCTATCCGCCATAACCTATGTACGTGATAATGCATATATACAACGTATCAATTGAGATACAATTTCTTTACCCCACCAAGCTTTAAGTGTGAGATCTAACATGATACTTAATCTTAATCGTAGTAAGAAAAACCAATTAGAATACTAAGGTGGACCAAGAAGCTTAGGTTGAGTATTAATAGTAACATAATACTCCACCACCATCGTCAAGGTAACAACTCCTCAATTATGTAAAAATTCCATCATATAAATCCCTATCTCTCTATCATATATAAGTATAATCTCATGTAAATAGATGTATTCGTTATGGATTTGTCTTATATAGTTGTCTCTCAAAATTAATTGTATATATAAGCTGCCCTTGTATCTCTTATTCAACTTATTTTATTATTAATATTATATTATAATTGTCATAATCTATATCATACCCTTTCAATATAATGTATTATAAACTAGTCTTATATTATTTTTCCTTTATCATTATTCATTTATTTATCTTTTATTAATCACATAAATTTACACATTCTTTTATTTACTTTCATTTATTTCGCATACTTGTTATTCACTATCATATTCTCATATTATCCATCAATTTAATACACTATACCATTACATATAACAAAATTTTTTATTCAATTCATTCACTAATATTAATTTATATTAACTTTATACTTTATTTACTTTATTGCTATCATTATCAATTTATTTGTTTGATCATATAATATTTTTAACTTCATAATTCTTTTTAACATCTTACTTACTTCTTTATATCATCCTATACACTTTTACCCCTTCTTCACTCTTCACCATTCCTTTACTCTTCTTTTATTTTTGTAAATTAGGAAAACAAAATAAAGTGAAAACACAAACTAAATACATAAAAACACAAAGTTATACCTCACATGAAGATGATATACACTTTTACCCCTTCTTCACTCTTCATCATTCCTTTACTCTTCTCACATGAAGATGATATACACTTTTACCCCTTCTTCACTCTTCACCATTCCTTTACTCTTCTCACATGAAGACCCAATCTCATCAAGGGAGGAGGAAGCTTGCATCCAAGAGCTCCTAGATTAGATAACCCTATTTGATTCAAATGTAGATTGCTCTTGCTTCAAAAAGAAGTTATTTTCTCCTTTTTTAATGGCTTAGAGAAGGGTCTCATTTATAGATTTTTGAAAAAGGGATGGAGGGTGAGGATTAAAAGATGAGATCAAGGGCTCTCATTATTTGTAAATTTTAAATTCACAGTGGAGGACAAAAATGAATTAAAGATTCATTTTTGGGAAGTGGAGGATAAATTGAATTTTTAATTCAATTTAGTGGAGGATAAAAAGGAATTAAAGATTCATTTTTGGATAGTGGATATGACAAGTTGAATTTTTAATTCAACTCATGGGTAAGTGGAGGTTATTAGCTAATTAAATATTAAAAATATTTAATTACATGTGCAACATGGTGAGGTGGAAAAGTTGAGGTGGAAGGATGAAGTGGATTTTGTCACTATTCTAAGTGGGATTAAAAAAATACCCCCACTCCTTTTCCACTATCAAGTGGGATTAAAAAATACCCCACTCCTTTTCCACTATCCCTAATGGAATAAAAAAAATAACCCCACTCATGAGGTTCCCCGCCATAGTCCTTTTCCAACACATGGAGGAATAAAATAAAATTAAAGAGGGAGTGGATGACACACCACACCTCTTTTTGGGGGACTCCCACCAAAAGTGAGGAACAAAGAGACAAACCATTCCATTATTGGTGGATCATAGAGTCATTCCATGACTTGGAAATGGGCCTAAGTGTTGATTCCACTCATCCTATTTTCCTCATGCCTCCAAATTCGTCAATTAACTTCACTGTGAAGTTAAGGTGACCATACGGAGGTTAACCAAAGGTTATCCTAGTCAAAAGGGACCCTAGACCCATGGGGTATAACCCAAGGTCAATTTAAACTTAGTTAGGACTCCCAGGGTCAAGTTAAAGCACAAGAAAAAGGGTCTCAAAATTTAAAATTCAAAAATAAGATAAAAATTCAAAAAAAACCAATTCTTACAACACATCATAATTTTAAATTTCAAAAATATTGAGTTGTGACATAGAGCAACCAGTATTAGCCTACTGGATTTTGATAAAATATTTCAAGTGGATTGTGATGCCAGTGGAAATGGAATAGGAGCAGTGTTAAGTCAAGAAGGGAGATCGGTAGCATATTTTAGTGAGAAGTTCAATGATGCAAGGAGAAGATATTAAGTTTATGATCAGGAGTTATATGCCATAATTCAAGCCTTGAAGAAGTGGATACATTACTTGTTGCCTAAGGAATTTGTGTTGTACACTGACCATCAACCTTTGCAAAATTTGAACAGTCAAGGAAACTTAAATCAGAGACATATGAGATGGGTAAAATTCATGCAGAGTTACACATTTGTATTGAAACATAGGAGTGGAAAGTCAAACAAAGTTGCAGATGCATTGAGTAGAAGAAGGAATTTGCTGACAGAGATGAGGGTAGAAGTATTAGGTTTTGAGGAACTTAAGCATATGTATGAAGAGGATTTTGGTTTTGTAGAAGCATGGAAAGCATGCAAGGAACCTATTGTGATAGATAGAAGTAAGTGGTTGGACTATTTCATGTAGGAGGATATGTTGTTCAAAGGAAATCAGTTTTTTATACCTAGGAGTTCAATTAGAGATAATTTGATCAAGAAGAAGCATAGCGGTGGATTAGCAGGACATTGTGGAATTGACAAGACAGTAACTTTGGTAAGTAAACATTATTTTTGGCCTCAGATATATAAGAATGTAAGGAAATTTGTTTAGAGTTGTAGAGTTTGTCAAGTTGCAAAAGGAAGTAGTGAAAATACTGGATTGTACAAATCTTTGACAGTAATAGAGAGACCTTGGGAAGATATAAGCATGGATTTCATATTGGATTTGCCATGAACACAGAGGGGATATGATTCTATATTTGTAGTAGTGGATAGATTTTCAAAGATGGCACATTTCATTCCTTGTAAGAAGACAAATGATGTTGTGCATGTTGCTGAGCTATTTTTCAAGGAGATTGTGAGATTGCATGGATTAACTAAGAGTATATTTTTAGACAGGGATACAAGATTCATTGGATATTTTTGGAGGACAATATGGAAGAAGATGAAGATAGACCTAAAGTTCAGTTCAACATTTCACCCATAGACAGATGGACAAACAGAAGTGGTAAATAGGAGTTTGGGTAACTTATTGAGATGTTTAGTAGGAGGCAAAGTAGGAAATTGGGATCTAATTCTACCGTAAGTAGAGTTTGTATATAATAATTCAATGAATAGAAGTATAGGGAAGACACCATTTGAAGTTGTGATAGGAGGACAACCTAGAGGGGTTACAGAACTAAGAGACATCAATATGGAGAACAAGAGAAGTGCAGAGGTAGAAGAGTTTGCAGGATACATGGAGACACTACATAATCAGGTCAGGAAGCATTTGGATGGGATGAATAGCAAGTATAAGGAGCAAGCAAATAAGAAGAGGAGACATAAAGAATTTTTAGTTGGAGACAAAGTTATGGTATATCTAAGAAAGTAGAGATTTCCAGTGGGAACATACAACAAGCTAAAGATGAAGAAGTTTGGACCATGTAAGATTATTAAGAAGTTTAATTTAGGGAATGCATAGGAAGTGGAGCTACCAGAGACATTCGGTATATCACATACATTCAACATTGCAGATCTATATTAGTATCATGAGGGAGAATCCAGTGACAGCCTTGAAGATGGATTGAAAGACCAGTTACCACAACAACAACCGGAGTAGATAGAGCGGATCTTGGATAGAAGAGTTAGATGCAACACTAGAGGCAAGTAGTACAAAGAGTATTTGGTTAAGTGGAAAAGAAGACCGGAAGAAGATTCATCATGGATTTCTCATGCTGAGGTAGACCGCCTTGGTTTTCCTCTAGCCTCGACAAAGTGAGGGACTCACTTTTTTTTTTCAACAACCCTGGGTGTCTGATGCAAGAGCATCTCAGGTTCAAGAGAAATCTTGCATCAACCAAAAATATTTGCTTTCTTTCTTTTCATTTCATTTTAATAGCAATTCAATCACAATTCAGTCATTTGTAGTTCAACATTTTCTACCGTATTTTACTGCATCTTCATATCAGATCTCACAAAGTAGGATTTAGCTTCTATACCATGTCAAATACATAATACTAAGATTTTAGGATATTTGGATTCGTCTACAAAAAGTTATCACTATCAGAAGATCATCATCTTTCACAGAGTACAGCATTCATGTAGTCAATTGAGAACAGAAGGTTTGCAGAGCACTTCCATGACTTGCAGAGCCTAATGGAACATCAATCATGGCAATTAAGGATTAGATAGACCCTCCTTGAGGTCCATACCATGCTTCATTCATTTGTGGAGCAATACCATGAGTTGTAGGCTGGTCTACTTTTTTCCTACATGTTTCATCACTCATTGGAGTTTGAAATCTCTTAAGACTGACATAGAGGATTCTAGGAGCTTGAAGATGATATATATACATCTCTTAGATGCATTAGGAAGTTATCAAATATGATAAGATAGCTAATTAGATTCTTTCAAGAAGGCACTTCAATGCCATATCTTTCATTTCTGTTGTAACCTGGAAGGCAGGCCTGTGAGCCCTTTTGGATTGTAGCCCACATGTTGCCGGCATATAAGCATTGTGATTATCTGATATATTGAGCATATGAATCTTCCATTACATTTTGTTATTGTGTTATTTCTGTTGTGTTTACTCTAGCTACATGGTTGGACAATCCCTTCTTAGGACCCTCCACCCATGACTGCACCACTAGCTAAAACCCACAAATTCGTAATTAGCAATAAAATTTGTCTAACATGCAATAACACCTTTGTCTATAGTTGTTCATTATCTAAATATGAATTTAGTGTGCTCCTTTTTTGCTTTGAAATGCAGTACTGTTGTGGCCAATGGTTTTAACATTTTTTGTTGTCTTTCAACCAAATTATCTGTTGCAAACAAATGTATGGATGAACAAGACGTATCTTGGTTGTTTGCAGATAGGTTATCATTGGTGTGTGACGCAAGGAGTTTCTAATTTGTCTACGTTGCCCTAGCATTCCTTATATTTTAAGGAGGTTAACAAATTTTGATTTGGGTAGGTTCATCCCCATGTTGCAAGAATAATTTGTCTAGTGTGATTTATGTTTGGAAGATTCTCCAGAATGTTGTTCCAATTGATGATCTAGCATACATTGGTTCATGTCACACACAGGTGGCAATTGTCCTAGGTCATCAACAAGCACAATAGTGCATCCACTAACTGGGATTTTATTATGGTATAGAAATGCTTCACACAATTTGTCATTAATGCATTCTAACAATCCTAGTCAAATGAAACACATTTCATCAATTAGAATAAAATAGATGAAATACATGCTTTCTTGGAAAGTTGATAGAGCTTGACCTTGAAGAGGTTTCATGTCTTTTATTGGTATGTAAAGTGTTGAATAAATGGTTGATGCATTGATGTTGAAATCAACCACACATGTTGGGGCAAGCAAAACTAATGGTTTATGTGGATTGGGTACATTTTTGTAGAGTGCAATTTGTTAGTAAACAAATTTTTCACTACGGTTATCACTAGAAAATCAAGCTTGACTTGCCCAATGGGAAGTGACAAAGTTTACAATAGTTGGAGAGATTGCTATTAAATTAACAATCTTCCACTGCATTTAAGAGGGGCATCTCCCTCATATGATAGATTTTAATTTTCTGGGGTATGCTTTTAAATAAAAAGCTAGAAAGGAAAAGAAACTAAAAATTAATGTAGAAGAAGAAACCCTAGGTATAGTTGATAAGAGGCCAAGACTTTAGATTTCCCAGGGAGAAAAAGGAAAAGAAATTTTCAAATTAAGATAGGGGAAAACACAAAGATTTATCCCAATTTTTAAAGATAATTTTTTTGAAAAATATGCAACTAGGGTTTAGAAACTTGAATATAATCTAGCATAAGAAAGATATATTCAAATAGGGAGAAAATAACCATTATTACAACCCAGATTGCAAAATGGGAAGCATACATATACAAAAAGAAACATGTTAAATTCTACACAAAACAAAAAACTCTAAGAAAGAATATTGCAACTTGAACATAAGAATGAATCACAACATAAAGAAGTAATATTCAGGTACAGAGACCAAAAATATCAGTTCTTTATTTTGATCAAAATGGGAGCACAAAGACTCTCTGTCTCTATACAATGTGAGAGAATCAAAAGTCCTTCCTTTATATTTCAGCCTTGCATAAATAGGATTTTCAATCTATAAATACCTTGCAACTACTTTTAGTTTATAACTTAAAAGTACATTAAGAGACGTAATGCTTTTTCTAACCTCAAGTTATAAATGACTTAATTTACAAATTGATAAAACAAATAAATAGAAAGGAGCACAAGTCTTCAACTTTGTTGACTTGATGGTTGTTCTTTTGAAGCTTCAAACTTAGGTTAATGTGGCTACTTGAAAGAAGATTTTGCCCTAAAAATTTTGAATTGCTTAACTGTCGGGGTAATCATCTTGGCACCTAGGATAGTAGAATTTAGTAATCTTAATATCCAAGTTTTTCCATTTGCTACAAGGAGGCCAAGATATATTTTTGATATCCATTCAAAGAGGAAAAAATAGTGCTAAGCTTCTTCATTGTATTGGCATCCATGGTGTCCTTTTGAATAATTCTTCTGTAATTAAATCTTTGAAATTTTTCTTAATTACTAGGATGTCTGCCAATGTGGATTCATCCTCCATGAGAATATCACAATCAAAAGATAATCAGTCACCTCTTATATCTACTTTTATTTGATCATACAATATGTGTAACTTCTTCAACTCATTTATTATCTGCTTCAAATTCATGAGCTTCTATTCCACACTTTTATACCGGGCAGTGGTGTCATATTCTTTTGTCTTATTCACTATCTTCTCATATATGAGAAGATTTACATCATACTTTTCCATTTATAAATCTCATCTAATACCTTGTCAAACTACATCTTCTTTCTTGGCAGCATTTATTTCAATCTTTAATTCTTTCTTATTTTTTTATCACTTTTTTATACAACTTGATTGTCTCAATAAAATTGACACCACTAAGTGTAATCTATTCTACCCAACTCTTTAATGTCCTGCCATATGCTTGAAGTTTACTAATATTTTCAATTGTTTCCTTGTTGACATCTCCTATTGAGCTTCTAGAAGTTGTAGATATTTTCAATGGTTGAGTAGAGGTATCTATTATAGATTTGATATATTATGTTAGTGCTTGGGCTTGCTCTTACAATTTGTTACACCCCTAATCCTATAGTGTGTATAGGGTTATGAGTAGTCAGCTTGTGGCTACCTTAACTCTTATTTAAGTTTTATAATCATTAATATAGTCTTACATAGATAGTTAGGTTGGCTTGGGTGGCATCCATGACATACGTATGGTATATATAGGAGGTAGAGGTTAGTTATTATCATCATATTGAGTATTGTGTTCTTATTAAAGACTATTGGAGGTATCCCCCTCGAAGTGGATTAGGAGGTTGCCCCTTGAAGTGACATATTATTATCAAGTATCTGCAACATATTTCCTATTATATTCTTCTATTGTGCAATTTGTTTCACTACAAGTGGTATCGTAGCATGATCTTGGCACCGTGAAGGCAAGAAACAAGGTGATTTTTTTTCCCAATTTTGGAGGTCATTTTGTGAAACACGTATCTCTCTCATTTTTTTAATATTTTCAAGATTATTAAAGGGTTTTTCAAGGACCTATCGAAGCTACTACAGTCCAGATTTTAGAGCAATTAGAGTAGAATTAAGTGAGTTATTATAGAATTAGGGTTTCTACCGTTTTCACTCCTAGGGCTTAAATTAGAAAAAAAAAATCTGATTTCTAGAGGGTTAAACAAGGGAACATTGATATATCTACAATTCTGATTTGAAGATATTTGGATAAGATTTGAGGAAGTTATTGCAAAATTAGGGTTTCCACTAATTTCACCCTCTAGGATACAAATTAACAAATTTCTTGTAGATTTTTTCTAGGAAGTGAGATCTAAGCCTTGGTAAGTTACAGTAAAATTTTTAGATTAGTTGGATTTGTTTTATGTTATTTATTGCAAAATTATTTTTCCCAATCATGGTGAGTCCTGCCTTAAGAGACAAAAAGATTCCTATCACACCTAGAAAATATCCAAACAAGGAAGATACAGAAAGTGGGGAGACTTATACTAAGGATTTGCATGGGAAAATGACCAAGGTGGAGTAGAATATTTCATTATTGAAGTCAAAAATCAAAAAAATGTCTAGGAAAATGTGTTCCCTGCTACAAATGAGATTAAAACCTATTACAAATGAAGAATATGCAAGTAGTAGTAGTAGAAGAAGAAGAAGAATCAAAAGAAGAAGAAGAAGAAGAAGAAGAAGAAGAAGAAGAAGATGATGATGATGATGATGATGATGGTGATGTTGATGATGATGATGGTGGTGATAATGATGATGGTGATGATGAAGAAGAAGAAGAAGAAGAAGAAGATGATGATGATGATGATGATGATGATGACGACGATGACGACGACGACAACGATGATGATTACGACGACGACAACAATGATGATGATGAAGCAAAAGAAGAAGGAGAAGGAGAAGGAGAAGGAGAGGGAGAAGGAGAAGGAGAAACAATAGCATATTCCCTTGCATTATCACTACTTGGAGCATTTCAATTCCTAGAAAGGAGATCCTAATTAGGCCATTCAATCAATGTGAGGGTACCATCTACCATCCTTCACCTCTTCCTTGAAGGCACACCAAAAAGTTAGAGAAATAGAAGAACACATTCATCACCATCAAGAGCTAGATGTAGAGGGGAGATGCATCTTAAAGCTTGAGACATACACAAAGGAGATGAGGACTAGGACATCCACAGAATGGAAGAATTTACCAATAAAAGTTACCGCAAGGGAAGATGAAGATTTTATGCAGAAGCATTTACAATTGATTAGCATTTAGGACAACACTTTTGTAAAGGTGGGGGGCATGCTACACCCCTAATCCTATAGTGTGTATAGGGTTGTAAGTAGTTGGCTTGTGGCTACCTTAACTCTTATTCAAGTTATATAATCAATAATATAGTCTTATATAGGTAGTTAGGTCAACTTGTGTGGAATCCATGGCATAAGTATGGTATATATAGGAGGTAGAGGTTAGTTATTATCATCATATTGTGTATTGCGTTCTTATTAAAGACTATTGCAGGTATCCCCCTTGAAGTGAATTAGGAGGTTTCCCCCTTGAAGTGACATATTATTATCAAGTATTTGTAGCATATTTCCTATTATATTCTTCTATTGTGCAAATTGTTTCATTATACAAGTGTTCTCTTCTCTCTTTATTTTATAGTTTTCTCTATGAGTTTGGCTACTGACACTTTAAAATTATGAATGTTACCCTCATGTGTGGCTGGGCCAAGTTCAACCCAGGAGACCTTGTAGTCAGCTTTTATTAGTTCTTTTCTATTTTTATATGTAGCAGGCTTTGCAATCTCTATGTATTGTGCTCCAGAGGAGGGATCCACCATCAGCCTAGAAGTAATTTGGGATTTCTTTGGTTGTGGGATCACTTGTAGCTTTTTTTCTACTACATCAAAACTTGGATCAATCACTTGTGTATACTAGGAGAAGGGACAAGAGGTGGGATAGTGATCATAAGGACATTATTAGTCCCTATAAGATTAGGTGATGGAGAAGGAGGAGGAGATTTTTATGGTGAAGGAGGGCATACAAGAGAGTGTGGAGGTGAGGAAGAAGAAGGAATCTAAGAAGAGGATATGAAATGGGTGGTTGTTGGCTCAAATCCAAAGGCATCTGAGGATCTACTTGTACATCTTGTTTGTTAGGTAGGAACCTCTTTACTTCTAGCTTCTTTCTTAGTTCAACATCCCCTTCTTCACAAGTGCTTTTCAATTAACCCTTTTCTTAGGATCTTCTCCATCACCACCATTGGTAGTACTATCCTTGGATCTAGTTGTGTATATAGCTACACAATGTTGGTTCCCAAATGCACTAGCCTTTATCTCAACCCATATCTTCCTCCTTGGGATGCCAGGTGGTCCGGTAGTAGTATATTTTGTAATTGTTAGAAACAAAAGCAACACTACTTCAATGGAAATCTGATTTGAGATAAATTTCAGCAAACTTTAACTGTGTGTTATTAATGGAGATTGTAACAAAACATAAACCCACAATACAAAAATATACCAGAAGTAGAATGAAGCACATAACACAAGTGTTTAACATGGAGAAAACTCTTTCAGGTAAAAAATTCCACCAAGAAAAGAGGCCAAGTTGTATTAACTTCACAAAAGGAGATTACAAATACATTCACTTCCTCTGTCCTCCAACCTTCACTCCGGCAGAACCTGGGTACCTGTAAACTGTTATATATCCCTCATCTACTATGCTATGGTTTTTATAGAATTTACACAACCTCAAGACATTAAATGACTTCTTACAAGCCCATAACACTTGTCAAGAGTCAATAATACAACCTTGGGCATCCATGGCCAAGAATAGGCTCTTATGGGGTCATAAATGTTGCCATACATGCATCTTATACTTGGAAAAATGTTCCCATGCAAGCTTGAACAACTTGGGGCCAAAAATAACCACTTACAACATCTTATGACATGTCATATGCTATTATTAGTGTCAAAGATTCTTATGACAACTTATAGTTGTCATAGGATCTCTTACACCCTCTTACAACATCTATGACGTGCGTCATAAAACTAAAAATAGATTATTCCTCCACATGTGCACCCCACTTTGACCAATTACCATTTACCATAGTAAATGACATCCCGTAACTACCGCCGGTAACTCTGGGACTTACCGTGTAGTAACTCCATAATTACTGTGGACAGTAAATAATTTTTACCACTGCCGGTGAAACTTGTACATCCCTTATGGGTAATTACAAATAATAAATGGAATAAATACAATATTGGAATTTACAAGGTTAATGGCACCTTATCCCAACATTCTCCCACGTGACATTATACATTGTAAATCAACCCATAGGAAATCAAATGAAAAATAATCAGGCACTAGAAACAAGGCCCATGGCCTCTCTACACCATACAAACTTCTCTGTGCTCACAGGCTTAGTCAATGAATCTGTAACATTCTCCTGAGTGTCTATCTTCTTCAGCTCAATCTTTCCATTTGCAACCAACTCTCGAACAAAGTGATACTGAACATCAACATGCTTAGTCTAAGCATGATACATGGGATTCTTGGCCAAATAGATAGCACTCTGGCTATCACAACCAATTTGAATGTTCCTGCTATCAAAACCAATACCTGTACACAGTCTCCTCAACCAAACTGCCTCCTTAGAGACATGAGTTGCAGCCATATACTCTGCTTCTATAGTGGACAAAGCAACTGTGGGATGCCTCTTACTCATCCAACTCACTGCACCTCCAAAGAGAGTAAACACAAAGCCACTAGTGGACCTTCGACTATCCAAGCCAACTGCCCAATCTGCATCAACAAAACCCTGTATGTCCAAAGATTTATTAGCACTATCAGTACCAGAATAAACCAAACAATGATCAGGAGTACCTGCAAGATATTTAAACACCATCTTCGCATAGTTCCAATGTTGTCTACCAGGGTTAGACATTGCTCAAAACTCCCACTGCTTGGGCAATATCTGGTCTAGTGCAAACCATTGCATACATCAAACTCCCTACAGCACTAGCATATGGCACATTAGACATATCCTCAAGATCATCCTTAGTCTTTGGACACATATCTAATTAAATCTTAGTACCAATGGGTAAAGGAACTCTAATTGGGTTAAAATCCTGCAAATTAAACCTCTACAAAATAGTATTCAAATACTTACTTTGTGATAACCAAAGCTTTCTGTTAACTCTGTCCCTCCTAATCTCCATTCCCAAAATATACCTTGCAGCACCAAGATCCTTCATCTCAAATGCACTTGAAAGTTGGGCTTTAAGCTCACTAACCATACCCTTAGTATTGCTAAAAAATAACATGTCATCAACATACAAAGCAATAACCAGTATAAAATCATCAACATAATGAATGTAAACACAATGATCATCCTTGCTTCTAACAAAACCCAATTTCAAAACAAATGAATCAAACTTTTGATACCACATTTTGGGGGACTATTTCAGACCATAAAGAGACCTCTTTAACTTACAAACACAATGTTCTTTTCCTTTTACCTCAAAACTTGTAGGTTGTTGCATATAAATTTCTTCTTCAAGATCTCCATGCAAGAACGCAATCTTAGCATCCATTTGCTCAATCTCCCAATCATAAGCTACAGCAATGGATAAGAGAAATCTAGTAGAAGTCAATTTAGCAACAGGAGAGAATATGTCACCAAAATCAACTCCTTCTCTCTGGGAGTAGCCCTTGGCTACCAGTCTAGCCTTGTACTTCTCCAATGACCCGTTTGCTCCAAACTTCTTCTTGAAGACCCACTTACATCCTATGGCCTTTCTTCCTTTAGGCAAATGAACAAGATCCTAGGTGTTATTAGAGTCTAAAGCCATCATATTCTCCTACATGGCTAGTTGCCAAGACTCACTATCATCTGCAGAAATAGCTTCCCTGTAGGATCTAGGTTCATCGTTAGTACTCAATAAAGCATATACATAACAGAAATCTGGTGGGCTATACCTGTCAACTAGATTCCATTGTCTTGTGGATCTCCTCAAGGGTGGAGTAAGAGACTCTACTTGTTCTTCTGCATGATCATCTGCACCAACTTCTTCTGTTACAATAGATTCATCTTCATCAGAACTACTCAAATCTTCTTCTTCTTCTTCACCCCCAATCCATCATTCTATTCTTCTCGAGGTGCATCTTGCTGCTCTAACTCAAAGTGCACTCTCTTTACCTTTTCATCTTTTTCTTTTGGCTGCTCAGGTTCAACAATAGCTTTAAGTTCCCTGAAAATAACATCTCTGGAAAAGATAATCTTGCGGGTTAGTGGATTCCAAAGCTTATAACCTTTGACATTATCACCATATCCAATGAATGTACATTTTTCATCTTTTGGATCCAACTTAAATCACTTTTCCTTAGGCACACGAACAAAAGCCTCACAACCAAAAACCCTTAAATGTGAAACAAAAGGTTTCTTACCTATCCACACTTCATAAGGTGTTGAATCAAGAGCCTTACAAGGAGATCTGTTTATCAAGTAGCAAGCTGTACACACAGCCTTTGCCGAAAAGCATGTATCCAACTGTGCATCACTAAGCATACTTCTGGCCCTTTCCATAATTGTTCAGTTCATCCTTTCTGCAACACCATTCTGTTGTGGTGTATACGGAGTTGTCTTTTGTCTGATTATACCTACATGCTTCAAAACTCATCAAATTCCTTAGAGCAATATTCCCCTCCATTGCCAAATCTTAATACTTTTATCTTTAAGCCTGATTGGTTCTCTACTAAGACTTTGAATTCCTTAAACTTAGTGAAAACTTTAGATTTATGCTTCATAAAATAAATCCATGTAAATCTGGATACATCATCAATGAAGGTTACAAAATAACGGGATTTTTCAATAGATTCATTATCCATAGGTCTAAACACATCCGTATGAATAATTTCTAACTTCTCTTTTGCTCTATTGCTTCCTAAAGGAAATGATTTTTTGTTTTGTTTACCAAACACACAATGCTCACAGAAATCAAAGTGCTCATCAAAATAAGAGAAATTGCCCAACAAATTTTTATTCTTAATAGTTTTCAATACATTATTGCTTGTGTGGCCCAATCTACGGTGCCATAACATACATATATTTTCAGTAGTGGCCTCGGATACATAGGAGGCATTACAGACTGTAGTGGCTTCAAGCTTAAACAAGTTCCTAAATCTCTTCCCTTTCGCTACCACCAAGTTCCCTCTCACCAATCTGCAACCATGCTTGTCAAATGTCACATGCATTCCCAAATCATTCAACTTGGAAACTGAAATTAGATTTCTAGCTAATCCAAGAACATGCAAAACACCAGGGAGGGTTTTAATCCTCCCATCACTAAAACACTACAATACCTTTCCTTTCCTGATAATCGGATATGTAGAGTTGTCACCAAGGTAGATATTACCTCCATCATATTCTTCATATGAGGAGAACTATTCCTTATGCGGGGTCATATGAAATGAGCATCCTGAGTCAATCAACCAGTGATCATTACAAACAAGATTACATGCAGAAAGTAAAACTTCTTCACCTGCATTCGAGGACTTATCCGAAGCACTCTCCCACTGTTTCTTGGGATTTCTGCACTCCTTCTTCACATGTCCCCTTTTACCATAGTTCCAACACTTAACTCTATTCTTTTTACCAGGAGTCTTAGACCGGCCCTTGGACTTGTCCTTAGCCCCTTTCTGATCTCCTTTAGGTCCTCTTTCCTTAGACCTTCCCCTGACACTAAGAGCATCCCCTAAACTATCTGAACTCTTCTTCCTCAATTCTTGTGACAATAGCACTGAAACAAGAGCATCCAACTTCGGATCCACAAGGTTAGTAGTGATAGCAAGGATAACATTCTCCCAAGACTCAGGTAAAGAACATAGAAGTAAGATACATTTATCTTCCTCACTAACCTCAACATCTATTGAATCAAGTTGACTCACAAATAAATTAAAAGAATTTAAATGCTCTGCAACTGACTCACCCTCTTTCATTTTCATGGAAAACAATTTTTTTTTAAATAAAGTTTATTTACCATACTCTTGGCTTGATAGATCTCACCCAACCGTTTCCACAACTTGTATGCAGTCTCTTCCTTTGCGACATTCAATAAGACAGAGTCTGAAAGACACAAGTGGATGGTTCCCCGTGCCTTCTTATCCAGTCTATCCCACTCATCTTGAGAGACATCATCAGGTTTCTTCTCTTTTTGGACAGCCAACCATTGGTTTCTTTCTTCCAACAAATATTCCATTTTTAGCTTCCACAACTCATACCCCATTCCTTTGAACTTCTCAATGTCCATTCGAGAGGTTGATACAATGGTGGATGCAGCCATAATAACAACACAAGATCTGCAAAACAAATACAACCAAATCTCCCATTGCAGCTACAGCTTCCACACTACCACCCAAGAGTCAAAGTTGGCTAGGCTCTGATACCAAATGTTAGAAATGAAAGCAACACTACTTCAATGGGAATCTGATTCGAGATAAATTTCAGCAAACTTTAATTATGTGTTATTAATGGAGATTGTAACAAAACATAAACCCACAATACAAAAATATACCAAAAGTAGAATGAAGCACATAACACAAGTGTTTAATGTGGAGAAAACCCTTTCGGGTAAAAAACTCCACCAAGAAAAGAGGCCAAGTTGTATTATCTTCACAAAAGGAGATTACAAATACATTCACTTCCTTTGTCCTCCAACCTTCACTCCGGCAGAACCTGGGTACTTGTAAACTGTTATATATCCCTCATCTACTATGCTATGGTTTTTTATAGAATTTACACAACCTCAAGACATTAAATGACTTCTTACAAGCCCATAACACTTGTCAAGAGTTAACAATACAACCTTGGGCGTCCATGGCCAAGAATAGGCTCTTACAGGGTCATAAATGTTGTCATACATACATCCTCCACTTGGAAAAATGTTCCCATGCAAGCTTGAATGAATTAGGGCCAAAAATAGCCACTTACAGCATCTTATGACGCGTCATATGCTATTATTAGTGTCATAGATTCTTATGACAACTTATAGTGGTCATAGAATCTCTTACACCCTCTTACAACATCTATGGCGTGTGTCATAAAATTAAAAATAGATTATTCCTCCACATGTGCACCCCACTTTGACCAATTACCATTTACCATAGTAAATGACATCCTGTAACTACCACTGGTAACTCTGGGACTTACTGTGTAGTAACTCCGTAATTACCGTGGACAGTAAATAATTTTTACTACTGCCGGTGAAACTTGTACATCCCTTATGGGTAATTACAAATAATAAATGGAATAAATACAATATTGGGATGTACAAGGTTAATGGCACCTTATCCCAACAGTAATATTTGCATTCAGCCACTTTTTTCTCTTTTGTATAACAAATAGAGATCTTTCTTTGATGTCTTTGACCTCTTTGCCTACCTAATTAATAGGCATGAGTGGTTGAAATTGCAATGTGGATGTGAAAATTGCATCTATGAGGTCATTGACATCATCCACAATATCCATAGTGTCCTAGCCAAGATTGAAGGCTCTTATTTGATCAACAATTAACCTCATCCAATCTCATTGCCTCACCTCAAAATCATCCTTGCAATCCTCTCAATAATCTTCCAACTAAGATGTATGCAAGTAACCTAGTCCAAATTGGAGATTATCTTTGACATAGGTTTTAATATCAAACATGAACCTTAAATCATAGAAAACAATGGAGACCTTGGCTAAGGTTCAATATTTTATGCATTGGTGGCCCTCTAGTAGGTATAATAGTCCAAGCCCATGGGGAAAGGGTATTCTACCTTCTTCCTTCTCTTGCATCTCTTATTTATTGCTCCCATTTTTTCTGCACACCTCAATAAGGAGGTAGTCACTCACATACCAAGGGAACTTGTACAGGTAAGCACTAAAGCCCCTAATCCTAATGTATGTGAATATGGGGAACTGGATACAGTATCTACCTTATTGTGTTACTAAGTTACCAGCTTCAAGGGAAATCCTCAACCCCACATTCCCATCTAACTCCTGAACAATTAATATTGTGAAGGCATCATTCACTCGCCTAAAATTCTTTTTATTGACTTCTAACTACAATTGTGGGTAGAAATCATATATTTACATAGTATTATCATACGCCCCAACTAATTGCAACCCTAGCCAAGGATTCATACTGGTGATGGCATAAAACAGATATGAAGACATAAAATTGTTGGGTTGTTGAAATTTTGTCAATTGATCATGCAAGTTGTCACTAATCAACTTTCCCCAATCAATTTATTGTGATTAATAGCAAATGATTGTAACAAACTAGCACATCCAATATTCAAATACACATATTTCTTATTTACCATTACTCTATTTAGTAAGGTGATATTGTCTTAAATGTCCTCATTAAGACTTGATATATGCAAGTTCTCAGGGATTTAAGATTTACCCTTCTTGGGCACTTTCAACTAGTACTTTCCAATATTATTTAAGCATAGATCTTTCTTCTCTTGAAAATATCTCCATGCTTGAACCAAATTCATGCCAACAAACTCACCTCTAAGAGGTAATTTGAGTGTAATATTGATAGAAGGACCATTAAGTTTGGAAACCAATTGGTCATCTACAATCCCAATTTCTCTTGTATCTAGTTTGTAGTGATTGACACAAGCTAACACCAAGTCTACACACTGGACTGAAGTGGGGAACCCACCAACATGAGCAAGGCCACTAGTAAAGGTAGCTTCAACAATCAATGTCATAGGGCTAGTCTACATTCTTTTCTAAAATTTATTCAAAATGAAGTGCCCTAGATTATTGTCTCCTACTTTAGACAAAGAGTTATTTAAAATGGTAGCATGTTCATAACCCTAGTATTCAAACTTCATCTTTTACAGTTTTGAAAGAAGCCAAATAAGATGAGTTTGGTTCTAGAGTAGGTTTTGTTAAATTTCAAGAGATAGAAAGCTATATTAGTTGGTCAAATGGAAAGGAAGATTGTAATTAATTAATATGTGAGATGGAATTTGGGAATTTTGATCACACAGAATATGGGTGGGGTTTGGAAATAGTAGAACTAAAAAAGTGTGAAAAAATGTAGCAAATTTGCATGGGATACAATAGGCTTACCTTACAAATTGAATGAGACAATGAGAGTAGAAAAATACTATTAATCATAGAGGAATGGTGGTAGCAAAGGGTCTGGGTTGTGCAACATAGATCTTTATTTTAATACTTTGGGTATTTTAAAATAAGTTGTGGAAGCCCTTTTTATAACCCAAATTCCTTCTATCAACGTTTTGAAGGGTTCACAGACTTTACAGTACACCATTGATTATATATTTCTTATGAAATCTACCTTTTAAGTTTCTTTTCGGCACTTTGGTGAGTTCATGAACTCATTAACTCATCAAAAATGTTTTCTTCTTCTTGTTTACTTTATTTGTTGAAGTTGTGTCGGCATTCTGGAGAGTTCATGAACTTGCTAACTCAACAAAATGTTTTCTTTCTTTCTTTTAAAATATTGTTAGTATTTTGATGAGTTCACAAACTCACAAACTTGCTAAAAAGTTTCTCTTTTCTCTTTCTTTTGTTTCATCAAACCTTTGTCAACATTGCGGTGAGTTCATAAATTTATGAACTTACCGATAATTTTACTTGTGACTTATTTCTTCTTTTTCAAAAGCTTGTCGATGTTTCAACAAGTTCATGAACTAGTGAATTTGTTGATAACTTTCCTCTTTGCAACTTTAAATTCCATTTGAGCTTTGTGAAAGGGATTTATCAGTGATTTCAAAGGTTCATGAACTAAGGAAAATACCAACAAAGATTCAGACTTATGCCATTTTTATTGTCTCTTCAAACATCCCATCCTTCGTCATTTTTCTGCTTTCCTTCAATTCACCTTCCTTTAAGTTTCATGAAAATTCTCCTGCCTACTAGACATTTCCACCTCCGGTCCTACCTAGATTCTTTGCATTCCTCCTAACCTTTTTTATGGAAAACCTTTGAACTTCTAAACTTATTTCACTTGATTCCCCCAGTTCCCACATCTGATTCCATGTTGTTTTTTATGAAGTTTCCTTGGTTTAACTTATCACTTCCTTTGTTTGTGCATATTTTCTATGGACTTCTAGACATGATCATATCCTATCATAACCTCCAATTCCACATGAAACTCCCACATCATTGCACTTCCATCTCTTTTGTCAATGAGATGCTTTTGGACTTCTGTTATGTCAAAAATATGCACCCTTGGGGGCTTTTTTTTATTAAGGTTTAGCTCCCGGGTCTTTAGATTGCATTTAGAGCATTTTGCATGATAATTCAGACTCCCGATGAGAAAACCCTTGGGCCTTGTGACAAATGGGACCTAAGGGGGACTATTTTGATGATCCCAGAACAAAGACAGGAGGTGTACTTGGGCGCTAGCGCCCTAGTCCAGCCCTATTTTGGGTTTGCCCTAAATTCAAATGTCAGGTTTGTGATCGTTATTTGGGTCCCAGGCTGACATCATAAGTTTTAATTATGAAATTCTCAGCGAGAATCTTAGTAGTTGCATATATAAGCATGTGTAGGTTATCATTTAGAAACTAGAAGATGTTTATGATTGTGAGCTATTGGCATACTAGTGATTTTCATTGTGTTGTAGAGCATAGCATTGTTATTGTGTTTATTTTTGTAGGTTGGATTACATCTTCTCCTCATGGAATTGAAGAGCATCTTCCTTCCATGAGAGCTTCATCATCAAGGTGACATCTATTGTGTTTTATCATCATTATCATTTGGATTTTTGCCTCTATCCCACAAGGATACGCACTCTCTCTGACAACGATGTTCAAAAGACTTGAATGTCTCTCCAGGGCTTGACTGAGGAAAGCCTCTAAACACCACAACCCCCTCCCACACTCCTTGTTATTGTAAGTTACAGGTATCAGATCTAGAGAAAGTAGAGTTGCAGGGAAGATAAGTGGACATTAAAGATTTAGGATCTGAAAAGAAGCGAACACTGTGTGGGATTTCAGGACAAGGGCGTCATCAACATTGTCCTCCACTATCAGATCACCAAAAACTGAAGACACAACAAAGATCAATGCTGGAAGGAGCTCAGGAATCCACAGAAAAAGTTGTACCTTGGACTAGGACGCCATCACCATTGTCCCCGACATTTCTATTTTCCAGACTGCAAAAAATAATGAGTTAAGGTTCTCTGCCCTTTGTCTAATTCTGATAGCATTTGTCGTAATTTGCAGATTTAATTACTGTTTTGCTTAAATTAGGGTTTCAAGAGCATTAAAGCATTAATCAACAACATTGTGTGATAACTTCTAAATTTTCCAACAAAAAACCAAGTGGCAACCCAATCTGATAGATGACTCTCCTCTCGATAGGAGAAGCACTCGGTTGAAAAGCCCTTGGAATGTTTAGTGGAAAGGAGGATTCAAACTAAAACCCCATACACCAACAAACCCTCCCTTTTCATATTATACATTTTGGTGAACCCTTGTTTTTAGACTTTTTGGCACCTTGCTGAGTGTTGTTTGACAAATTTGCATTCATTCATTCTATTGCATTTGAAAAATTACAAAAAAATCGAAACAATTTGAAATTTTAAAAAAATTGGCATATTAGGCTTACATTTTTGTAAAATTTGAATTAACTGGAATATAATTTAAATTAATTTATGTTATTTACATTATATCTAATACAAAATACAAAAATTCCTCATTTACAATTCATTTGCATGCTGGATTTGTTAGAAATTGCTTGAAATTTTGCATTTTTCATGAGCTAGGGTTGTAGTCAAAATCTTGTTTTAGATATTACTACCTTCTTAAAACACTTATTAGGTCTGATTTTTAATTGTAGTGTTGCATCATAGTGGCATCCTTGCAAAATTTCATGTCTAGGGCTCAAAAATTTGCATTTTTCACTAGATTTGGCCTTATCAACTTTTGAGATTTTCACTCTAAGCGTGTTGTAAGGGATTTTTCTGTACTAATTAGCTATTATTAGGGTTATTATCTGCTTCCCCTTCTCAATTCCCTTACAACACCCTTTCTTTTGGGCTTTTGAATTAAAATTTTGTGAAAATTTGCATATATATTTAATATCTTTGCACTAGGGTTTGATCTAGAGTGGCACTACAGGCGTGTTGTAATAGATTTTTTGTCTTTAGGTGGCTATTATTACTGTTATAAGTTTCTTTCCATCATCATTTTCCTTACAACACCTGTTGCCCTACTCTTTTGCACTGAGATTGGGTGAAAAATCATATATTTTGGTCTATTTTCACTAGGTTTTGACTTATTGACTCCCTAGAGTTACTTCAAAAACATGTTGTGAAAGGTATTTTTGCATTAGCGAACTATTTTTAGGCATATAATGTGCTTTCCCTCTTGAAAATATTTACAACACCTCTTCTTTCATTTGTTTGCATTGAGAAAAGTTGAAAAATCAAGCATTTTTTAGAATATTCGACATCACTTTTGCATTTGCTTTTTGCATAAGTTTTGGAAGATCTTGAAAATCTGATTTGACACTCCTTTGCAAACTTAAAAATGGCTTCTCAATACAATAATAATTCTAGGTTTGTTCCTAGGCCTCATTTGAAAAGAAGAGCCCCTGAGCTTGAAATAACATTCACACCTCATGACAAAGAAATGGTAGAAACCGAAGGGCCTCTTTATATCACGGTAAAGATAATGTAACAACCTATGCATGGAACACTCATAGAGCCTAATTCATGACAAATGTGGTCATGGAATATTTCCTCCTTAAACATGAAATGGTGCAAGAATCTTATGAACTGTCGAATTTGAGAATTAAAACACATAATGGAGCTTTAATGAAACCAATCGACAAGATAACTCTAATGGTCTTAGTCTATGATAAAGTTGTGGATCAATCATTTGATATAATCCCCTTATCCAACCTTTTCTTGTAAAACTTGGACATCCTTGGCTTAAAGCTATGAATGTTGTTCCTTCTACCATTCACAAATGTATAAAATTTCCTTTGCGTGGAGAGATCCATACTATCCGTCATAATGATTATCAACCTCTGATTAAGGACAAGAACTTTATTCGTGATTACTTTTGGCCACAACCTAAGACAAATCCTAAGCCATGAAGAGATAGAACATTCATAGAATACATAAAGTACAAAGCAAAACAACTAGCTCGAGTGGCCAGGTCTCCTTTGCAACCAATAAGAGAAGAACAAGAAGCAAGCATAAAACAAGATTATTATGGCTTTGATGAAATTTTTGGCATGAGAAATGTGGATAAGGAAAGGTTCTATAACCTGCCTCATCCATGGAGAGATGGCATTTATGCTAAGGTCCCTCCCCCGTCATCCTTACAGGGATCGACAACAAAATATTCCACCAAGACCAATGAGATTTGAACATATAAGAAGAAATAGACTAGCAAAAGAAAGGAGGAGGAGGAGATAAGCCTTTGCCCAATGGATCACAAATGAACAAGAGAACATTCAACCTAATGTTGAAACAAATAAAGAAAACCTTACAGATGAGAAAAACAAGAACAATTGGGCTTTAGTGCCTTACACACCTCTTTCATCTACAATTCGAGACTAGGAGGATGATGACCTCCTCGATGATGACTTCTAGCATGGACCTCTTTATAGGTAAGTATCTCTAACTCTTTTACCTCCGTGTTGTGTTTCCCTCATGCAGGGTTATGTGTTGTTAGGCCTCCTAGGATAACCCTTGATTCTCTTGTAAGGTCAAGGATACTAGGAGACAACCTCTGTTGTGACCTTCTATTTGTATCATCATTCTTCTATGTTTCCTCTCCTTTGATTTCATTGTTGTGTGTTGTCTTACAGACATAGCATTGCAGTTGGTGACTTGGGGGCACCCTCCTACGTGACTATCCCTAAGGCACTTATTCTCCTCTTTGATTTATTGTTTACCTTCCTCTAGTGTTTCCACCTAGCTGGCGGATGATGAAAAACATATTATACTGATGCAAACCTAGTTTCCCTTTATTGAGTAATCAAAAAATGGACCTAGTCCATACATGACGATGGGGTTGTTACATATTATCCGACGCTTGGATAGTAGAATCACTCCTTGTGATTTCTCTATCTTGATGTTGATGTTGATGTTATCTTGCTAACAACACTTTAACAATACTACTGCTCTGTGCACTTTGTCTTTCGCCTTGCATGGCTCTTTCATATAGTTGATCATATGCATTGTTGTTTATCATTATTATTTGGACACTAACACCTTTCTTGCAGGAAATTGTGTTTGTGGGAACATTTGGCGATTGTAAAGTACATGTCACCTATGGGGGGCATGTGCTTTGTGAGAGATCATGTTCCCTTGTGTGTTTTCTTCCTACCTTAACGTGCTTGATATCAACCACCTTAAGGTGGGGGCATATATAAGGTAAGTTGTCTGCTTTAGATGATAGTAAAGCGTGTTTGAATAATCTGAAAATCAATCACAATCATTTAAGCCCTCTACAGAGGTGGGATATTGAGCATATCCTTTTATCTTAAGCCCTTCTGCGGAAGGCGAGGATGGTGTATTTCTCGAGGAGATTGCACTATCCTATCATTTTCAAAAGTCCTATGCGGAGGCGGGGAGCAGTTTTGTGACTTACTCAACCCTTAAGCATGTTTTCAGTGATTGTTGTGGTGAAGCCCAATCATCGGTGTGTGCCTGTAATGTGCCCAAGATGGTGATGAACCTAGAAATAGTTTCACTCCATCGCTTGTTTGTCATGTTTTCTCCATGTCTACCATGTGTGTGTATGGTGTGTTTGTTCTCAAAGTGCAAGACCGGTGGCGATGAGCTCCTCTACACTTTGGGATTTGTTTGGCATGTTTGTTCTCAAGGTGCAAGACCGGTGGCAATGAGCTCCTCTACATCTTGGGATTTTGTCTGGCATGTTTGTTCTCAAAAGGTGCAAGATCAGTGGCGATGAGCTCCTCTACACTCTTTTGGGATTTGTTTGTTTACTTTCCTTGTACTTACATTTTGCATTTCATATGGGAAAATAAAAAAGAAAATAATCACTACATTTATTCTATTCTCTGTGCTCTGCATGTCTTTAATGTTGTATTCTCTGTGTTTTGCGTGAGTGTAACTATCTTCTCTGTGTTTTGCATGTTTGCTTTTGTCTTCAATATGTTTGGCATGTCTTCTTCATGCTTGGCGTGTTTGTTGTGTTTGTTGACCTTACTTTAATGCATGTATTGGCCTTGCGTTTATACATACATTAAAGTGGGGGCTGAATGTTATGTCGGAAAAATGCACCCTTGGGGGCTTTTTCCTATTAAGGTTTAGCTCCCGGGTCTTTAGATTGCATTTAGAGCATTTTGCATGATAATTCAGACTCCTCATGATAAAACCCTTGGGCCTTGTGACAAATAGGACCCAAGGGGGACTATTTTGATGATCCCAGAACAAAGACAGGGGGTGGACTTGGGTGCTAGCGCCCTAGTCCAACCCTATTTTGGGTTTGCCCTAAATTCAAATGTCAGGTTTTTGACCATTATTTAGGTCCCAGGCCAACATCATAAGTTTTAATTACAAAATTCTTGGTGCAAATCTTAGTAGTTGCATAGATAAGTATGTGTAGGTTATCATTTAGAAACTAGAAGATGTTGACTAGAAGATGTTTATGATTGTGAGCTATTGTCATACTTGTGATTTTCATTGTGTTGCAGAGCATAGCATTGTTATTGTGTTTGTTTTTTTAGGTTGGATTACATCTTCTCTTCATGGCATTGAAGAGCATCTTCCTTTCATGAGAGCTTCATCATCAAGGTGACATCTATTGTGTTTTATCATCATTATCATTTGAATTTTTGCCTCTATCCCACAAGGATACGCACACTCTCTTTGACAACGGTGTTCAGAAGAATTGAATGTCTATCTGGGGCTTGACTGAGGCAAGCCTCTAAACACCACAACCCCCTCCCATACTCCTTGTGATTGCAGGTTACAGGTAACGGATCTAGAGAAAGTGGAGTTGCAGGGAAGATAAGTGGACATTGAAGATTCAAGATCCTAAAAGAAGTGGACACTGTCCAGGATTTTGGGATAAGGGCGCCATCAACATTGTCCTCCATTGTCAAATCACCAGAAACTAAAGACACATCAGAGATCAATGTCGGAAGGAGATTAGGAATCCACAGAAAAAGTTGTACCTTGGACTAGGGCACCATCACCATTGTCCCCAAGATTTCTATTTTCTGGACTGCGAAAAATAGTGAGTTAAGGTTCTCTGCCCTTTGTCTAATTCTGATAGCATTTGTTGTAATTTGCAAATTTAATTATTGTTTTGCTTAAATTAGGGTTTCAAGAGCATTAAAGCATTAATCAACAACATTGTGTGATAACTTCTGAATTTCCCAACAAAAAACCAAGTGGCAACCTAATCTGATAGATGACTCTCCTCTCGATAGGAGAAGCACTCAATTAAAAAGCCCTTGGAATGTTTAGTGGAAAGGAGGATTCAAACTAAAACCCCATACACCAACAAACCTTCCCTTTTCACATTAAACAACTTCGTGCATGAAAATCCACTTCAAACCTCTTGTTTCGTGTAGAATTTTGTAACTTTGCCTTAGCTTGGTTTTTCACTTCCTTCTTTTATGTGGGATTCCTACTAACTTCTGAATGTGTTCCTATATGGTCCTAACATTCTATTCTGTATAGAAATTTTGTGAGTTTTCTAAATCTCTTTGGTACAAAGGAAAAAGAATTGTAATAAGGAAAAATTGAGATTTTAAGAACTCCTTTGCATTTGGGCTATGAACAAGACCAATTTAAACAAGGTAAAAAGGTGACACGAGAATTTTTGAAAAACTCGAACAAAAGTTTTACAAGGCAACACAATCTAATGTTATTAATCAAGTGCATGTGAGTACATAGAAATGATAACTTTATAAGTTCATTATAAACATATTGGAAGAAAATTTTCCTCAACTAAAGAAATCACACATCTTAAAATTTATATATTCTAATAAAGTTATTGACAAAGATAACATTGAATGATAATTTATATATTGAAATTCATTGTAAATTAGTTTATATATCCAAACAAAATGTCATTTTGAATTAGACTACTTTAAGAACAAACAAAACATGGCATATAATTTACTTATTATATATGTTATGGTTACATGGGTAAGTAGATAGTGGATGGGGTAAGTAGATAGTGGATGAGGTTAGCAATTATACAATTGAATCCATTTATGAGATTTCATCAACCAAGATGACACTGGAGTCCATGGAATTGAGGCATTGAAACCTTGTAATAATAGTGTTAAGTCTATGATCACCATAAAATTCTTCTCATCTTATAGTTAAATTGAAGAGGAATTGGTGGGACACAACACTACTTAGTATCTTGTGAATAATTTCTAGTTCTACCAACAAAAGTTGTAAATCTTTGGTTGCAACACCAATCATTGCTTAGGGTTGTCTCTAAATGTGGTAACATTGTGTAGCTCACATGTGTGGTCTTGTAGGTCCATCTTTATCATATAGGTGATTTCATATTAAAAAATATCAACATTATTGTTACTAAGTTATGTTCACACCTAATTTAGCTAGACCTGATTTGCAATTGTTACAAAAGGAGTAAAAAGAAAATTTTAAGTTAATGCAATCAGTGAATGTATGATGTTTTGGCAAGAGACAAAGAAAGATCATTTGTCAGGATAATTTGACAGTCTAATTAGAACTGTCAAACCATCCTACAAGTGAAAATCTAATGACAAGATATCAGACAGTCAATGAATGACAGAAGCTTTAACTCATTTTATCTTTCAAGTATGAGATGATTAAATTATTCAAGTAATCGCAATTCAGTGTGAAAGAAAGGTATTTATAAACTGTCATTTCATATCATGTTTTGAACATATGTTTCATATCAGTTTCAGTTATTCTATCCTATTCATTTGATTCAAAAAAGTAAAATACATAAATCATTTGCATAAGGTAAAGTAACTGATCATATTTAAAGAAATGTTTAAATTTGTCCCACACAAGCTGTGGGAGACTAAACTGAGAAATAAAAACATGTGCAAGCTATACATCTGAGGATAAAAGGAAAGAGAAAGAACATATGAGAATAATAAATATCCATCATTGCCTTTTTTTTGGAAGGTTGATATCCTTAGTTGATAGCTGATCTTCATGTCCTTACCTTAGCGCTTGATCATGATAGTGTACCTGCAAAAAATTTGGGTAAAGCCTAGTTAGAAGCTCCAGATGTTAAAAATCATCACATGTTTTTTTATCAACAGACATATAAGCTTGAAGACATATTGCATCTTATGTGATTGGATCAAATCAAACATGTGCAATAAATCAGATCATCATGAGAAAGATCAATCAACTTCAAGAGGTATGTTTTTATGCTAACTTGTTTGTTAACTATACAAATATAGGAAAAGTAATGTTGTTGATTTGAAGACATTAAAACATGTGGATAAAATGTGGCTCCCACAAGGGTACAGCCCAGCATGTTCCCTTTTTATTCATTTGAAAAGGATATCAGATTGCAAAAGATAGAATGCATTATTCAAGAAGATACTATGCATCATAACAGTCAACTTGCAAATGGAGTGATGTCATCATGATAGAAGAGAAGAGGAGAAGTTGCTCCTATAAACTATGCCCACTTCAAGGAGCATCTTGCTAAAATCAGATCAGTTGTATCATAATGCCTTATCACATGTTACAGGATTAAGAGAAGTACAACGATCAAAGACAGGAGTACAGTCCTTAAAGGTATTTTTTGCTTTATTGTTGATTATGATTGGAAATTGTCTTTTGTTGTTTAGAATACTTCATAGATAGAACAAGTGAACATATGGAACAACAATGTAAAAACTGATAAGAGAATGTATTGTTTCATCATAGGGATGTCATGTTCTTTTATACATGAGCAAAATCAGATCTAAGATGTATAAAGATGCAGAAAGAGTACACAGTTTTATAAATCTAGAAGACATGTTGCATGAAAGAGAACATTTCCTGTCAAAGATATTGATTATGAAAGATAGAGAAAGTTCAGTAATCTTAATTCAAAGACAATCATAGCTCCAATTAAAGGTTTAAGAGCATATGGAACAACCATATTAAACCATTATGAAAGTTGCCTCATGGAGATGGAGTTATGACAGCCCTCAGTTAAGATTACATGACATACATACAACCATAACTCATCATGCAAATAATCATCATGACAGTCTCTTGGACTGAAGTGTAGCTATGATATGTGACATGAGGAAGAGCCATGATAGTCTGAGAAAGAGGGACTAATAAAGAGTAGTCATTAAATAGTCATGAAAGAACAGTTCCCATCCAGTCTCTATGATGAAAATAATTAATGCAAGATAGGCACCAAAAGCTTAAAAAGTAGTCATTAACTGCTACAAGAGAAGATAACAACAAGCTACAGAAGATAGTTGATATAAAGAAGTAGGTTATCATGTTCATATCATGTAATGAAGTACATCCATGCTACAGATAGGAGCATCATGCAATCATTGCATCCTTATGCTATATTGAACCATTATGAAGTGACAGAATCTACATGAGGTAGCATAGAAGAAGATCAATTTTTGAGTGATCATATCATATAAGAAATGATAAAAACTACAAGAATTTGTTGTTGCATTAAAGGTATCTGATGTCATACAAAATAAGATACAGTTTAAAAGACACTAGTTCTTGCATATGCCAAATGACAGCCAGGAAGTGAAATAAACAAAAATGGGTTGTTCTGTATGTTCTTCTCTTTACATATTCATGTGTAGAAATTTAGTTTTGTACCGGAGTGCTCATAATTTTCTCAAAACCCTTATCATCATTTCGTGTTTTGAAGCCACATTCAAAAAGGTTAGAAAGAAAGCAAATGCAGAATAACCCATATGGTTTTTTTACAAAATATAGACAAGGAAGGGTATGCTGCTACAAGTCGAGCCAGAAGGGTATATTCCTCCACAAACCCTCATTCTTTTCTCAGAAAATCTTAACATATTCAGTAAATAGAGAGAATTTAAAGAATGGAGCAAGATACAATCATAGTTGTGGCCTGGAGGGTCTTATTTTTGAAAAAAATGCAAAAACCCATGTTACACTTTTGAAAATCTTCATGTATTCTTATATACAGTTAAAGAAAAGAGATACAAAAAGAGAATATAGCATGGCCGTGGAAGGAGGAAGCCCATTCTTTGAAAAAATGAAAAAACCCTCATTTTTCATTTTTTGAAACCCTCGTATTTTTATATCTGCAAAGAGAAAAGAATGTACAAGAAACAATAGGCAATCATGGCCGTGGCCAGTAAGGGTTTATTTTCTTCAAAATATCAAAACCCTCATCTTCTTTTAAAATAATTGTTATTTTTCAGATATATAAAGGAAGAAATGGTCGAAAGAATCAAGATACAAGCATACGGGTCGTAGCCATTAAAGGGTTTTTTCCCACAAATAAATACAAGACCCTCATTTTCTTTTTTGAACCTTACATATTCAAGTTTGTAGAGGAAAAGAAAGTAAGAATGAAGGTACAAAGAAGTATGGCCATAACAGAGAGGCCTTGTTTTCTTCAAAGAAAAGATACCCACTTGCATTTTTGAAACCCTTATCAAGAATGTGCATACACAGTTCAAAGGAATGAAGATATAAAGGCCAAAGAAGAGAACTCACCTCATTTTCTTGTTTGAAGAAAGCTATAGGCCACGGCCTTATTTGTTTCAAGCTTCTCAAAAACTTGAAGTTACAATTGCAAATTAAGAGAACACAAAGAAAGTTCCATGTTAAAAAGTGTGATGTAAGATCTTTAAATGCTCAGAAGGAACTATTAGGTCGTGGCCAAATGAACATAAATCACAGAAAGATCAAAAGAAATATCCATTATCATTACACAGAAGCTCACATTTTTCATCATGTCAGAGACACATGAAAGATCGAATCAGAGACGCCATCAAAATGGCAGAGGAAAGAGCAAGAAAAAGCATATGATCTTCAAACCCTAGCTGACCGAGTTGCAGAGCAAAAATGAAAAGACAACAAAGTGAAATGAAAAGTTTAGGGTTCGGTCTTGTTTTTTGTTCGATGGAATCTTTGTCTTTCTCTCAATTTTTCTTTTGACTTAACAAAAATCATTCACCTTATCCAATGCCGAGATCAAGACTTATGTCTTGAGATACCTAATGATTATGTCATAGGAGGGCCATGGGCGAAACACTTATTTCTTTTTGCATTTGATTTTTACAAAAGTCAAAAGATACAAATCATTAGGAGGTAAGGCGTAGTCCCTTAATTCTTTTATTTGCCTCATGATAGTCGACAATAATGGTCAAAATTTATTTTTTTCACATGAAGACCAAGTATGGTCAAAAACCCTAATGCCTTATGCTTTTTTGAATGCATGAAAAGTCAAAACAAAGAGATCATTCAAAGGTAAGGTCATGTAAAAGGTGGCAGGTAGTATGTATAATGCATGTAAGGTCAAATATGAGAAATGCATATGAAGACAAGTGGTTACAAGGTGCAAGAGTTATGGGTGAGATGAGAAACTTATGAAGGCAAAGGTGGCAGAGACAAAGTAATAATACATTATGACATTGCATATGATAAAGGTGGTTAATGTATGATGCATGGAGAAATGTAAAGTCAAGGCAGATGGTATAGTTTTCTCTTTTTATTATTTGCATGGAGTAATAAAGTGTTAAGGATGTATTATCACTCTTTTTGATAATGCATGATATTATTTTGAATGAAATGACTTAAAATTTGCATGGGAGGCATAAGGGGATAATTTTTTTATTTTCCATGTATGATGACCTAAGTAATTTTTGGCATCATTGTCATGCGAAATCATGCAAAATTATGCAAATGTAAAAGGGGAGATAAGGTGTATTTTCCATTGCTCACATAATTTTACAACTATAGATAATGTAAACAAATTAATAAAGTAATATTTTATAAATTACTTTATTATTTTGTCACAAGTTGTAAAATTAAAGAAATTAGACAAATTGAAATTCATAATAGAGTAAATCATGCAAATGATTACTTTATTTTTGTCCACATGATCTACACATGCAAAATCATGTAAACTGGAGGAGTTGAGTTAACTGAAGACTTTGAAGGTCTTTTTGCATGGCTTGGAGGTCAAAATAGAGAAAATTGGTCAACTATTGGATCAAATACATGGAGACTAGCTATTTTTGCTCATTTTGAGGATGTTTTGACTCTTATTTTTAGGGATTTCATTGTTTGCTCATGGATCAAATTGGAGAGCTTATTTTTAGAGGCAGTTAACTGCAGTTGATTTTTCTATGCCTCTTGGAGAGAGCAAACTATATATTGTAAGAAAAACTTAGGTTTTTTTAGTTCTTGCCTTTTTGCTCTTTACACCTTGAGAGAGAAAGAGGTTTTGTAACTCAGTTATTTACAGATTTATAGAGATTATAGCAGGTTACAGGTTCTATACTTTTTCATTTATGCAATTATTTCCTTTATTTTTTAGCTTGATCAAGTATCTACCTTCCATTAATGCAACTTGTATGAGTGATTTGATGAGATTTTATTGTGTTTAACATCAAGACCTTTAAAATCATTGTCTCATTAGTACTTGTTCTTGTTAGATAGCATTGAAAATCACAGGTCTTAGGCTGTGCAATTAGAGAATCTTTTCTTTTATGTTGTGAAAAACCCCTTTTCCTTCAAAACAAAAATATTTTCCAGCCTTCCTTAGAAACATTTTTGTGATCAATTTGCTGAAAGTGGTTTGTGTGGATAGATTTCTTGAGATCTATTGTGAGTTAGATTGCCAAGTTTCCATCATTATTAGGTGCATCACCATACTTTTATAGTTTATTTATTTTTTTAGAAAGATCCTTTTTACCCTTTCCCACATCAAAGTTATAGATCCAATTAAATATTTTAAGGGAACCAACCCATAATCTGGAGGTTCAAACTCGACATAGGTCACCCAAAGCCTGGGTTTGATCCCATGTTTCAAAGGATTGCTGAGTATCACAACTTTACATCACGGGTGCAATCCTAATCAACAACAGTTTTTGGCACGCCCGGTGGGACTTTGAATTGATTTTCAGTTCAAAAAGAACTTATTTATTGCTATTGTTTTGGTATGATCAACAGTTAATACAACCTTTTAAGAGGTGTTATTTTCAAAATACCTGGTGACTCTATCTTTCTAGTTTTGATAGATCAGACTTTGCAGCCCATGAAAAGTATCACAAGATCAAATTTTAGTTGTTTTCCAACTTTTGAATGAGTAAACATGTCTATCCTTCATGGAAACATGTCATATCATCCATCATATCATGAAAATATTGCTAATCCTCCATCTTATCAGTCATATTAGATCAGCCATTTGTTGGTTTTATCCTAAACAATCATGCAACAACAATATATCAGCATGCACAATACTCTTACCTCCCACCTACCCTAGTTCAACCTTGTTGGTAGCCTATACATAAACCAAATCAACTTCAAGAGTATGCAAAGGAGGAGATTGCAAGCATAAAGAGTATGTCATTTGACCTCAATAACACATTGCTGGAAATCAATAAGCAGATAGGAGAATTCAAAAGACAGCAAGAGTATGAGCAACAATAGGAAGAGATGGATTATCAAGCATATCTTCATGAGCAAGAGTTGGAGGCACAAAGGATACAGTTTGAAGAAGGTCTTAGGAGGGAGATAGTAGCAAAAGAGGAGCAGATGAAGTGTTTGCTTGCACAAGTACAAAGGCACGAGATCCAGACAGCTGCATTCATCCTAGATCAGCTTGTTCAAAATGAGGTTAGTAGGTATCAAATTCCAAGTTTCAAAAATTTTGATTTTAATCAGGAGCTTGTTTGCATTCAAAATTAGTCTATTAGCCCTCAGTATCAGTCACATCAAGTACCTGAACCAAGTCATCACAGTCTTGAGCAACCATGGTAGCCTTCTTAGACCAAATATCCTGATTATAAAATGCCAAATCTTATTAAGGCTACCCCTTCCATACCAATTCAAAATCAGGAGGAGGAAAAGGTAGTAGTTTCTGAACCAATCAAGATTCCAAGTTGGTATGGTGAACAAGAGCAAAATGTTTTAGAGCCCAAGCCTATCAAAATTTCAAGTTTCAGTCCAGCAGCTGAAGTTCCTGCTATTTTTACTGTCCCCAGCTAAAAATAAACATAATTCATACAAAGAGGATGCTGGTTCAAATTTGGCACTCAATCCTTTGCATTTTGATTCATTTCAGAAGTTTTCTAATGATGTTTACAAGATAAATGAAAACAGGACACAGATATTGGAAGGGCAAAATCTTTAATTGCAAAGATAGGTTACCCACATTCCGATGGAGAAAGTCCCATGTGAAGAGGAAGAGTTAGTTTCTTTGTTTGACCAGTTACGTGGTTTTATTGATCCAAATGAAGAGCTCATACCACAAGTAGAAATAATAGAACAATAGGAAGATGTAAGTAATTGTAACGGTTTGTTGGTTTACCAAGAACAGAATGAGGATAGTCATGAGAACACTGGCAGTTTGAAGCTTGAATCAACTATTCTATTAGTTGTTCCTAAAAGCCTCCAGAGATCTGATAGTTTTGATGAGTTATTAGCTGTCCTAACGGTAGAAGATGATTCATTAACCATGGAGGAGGAATTGGCATGGCAGGCCATCATACAAGGTAAAAGTATTGAACAATTGAATGAGGAAACTCATCTAGATTCAGTGCAAGATTACCAGTTAGATGAGAGCATTTTTTCAAGTATCATAGAATTTTTTCGTTCTAACATTAATGATCAGCTAGTGTTAAATGACTCAGTAGTATGTGATCAGCCTATTCAGAACAAAGAGGCAGATATTAGTTCATTTCATTCATCTGAGCTAACTTTTTCAAGTCAGGTTGAGATTACAGGTGAAAACAGAATAGCAAATCTAAATCAAGAAAGCAGTAGTATGAGCAGAAAGTTCATCATTTCAAGAGGATGTCCAATCAGGGAACTAGCTCAATCAAAGCTAAATAAGGAGATACAAATTGTTGTTGTACCCAAAGAGAAGATTTCAGCTTTAGAATAGCAGAACGAGATCATTTATTCACCCCATAACATCAGTATCAATGATCATATTTCGATGATCAGTTAGTTTGTTTTCATTCTTCAGAGAGTTTTGCAGCATTCTATAAGGTATGTCCTTATGAATCATATTATGTAAGTAGCAAATCACCTCGCAAAACATCATTTCTTAACCAGAAAGGGAAGTTATTTTACAAATCCAGTTAATGGGTTTGTTTGACCAGCACCTTTGGCTAATTAGTGTAGGGTAGAGTAGAATTTTAGTTCAGTATTTCATTTCCAAGAAGTGCAGATGCACATTTTGCTGGCCATGTCTTAAACATGCCAGAATAGTTTCAGTTTCAGTTTTGTTTTGCTGCTATAGATTTCTATCAGTTTGAGTTGCAGAGGGTTTTTTCAAATTTTCAGGTAGAAAAAGACTCATATGCCTAATGGAATTGCAAGGCTACTAGTTTTGTTTTGTTTAGCAAGAAAACACCCCTGAGAGGTCGCCAAAAATGTTATTAAATTATGTTCACACCCAATTTAGTTAGACCTGATTTGCAATTGTTATAAAAGGAGTAAAAAGAGAATTTTTAAGTTAATGCAATCAGTGAATGTATGATGTTTTGGCAAGAGACAAAGAAAGATCATTTGTTAGGATAATCCGATAGTCCAATCAGAACTGTCAAACCATCCTAACAAGTGAAAATCTAATGACAAGATATCAGACAGTCAATGAAAGACAAAAGATTTTAACTCGTTTTATCTTTCAAGTATGAGATGATTAAATTATTCAAGTAATCACAATTTAGTGCAAAAGAAAGGTATTTATAAACAATCATTTCATATCATGTTTTGAACATATGTTTCATATCAGTTTCAATTATTCTATCCTATGCATTTGATTCAAAAAAGTAAAATACATAAATCATTTGCATAAGGTAAAGTAACTGATCATATTTAAAGAAATGTTTAAATGTGTCCCACACAAGCCGTGGGAGACTAAATTGAGCAATGCAAACATGTGCAAGCTATACATCTGAGGATAAAAGGAAAGAGAAAGAACATATGAGAATAATAAATATCCATCATTGCCTTTTTTTTGGAAGGTTGATATCCTTAGTTGACAGCTAATCTTCATGTCCTTATCTCAGCTCCTGATCATGATAGTGTACCTTCAAAAAATTTGGGTAAAGCCCCATTAGAAGCTCTGGTTATTCAAAATCATCACATGTTTTTTATCAATAGACATATAAGCTTGCAGACATTATGCATCTTATGTGATTGGATCAAATCAGACATGTGCAATAAATTAGATCATCATGAGAAAGATCAATCAACTTCAAGAGGTATGTTTTTATGCTAACTTGTTTGTTCACTCTACAGGTTTAGGAAAAGTAATGTTGTTGATTTGAAGACATTAAAACATGTGGAGAAAATGTTGCTACCACAAGGGTAGAGCCCAGCATGTTCCCTTTTTATTCATTTGAAAAGGATATCAGATTGCAAAAGACAGAATGCATTATTCAAGAAGATACTATGCATCAGAACAATCAACTTGCAAATGGAGCGATGTCATCATGAAAAAAGAGAAGAGGAGCAGTTGCTCCTATAAACTATGCCCACTTCAAGGAGCAACTTGTTAAAATCAGATCAGTTGTATCAGAATGTGTTATCACATGTTACAGGATTAAGAGAAGTACAATGATCAAAGACAAGAGTACAGTCCTTAAAGGTATTTTCTCCTTTATTGATGATTATGATTGGAATATGTCTTTTGCTGTTTAAAATACTTCATAGATAGAACAAGCGAACATATGGAACAACAATGTAAAAAAAGACAAGAGAATGTATTGTTTCATCATAAGGATGTCATGTTCTTTCATACATGAGCAAAATCAGATCTAAGATGTATAAGGATGTAGAAAGAGTACATAGTTTTATAAATCTAGAAGACATGTTGCATGAAAAAGAACTTTTCCTGTCAAAGATATTGATTATGAAAGATAGAGAAAGTTTAGTAATCTTAATTCAAAGACAATCATAGCTCTAGTTAAAGGTTTAAGAGCATATGGAACAACCATATTAAACCATTATGAAAGATGCCTTATGGAGATGGAGTTATGACAGCCCTCAGTTAAGATTACATGACATACATACAACCAGAACTCATCATGCAAATAATCATCATGACAGTCTCTTGGATTAAAGAGTAGCTATGATATGTGATAGGAGGAAGAGCCGTGATAGTCTGAGAAAGAGGGACTGATAAAGAGTAGTCATTAAATAGCCATGAAAGAACAATTCCCATTCACTGTCTATGATGAAAACAATTAATGCAAGATAGGCACCATAAGCTTAAAAAGTAGTCATTAATTGTTATAGGAGAATAGAAAAACAAGCTACAGAAGATAGTTGATATAAGGAAGTAGGTTATCATGTAATGAAGTACAGCGATGCTACAGACTAGAGCATCATGCAATCATTGCATCCTTATACTATATTGAACCATTATGAAGTGACAGAAGTTACAGGAGGTAGCATGGAAGAAGATCAATTTCTGAGTGATTATATCATACAAGAAATGATAAATGAATGATAGAAACTACAAAAATTTGCTATTACATTAAAGGTATCTGATGTCATACAAAATAAGATACACTTTAAAAGATACCAATTCTTGCATATGCCAAATGACAGTCAGGAAGTGAAATAAACAAAAATGGGTTGTTTTGTATGTTCTTCTCTTTACATATTCATGTGTACAAATTTAGTTTTGTACCGGAGTGCTCATAATTTTCTCAAAACCCTTATTATCATTTCGTGTTTTGAAGCCACAGTAAAAAAGGTGAGAAAGAAAGCAAATGCAGAATAACCCATATGGTTTTTTTTACAAAATACAGAAAAGGAAGGGTATGCTACTACAAGTCGAGCCAGAAGGGTATATTCCTCCACAAAGCCTCATTCTTTTCTCAGAAAATCTTAACATATTCAGTAAAGAGAGAGAATGTAAAGAATAGAGCAAGATACAGTCATAGCTGCGGCCTAGAGGGTCTTATTTTTGAAAAAATGACAAAACACATGTTACACTTTTGAAAATCTTCATGTATTCTTATATATAGTTAAAGAAAAGAGATACAGAAACAAAATATAGCATGGTCGTGACATGAGGAAGACCATTCTTTGAAAAAATGAAAAAAACCCTTATTTTTCATTTTTTGAAACCCTCGTATTTTTATATCTGCAGAGAGAAAAGAAGGTACAAGAAACAATAGGCAATCATGGCCATGGCCAGTAAGGGTTTATTTTCTTCAAAATATCAAAACCCTCATCTTCTTTTAAAACCCTTGTTATTTTTCAGATATACAAAGGAATAAATGGTTGAAAGAATCAAGATACAGCCATACAGGTTGTAGCCATTAAAGGGTATTTTCCTACAAATAAATACAAAACCCTCATTTTCTTTTTCGAACCTTACATATTCAAGTTTGCAGAGGAAAAGAAAGTAAGAATGAAGGTACAAAGAAGTATGGCTGTAATAGAGAGGCCTTGTTTTCTTCAAAGAAAAGATACCCACTTGCATTTTTGAAACCCTTATCAAGAATGTGCTTACACAGTTCAAAGGAATGAAGATATAAACACCAAAGAAGAGAACTCACCTCATTTTCTTGTTTAAAGAAAGCTATAGGCCACAGCCTTATTTGTTTGAAGCTTCTCAGAAACATGAAGTTACAATTGCAAATGAAGAGAACATAGAGACATTGCCATGTTAAAAAGTGTGATGTAAGACCTTTAAATGCTTAGAAGGAACTATCAGGCCACGACCAAATGAACATAAATCACAGAAAGATCAAAAGAAAAATCCATTATCATTACATAGAAGCTCATCTTTTTCATTTTGCTAGAGACACATGAAAGATCGACTCAAAGAAGCCATTAAAATGGTAGAGGAAAGAGCAAGAAAAAGCATATGATCTTCAAACCCTAGCCGACCGAGTTGCAGAGCGAAAATGAAAAGACAATACAGTGAAATGAAAAGTTTAGGGTTCAGTCTTGTCTTTTGTTCGATGGAATCTTTTTCTTTCTCTCAATTTTTCTTTTGACTTAACAAAAATCATTCACCTTATCCAATGCTGAGGTCAAGACTTATGTCTTGAGATACCTAATGATTATGCCATAGGAGGGTCATGGGCAGAACACTTATTTCTTTTTGCATTTGATTTTTACAAAAGTCAAAAGATACAAATCATTAGGAGGTAAGGCGTAGTGCCTTAATTATTTTATTTGCCTAATGATAGTCAACAATAATGGTCGAAATTTCTTTTTGTCACATGATGACCAAGTATAGTCGAAAACCCTAATGCCTTATGCTTTTTTGAATGCATGAAAAGTTAAAACAAAGAGATCATTCAAAGGTAAGGTCATGTAAAAGGTGGCAGGTAGTATGTATAATGCATGTAAGGTCAAATATGAGAAATGCATATGAAGACAAGTGGTTATAAGGTGGCAGAGTTATGGGTGAGATGAGAAAATTATGAAGGCAAAGGTGGCAGAGACAAAGTAATAATACATTATGACATTGCATATGATAAAGGTGGTTAATGTATGATGCATGGAGAAACGCAAAGTCAAGGCAAATGTTATAGTTTTCTCTTTTTATTATTTGCATGGAGTAATAAGGTGTTAAGGATGCATTATCATTCTTTTTGATAATGCATGATATTATTTTGAATGAAATGACTTAAAATTTGAAGCATAAGGGGATAATTTTTTCATTTTCCATGCATGATGACCTAATTAATTTTTGGCATCATTATCATGCAAAATTATGCAAATGTAAAAGGGGAGATATGGTGTATTTTCCATTACTCACATGATTTTACAACTATAGATAATGTAAACAAATTAATAAAGTAATATTTTATAAATTACTTTATTATTTTGTCACAAGTTGTAAAATTAAATAAATTAGACAAATTGAAACTCATAATAGAGTAAATCATGCAAATGATTACTTTATTTTTGTCCACATGATCTACACATGCAAAATCATGCAAATTGGAGGAATTGAGTTAACTGAAGACTTTGAAGGTCTTTTTGCATGTCTTGGAGGTCAAAATAGAGAAAATTGATCAACTATTGGGTCAAATACATGGAGACTAGCAGTTTGGAGCTATTTTTGCTCATTTTGAGGATGTTTTGACCCTTAATTTTAGGGATTTCATTGTTTGCTCGTGTATCAAATTGGAGAGCTTATTTTTAGAGGTAGTTAATTGCAGTTAATTTTTTCTATGCCTCTTGGAGAGAGCAAACTATATATTGTAAGAAAAACTTAGGTTTTTCTAGTTCTTGGCTTTTTGCTCTTTACACTTTGAGAGAGAAAGAGGTTTTGTAACTCACTTATTTTTAGATTTATAGAGATTATAGTAGGTTACAGGTTCTATACTTTTTCATTTATGCAATTATTTCCTTTATTTTTTAGCTTGATCAAGTATCTACCTTCCATTAATGCAACTTGTATGAGTGATTTGATGAGATTTTATTGTGTTTAACATCAAGACCTTTAAAATCATTGCCTCATTAGTACTTGTTCATGTTAGATAGCATTAAAAATCACAGGTCTTAGGCTGTGCAATTGGAGAATCTTTTCTTTTATGTTGTGAAAAACCCCTTTTCCTTCAAAACAAAAATATTTTCTAGCCCTCCTTAGAAACATTTTTGTGATCAATTTGCTGAATGTGGTTTATGTGGATATATTTCTTGAGATCTATTGTGAGTTAGATTGCCAAGTTTCCATCATTATTAGGTGCATCACCATACTTTTATAGTTTATTTGCTTTTTTAGAAAGATCATTTTTACCCTTTCCCACATCAAAGTCATAGATCTAATTGAATATTTTAAGGAACCAACCCATAATCTGGAGGTTCAAACTCGACATAGGTCACCCACAACCTGGTTTGATTCCATGTTTCGAAGGATTGCTGAGTATCACAACTTTGCATCATGGGTGCAATCCTAATTGACAACAATTATATTTTGGTCAATGCCAAGTATTGTCTAATTTGTGGATGATTTTTTTTTGCATTTTTGTTGTGTATTATAAGTGGGTAGGAAACGTAGTAGAAGTTATATAAGTGCATCTTTGTTACAATGTATCTACCATTAATTAACATTCTCTAGTTTTCCCAAGAGGGTATCATAAGTTGCAAAAATAAGCATTTGATTGTCAAATATATAAGAAGGAATATTTGTACTTGACAAAGATGTTGAAGGTAGAGTGACGATCTCAAAAGTGTACGAAGACTTTACTGCATATATTTCTTCTTGGTCTAGGTCAACAATTTGACAATGTAATACTAGAAGGATGGGAGAGTTTAGCTCTAAGCACATTTGAGATAGATGTTGATCATCTACATCACATTGGGGACCTCACAGTGTGATATCAATGCTAAAACTTGACATGTCAATAATTCTAGCAGTTTGCTTCATTATTTCAAAGCCATTTCTTTTGTGTACAATTGAAGTGAGAGTTATAGATAATAGTATACCAATAGAATTAATAAGGAAATTTACAACTATGGATTCAAGGTCTTTTATTATTTTGAAGTGAAAGTTGTGATTAGGAATGTTATTGTTTAGTGAATCATAGAAGGTTATTATAGAGGATGATTAGAGGATTAACTCCAGTGGATTGGTCAATTGGTTATAGGTAGGGTTGGTTATTTTAATGTGACTATTGAAGATCACATAAACCTCACCAGATTAGACAAAATTGTATAATTCATTTGCCACATAATTGAAGCAAGTTATATGTATCTCACCACCTTCTTGATCTAAAAGATTGAAGCAAAAAACTCTCCCTTCACTTTTAACATTTCAAAATTTATGGAGCATGCATTTTGATAATTCTTGACCCTCTATGGACCATTATTTATGGTAATTTATCAACAACTTGATTGGAATGATTGAATTTGAATGAACAAACTTTGGAATAGAAACATTTGAATCATCTTCCAATAAACATGGTTGGGATGATGATGACCCCTTCTCAAGTCTAGAGATAGCTAACAAATGGCCAACAAGAGCATGAGTAAGCTGAAGAGGAAACCCAATTATGCTTGCATCCATGCAAATCACTTCCATGGAACTAATAACAATAGCCCTACAATATCAAAAATTTGAAACTTCCACCACAAATGAATGTACACAAGGAGAAAGGAGGGTAGTAGAATGGATGAAAGTGGTAAAGCATTTGCATGCATGATTTTGTTAGAAACCTTGCAAGTATATTCTATTAGTTGCAAGTGTAGGGTTTGATGAGGCAAATTAATGGCTATGTAGTTTTCTAGACTACTATTTTTCTCCTTGGGACAATTTTATTGCATCCTTTGAAGAGTTGTACACAATTGGTGTTCATCCTTTACCTCTTATCCATGAATTTATAAGCATTATAAGACAAGAGGGTGAGTTGGTTTCAGATTTTTGTTAAAGGTTTATGGCTACATTAACTTACATACCTAATTATTATAGGCTAAATGAATAAGAATGCATTAACTACTTTTGTGATACATTTCATCCCAGGGTAAGATTCATTCCACCTAAGTTCAAGGCTAATGCTCTAGACCATATCCTAGTGTGGGAAAATGTTATTAAGGCTTAATATGAAATTAATACTACTTCCCTTAATAAGTTGAGTGGGTGGAAAAGGATATCATTGCATCATATGATAGTTGTGTAGATGATGAAGGTATATGCACTTACCTTCAATTATATGGGTCACTCTCTAGAGATGATATGCAAGTTGACCCTCAACTTGAGGTTGAGGTATGTATCTTTATACTTTGTGGTAGCCATGTGGACAAAGAGGAATGTGTGCACAAGTGTGTAGTGAAATGAATCAGTTCATGAAACTAATTATGTGGAATGTGTATATGCATGTTATATAAAAGATGAAAAAGAGACTAGTTTTTTATTTGATGTGTTGCCTTTCTCTATTTCATTGGATGATAATGGGGCTTCTAGTGTCAACCATTTCACACATGTTTGTTTGTAGAGGGATGACATGGATGTGCCTACACTTAGCAATAAAAATATTGAGATAAGTGATAGTGCAAACACTAATTTTTAGTTTGAAGTCCTTGCCCTTGATAATTGTCAAGATGGTGATCATGTGGAGGCATATGAGAGCCTATTTCTTTAGCACAAGATATGTGTTGGCAAGAGACACTGTGTGGCTTCATTAGTGTTGTCATTGATGGCAACAAAGTCTATCCCACACATCTGCAGTACATAGTATGCCTATACCGAAAGTCAGATTGAAGATTGTTTTGCTCCGGTGAACAAGAACAGAGTATGTAACAATATCTGACAATCAGGTCCAGATCTCTCTAATGGTGTAACTCAGTTAGTTGTGGACTTGGACAAGTCAAGAGGGGTATCATGACTACTGTATTCTAGAGATTTAGCCTCCAGTGATAAAGCATGAAAAAGATATGAGCATCTAAGCGTTGGATTCCAATCAGACAGAGCAGACAGAGGAAGAATTGATTGGCATAATATCAGACTTGAATCCAGATGTGTAAAATATCTTGATCAAGTAATCTATGGGATCATACATTGTTGGCTGACATGATTAATGACTTCTATGCCTATGTTTTTGATACGCATCACAAATCTAGCATGGATTCAGTTGACATATTAGTAACTTGCAAATATCTTGAGTGTTCTTGTTGCCGACTAGAAAGTTGACGAAATCCTTGATGCAGATATATATACCAGATGGATTCCAGTATGTAGGTGTGCATTGTGTAGGTGAAAAGTAATAAGGTGTGAAGAAAAGCAGGGATAAGTGTGGGGACAACAACTCAAGTCTGGTATGTGACTGAATAGAAACATTGAATAGAGGAAGAATGAAGTGCATTAGATTAGTATATTGTGCCTAACCAGAACTGAACTCCTGCATTTGTAGATGCCTCTCATCAGTTCAAACACTTGATTATCTTCTGTAAGTTTTGTAGATAGTGAGTCTCTTATAGGAAGTGTGCCTCTTGTGAGCAGTGTGCTCGGGTAGTGAGCACTAATTGGCAAGTGCCATTTTGTACTCCTTTATTCTTTTAATAGAGAATACAATCTTGGGTTAGTCACCCCGTGGTTTTTCCCTTAACAAGGTTTCCACGTAAAAATCCTTGTGTTATGTATGTTGATTTTATTTATGTTTTCATATTTTGTTACAACACTAAATATTAAGATAACAAAAAGAAAAGAAAGAGAAAGGAAATTTTGAGATAGCTGATTCACCCCCCTCTCAGTTATCTTCCTTGTTTCCAACAATTGGTATCAGAGCCAAGTTCCTCCGAACAAAGCCTAACAGCTTGAGGAAGATCTGGGAATCTCAATGGATGCATATGGTATGAAGGAACAACTTCAGTTTGCCCTAGATGATCTTGAACAATCCCACGCTGAAGTCAATAATTTGAGAGAAAGACTCAAACAAGCTGATGAATTCATAAATGAGCTAAAAGAAAAACTTAGTATTTCTGTGAAAAAGAGAAATGAACTACTTCAAAAATTAGCCAATCAGAGTGAAGTCAATGATACTAATAAAGATCTGAATGAGAAAAATAAGCTATGTGAGAAACTGTTAAAAGAAGTCATTATGGTAAGGCATGAAATGGAATCAGGGGTTACGAGATTCACCCAAGAAATTGAAGAAAAAAGAAAGATTGAAGATAATCTAAAATAATCCCTCAAGGAGAAAATAGAGGACTGCCACAAAATGGATAGAATAATCAGGCATCTTGAATCTGATCTTGAAGAAGCTAGAGACAATGAAGAACAACTCGAGAATCAGATAGACACTCTTAAACAAGATCTTCAAACAACAAATAAATACAAAAAGAAATTCAAGATAAGCTCAACCCAACTTGAAGTTCTTCTTGAAAGCCAAAAGAGGGTAGATGATAAGCGTGGCTTGGGATATGAGAAAGGTGAAAGCTCCAGATCCAGACAGAAGAACTTTGGATTAGGAAATCAAAGAAACAGGCCTAGAAGACCTTCGATAAGGCAACCAAATGCTCAAAGATATCCATCCTTCAATGGATACTGCTTCAATTGCAACAATTTTGGTCATAAAGCAACTCAGTGCAGGAGGAGAATGAATCAAAATAGTCCATCCTTCTCTGGACAATGCTTTAATTGCAAAAGGTATGGTCACAAATCTCATGAATGTAGAAATATGCAAATAAACAATTCATTCAATGGTAGATACTTTGCATGCAATAGAATGGGACATATGGCTAATCAATGCAGATCAAGAGGATGTCAATCAAATAAGCCAAGAAATGTTGTATGTTACAATTGCAATAGATCCGGTCATATTGCCAAATTCTGTAGAAGCAGAAATCAGGATAAAAAGGGTCCGATGGAACATAATCAGAAATAAGATAAGGGCAAAGGTAAAGTGAATGCGGATGAAGTTCAAAAGGAGATGAGCAAGATTTGGGTAAAGAAGAGTACTAAAAATATTAGGGATGGATTGGCACCGGAATCCGGTGCTGATAGTCCTTCAGGAAAATAAAAGGGTGAGCTTTGGCTTAGAGGGAGTCACAGAGAAAAACAATTGCCCCCAGCCAGTCAACTAGTGCCTAAAATCAACACATTGAGTAAACATCTGACGCTGTAGATTAAAGGGTTCTCAGAAAAACATCTAAATAACCTTCAGTCAAAATGTGAAAGATCCGCATGGAGTTTTGCAGGATTTCTAACTACTCAAGTTAATCTAGTTCCGACAACTATCCGGTAAAGCAAAATTTCACAGACAGATCCGATATGATTCAGAATTGAAATGCTTTGATCTGCGGACCTATGACATGATTGAAGAAAAGAAGATACGTTGTCAATCCTCACTGACAATGATTCTAAGTTCGGCACAGTGATTCAAGAAGATCTCTCTTAAAACAAGGCAACCAAATAACTTAAGCTACACATTTATTACAAAAGGAAATTAGGGTTTGTGCAAGGTTAAAAGGACTCTTTCACTCATTATTTACACACTTGCACTCACGAAGAAGAATAGAAGAGATCTGCAAAGAAAATTCTACAATTCACTCAAGATCAACAGAAAAATGAATTCAACCAACGATTTGTTCCGACTCTTGCTTTAAACCCTAAAATGTGAAAAGGTACTTCTATTCTAAAATTCTTTCTCTGAATCTTTTGCAAAATGGATACTCCAATGGTTTTCAAGATCTCTGATAGGTTGCGACCTAAATTCAAGAAACACCCTTATAAATCTCTAGAAGTTGATCCTTTGGGCGCATTTTCTAGCATTCTGTACGGAGTATTGTATGTAGAAGACGTTAGGGTTTATATCCATGCCAACATTGAAGAATTTGGAGACTCAAAATTGATGGACATTTATCACAAACAGCTAATAGATAAGAATTTTGAACTCAAACCTAAATTTAAGGCCCTCTAAGATAAGCACTTCAGACATTGCATACATTTTCCATATTTTGCAGAAGATGATTGGGGCTGGTATGCTCTAAGCAGGATGCATGATAATTTCATGTGGCTAATGAGGCCCTTCAAAATAACCAAAGATGACATCAGGGCAGTAACCGAACTGCATTCATCTGGTGGGTTACCTGCACTTAATTCAGTAAAGAACCAAACAGTAACTAAAGCCATCATATCTAAATTTGATAAAAGAGCAATGACCATAGATGACATCACATATCCGGATGTCAAGTTTGCCTCAATGATAATTGGTTACAAAATCTATCATTCGAGTAGGGAGAATTTTGTGTCTGGCACAACAATCTATGCAGCATATCAGATGTTGAGGGAAGATGCAGATTATGACCTGTGTGAATTTCTTCTAAATCAATTGTTGGAAAACCTACAGAAGATCAAAAAGGATAAGAATATTCCTTTAAATATGGTAGCCTAATACTATGTTCTTCTATTATATGAATGAGCTACCTGGATCACATGGTTGGGTCTGGCAAAATGATAAACCGGTTGCAAATCAAATTAGAGATTATATGTATGGACTTGGTGATGCTCAAGCCCAAAACACAGCTCTCTGGGGTTACTTCAAGAACTTCCAGAGCATGATGCAAGACAGAGAGAGAATTCCACAGTCCATAGTTGAGAAATACAAGGACACAGTTTGCTTTATGGTTGACACCAATCAATGCCTAATGGAGGCAATTGAGCCAAGGACTGTGTGGATAATCCCTATGGGATATGAAGTCGATGAAAAAATCTTGGAGCTTCATATTCAACATCTGCTGAGCTAGCCCAAAGACACTGAAGCAGAAAGGTTTGGAACCTTTCAAGAGCTAAGTGTAAAAATACATGTTGAATTAAGACAGCCGGAGATAAAGAGGAAAGTAAGAAGGGAAGTAGAAGAAATTGCCAAAAGATTTGGCTTATCAAAGGAGGATGTGGATGCAAATAGAGAGAAAATGGAGAAGGATGAGAAAGAGAAACAAGAAGCAAAGAAAGGAGACGTTTTGGTACAAGCCTCCTCCTGGACTAGATCTTCCAAGAGCTCTACACCTGTCACTCCTAAAAGCTCAAAGGCTTCCAAACCGGAAGTTAAGTCATCTAGCAAAAGTGAAAAGAGAATGAAGACCAAAGCCTCGAGAACATACACAAGCCATAAGGATGATGAAGAAACAAAATCAGATGAAGAAATCAAGAAAATGAAGAAGAAGAGAACATCAGGGAAGTTCTCTGCTAGCAAGAATGAGGAAGAGAAGGCAGAGGAATTTGTTGAAAATCCCACTCTTTCTACTGATGACATCATCAAGGTAGTTACTGTGGATGGGAACTTGTAGCCGGTGACTGAGTTCTATGATGCATACAGTGATGCTAACAAGAGAATTCTAGAAGAGGCTACTGTCAGGTACTTGAACATTTACAATAAAGCCTTCATTGAAATTATATCATTAATTCCTAAGAGCCTAGAAAATGTACTTGAGCTAAGAAAAGAGAATGCTATGGCAAAAGACTTGGAGATCCGGGAGCAAATAATGATTCATCTTCATCCTTCTATCACTCCAAAACAAATGGACATGATTTTCAAGGACTGTAAGGATGAGTTCTAGAGTAAGGCAAGAATGAATAAAATTATGCTTGGAGAAACTGACCAAGTAGCAAGTGAAACAAAAGATATCCTCCGGAATGCTTTGAAAAGATTCAATCTTCCTATTATAGAGGAAATAGATGAAGAACCTTCTACCATTGATGTTGAAGGATTAAATGTAATCAATGAAGAATCTTCTGACAAGGATGTAGAAGGATCAAAGAAAATAAATGAAGAGAAGTCCGAGGACTTAGATTCCTCTGTTCCGGAAGAGGAAGTTCATAAAGCAGTAAACATAGGTGACATCTCTCCTCCAGATCCCATTGCAACTATGACAAATATTCCAGACTCTGAAGCTGAAGGAGAAGGTAGAGGAGAGGAGAAGAAGATTCAAGAAGAAGAGGTTAAGGGAAAAGAAGAAGAACAAGCAGAAAAGACTAATGAAGACTCTTCTAATATTTCAAAGAAGTCTTAATCTCCAGCAAGAGACACTATAGAGATAGTGAAGAACTTCTTAAACAAAGAAATGATGGAGCTGGATGAACCTAAGATATTTCAAGGACCACTGAATTTTGACTATCTCTCTCTGGTTTAGATAATGAAAATAGCATCTTTTGCTCAATCCAAAGCAAAAGAAAAACTCTTAAAATCCCACATGGAAGACTGTGAACTGTTGGAGATTGCATCTGGGATGCTGGAGAAGATCATGCCATCCTACCAAAAGGATCCTTCAGACTCACCATCTGGTAATTTGAAAAACTTAGTAAATTTAGTTAACACTCATTTTGAATCTCTAAAGAAATCAGCAGAAGCAAAGGTTCGGAAGGAGTTTTTGGGAAAAAGATTCACTGAGGTGCAAGGACTTATTGCTAATGATAGGCGAACTCTAGATATTGGAATAAAGAGCCTTGAAAATGCCCTCAAAGATGGTGGAGACCTATTCAAATTTTGTTTGACTTGGCCTAAAGTGACAAAAGATATTGAGGCAAAAGTAAAAGAACAAGAAGAAAAACTGTCAAGCCTAGTTCAAAATTTTGACCCTCTTTCTTCCTCACTAATGAATCAAGAATGCCAGGCTATTGTTCTCATAAATGAAATAAAGAGGCTGGACAAAGAAAAGAACATAATGAACAGAATGAGTGAACTAAGAGGGATAATTATCCCTAAGCTAGAGGCAATGCATGAATCCTTAACAAATGCTAAAACCATAGCCTGGACCAGTGATCCAACAGATTTAAGAAGAGCAGAAGCATATGCATTTTTGTTGAGTGGTCACATCTCCATTTTGGATAGGATGAAACAGAGCTGGGTCATAGAGTTTGTATAGTTGAAGGCTACTTTTGTGGATATACTTAAGTATATGTAAGTATAACATATGTATATACTTATGCGGCCATGTATAGGACAATATTTGCAAAATTTTGGTATGCGGATTCTACCTTTTTCCATTGATGTCAAAGGGGGAGTGAGGAGTAGTAAAAAAATATGGAATACGGCTAAGGGGGAGCTCTGGTAAAATAGTACAAAAGATAGAGCATCAACCAAGGGGGAGTTACTGCGACACTTAGCCATTTTTCACCAAGTGTTGCCATCAATGCCAAAGGGGGAGATTGTTGGCAAGAGACACTGTGTGGCTTCATTAGTATTGTCATTGATGGCAACAAAGTCTATCCCACACATCCGTAGTACATAGTATGCCTATATCGGAAGTCAGATTGAATATTGTTTTGGTCTGGTGAACAAGAATAGAGTATGTAACAAGGTCTGACAATCAGGTCCGGATCTCTCTGATGGTGTAACTCAGTAAGTTGCAGACTTGGACAAGTCAAGAGGGGTATCATGACTACTGTATTCTAGAGATTTAGTCTCCGGTGATAAAGCATGAAAAAGATATGAGCATCTGAGTGTTGGATTCTAATCAGACAGAGCAGACAGAGGAAGAATTGACCGGCAGAATATCAGACTTGAATCTGGATGTGTAAACTGTCTTGATCAAGCAATTTGTGGGATCATACATTGTTGGCCAACATGATTAATGACTTCTATGCCTATGTTTTTGATACGCATCACAAATCAAGCATGGATTCACCCGACAGATCAGTAACTTGCAAATATCTTGAGTGTTCTTGTTGCCGACTAGAAATTTGATGAAATCCTTGATGCAGATATATATACCAGATGGATTCCAGTATGTAGGTGTGCATTGTGTAGGTGAAAAGTAATAAGGTGCAAAGAAAAGCAAGGATAAGTGTAGGAAGAGCAACTCAAGTCTGGTATGTGACTAAACAACAACATTGAACAGAGGAAGAATGAAGTGCATCAGATCAGTATATTGTGCCTAACTCTAACTGAACTCCTACATTTGTAGATGCCTCTCATCAGTTCAAACACTTGATTATCTTCTGTAAATTCTATAGACAATGAGTCTCTTGTAGGTAGTGTGCCTCTTGTGAGCAGTGTGCTCAGGTAATGAGCCCTAATTGGCAAGTGCCATTTTGTACTCCCTTATTCTTTTAACAGAGAATACAATCTTGGGTTAGTCACCCCGTGGTTTTTCCCTTAACAGGGTTTCCACATAAAAATCCTTGTGTTATGTGTGTTGATTTTATTTCTATCCTTATGATTACATATGCTTTCATGTTTTGTTACAACACTAAATATTAAGATAACAAAAGAAAAGAAAGAGAAAGGAAATTTTGAGATAACTGATTCACCCCCCCTCTTAGTTATCTGCCTTGTTGCCAACAATATGTTGTCTTCCCCATCCTGATTGTGCTTCAAGAAGGCTACAAGAAAATATTGTTAGAGTGAATGAAGAAGAAGAGATAACATGTTACTAATTTGTTTTTAGCAATAATATGACACAACAAGTTGCCAATATGAGCTTGAAATAAAAGGATAATTTGAAGAAGTTGGTTCTTCACTTGAAGTGTCCCATGATGTTGAATTGTGTGTTGATGGTTCAAATTGTGGCTTCAATCATTATTATGTTTCAAGTTTTCTTTCAATGGGCCCCCATGGTCACTTTATGTTCAAATGTTATGTTTTATATCCCTTCAAGTCTTTTTTATGTGCCCCAGTTATAAAAATTTAAAGTTTATCTAGGTATGGAGGTTTTTAAGTCCATTTCTAGCCTTGGTTAGGTTTTCAAGTTTTCATTTACCTTGGTGTCTTTTTGTTCTTTTCCTTGAGTCCCCAAAACCCTACACTTTTAGTCTTCCTCTAAGTACTTCATCTATTTCAAACTTTTGGGCTTTCAAGTGTCCCCTTACCCAAATTCTTGGTAACCTTGTTCCCCACTTCCCTAGTTTTCTTCTAAGTCTTTCATTCCTTCCAAGTTTATAGGCTTCATTCCCACTTGGTCCCTTGTCATGCAGTTCCCCAAGATTCTGATCCCTGCTCTTTCTCTTTGCTTTCGAAAGTGCACATAATTGAGTACAACATAACTATTTATCTAACCCTCAAATGCCAATCCCCAAACTCTATGTCCTTTCCTTGAGCCTTCAAAATTTATCCTATCATCATGTTTTTGGATGAAGTATTGTGTATCCCTGATTCTTGTTCCCTAATGGGTTCCCCTTTCCTCTTCCCCTTCCTCCACATTTATGGCATCAAACTACTCCGATCCTTGGTCCTATTCTTCTTCCTTTGACATTAGGTATTCTGTTTCCTTGATTCTTGACTCTCAATCCTCCTTGGCATCCTAACATACAACTTTTTAAATTCTCAATCAACAGGATTGCAAGACGTTTTTCATCTTTATGCACTATTCAAGCACACATTTTTGGAGATCCCTAACTCTCATGTGTGTTGTTGCACCTACCTCCCTTGCTACTCCAAGGATTCCATTAATGACCATATTGAATGTGATAGACATGTACAATCCTTCAAATCCTACAAAAATGACCTTGAGTTAATCAAAGGCAGAAATCCACACACAAGGCCATGTGATGAAATTAAAAATGTGTATGGCTACCCGAGTTCCATAAATGAAACTATAGATATTTTAGGTCTAGACTTGGGTCTCATGCGACTCTCTAAATGTGAGATGGACATTATAGCTATCCCCAGTCACTAAGCACCAGATCTAAGAATAATTTTACTATAGGAGGATATGCAAGTACATTGAATGCACTTACTAGTAGAAGAATTATGTGACCTCAATGAGTTGAGAGAATCCATGTAATTGAAATGCTATAAATACATGAATACATGATGTAAAAAAGGTTTATCATTTTTGTTGCTTCCAAGGGTTGGAGTTATCAAAGAGTTGTCTAGGGTTTCTATTTTTGCAAGTCCAATTTGTAAGTTGGGCAACACATTTTTGTAAATCATAGAAAGAGTTTCAAATAGAAATTATGTTTGTAATTTAATGTCTCAATGGAAATTTGTAAATCATTAGGGGAATCCTTGAACCTAGTTGTTTGTTTCCTCTTGCCACATTTGTTGGTATGAATGTAAAAGGGGTTTGATGATTTTGATAACATTTTAAATCATTGCAAAGATTTTGTGGTGTTCATCCCTTTGGATTTTTGTACCATTGTGATCAATTATTAAGTATGCTCGGTTATATGACATAACGTCTGTGATTTGTGTGTGTATACAAATCTAGTTTTAGTAGTGATTTGCAAGTGTGTATTTCTCTCTCTTGAAATCTAGGACTCTGTTACACATTCGAATAGGCACTAGTCTTGGAGGTAAATGATCAAACACACTTCTAATTTGAATATCTATCACTGTTAGTAGTTTAGAGGCCAGTTAGAGTTCTGCATACTTTTCATGATTTGGTGATTTAACCCTATGAATACTTTAAGTGAATTATGATAATCATTGATTTTAAGAATCATGTTGTGTATGTACACATATTGCACATGTGTAATGGTGTTGTTATCAACCTAAAAAGAGGTTTTACACATAGCTAGTTAGTCTTTGGCCTAGTGATAAATCTTAGGATCAAGCATACATTGGGTATGGTTGTAGTTGGTTAGTTTTGATTATTATCCTATGTCAGATACCTCTCCTTGGTCTAGTTGAGCCTAAAGTTGAAGGTGAAAAAACCCACTCACAAGAACTAGCCCATTCATGCCATTGTTTGATCATGAGTCTTGCCCATCACCTATGTTGACATTCCCCGGCCATAGGTTTTAGTGCAAGTCTTTAGGATTTGTGGGGATACTTGTTTGATAACCAACAAAATGATTGGAATTTGATTCACCACAGCTTCTTGCTTTGGCTTCTAAGTAGTATTTTATATATTAAATCCTTACATTTATATTACTTTTCTTTTGTATCTTTCTTTGTATCATCACCTTTTAGTTTCAACACATGATTCTCAACTTGAGGCTTTTCTATTTTTAGAAGATAAGCTTGTTTCAACCTCTTTTGAATTCTTTATAACTTATCCAAGTGGATCTTGTATAAATCATTGATTATATAATCCCTCTCATAACACACATCCTTTGGCATCTTCACAAATGTATCTAGTGTAAAGTGACTAGCATCAAATATTGGCTTGTAATGAGCCCTCTCAATTTTTACCTCTTTTCTCTCATGTATAAATTTAACACATTGATGCAAAATGGAAGGTATAAATTTACATTAGTGAATCCATTTTCACCTAAGTAAAACACCAAATTTGTCTAAAGATGGTATAAAATGATAAAAGTGGTAGTTATTTAGGTCTGACTCTTAATTGCAAGATAATGCATCCCAATGTATTGATTAATATTCCATTAATCATCTTCAATGAAATCCCAAAATGTGCATACTATTGATTTCTAAGATGGCTAGTGAATAAAAGTTCTTCAGTGTAGATATTATATTGACATGCTAGATCAATAAGGTTTGAGTAGGTGATGTGCATTTTAGACTACTTGGTGTTGGTTCTCCAAACTGATTCCCACAATTCTGGAGAATGTGTAGGCAAAATGAGCATAGGTAACAAAGGTCAATTCAAAATGATAGGGCAAGGCTCATGATCAAGTTGTGGGCAACTATGGGCCAACTATTAAAAGGAGGTAACGCATCTACACTTATGGCTCTACAAGACCAAGGAGGGTATTCATATATATATTGATAGGACAATTCAAGAGAAATGAAAGAACATACTAGGTCACATAGTGTAGCCACATCCTTTGTGTAAGAATATCCCTATTATTTGTCACTAAATACCCCTTACAATACCTTATTAGTCTTATAAACCCAAAGATCTCTTTTATACCAAATCAAGTTACACTTGCAACTGAATAGACATAATCGATTTATTCCCCAAAGATTAATCTACTTATACTTTTTATTATTTACGTGCAACCTAGAAATCCAACATGCATAACTCTATGAAGATATATCATACACAAACTCTCAAAATATTTGGCACAAGTTTGTATCCCTATTATGAAAAATCACATAATCCAATCTAGACTAATCTACGAAGGGAATAGGAGGATAATGTATTAATAAAGAACTTGATCATTTTACAAAAGTGTAATGATGCCTTAGTTCATTAGGCAACAATGTCAAAGTCTATGAGAATTTCAAAAATGACACCTAGCTATGGGGGGTGTTGGCGAGGAGGCACTTCAACCCTTAGGTTGAATCCATGAATGGGTTTGATACCCTTCTTTCCTATGAATTTTTTGTCTCATGAAAAGATGGTGTGGTTTATGTTAGGGGGATTTCTTTTAGGGTGACAGAGGAACTGATAACTAAATTCACTAGGCTGAATATGGAAGGGACTGACCTTCCTAAAAATTCAAAGGTCACTACTAGGAGGATATGTAGAGATTTCTCTAGCAGGGTGAAAATATTAATAGATTACATAATGGGTATTGTCGTGATGATCTCCCAAGGGTGTGGAAAAGAGTTGCGAAGGTTCTGATGAGGTATATAACTCTTGAAGGTCACTTCAAATATTTTCATGCTTATCTCTATCTACTACTTAATCATTTATGCCTGAGTGCTACTCTTAATTTCCTGTATTGGCTCTTCACCTCTTTGGAGGAGTCGGTCCAGAAGGTTCTGGTAGGTGAGAAAACCCTCCTACTCCATCAGGTCTAATCTATGCCATTTACAAATTTGAATTGGCCCTCACTCCAGCTCTGGCCTTCAAACCCAAGATTTATAGTCCTTCCCTTGTTGAGCACATCCCTGCTGACCTGCTTTCTAGCAAGAAACCCAAACTTTCTAAACCCTCATCCTTAGCTAACTCTACCCTTGTTAAGGACTCTATTGAGACTCCCACCCAACCCCTTGATGGCAAGAAACAAAAGAAGGTGAGCTTTCGTGATCCCCTTGAGAATTCCCCTATTCAGGGAGATTTTCCCCTAAATTTAATGTTACCAAAGACAAAATGTAAACATAAGGTCCTGGAGGATTCCCCTATTCAAGGAGATTTGTATGTTACCAAAGACAAAGGTACATGGAAGATCCTAGATGTTCTAGTCTAGTTGAGTCCCATTTCCCAGGATCATTCCACCCATCCCATTAACAACCAAACTACTCCTCCTCCCAATAGCCCCCTACTGGGGAGAAAATCTCATGTTTAAAGAAAAACAATTGTAAGTCTTGCAACCAACTTGAAGATAAGGTGGCAACCCTATATCAGGCCTTAGATCTATAAAACCAAGTCTTGAAATGACAATTAGCCTAGATGCATCATATTAAGAGGAAGATTCAACAACTTGAGGTTGTCACTCAGTTGGAGACCTCCGATTGGCCCAAGGAGAATGATGATGAGTTGTGGCAGAAGGTGGAAAATTTAGCCAAATTTTTTGATAGGTGGGAGAATATGGAAGTTGAGATGAATAAGATTAAGAAACAATAGGAGGCCATCATGAAGAACATGGAGGAGATCATTGCTTCTAGCAGGGAAACTGTCAAGAATTCAGATAGCACTATGTATGTGTTCCAAGCAGAAATAGAAAAGAGAAAAGTTACTAGAGGGGGTAATTGAAGGACTATCCCTATGGATACCAACATTCAACAGTCGGTCACTATGGGGCTTGCCAATAGAACTAGGGCCAAGAGCAAGAACACAAAGGGAAATAGGTTGACATGGAGACCTTGGATGGTCATGACAATAGTGTGCAAGAGAATTCCTTCAAGGACAAGCTAGAGTTCCTCAATAGGGAGTGGCAAGCCATCAATAGCCTCAAGTTTCTTTCCAATCAGTAGGGTTCCTTCTACTAGTCCATGGGTGGTCTTTCCTTTTGTTACTAGCTCTATGTCTGTAGTTTTTGCTTAGTGTTCTACTTGGACTGTGTTATGTTTTACATTTTGTAAAATTCTTCTAGTCACCTTTTCAGCATTTTTGCATGGGTTCGGGCCTTTCCTGGTTATCTTAATCAAAACAAAGTCAAAGTCTAAAGAAGCATGAAAACACTCATATAAATATGAAAAAAAAAGAACTAGAATTACAACTAAAATCTCATCAAACTAGTTATATTTCATTCAGATGAAACCTAAAGACTCAAGAAACTTCACAAAACCAAACATTCTTGAACCATCCATAACTAATCAAATAATCCCATATGCTATTCTAAAAAAATACTCTTCAATGACTTTGAAGAATTTTTATAACTACTGTAATAGTTAACTAATTTAGAATAATGGTCATTCAAGTTAGTAAATGTAATCCTAGAGACATATATATCCCTTTAAAATTTCAACTAGTTATGGATACATCCATATCATGGAGAGTATTCCACTAGACAACACCTCCAAACTTTACAAGATAATGAATGCCACAGAGACTTCAACACTAGACATACAACATTTAGCGCTAGAGAATATAGTAACTAGTGGACACTTATATAAATTTGGCCTAAGACCCAAATACTACAAAAAATATAAAATTTGGCAAAAGATATACAAGGGCAAAAGGGCCAACCCTTATTCCTTAGAAAAACTAATATATTTGTAGTGATAGTCCATGCCATGATTATGTTAGGACCATTCAAAATTCATTTAGTCCCATTTGGTTTCATACATTTTTTCTTTCCATAGGTCCATCTTAGGATCCATATTGCTTTTACCACTATACCTAAAAACCACTTGATAATCCAATGTAGCCATCATATCCATCCATCACACTTTGGAATTGATCCACACAAGTAATTTTGCTTGTTACCGCAACCCTGCAGTTCACTCAAATAACCTCGGTGGGTGTGCGGGAACCAAAGGAAGTGAAAAAATAGTTATCGCTTCCCCGCAGCATGTAGAAACTCTATTTGCGGTATTGCGGTATATAGAGATTGACTACTGCAGCCTCGCGAAGGTCTCAAAAGGGAGTGGTGGGCTGGTGGTAGTAGTTAAGTGGCATATATTGTTTCACTGTGATCTTGCAGTGGTCTCAAAATGAACTTGCGGTATGGCGGTAAGGGCTAAGCTGATAGATAACAAACACTGCAGCCCCGCAACAGTTCCAAGATGGCCTTACAGGCTAGCGGTGAGGGCATCATGCGATAATTTTATATACTGCGGCCCCACGATGATGATGACTTCAACTGGAAGGCTTGTGGTAAATGGTAAAGGTAACATAAAACATGTCCCGCTATCTCGCATGGACTTTAAAGTTGGTTTGCGGGTTGGCGGTATAAGTTCCAATGAGGTGAAAATGACATCGCGCTCTCGCAACAATCATAATAGAAGGTCCGTAGTAAGGTGGTAGGAGATATAAGGGATAACATGTATCTTGCCATCCTACGATGATGTGTAGCAAGGCTTGCAGGGTGGCGGTAAGCAGTGAAAGATACAATATAATCTTCCAAAAGCTCCCGCGGTCCCGTGATAGATCTAAATAGGTCTTGTGGTGATGGGGTAAAGCATTAAATGCTGAAATGAGTACATCGCCGCCCTGTGGTGGCTATTATTGATGCTTGTGGGATTGCGGTTATCAATGAAAAGACTACAAATCTTGAAGTGCCCGCCCAACCATTGGATTGGTCCAAATCAACGATCTGTGTTTGAACGACTTGAATGTTGAGATTTGTAGATTTCATGGCACAAACCAGAGTAATGGAAAAATAAACAACTCTATAGCAAAATAAAATTTGGAATTCTTTTGTATTTTTCCATTCAAGCAAGTCAGTGGTGATTGTAGATGGTGAATTCAAGCTCTATGTGCGCTCTGCAGTCCTCTTTCAATCGGGTAAGTCATCTTCATCACTCTCTTCATAAAAGTTGGTATTTAGTTTTTACTTTGCTTTCAACTAGTTTAGTAGAGCAAGTGACTATCAAAACCCTAGTTCATAAAAGCATCAAACTATGGCACCTAAGAAATCTGAGTCTCCAAGTAAGAACATTGAACCCTCTGTTCCCAAGAAGCGGTCCCTTCAACAATCTTTGTTGGATATTTTTCCTAATTTGATTGATAAAGGGTATAAGAATCTATTTAAGGATGTAGTAGAGGGGTGTCAAGATGCTAGAGTTCCTATCTCAGGTTGGAACCTTTTTTGGTACTTCTGTGAAAAGAAAGATGGACAGGGACCGGTTGCAAACCCATGGAAGTTGAATTTGGCTAAGCTTGAGGTGCCAAATGTATTCATTGATGTTGATTTGATTAGAATATTGGCACAACACTATCATCCAACCACCAAATAGTTAGATTTCCAAATGGGTCACCATTAGTGGCTGTGGATAGAAATGCAATCATTGATTGGTTCATGCTCAATAAGCAAGCCCTCACAAAAGTTGACTTGCAGAAGAGTGAACAAGATTATACCAGTCTGAGAAATACACATAGGAGTGATGAGTTGCCCATGTATATGAGGAAAGGGGCCAATAATAGAAGGATTTCAATCCCAACCACTGTTGTTGAGCCTTTCTTAGTTGATGATTTTGCTATGTATTTCAAAAGGACATATTTTGCTTTGTGTTAAGTGCTAGGAATTGATGCCTAAGATAGAATGCCAATTGGCATGATGATGATGATCATGAGAATACAGAACCCAAAAGTCAATGTTGAGTATGATTTTGCATCATTCATTGAGAAGAAATTACATGATAGATTTTTGCAAATAAGGGAAAACAAAACACCTATGGATTTTAAATATTATTCTTTGTTGTGCCATTTAATTTTGTATCAGAACAAAAGAAAATGGCCCTGCAGGATGGACTTAAGCATGATGGATCAAAAGAGATAGAGATTGCCTACACAGTGCTGGTGTTACAAGTGGGACACTCATTGTCAGAATTATAACTATGTTGTGTTCCATGATGATTTCTCAGTTAGAATAATGAACTCCCTTGGTAGCCTTTTTCCTAGATTGACCAAAGAGGTCAGAGAAATGTTGAGGCCTCTTGCTCATAGGCCAGGACAGGGTCACAAGCATAACTTTGTTGATTGGTATTTCTTTCATGACCATACTATAATTAGAGTACATGGGTGTAGTCAGCCACCCCATGTGTTGCCAAAATTTGTGCCAAACAGAATTGCATTTCTTGAATTCATGTGGCAGATGTTATGGATGGAGAAAGATGTAATGAAAAAACAAAAGAAGGGCACATTTCTTCCTGATTCCATAGTGTTTGTTGAATGGTCCATTGGTGCAGATACATTGGAGGAGTTGCAAGCTTACTTGAAGGCTAAATATTCTTTGAAATTAGGAACAAAAAGGGTTTGTGATCTAGAGGGTCACATGAACTTTGTTAGACAAGTCATTCTCACCAAGATGGGGATATCCCATCAAATCAATTTTGATGAGGATGTGATTAGAAATTGTGTCACTTTTGAAGAGGTGTATAATAGAAAATGAAAATGGGAAAATTTGAGGAAGATTGAGGATGACAAAAGAAAACAAAACCCTAACTTTGCAGGATTTTTTATTGGAGAGAAGGACCCATTGAAAAGAATAGATTTGATAATTGATAATTTTGAAAGAATATATGGCAAGTCTGAGAAGGAGCCTACAAAGGCTACCAAGCTCCCTGTAAAAAAGTCAACAGGAGTTGTGATTCAAGAACCTGCTCCAGGTGTAATGTTAGTACAAGATCCTATAGTTCCTGATCCACCACCTGCAAAAAGGCAAATGCTTGATGATATCTCTCCACTAGTTCCATATGAAATGATTGAAGGAGTTGGTGACACTGAGGAGGTGGCTAGTATTTTAAGGCATATGGGAGAGGAAGAGGAAGTTGATCAACCCCTTTTTGGTCAAGAAACAAAAGCGCACAAAATAGAAGCAAGAATGGATGAATAGGCAGAAGGTGAGCCTAAATTACAAGAAGATGAAAAGGTTGTGGCATCCATGAGGTTCATGGAGGATGATGATTTCATCAATACCCTGGAATTCAAAGATTTTTGGCTCAAAATGAAGATGAAATAATTTAAAGAAAAGGTTGAGATAAATAAAATGGGTACAGATGAATCTCATCATGATCAAATTGTGTCACAGACTTTAAAGAATTTAAAAATTGATGAAATAAATGTCAGCCCTGATGAGGCTAGACAAATGGTTTTGAAGAGTAATATGGTGATCATCCCTAGCCTTGAATTGAAGAAAATATTTTTGTTGGACCGAGTGAGAAATCAAGATGACCCCATGATGGTCTCTGAGTTTGATTATGAGGATGGTGTCAGTGGTGTTGGGTTCAACCAAAAAATAGAAACTCTAGCAATATGGGCCACACAAAAGAACACCAACAAGCCAAGATTGTTAGATGTAGTCCAGGAGCTAAGGGGAACAACTGTGGTGAAAACATTTTAGGATACATCAGTACTTGAAGCGGCCACCCTTACTATGCACTTTGTAATGTTCACACAAGATGCTATCAGAAAAATGGAGCAAAGGTTGCTCGACTATGAAAAAACCCAAATTGAGATGAATGATGAAGTGAATAGACTATATTTGGAAAATGTTAAACTAAAGCAGTAGTTGAAGGGTGGTGATTCTCAAAGCCAAGCAATTGTGCCATATCAAGCCTTTGTGCCACAAGAAACCAGTGATAACACAATGCCAGTTGATCAATTGAATGCATTGAAGTTGAAGTTGGAAAAAGAAATTAAAGATTTGAAGAAGCAAAATGAGAAGACAAAGGATGGGGCCAGATTGAAAATTCTTGAGGTGTTTGAGAAGATTTTGGAGTATAGAGTGAAATTAGTTGTTGACAAGTTACGAGATGTGCATGAATGCTATTCCTCCTTGTCTCGGGCCATTGATCAATTGAAGGTCAATCTTTCTATTTTGGATCCAATGTACAAGAAATGACAATGTGTACACCATACATTGCTAACCTTGTGTAAGGTTCTACAAAGAGATCAAGGTGCTCTAGCTTCACTTAAGCTAATAGAGAAGATGGTGAAAATGATCTTGGATGAATTTCAGTATGTGAATGGTGAGAACCAGAAAATGCAGACAAAGATTGATTTTTTTGCCACTTTCAAACACCAATTTATTCCTTCCATTTTGACAGAGCATAAACAGATCAAAAGTTTTGATGCATGGAAGAATGAGTTTGGTCAAACAGTTTCTCAAGTCATTGATTTCTTGAAAAAAGACAACATAAAGATTCTGAGTTTCAATGTCATTCTATATAGAGTAATTGCTCTGGATGTTGGATATGCAAAGTTCATCATTGATGTCAAAGTGTTGCTAGACAAAAGATGGAAAGATCACCAAGCCAATATGCTCCAGATCCAAGAATATAAGTGGCCTAGTGATTACACAGTGTACCAATGGGAGCAACAATATTTGAAAAATGAGGAATGAGCATGCCAAATATGCAGAGGAGAAATGAGCATCAAGCTGGCATCAACATGGCACCAACAAATCTTGGACGTCCTTTTGTTTTGTCTCTTTATTGTTTTATGCTTTTCGATATGTATTCAAAATATATTTGGCAGTCTTTTTTAAGACTTGTCAAAAGTATTTATTGTAATAGGTCATATTAAGGGGTGGGTATGTGAAAAGTCATTTTTGGAATGTGAAAGGTTTGAAGCTTGTAGCTTCCCTCACCCCTATAAGAAGGAAACCAAGACCTTAGGAAAAGCCCTCTGGGAAATAGATTTTGGAGAGAGACATTGTAAGGCCTACTCTTCAAAGATATATCAATAAAAGTAAACTACATTTCTCTGGTGCCATATATCTAGTTCTCAATTGTTTGTTGAATGTTCTTGTTATACTTTATCTGGTTGTCTCCATTTTTGTTTCTCCTTGTTATTTGAATTAACATATCAAGCATATGTTTAGTTCTTCAAAACACATTTGTTGTTTTGGGTGGTTTATCTAATTGGGTTTCCTCAAGTAGGAATTAAATTCCATTGAATAGATCATTCTAATTTGGAGGATTCAATTTAGATAATTAAGAAGATCCAGGTAATAATAATCTTGCATGTCTATGCTAGTCATAGACAATTCCATGCCAAGTAATTCGAGTTGTGGCTAGATAGAAAGCACAAATCCTTCTGTGAACAGACTCTGTTACCCAATTGTTGAGAAAGGCACTGATCAATTCTTTTCCAGAATCATTTCCTTGTATCATATTCAAAATTCCAACTTTAATTTTCTGTTGTGTAGGAGTAGGAGTAATTGTAGAACAGAAAATAAAAATCTAATTCAAATCATATGCCAGTTTGGATTAGGGTGAATTGAATGATTTAATTGACAAAATTACATAAATCCCTTAATCTGCTCTGAAGTCACCAACAAATTTGTGGAGTAATTATTCATTCATGAATATAAAGTAACACCCACCTGGGCAAAGCAAAGCCTAAAGTGTAGAGAATCCTAACCACTTGGGTTGATTCTATCAGTTGGACAAATTGGTTGCATAACCTAATCATAAATCTGTTGCAAGTATGGGCCTAATCGGTGTTGTCATTGATGTCAACATACTCTTGTTGCATTAATGTCAAGGATTGGATGAGTTGTATGCTAATGATATTGAGAAAATTAGTCCTATCAGAAACAAAGAAGATCAGTGAAGCTCTATGAAGTGAAGATCCTAGCTAGATGAAGATTAGAGAATGCGCATGAAAGGGTTTGTAGATATGTGTCTGAAGATGATCAAGTAAGATTTGAGAGGTCTACATGAAAATTTGGAGGAGTTATGGCCATGAGAGTAAAACTAGTTCTAGCAATTGTTTAGAGGTGACAGAGCAACACAATTAGGTCCGGTGAGATATGGAAATACAATATCATATTCTGTGGATCTTGTGGCATGTTTGGGAGGCTAATGTGAATTGACAACTCAATTGGTTCATGGTTTGGAGGTCCACAAGCAATCCTTCTAATGTGATAGTGATGGGCGACTGTGTTCTCAAGGTTCTGAATGAAGATGCGAATGATTACAGTAAGTAGAAGTGGTGCAGATGTTCTTGGTGATTCAAGCAAGCTTGTGGGGGTCTCTAGATTATGTCTAGTTCGTGGTGGCGGTCTACATTGAATAATTGAGCTCGTAATTGAAGACTTACCTTTGGGTGATGGTGTTCTTCCCAGCCTTGGCCGAATGGATGATTTACGCATGTTGCAGATGATCTTAAAGATGTTTTACAAAGCATGGCATGTTCCTCGAAGAAGATTGGAGTCCTAGCTATGTGTGGCTGACAGTGTAGTAATGCGCATGAAGTTTTTGTAATAAATCAAGTTGCATTTTTGTAATTTCTTTGTAATAAAATAAGTGTATGTTGTGCTGACTTTGATGATCATTCCAAAGTCGATGTCATGTATAAATAAGAGTTGTGAAGTCATTCAAATGGGTCTTGGTCATGGAGAGGAAGTGGTAGTGAAGAGGAGAAAAAAGCAGAGTAGAGGTGTTGAGCTTAAATGGAACTGACTCAAGCATAGTCAAGATGCTTATCTCCAGTTCAAGTATGTAATACTTATATTCCTTTGTAGACAGTGTGTCTCCTGTAGGCAGTGGGCCTCTTGTGAGCAGTGTGCTCAAACAGTGAGCCCTAACTGGCAAGTGCCATTTTATTCATCTTTTTTCTTTTAACAGAGAATACATTCTTGGGTTAGTCACGTCGTGGTTTTTCCCTTAACTGAGTTTTCCATGTCAAAATCTTCGTGTTATATGTGTTGAATTTGTTTTTGCTCTTGAATTATTGCATTATGCTTCCATGATTCAATCTTTGGTATGCTGTTGAAATATAAGAAGGCATAAAGTAAATAAAGAGTAGGATTTTGGTAACAACTGATTCACCCCACCCTCTCAGTTGTCTGTCCTAAATCTAACAATTGGTATTAGAGTGAGGTTCCTCTAGAAGAAGCTTAATCGCTTAAGGAGATCCAGGATGTTGACCTACAAGAAGGACAATCCAAGGTTTGATGGATCAAACTTCATTGCCTAGAAAAGCCGCATGGAATGTCACTTACAATGCATGGGATATCAATGTTGGAACATAACCTCAACTAAATATGTTCACCCAAGGAATGGCCCAACAACTCTAGATGAAGTCAGAGATGCAGAAAATAATCTTCGAGCTAAAGAAGCCCTACTAAGTGCCTTGTCTGATTCAGAGCTGACAAATGTTATGGGATTGAAGACTACTTATGAAATTTGGACGAAGCTTGAAAATCTATATGAAGGAGATAAATATGTTAAGTGTGCCAAGCTGCAAAGTATGAAAGGAAAGTTTGAAAACTTAAAGATGAGTGAAGATGAGAATATCACTTTATATATGAAAAAGTAAATGAGCTTGTATGTGGCATCGGATGTGCTGGTGGAGTACTGGATGAAGATGAAACTGTTACTAAGGTTCTCAGATATTTACCTCCTGCATATAAACACAAAGTTGTTGCTATTAAGGAAATCAGATCTTTAACAACTATCACAAGGGATCAATTGGTTGGTAAGATATCTGCATTTGAGTTGGCTGAGTTTGGTGATGCACTTCCCAAGACTGAATCTGCATTCAAAGCTAGTGCCTCTACAAAAGGCAAACAAATATATGATCCAAGTGAAATTTCCTCAAGGAAATCAACTTGGTATGATAAAGCAAGGAAAGATCTGGAACAAGATGAGTTAGAAGCTGAACAACTTGAAGCCCTTATTGCAAAAAGACTGTCAAGAGGATCCGGTAAGTATGAAGGAAAATTACCTTTCAAATGTTTTTCCTGCAATAAGATTAGTCATTTTGCCTCAAGATGTCCAGAAATCTTTTCAAGGCTAAACCCTAATAGATCAAGGTTTCAGAAGAAGTGTTACTATGTTCAAGAAGATGATGATGGAGTAACAGATGATGAATCTGAGATAGGAAACAAACTCGGAAGTGACTGGGTGTTTATTGCCATCAAAGAAGAAGATCCAATGCCTATTGAATCTGCCAATAATAAGATGATAGAAAGTGCTTTGGTTGCTCAGGTTGAAGAAAAGGATGAATGGGTTATTGACAGTGGATGCTCTCACCATATCACTGGCGACAAGAGTAAGTTCTTAAGCCTGGAAAGATATGAAGGTGGAGTTGTAAAGTTTGGAGATAATTCTGCTGGCAGAATTAGAGGTAGAGGAACCATCTCTTTTGATGGAAAGAACAAAACCAGTGATGTTTTGTATGTTTAAGGTCTTAAGCATAATATTCTCAGTGTTGGACAGTTGGTGGACAAAGGCTATGATCTTCGTTTAAAAAATGGAAAATGCAAGATCTTTGAAATCTATAGAACTAAGATTGCATCCAGTACACAGACAAAAGGTAACATCTTCCAATTGGTTGGTACCAGCAAAAGTTGCTTATTTGTTCAAATTGATCAGAGTTGGTTGTGGCATAGGAGAATGTGTCATGTGAATTTTGATAATATCATCAAGATAAGCAACACTCAGGCTGTAAGAGATCTTCCAAGACTGATGAAACCTACTAATAGTCTATGTAAAGAATGTTAGTTGGGTAAGCAGAGCAGAGTCACATTCAAAAGTAAGGAACAATCTTCAACCGGATTGTTAGACTTGGTGCACACTGATCTCTGTGGTCTGGTAAGAATCAGTTGTCTATAGGGAGATAGGTATTTCATGTTGCTAATTGATGACCACTTCCGGATGATGTGGGTAACTTTCTCAAAAGAGAAATCTGAAGCTCTTAAGAAGTTTAAAATATTCAAGGCTATGGTAGAAAATGAAACTGGCATAAACATAAAATGCCTCAGGTCTGATAGAGGTGGAGAATTCACATGTGGTGAGTTCATAACATTCTGTGAGAAACATGGGATAAAGAGACAATTATCTGCTCCAAGGACTCCACAACAGAATGGAGTAGTGGAGAGAAAGAACTGGACCATCCAGGAAGCATCTAGGACCATGATGATGGAAGAAAATGTTCCTCAGATCTATTGAAGAGAAGTTGTAAGCACTGCTGTCTATACTCTTAATCAGGTACAAATCAAAGGCAATATTGGTAAGACCCCTTGTGAACTTTGGTTTGGTATCACTCCTACTATGAAGTATTTTAGAGTCTTTGGTAGTAAATGCTACATCAAAAGAGATGAAGACCTTGGCAAGTTTGATGCTAGAAGTGATGAAGGAATATTCTTGGGATATTCCACTCAAAGCAAAGCATACCAATGTTATAACAAGAGATTGAGAAAGATTGTAGAAAGAACAACTGTGAAGGTTGATGAAGGCATGGAAAATCCCTCAAGGTTTTATGAGTATGAAGTAGATGATCAGAATGATGTCTCAAACCAAGGAGAACAAGCCCCAACTCTAGTTTAGATTCAGACTGATCTGGAGAATCTTGAAATACAAGATGAAGAGACAAGTTTGGATGAACCTGTCCAAGAATTAGAAGTGCAAGAAAATCCCAAAACTCCCAGGTATGTAAGACTGAATCATTCTGAAGATCATATTATAGGAGATAAAAGCAAAGGTGTTCAAACAAGAAGAAAAATTGCTCAAGATTTAGTGAAGTATTGTTTGATTTCAAAAACTGAACCAAAGACAATAAGTGAAGCTTGCAATGATGAAAGCTGGGCTAAAGCAATGGAGGAAGAATTGATTCAAATTGAAAAGAATCACACTTGGGATCTTGTTCCCAGACCTAAGGACAAAAATGTGATTGGGACTAAGTGGGTCTTCCAGAATAAACTAAATGAAGAAGGTGAAGTAGTAAGAAACAAAGCTAGATTGGTTTGTAAGGGTTATTCTCAAGTAGAAGGAATTGACTTTGAAGAAAATTTTGCTCCGGTGGCAAGAATTGAAGCAGTCAGATTATTTCTTGCCTTTGCTACCTTTAAGCATTTCAAGGTATATCAAATGGATGTCAAGTCTGCTTTCCTAAATGGTGATTTGGAAGAATAGGTATACATTGAGCAACTAGATGGATTCCAATTGTCTGATCATGGAGATATGGTTTGCAAGTTGAAGAAGGTATTATATGGACTCAAACAAGCCCCAAGAGCTTGGTATGAAAGATTGGACAAACATCTTTTTAAGATTGGTTTCAACAAAGGTACTGCTGACAATAATCTAAATTTTAAGATTGATCATGAAAATGTCTTGATTGTGGAAGTACTTGTTGATGATATTATTTTTGGAGGAAAAGATAGTATGTTTAAGACTTTTGCAAATCAAATGCAAAGTGAATTTGAGATGTCTATGTTTAGGGAAATGAATTTCTTCTTGGGTCTGCAAATCATTCAAACAAAGAAAGGAATCTTCATATCTTAGACCAAATATGTGAAAGAATTGTTGAAGAAATTTGGGATGGAAGATTCAAAGGCAATGAATACTCCCATGGCAACTAGATGTAAGTTGAGTAAAGATGATGAATCCCCTAAGACTGATCAGAAAAAGCATAGGTCAATGATTGGAGGACTGCTATACCTTGCTCAAACTAGACCTGATATTATGAATGATGTTGGTCTTGTTGCCAGATTCCAAGCCGATCTTAGAGAATCTCATGTCATGGCAAGAATTCTTAGATATCTGAAGGGAACAGTTGAGTATGGATTATGGTATCCTAAGGATCATGATTTCTCTTTTCATGCATACACAGATGCTGATTGGGCAGGAGATGTGGATGACCGAAAGAGTACCAGTGGTGGTGCATTCTTTTTGGGAAAAAGATTGGTTTCTTGGCTAAGCAAAAAATAAGAGGCAATATCTCTATCCAATGCAGAAGTAGAGTATATTACAGCAGCAAGCAATTGCACTCAAGTATTGTGGATGAAGCAAATGCTAAGAGATATTAGAGTGGAGTATGAAGAACCTATCACAATCTTCTGTGATAACTCAAGTGCAATAAATATATCAAAAAATCTAGTGTTGCATTCAAAGACAACACATATATCCATCAAGTTTCATTTTTTAAGAGAGTAGGTGAACAAGAATGAAGTCAGATTGGAGTTTATGCTCTCAAAGGATCAAATTGCAGACATCTTTACTAAACCTCTACCTAAGGACTCTTTTGAGTATCTCAGGGAGAAGTTAGGGGTTATTACCCCTCCGGTTCTGAATTAAGGTGCACTGATGTGCATCAGTCCGGTGGATCCCATAGTCATATCTTGTGATCCAGATTGATGTTAGGAGGCTACTACTCAGTGGGAACAGTCTTTATGATTCTGAAGTTTGTGGAGTGGTTATAAGTATGTGCCCTTTGCCATTGATGTCAAAGGGGGAGAGAAGACATGTGAAAAACTCAAAGTGGTTGCTGATCAAAGGGCGAGTAGTAAAGGAAGAAAAGACATGTGAATGGTTGTTATTGATAAGGGGAGATATGCCAGTCAGTGAGGAGAAGTTCCTGTCTTGATGGTTAAAACAATTTTTCACATTATATGTTTCCATCAATGACAAAGGGGGAGATTGTTACAAGTATGGGCCTAACCAGTGTTGTCATTGATGTCAACATACTCTTGTTGCATTAATGTCAAGGATTGTATGAGTTGTATGCTGAGGATATTGAGAAAATTAGTCCTATCAGAAATAGAGAAGATCAGTGAAGATAGTGAAGCTCTATGAAGTGAAGATCCCAGCTAGATGAAGATCAGAGAATGCGCATCAAAGGGTTTGTAGATATGTGTTTGAAGATGATCCAGTAAAGATTTGAGAGGTCCGCATGAAAATGTGGAGTTATGGCCATGAGAGTAAAACCGGTTCTAGCAACTATTTAGAGGTGACAGAGAAACACAATTAGGTCCAGTGAGATCTAGAAATACAATATCATATTCTACAAATCTTGTGGCATGTTTGGGAGGCTAATGTGAATTGACAACTCAACTGGTTCGTGGTTTGAAGGTCTACAAGCAATCCTTCTAATGTGACAGTGATGGGCGACTATGTTCTTGAGGTTCCATATGAAGATGTGAATGATTGCAGTAAGCAGAAGTGGTGCGGATGTTCTTGGTGATTCAAGCAAGCTTGTGGGGGTCTCTAGATTGTATCCATTTTGTGATGGTAGTTTGCATTGAATAATTGAGCTCGTAATTGAAGACTTATCTTTGGGTGATGATGTTCTTCCTAGTCTTGGCCGACTGGATGATTTACGCATGTTGCAGATGATCTTAAAAATGTTTTGCGAAGCATGGCATGTTCCTCGAAGAAGATTGGAGTCCCAACTATGTGTGGCCGATAGTGTAGTAATGTACATGAAGTTTTTGTAATAAGTCAAGTTGTATTTTTGTAATTGTTCTGTAATAAAATAAGTGTATGTTGTGCTAACTTTGATGATCATTCCAAAGTTGATGTCATGTAAAAATAAGAGTTGTGAAGTCATTCAAATGGGTCCTAGTCATGGAGAGGAAGTGGAAGTGAAGAGGAGCAAAAAGTAGAGAAAAGGTGTTGAGCTTAAATGGAACTGACTCAAGCATAGTCAAGATGCTTATCTCCAGTTCAAGTATGTAATACTTATATTCGTTTGTAGACAGTGTGTCTCCTGTAGGTAGTGGGCCTCTTGTGAGTAGTGTGCTTGGGCAGTGAGCCCTAACTAGCAAGTGCCATTTTATTCATCTTTATTCTTTAACAGAGAATACATTCTTGGGTTAGTCACCTCGTGGTTTTTCCCTTAACTGGGATTTCCACGTCAAAATCTTGGTGTTATATGTGTTGAATTTGTTTATGCTCTTAAATTATTGCATTATGCTTCCATGATTGAATCTTTGGTATGCTATTGAAATATAAGAAGGCTTAAATTAATTAAAGAGTAGGATTTTGGTAACAATTGATTCACCCCCCCTCTCAGTTGTCTATCCTAAATCCAACAAAATCTTGGCATCCTTTTAGGGTTTTGCATACTGCAAATTTGAGAACCAACAGATTACATGATGTATGCTAATAAAATTTTGCCTATGTTAGTTGTATATCCAAATAAGAACCTAAATGTGCCCACATGATTTGGTTGCGATGGTGAAAGCATTAATGCCAAGCCATATATAAGATGGAATTTTGCAGAAGCAAATCTAATTAAGGGGAAGCATGTTGTTATTTAGAGGAGAAGGTAGATAGGAAGTGAATGAATATTTGATAGCACTCATGCGTATTTATAGAGATCAAGATAGAATTTAAGTACTTAGAGTGTGGAAAACCTTCCAATAATGAATGACTATCAAATATCACTTAATTAGAAACCTGGAAGCATTTTGCATGTAAATTTGAAGAACCTCCCATGCCTACAAGAGAATCTAATCCAATTGAGTATGTTGTGAAAACTAAGAGAGTAACTAATTCAATTGAGAGGTTTCTACAACAAATTTAATGAGAAAACATCTCAAGATGTGATTGAAACAAGTGTCAGTTGTATAGAAGTTTTGAGTAGACATGTCTATTATAAATATTGGTTTTTCTATGGAATAAGTGTTGGTCCTTTTGTCCCAATAAATATTTTGCCAATTTCTAGAGTGTACAATATTTGGACCTTAGGGAAAATTTATATAGGTATCCTCTATTTAGTATATTCTTTGGCATCATATTGTATGTCAAGTTTGTAGTCTTTATGTCATTCATTGTTTGTACAAATGTGGAGAAGGTATTATCTGGTGGAAATCCTTTCCATGATATGGATGTCTCCATATCTAGCTGAGAGCTTTAGGGGATTATATATAAGATTACATTTATTAGTTTGTTGTTATTTTCAATTGGTTAACTATTGGAGTAATTATAAAAATTCTTGAGTCTTTGAAGAATATTTTCAAAATAGAATATGGGATTTCTTTGATCAATTATGGATGGTTCAAGAATGTCTAGTTGTGAAGATTTTTGAGTCTGAGCATTATATCTAAATCAAATTGCAACTAGACTAGTGGGATTTTAGATGTAATGCTAGTTCTCTATTTTTAGATTTACAATATTTTTAGACTTTGACTTTGTTTCTCAATGAACTAAGGCACTGGTCCACTTTGGTAAAATGATCAAGTTATTTATCAATATATTCTCCTTTTGTTCCCTTGGTAGATTAGTGTAGATTAGGTCCTACCAACTTGCATAACTTGGTAAAATAAACTTTTTTTAAATCTGTTGAGAGCTCATGTTTGATATATCTTTAGAGAGTTGTGCTTTTTATATATTTCTAGGTTGCATGTGAAGTAAGAAAATTGTAAAGGGATTAACGTTTGGGGAAATAAATTAGTTTTACATCTTTAGTTGCATGTGAAACCTAATATGATATAAAAGAGATCTTTGGTTTTGCAAGACAAGTTGCTAGTGTAAGGGGTATATAGTGATAAATAATCAGGATATTCTTACATAAAGCGTGTGGCTAAGATATGTGGGCCACTTTGTTCTTTTATTTTTGTATACTTTTCCTATCAAGATCTCTAGGAATACCCTCCTTGGCTCTATAGAGATAGAAGTGTAGAGTTACCTACTTTTATTAGTTAACCCATGGTTACTTCTGATCAATCTTTGTTCCCTGATTTTAGTTTGTTTATGAATTCTCTAGAGTTGTGGGAATCAATTTGGAGCACCAACAATTGGTATACATAATGGACCATAATAATTATTTTGTGGGATCTCCTCATAAAAAATGTAATCAATGGGGAAGTGGGAGGAGAGAAAGATGCAGAATTAGTTTCAATAGCCCCCACAAAAGCATGTTCACATCATATATCCTTATTTTTAACATTATCCCCATGGATATCATTATGTACCTCAACATTATTTGTTCAATTTGAAAAGGGGTTTGTGTAAATTTATAATCAGCTATTTTCAAGTGCAACCAAAGGATTGAGTCATTATCATTGACAACTTGAACATGGACTAGGTTGTTGTTTATAAGATCTTATACCTTGTGTTTGAGGTTTGTGCATGATTAAGTATAATGGCCTTTAAATTTATGGAAATTTCGAAATGCTTGATCATTATAGGTCCAAGGAAGTGATTTGTTGGGGTCTAATATATCTGCCAAAGGAATAGTAATCAAATCAACACTTAACAAAATTTTAAGAACATCACAGATGAGGATTATTGCAATTTAGTAAACTTCCTAGGATAATTTGGTTTGAATGAGGGAAAATTATAAGTAGTAGCAACCTAGTTAACATTTTCCTTCGAGTCAATACCTTTGTAAATATATTTGACTTTTGACACTTTGAAGGGTATGATGATGCATTTTGATTTGATTTGTAAAAACATTTCTCTCTAGCAACTTAGGTTCTATTATTTTCACATGTACATAGAGGTCCATAAAAGAAGCAAAGCTATTGAGGTATAAACTATAGGTAATTGGATTAAGGAGTCCCTCAATAAAGATGTTTTACAATTTGAGATCGTGTAAAGTAGTAATTATTTTAGTACACAAGGATTGGAACCTTATAACAAAATCATTGATGTGCACACTGGGTCCTTAAGGATACTCAAATAGGTAGGAAATAGTAATTCTAAGGTCCATATTGACTTCAAATTATTTCAAGATGTTATGGAGTAAAAAGTGTCCACTTATATTTTTACCTCCTTATTTAGCTCCTAGGTCCCATTTATTACATTATACATTCTAAATGTTCATCCTGATGTAAAGTTGCCCGACACCAAGGTAAATTTGGAATATGGGCCCCTTAACTTACCTTATCCTAGACCCAAAAGGAGCTAAAAGACTTGGGTGCCACCGCCCAAGTCCCTCCTAATTGAACAAAGCTAAATCAAGTATGTGTCGGCCTAACACCTCTCTAGAGGTTTCTCCTTGTCGAATCTTTTGGTTTGAATTTACGATTTTGAGAGGGAAAGCATATATAAGTGTGTTTTTTAGTTCATTTGTAACCTAGAGGGAGTTAGCTAACTTGAGATATTGAAGGAAAGCAAGCAAGATAATTCATTGTGATTCTAGAGAAGACTTATGTGTTGTTATTATGTGTTTGTTGCAGGCATGAAGCTATCATCTATCCACCTTAGGAGTTGAAGGATATTCATCATTCTAAGGGATCATCACATAGGTGACATCATTGTTGTTTATCATCCGGATCATCATTATTATCATTTGTTTTCATCCTCTACCCCCATGAGGACACACTCTCTTTATCAATCAACGGTGTTGGGAAGCTTGAATGATGTCCCAAGATTTGATTGAGGCAAGTCCCTAAACACCATAACCCCCCAAACCCTCTCTTGTCATCTTATGTACAGGTTACAGGAGTGAGATCCAAAAAATATGAAGATATAGGAAGATTGAGTGAAGATCAGGGTTTTGGGATCCGACAATAGTTATAGAATATTCCTCTATCCAAGACTTGGGTGGTGGCACCCTAGTCTTTCTGCCCTTTCTAACTTTAGATTTGGCATCAATGCATCATCTACAACATCTTTCCAGTTTACAGTTTATGTAGATTCTATCAATCACGACTTGGGCAGTCCCAAATTAGTCCTCTAATACCTCTGCTTTTGGGAGATAGGTTCTGTCATCTTCCTAAACATCCTTGAGCAATTGGTTTATAGATATCTACTATACTTTCTTTTTTATAAGTTGATCATTGTAGAACTAGGGTTTCATGCATTGTGAACCTAGGGTTTGATAAAAAGGCTAAATTAAAATTTGATCCATCAATAACATACCTGAGTATAAGATCTGTAGCTAAGTCCTCCTCCATTTGGTAGTGATTTGGCTTGGTCTTGTCCTTAAATTTTATATGGAAAAGGGTTTGATCTAGTGTACATCCTAGTTGTCATCATTCTCCTTTTTCATACCTAACACAAGAAAACCTATGTCAAATCATCAAATGTGTGGATGCACCCTTGAGGTAATGAAAAGAACCATTCTATATCACAATACTTGAGAGTCTTTGGTTCAATAGTTTAGCCAAAATCTTATCTTCATAGAGGAAATCCATGCATGTTGTAGTAAATGATCTCAAATGTGTGCTAGGGCCACCCTTACCATCACACAATGAGAAAAATAGTGCTACAAAACTCGTTGGTAGTGGATGTGTAACAACCTCAAGAGCCAATAATGTATGTCAAGCATCTTTGAATTCCTCATTATCTTGCCTATTAGGTCTTGTGTCTACTCTTTTCTTTTCTTGATCTACATTATGAATTAGTGATCTAGGGTAGAGGATGGAAGGGTGACAAGTGAAAGTTAAGAGCCACCATGGTGCATATAGGAATGGGTGTGAGAAGTATGAGGGATGAAAGAGATGATATATTGGGAAAGAGAAATATAGGAGGAAATATAATAAAAGGGTATGAATGGGAATGGATGGAGGTATAGAAAGAGGAATATATGTAGAGTGTATGGAGTGACAAATGTACGAATGACATAGCTAAGAGGCATAAGGATAGGTTAGGTAGTGGTAGATGAAGTAGAAATATAGGTATGATACATCATGGGAGTTGTGAGTATCTCAAGAGAAGTAAAGTCAAGAGGAAGGCCATAAGGAAGAGGGAAGATGGAGAAAGGATAAACATTATGTGTTGGTACACTAGTGTAGGTGGGTGGAATACTATGGGGCCGGACAAAGGTAGTGGAAGGAGTAATGGTAGAAGATGGATCAATGGTAGAAGAGGGCGAGGTAGTAGATGCACTAACCAAAGTAGATAAAGCAATTTTACCATTAAAATCTAGCAAGATCTCTAATCCATGTGTCTTATTGATGGACACATGATTATGAATCATATCAACTAGTTGTGTAGAATTTTTAGCATTAGTCAAACTAGCAAACTCATTTATAAATTCTTGTTGTGCAATATGGATATAATGATCATAACATTGATTGTCCTATAAGTTGTTCTCAACACAAGCATCAAAATAGATCTTATCTCATGGATTGAGTAGCGATGTTAGGGTTTAGACAATCACTCTTCTTAAAGGATGGTTAGGATCACAAGTAGCTTGTGGCATAAATAAAGCAAAGAAAGATAGAAAAATAAGGCACTAATGATTATTTTTAGATAAATAAAGATTAGAAGTATTAGTGATATATCAAATCTAAAAGTGAAACCCTAATATCATATCAAAGAATGGGAAGGGTGGAAAAAAGAGATAGTAAACAATGAAGCATAAATCCTAAAGGAAAATGTATATAAAAGAAATAGAAATGAAAGATACAGAAACCCTAGAAATATTTGAAATGTCATAATACATTCAGAAAATGTAGATCTAAAATCCTAAAACAATGAATTTATAAACCCTAACAAAAAATCCTAGGGTGGTGTAGGATCGAATAGGGTTCACCAAAAATATAGAGGAAATGATGATATTTCCCTAAAGCTTAATATAGGCTAATCAAATAAAATGCATACATAATCATAAGTCAACCTAGATTAATTAAAGTGACAACTTGGACTATATAATTCAGGATTAAATGCCAGGGTAGGAAATTAAATGCAAAGGATAAGATACTTAGCTCCAGGAATGATGTTGAAGATACTTTTGATGTAGGTGTTAAAATCTATAGTTCTAGTACAAAAATAGGTAACCTAGAAATGTCCTTTATCATATATTATGTGTAAAACTATGATTTTTTGAGTTGAATATATGTCTCTAAATTGGTTCTGCAAGTGTGAATCTATTATGTGGTATGTGGATTTGATCTTACTAATTACCTACTTCTACTCTCTGGTTTGTTCCAGATTCTCTACTTTCTAGTCATCAAGGAGTAGTGTATTTAAAAATATCATAAGGAGGTTGTTAGATCATCAGAGGCAAGTTATCCTAATCCAACCCCCTAGAGAGTGTTAGAATTTTCTAATACCATACTAGATTCTACAAAGAAACAAGAAGCTTCCCAAAACTAGTGCAAGGATGAGATACAAAAAAATTGTAAATACAAATGATTGTAATTGCACAAAGAGCCAATCTCTTACATCAAAGATTCTTTCACTGCGATGTTGATCAACTTTGTAACATGTCGCCTCATATTACCCATATTAACATTCCAATTTACCATCAAGTAAATAATCATGATCATCATAATCATATTTTTGCTTAACAATAATCATTTACATAATCATTATATAAAACGCATATATTTTCTGAATAATTTCAAAACTAAAAATTTACAACATATTCAAGATAACATGCTAGTGAATCCATTCACTTTACAATCATAATGTTTTGTTCATGGCAATAATGATAAGTTTACATAAAATTTGACTGTCAAGTCATATAATAGAGTATACTACATCTAGAGTTTTGATATTTGTCTTCATAAGTCTTGGTTTGTCATCTGCTTGGAAAGGAAAGCATCACCCGAGTGCTTTTCCTCCAACCACAGACAGGCGGTCCCCTACACAAATTCCTTCCTAGAAGTGGCCCTACCCTTCACAAAGGGAGTAGATATAAGGAACCATAAGGTTTTCCATCTGAGTTTCTAGTGTTGTGTCTTTCATAACTCATCACGGTCATACAACTATAGATCCACTCTAACTATGTATGACACTACTAGCTGGTTATGCCATTTGGAGCACAATGAACCGACTAATGCATGTAGAGATGGATGCATCACTTTGGCTAAAGATTTAATATAAATAAACCTTTGGCAATTAAAGTAGTCGAATGTTCACACACTTCTAACTCGACTTAGAAGTTATCTCATCCTACAGTGTTTTTGGTTGACCGTTCTGTTAGATTCAGGACAGACAACTGAGAGGGGGGTGTGAATCAGTTGTCAAAACTTTCTTCTAATTACACACTTAAAATCTTCTTAGTGATTTAGCAGCATATCAATAAATCAATCATGGAAACATAATGCATTCAATCAAGAGCAGAAACACATAAGACACCAAGATTTTGACGTGGAAAACCTGGTTAAGGAAAAAACCACAGGGTGATTAACCCAAGATTGTATTCTTTGTTAGAAGAATAGAAAGAACAAAATGGCACATGCCAATTAAGGCTCACTGCTCGAGCACACTGCTCAAAAGAGGGCCACTGCCTACAAGAGACACACTGTCTACAAAAGAATAAGTATCACATACTTGAACTGGAAAGTAGCATCTTCACCATGCTTGAGTCAGTTCCATTTAAGCCCAATACTTCTGCTCTGCCTTTCGCTCTCCTCCTTGCTACCACACACTCATCTCCACAAGACACACCTTGAAATGAATTTACAATCCCTTATTTATACACGACATCAACTTAGGAAAGATCATCTAAGTCGGCAAACATCTACAAGAACATTCGCAGGATGTGTAACTCATCCGATCGACCAATCTCAGGAAGAACACCATCATCTGGAAGTCATTCTTCACTTGTGAGCTCCAACTCCAATGTAGACCACCAACACGAACTAGACACGATCCAAAGACCTCCACAAGCTTGCCTGAATCACCAAGAACATCCACACTCCATCTGCTTATTGAAATCCTTCTCTCCTTTATCTAAAACCTCAAGAACACAATCTGTCATCACTGTCACAAAGGAATAGATGCTTGCGGACCTTCAAACCATGAATCAATCAAGTTTATACTTCACAAAGACTTCCTCAACACTCTCTCAAATCCGCAGAACAGGATAATGCATTTCCAAATCTCACTGGACCTTTCTGAATCAATCTGTCACCTTTAACCACCTACCGGAACTGATTTTACTTGAGCGGCCACAACTTCTTTATATCTTCATGTGGACCTCTGAAATCTCTACTAGACCACCTTAAGACACATATGTACAAACCCTTTAAACCGCATCCTCTGATTCTCATCCTATCTTTAATTTTTATCTTACTGTCATCACTGTTCTTCACTGTTCTTGATTGAGACTAATTTTCTCAATATCCTTAGCACACAGCTCATCCAATCCTTATCATTAATGCAATAGGAGTATTTTGACATCAATGACAACACCAGTTAGGCCCATACTTGTAACAATCTCCTCCTTTGTCATTGATGGCAACATATGATGTGAAAAACTGTTTTGACCATCAAGACAAGAACTTCTCCTTACTATCACAACTCCCCATATCAGCAACAACCATTCACATGTCTTCTTTTCCTTTCCTGCTCTCCCTTTGATCAGCAACCACTTGTTTTTCACATGTCTTCTCTCCCCCTTTGACATCAATGGCAAAGGGCACATACTTGCAATTACACCACTTCAGAGTCATACCAGTTGGTCCCCCTGAGTAGTAGCTCCTAATCATCAATCCAGACCACAAGATATGACTGTGATATCCACTGGATTGATGCACATCAGTGTACCTTCGTTCATCACCGGAGGGGCAATAACCCCTAACTTCTTCCTGAGATACTCAAAAGAGTCCTCAGGTAGAGGTTTAGTAAAGATGTTTGCAATCTGATCCTTGGAAGGCACAAACTCCAATCTGACTTCATTATTGTTCACTTGCTCTCTCAAAAAGTGAAACTTGATGGATATATGTTTAGTCTTTGAATGCAACACTAGATTCTTAGATATATTTATTGCACTTGAATTATCACAGAAGATTGTGATAGGCTCCTCATACTCCACTCTCATGTCTCTTAGCATTTGTTTCATCCACAAAACTTGAGTGCAACTACTTGCTGTTGCAATATATTCTGCTTCTGTAGTGGACAGAGATATTGCCTCATGTTTCTTGCTTATCCAAGAAACCAATCTCTTCCCCAAAAAGAATGCTCCACCACTGGTACTCTTCTGGTCATCCACATCTATTGCCCAATTAGCATCTATATAGGCATGAAGAGAGAAATCATGATCTTTAGGGTACCATAGACCATACTCAAATGTCCCTTTTAGATATCTAAAAATCCTCTTGACTACCATGACATGAGATTCTCTAGGATCAGCTTGGAATCTAGCAACAAGACCAACAACATTCATAATGTCAGGTCTAGTTTGAGTGAGATACAATAGTCCTCCAATCATTGACCTATACTTTTTTTGATCAGCCTTGGGAGAGTCATCTTCTTTGCTCAACTTACATCCGGTTGCCATGGGAGTATTCATTGGCTTTGAGTCTTCCATCCCAAATTTCTTCAACAATTCTTTCACATATTTGGTCTGAGAAATGAAGATTCCTTTCTTTGTTTGACTGATTTGTAGACCCAAGAAGAAATTCATTTCCCCAAGCATGGACATCTAAAATTCACTTTTTATTTGATTTGCAAAGGTTTTACACATACCATCTCTTCCTCCAAAAATTATATCATCAACAAACACTTCAAGAATCAAGATATTTTCATGATCAATTTTGAAATACAAATTATTGTCAGCAGTTCCTTTGTTGAAACCAATCTTCAAAAGATGTTTATCCAATCTTTCATACAAGGCTCTTGGAGCTTGCTTCAATCCATACAATGCTTTCTTCAACTTGCAGACCATATCACCCTGATCAGACAATTGAAATCCATTCGGTTGCTCAATGTAAACTTCTTTGTCTAAGTCACCATTCAAGAAGGCAGACTTGACATCCATCTGATACACTTTGAAATCCTTGAAGGCAGCAAAGGCAAGAAATAATCTGACTGCTTCAATTCTTGTCACCAAAGCAAAAGTTTCTTCAAAATCAACTCCTTCTATTTGAGAATAACCCTTGTAGACCAATTTGGCTTTATTCCTAATTACTTCACCAACTTCATTCAGTTTGTTCCGGAAGACCCATTTGGTTCCAATCACATTCTTGTTTATAGGTCTGGGAACAAGATCCCAAGTGTGATTTTTCTCAATTTGCATCAGCTTTTCCTCCATTGCTTTAGTCTAGTTTTCATCATTGCAGGCTTCATCTACTGTCTTAGGTTCAATCTTTGAAATCAGACAATACTCATTTGAATTTTGAGCAATTCTCCTTCTAGTTTGTACACCTTTGCTTTTGTCACCTATGATCTGATCTAAAGAGTGGTTCAGTCTTACATACCTTGGAACTTTGGGAGTTTCTTGCACTTCTGATCCTTGATCAGGCTCATTAAAACTCATCTCTTCTTCCTGATTTACCGGATTAGTTTGAATCTATTTTTTAGAAGAGGCTTGGGCTCGTTGAATCAGAACACCATTATGATCATCTTCATCATGTTCATAAAACCTTGAGGGTTTTTCAATTCCTTCATCAACCTTCACATTTGTACTTTCTATAATCTTTCTTAGTCTCTTGTTATAACACCGGTATGCTTTGCTTTGAGTAGAGTAACCCAAGAATATTTCTTCATCACTTCTAGCATCAAACTTTCCTAGATCTTCATCTCTTTTAATGTAACACTTGCTACCAAAGACTCTGAAATACCTCACAGTAGGAGTGATGCCAAACCAAAGTTCATAAGGAGTCTTACCAATATTGCTTCTGATTTGTACTCGATTGAGAGTATAGACTGCAGTGCTGACAACTTCTCTCCAATAGATCTGAGGAACATTTGCTTCCATCATCATGGTCCTAGATGCTTCCTAGATGGTCTGGTTCTTTCTCTCAACTACTCCATTCTGCTGTGGAGTCCTAGGAGCAGACAATTGTCTCTTTATTCCATGTTTCTCACAGAAGTTTATGAACTCACCGGATGTGAATTCTCCACCTCTATCAGATCTCAGACATTTTAATTTTAATCCAGTTTCATTCTCTACCATAACCTTGAATATTTTGAATTTCTTAAGAGCTTCTGATTTCTCTTTCAGAAAAGTTACCCACATCATATGGGAATAGTCATCAATTAGTAACATGAAGTATCTATCACCTTACACACTCCTGATTCTTTCCGGACCACATAAATCAGTATGAACTAAGTCTAATAATCTTGTAGAAGATTGTTCCTTGCTTTTGAATGAGACTCTGCTTTGTTTACCCAACTGACATTCCTTGCACAAACTATTTGTAGGTTTTACCAATTTTGGAAGATTTCTTACAGCCTGAGTATTGCTTATCTTGATGATATTATCAAAATTCACATCACACATCCTCCTATGCTATAACCAACTCTGATCAATTTGCACAAGTAGATAACTTTTACCAGTATCAACTAAATGGAAGATGTTACCTTTTGTTTGAGTACTGGATGCAATCTCTGTTCTGGAACTTTCAAAGATTTTCCATTTTCCATTCTTGAATCGGAGATCATAGCCTTTGTCCACCAACTGTCCAACACTGAGAAGATTGTGCTTTAATCCTTCAACATACAGAACATTACCAGTTTTGTTCTTTCCATCAAAAGAAATAGTTCCTCTACCTCTGATTCTACCAGCAGAATTGCCACCAAACTTTACCACTGCTCCTTCATACCTTTCCAAATCTATGAACTTACTATCACCTGTCATATGGTGAGAGAATCCACTGTCAATGACCCAATCATCCTTTTCTTCAACTTGTGCAGCCAGAGCTCTTTCTATAACTTTATGATTGATAGATTTAGAGGGCATTGCATCTTCTTCCATGATGGCAATAAACACCCAATCACTTCCGGATTTATTTCCTGATTCTGATTCATCATCTGTTACTCTTTCATCATCATCATCTTCGTGAACATAGTAGCAATTCTTTTGGAACCTTGATTTGTTAGGTTTTGGCCTTAAAAATCTTTCCAGACATCTTGAGGCAAAATGACCAATCTTATTGCAGTTAAAACATTTAAAAGGCAATTTCCCTTCATAATTACCTGATCCTCTTGGTAGTCTTTTTACAATAAGGGCTTCAAGTTGAGCAGCCTCTGCTTCCTCTTCTTCTAGGTCTTTTCTTGCTTTTTCATACCATGAGAGTTTCCTTAAAGAGTTCTCTCCTAGATCAAACCTTTGTTTACCTTTCACATACGCACTGGCTTTGAATGTAGATTTAGTCTTAGGAGGGACATCTCCAAACTTGGTCATTTCAAAAGCAACCAATTTACCAGCCAATTGATCTCTTGTGACGGTTGTATGGGCTCTGAATTATCCAATGGCAACAATCTTGATCTTATAAGTAGGAAGGGATCTGAGAATTTTGCCAACAATCTCATCTTCATCCAAGACTCCACTAGCATTTCTAATTCCACAAACAAGCTCATTTACTCTTGGCATAAAAGTAGTGATATTTTCATCTTCTCTCATCTTCAGATTTTTGAATTTTCCTTTCAAACTTTGTAACCTCGCACATTTGACATACTTGTCTCCTTCATGCAGAAGTTTCAGTTTTTCCCAAATCTCAAAAGCAGTTGGTAGGTCAAAAACATTTGAAAGCTCTGAATCGGATAATGCACTTAGACGAGCTTCTATAGTCCACATATTGTTTTCAGCATTTGTGATTTCAGTTGGGGATTTCGGGCCACCCTGTGGAGGAGTATACTTCGTTGAAGCCATGTTCCAATACTACATTCCCATACATTTCAAGTGACATTTCATGTGACTTTTCCAAAGATTGAAATTGGTTCCGTCAAACTTCAGACTATCCTTCTTGTAGGATGACATCCTGGATCTCCTCAAGCGGTTAAGCTCTTTTAGAGGAACTTAGCTCTAATACCAATTGTTAGATTCAGGACAGACAACTGAGAGGGGGGGTGAATCAATTGTCAAAACTTTCTTCTAATTACACACTTAAAATCTTCTTAGTGATTTAGCAGCATATCAATAAATCAATCATGGAAACATAATGCATTCAATCAAGAGCAGAAACACATAAGACACCAAGATTTTGATGTGGAAAACCCAGTTAAGGGAAAAACCACAAGGTGATTAACCTAAGATTGTATTCTCTGTTAGAAGAATAGAACGAACAAAATGGCACATGCCAATTAGGGCTCACTGCCCGAGCACACTGCTCAAAAGAGGCCCACTGCCTACAAGAGACACATTGTCTACAAAAGAATAAGTATCACATACTTGAATTGGAAAATAGCATCTTCACCATACTTGAGTCAGTTCCATTTAAGCCCAATACTTCTGCTCTGCCTTTCGCTCTCCTCCTTGCTACCACACACTCATCTCCACAAGACACACCTTGAAATGACTTTACAATCCCTTATTTATACATGACATCAACTTAGGAAAGATTATCTAAGTCGGCAAACATCTACAAGAACATCCGCAGATGTGTAACTCATCTGGTCAGCCAGTCTCAGGAAGAACACCATCATCCGGAAGTCATTCTTCACTTGCGAGCTCTAACTCTAATGCGGACCACCAAAACAAACTGGACACAATCCTAAGACCTCCACAAGCTTGCCTAAATCACCAAGAACATCCACACTCCATCTGCTTACTGAAATCCTTCTCTCCTTTATCTGGAACCTCAAGAACACAGTCTGTCATCACTGTCACAAAGGAATAGATGCTTGCGTACCTTCAAACCATGAACCAATCAAGTTGACACTTCACAGAGACTTCCTCAACACTCTCTCAAATCCGCAGAATAGGATAATGCATTTCCAGATCTCACCGGACCTTTCTGAATCACTCTGTCACCTCTGAACACCTACCGAAACCATTTTTACTTGAGCGGCCACAACTTCTTCAGATCTTCATGCAGACCTCTAAAATCTCTATTGGACCACCTTAAGACACATATTTACAAACCCTTTATACCGCATCCTCTGATTCTCATCCTATCTTGAATTTTTATCTTACTGTCATCACTGTTCTTCACTGTTCCTGATTGAGACTAATTTTCTCAATATCCTTAGCACATAGCTCATCCAATCCTTATCATTAATGCAATAGGAGTATGTTGACATCAATGACAACACCAGTTAGGCCCATACTTGCAACATGTTCTTGGTCATGGATTTAGTCCATCATCTTGGACTTCCAACTCCGTTTCTTGGAGTACATTTCAAAGATTTCTTGTTGCATATGCAACATGGAATATGTGACTCCCCGCCACTCTATTCCTTATTTCAATGTGTACTAGTTCTTGGTTTCCAACCACAACATCAATTGTGGTCAACATCTCCATGAGGTGAGTTTAAATATTTGGCTTGGTTAAAGGATCTCCACTTGATCCTTGTCGACTAAAACATAACCCATTCGAGTTGACAGGATAATTGTATGAAAATTTTTCGCATTTTACCAAAACTGTCGAGGACATGCTTGGAGATCTATCTTCTCTAGTCCTGACGTCATTATAAAAATCTTTTAGTTACCAAAAGATAACAACAATATCATCTTCTATCATAGTAATATTGTTAGTCTATTAGAGACTTGAAAGGTTATAATGCCTTCTTATCATTACTAAGTTGAGAGGTAGTTAATACCATCTTTATAAGTAATTAAAGTCAAAATGATAACATAGTTATTGAGCTACCCAGCTCTATTGTTTCCTTTTCAAGAATAATACAAGACTATATCTATGTATCTTACCGCATGTTTGAGGTTCAAATAGGCACTTGTGGTGCAATACTAGTAACAATACCATCCCAGTTTAACTTTAATAAGTAAAAAGGAGCCTGATGCTCTCTTTTTTAACAAGAAATAACCTGAAGGCAGATAAAGATAACAACTTAAAGAAATATTTATAACATATAACCCATTTCAAGTGACTTGAAGTTTTGCCTACAACAGTATTCCAAGAATGACTTAGCACTCAGAAAAATGTGTGGCTCTCGGTTAGTCATCAGATATACATATATTCCATCTTTCCTTATCTCGAAAGCATGGATAGTATCAATCTTTCGATGCATTCATATATAAAGACTTCACAGTCTAAAGTTGAGGATAATAAGGTGTTGGCCAATATCATGGCTGCAGGTTTAACCATATACTACTACAACAGTATTTAAGTTCTTGGCCTTATTGGCCTCAATGACTATCATTGATATAGTAATGGTCTTAGTCTTGATGGCTTCGAAGAGATTTCAACTATTAAAACAAAGTTCTAAAGTCCTCGACCTCATGGCTTCGATGAACTATCAATTGTTAAAAACAAAATTCTAAAGTTCTCAGTCTCATGGCTTCGATGGACTATCAAATTTTAAAAAACAAAAGTGCTTAAAGTCTCCAACCCTTAAGGCCATCAAAAAAGCTTAACAATATAGTGCCATGATATCTTATGTATTAAACACAGTCAGCGATGTACCTAAATGTATATATATGCACCATCAATGAATTTAAGTTCGCAGCAATGTCTTTTCTTAATGAGCTTCACATTGCTCTCTATCTTTTCTTGCGCTTGACCTAGAGTTCTTTCTTTCCCACCTAACTCCCGATAGGCAACAACAACCCATACCAAAAGTCCCCTTCAGTTTGAAGGCAATGACTGTCTCAACTTCCACACCACTCCTTGTAGGAATATTTGATCCATTATCCTATACACCCTCTCCTTAAGAGCATGCAGCACACTAAGTGCTAAAATCATGGATCAGTTATGCTAAGCCTTCAACACTCTCCCACTCACTCCATCCTTTGAGGAATATGGGGTGTGGTTCACTATAAGCACGTAGTGGTAATAGACCACAAAATGGTCAACACATCAAAATGGTGGTTAAATAATTATAACCCACATTATTCTTATACATCACATATATATACTATGAGATTAATAAAATAATCTATGTTGTCACCAAAATAGCATTACCAATAATGTGGTGCTAGCATCAAAATGTGAACATGGAGTCAAAGCTTACTCCTTCGCTTTGCAACTTTATACTATATCTAGAATAATTAAATCGATATACACAAACTTAATATATAAATATACATTTTGTGAACAAGATTGTGGTTGAATGACATAGGCCAAATGATTCTCATGATGGAGATCCAAGTTCAAATCCCCCAAGTAACATGTGGTTTCTATGTGGCCTCTAAATTGATTAAGTTGATTAAGTTGGATAAGTGGATATGTTGATGGGGAGGAGGTCCCCCTTGTGACCTCCAATGCTTACGAAACAAGTATATATATAAACACACACATACATACATACATAGGGAAACTCCAACAAAAGACAATGGTTAATTTCTAACCAATAATAATGTTTTGAGAACATTATTTAATCAAATTGATATAGATGATGTCGAGAAGCCCTAAATCAACAAGACAACAATAGTCGAATTGAAATCGACTAAACAAGGGAAGATGACTAATACATACCCTGTCTTGCAAAGGTTCATGTCAAGAACAACTTTGAAACCTAGATGGCAACCTGACTTTTTTGACAATATCTATTTCCTTCTCCCCAGTGATACTCTCCTTCCCTTCATGGAATTGGAAGTCTCTTTTCCTAGTTACACTCATAGTCATTCAAACCATGATCAATGTATCATCATCAAATTATTATACATCATATAAAAATAATTCCAACAACATGTAATCTCATGTCTAATTTTAAACATTAATCATAATACATATAACCAATGATTTATTCTGATATTTTCCCCAAACCTCAAATCATTAACCTATGATTACTTATCTAGTCAATCACATAAAAAGTAAAAGTTAAACATAGTCAAAGTTGGGGATGTAACAAACTTGTTGCTTTATTCTATTTTGTGTCATTGCCAAGTTCTCCCTGAGACTAGAGTGTACCTCTTGTTGGTGTTGAACGTGTTGTTCAATTGCTCTAACTTTTTGGTGTGCCTGCAGTGAAAGGTTATTGATGTTGGGTGGTACCTATATAGTGCCAAAAATTGAAACATTATGGATGAAGTGTAGAAAGAAGTGTTATACCACCATTCTTCTAGTGGAAACCATTGCACCCATTTCTCTTATTTATCTAAAATAAAACATCTAAGATATCCCTCTAAGCACTTGTTCACCACCTCAGTCTATCCATATAATTAGGGATGATATGATGAGCTATGAACAAGTTGAGTGCCCAAACATGAGAATAAGTCAGTCAAAAATTACTTGTAAATAGGATCACAATCACTTGCTATGGTTTTTGGATTCCCATGTAGCTTATGGATGGTATCTTTAAAAGGTTATAGCTACAATACTTGCTACAAATGGTTGTGACAAAGCAAAAAAATGTGCATATTTGCTTAGTCAATCCACAAAATCCATGATGACATTTTATTTAGACTTAGGTAAACCCGCGATAAAATCCATGGATACCTCTTCCTACCTCTAGCTTGGAATATATAAGGGTTGTAGAAGACCTAGAGTCTTAATTGTCTCCCCTTTATTTTACTGATATACCATGCATTTGCTACAAATTTTTGGACATCCCCCTTTAGTCCATCCCAAAAGAAATCTTTCTTGATTCTATGATAAGTCTTCAAGAATTATGAGTGTCCACCTCTTGGAGAAGCATGTAGTTCTACCAAAACCCTAAACATAAGGGTTGACTTATGACATAAGTACAAGCTATCCTTATACCATGGATAATTTCTTTTTCATGTAAATTTGTCTAACACACTTGCATCCTATTGGATTTTTTCATTGAGAGTTTGAGTGTTTATGTCCTTCCACTCTTCTTTTGCCTCATCGACATAATCTGCTTGCGATATGGAAATGGCATAGAAAAGTGAATTTGTGGGCTCATCCCTTCTAGATAGAGCATTAGCCACAACATTCTCATTTTCTTTCTTATATGATTTCAAAGTCATATTCCAATATCTTTTCGACCTACTTTTATTGTTCTTTAGATGACAACCTCTATTCCAAGAAGTATTTGAGACTATCATGATCTCTTTACCTTAAAGTATCTTCCCATTAGATAAGGTATCCATTGTTTGACTACATGTAAGATAACCATCATTTCCTTCTCATAAATTATCTTCAACAAATTCTTAAATTTGAGTTGGCAACTCTCAAATGTTAGGGGTCTTCCCTATTGCATGTAATTGCTTCCATACCATGCTTAGAAGCATCACATTCCACAATGAAGGTTTTAGAAAAATATGGGACATATAGAACTAGAGATGTGCACATGGCTTCCTTTAACTTCTCAAGTGCCTTGGTGTTGTTATGGAAGGAATATTTCTTCAACAAAGCTATGAGAGGTGTTTCTATGCTACCATATTTTTTAAAAAGTAAATGATAGTAGCCAATAAGTGCTAAGAAACTATGTAAGTTCTTGAGGGTCCTAAGCACTTTCCATTCTACCATGGCTTTGATCTTGTGATGGTCTACCTTGATTCCCTGATGTGAAACAATATGACCTAGGTACTCCACCTCTTTAACTCCAAAACACACTTGGATGGATTCGAATAATACTAATGTTATTCAAGAATGTCCAAAATTAATTCACATGCTACATGTATTGTTCCCAATTTCACTATATATCAAGATGTAATAAAAAAATAATAAAACATTTTTTTGCAAAAATGGAATGAAGATAGAATTCATCAAACTTTGAAATGTAGATGGCACATTTGTGAGGCCAATTTAAGGCATCAATAAAAATTCAAGGTGGCCCTCACGGGTTTAAAAAGTTGTTTTATGTATCTGATGAAATGCACAAGACAACTGAGAGGGGGGGTGAATCAGTTGTAGCAAAAACTTAACTTCTTTCAAACATCAACATATTAACCACTTAATTATGATTTAACCATCAAAGCATATAATCAAAAACTTGAACACATTCACACATTCAACATATGAGACACTAGATTTTTACGTGGAAAACCCAATGAGGGAAAAACCATGGTGAGTGTTAGCTCACAATATAAATGATATATCAAAATTTACAACAAGGCTCACTGCCTTAGGGCTCACTACCTAGAATGCTCACTATAAAAGAAGGGGCTCACTACTAGTGGGTGGCTCACTGCAAGGGTTGGTGAACTGAGATAGTAGCATCTACATTGTGCCAAGGTTTAGTTCCATTGAAGTGCAATAAATTTCCTCTGCTCTGCTCTACTTTTTCACTTTGCACTTATCTTCGCAACTATATCCATCATTCACGACTTCATTACATGTATTTATACAATTCATCAACCTTGGAATGTACATCAAGGTCAACATTACAATCATCAACCATTTGAACAATCTCTAAGGTCAACATACACACATACATTAGAATAGGTTTAGACCTAAACATATGTGTGAAGGAAAATAATGAATGCGGACCAAACCACACCTTAGCTAGGACTCAAATGCAATCTTCCATGCAACAACACGTTATCACAAAATCCAAAGCATAATCGTAAGTAGTAAAAACAACCAAGTTGGCCAAAACTGGTGTTAACACTAAGACTTTTAGGAACATGCTTCATGCACGATCTGAATTACACTTTGTAGACCAATCAAAAGGCAAGAACACAATCTAGAGACATTCACAAGCACGTTGCAATCACCAAGAACTTTCGTACAACCCCCAAACACTCTATCCAGAAGATTCTTCAAACCAGAGCACTTAAACATTACTGTCGACCACTATCATAAAGGAAAGATCGCTTGTGGAGCACCAAATCATGAATCATTTGAACTGAAGGAACATGACATCATTACAAACTTGATTCCAGAACTGCAGACTGTAAAACTTAAATGCGGAGCAGAATACATTCTCCCTGTCACCATTTAACACTCAGAAAAATAGTTTTTACTCTGGTGAATAGTGTAGACACTTAAAATTGTCCATTTCATAACATCACCTAATCATACCTGACCTTGTAAAACATCTTGTAATATTTATCCTAGGTCATTACATTATCCCATTTATCCCACTAGACCACCTTTCCAATTAATTGAATAAACCCCTTTATTTAATTAAATCCCTCTTCACATATCCCATAAACAATTTAAATTAAATATTAAATCAAATCCCACATTACAACACGTGTCACATGACTACAACTCTTCTCATGCACAAATAATTTTATTATTTAAATTATGAGATTCTCCTCACATCCTATTTTTAGCCCCACTTATTTGTGCGTCATAAGGCATTTTCTATTCAAAATAAATAAAAGAATCCCACTTATTTCCTCTCATCCTATTTTTAGCCTCATGTCATAACCCACTTAATGTGCGTCATAGGCACTAAAATTAACTTTTAATCCTAGCCATACACATCACACAATTGACTTTTAATCTTAGCCATCAAATCATATCATCTCTTTCCTATAAATCTACCCTCACAAAGGCCATTTGGGGGGATCTTCTTCTAGTATCCTCACTCTACCAAAATTCTTTCAATCCTCTCATCTATCTATCTATTTTCCTCTATCATCTTCATCTTATTGTTATGCTGCAACTATGAGGAATCAACAACCCTTCGACATCATGCATTCTCATGCAAGATTGAGAAGAGCCATGGAGATCAATTAAGTCTAGCGTGGATTTGGTTTGCATTTGATTTTCTTTGTTTTTATTTTCATGCTAGTTTGTCCTTCATGGTGCATAGTTAGGGTTTAGTTAGTTTGTTGTTTTTAACACTAAATCTAATTTTCCCTAACTACAAATAGAACTCACTCAAATCTTCATACCGGGGGCTCAAACTTGAAACATAGCAACTATAGGCATCCCTTATCATATCTTCCAAACCACAAACAAAGATATTCAATCTACAGGATATGCAGGGCAAAACACTGTATTGTTCTTCTTAGACACTTGCTCAAACTCATTCAAGTAATTTCCTTAGATGCTGACTTTAGGTGTTGACATCAATGACAACACTTACTGCTCATACTTGCAACAATATCCTTATCTTTAATTATAATTTGATGAAATCTAGAATGAAGATCAAGTCTGGTAGAATAAATAGCACCATTAAGATCATCTAACAAATCATCAATTATTGGAATTGGAAACTTATCTTTTATGGTGTACTTATTGAGTTCTCTGTAATCAAGACACATCTACTAGGTTTCATCTTTCTTATGCACCATTATCATTGGAGAGAAGTAAGCACTCTGACTATGCCTAATAATACTTGCCTCTAGCATCTGTTGTACCATCTTCTCAATCTCACTTTTCTATACATATGGGTACTTGTAGGGATTGATGTTGGTTGGTTAACTCCTAGGTACTAATTGAATGCATGATCATGACCTCTTTCAAGAGGCAATCCTTTTGGCATATCTATAATATGAGTGACTATCCACAACTACTTACAGATCTAGTAGTGTAGGATCCTTTGACTGATAGGGTTCTAATGAAAACAATTGGGCCACCAATCTATCTGCTCCTTTGTTAATCATCCTTTGCATTTGATGAGAGCTTACCATCTATGGAGACTTTGCCTACAACCCTCTTATTTTGACTGTCTTGTCCTCTACGTGAAAACACATGAATAACTCTTAGAAGTTCAACTCAATTATCCTTAATGTAACAAGCCACTAGACTCCCAAATCAATGTCCACTACACCCATGGAGATAACAAACATAAGACAATCTAGTCAGTAATCTCCCATGGAAATTTTAATGCTATGGCATTTCCACGAATAATTGACATTACCCCCATTTGGAATCATGACTAGAAATTCTAGAGTTGGATACATAAAATAATTTAGATGTGCAAATAACTTCTTATTAATGAAGTTTTGAGTCCTTCCTTAGTCTATTCCACACTATTACTCTCTCTTTCTTCAAGAAACCCACTACCTTGAGATTTTATGGGGTGCCAATTCTTGAAAGTGCATGGCAAGAAATAGTCGGTTGGGTATCTCTTGATTCTTCATCTAGCTCATAGCCAACCTCTAATATTTATTCATCTTCTTTTTCTTCACTAGAACCTTTAATGGCAAAAAAATTCTTTTCAACACATTTATGTCCTTGACTATATTTGTTATCACAATTAAAACAAAACCCTTTTGCCCTTTTTTATTCAATTCATTGAGGAGTCAATTGAGTGGGCTAAGGGAACAGTTGTACTGAAAGCTCTTCTCTTGTGTGCTATTGAACCCCTACCTTCTAGGAGATAAAAACTTTCTCTCTACCCTATGTGCTAAGATAAAAGAATCAGATATAGCAGAAGGATTAAACATGTGTACCTCATGTTGGATGTGATCCTTGAGCTCACTAAGAAACAAGTCATTCAACTTCTCGTTTGTAATTATTTCTACTCACAAATATAGGCTTTGGAATTGTTGAATATAATCCTTGATTGATCCTATTTTTCATAGTTTCATTAATTGGCTAAAGTAATTATTTGATACACTATTGTTATAGTGGATTTGTAGATCCTCAATAAAAATTGGTTAGGTGACACTAAGACCTTTTTTCTTCCTTCAAGCACATAACCACATGTACTAAATAAATTACTCAAGTTCCAGATATAAGGAATCCATTATCACCTTTTGCCCACCTAGGATTTGATGTATATCAAAACAATTCTACATTTGATTTATCCATGTAAGTGGATCCTTACCATCAAACTTACACATATCCACCCTTGGTAGTAGGTTTTGAGATCCAAAATTAGTGTTAGCCATAGCCTTACTTTTGTGATTGTCCATCTTTAGTTCAGAGTCAAACCCCCAAAAGGGTCATGGCCTTTAGTAGACTCATCTTCTTCCCAAGTCATGTGGTGTGAATCCACCCATCAAGAATCCATAGAGTTCATGAGAGAAACTAATTGTGAGTGTATTGCATTGATATCTTTTTTTCAAGCCACTACCGCCAATATTTGTTCCTTAACCTTGGCGATTGCTTCATCTATAAAAGATTGAGCATCCTTGGAATCCATCTCTTCAACAATTAGATTATCCATCTCAGGAGACTTCCCAGGTGTGACTTGATTCCTTCCCTTATCTCTTGTTGAAGCCCTAACCATGATGTTGCAAAATTATTTTTATAATAACTTACTCAAAACAAATAAAATAAGTTGAAATTTTTAGGACAACTTACTTGAGTATATATCACTCATGAAAAAATCTCCCAAAATTTTGTTGTTTTGTAGCCTTGGAAGTGAATTTAGTGAAAACCCTAATTTCACAATAACTTCGTTGAAAATCACTCCAGATGACCTCAAATTTTGGGTGTAGTTGCTTCAATATGACCCTAATTAACCCTCAAAAATTTATAAAAGAATTTGCCAAATTGAGAAAGATATGTACTTTACAATTTGACCTCCAAAATTAAAAAATCACATCATTTATTGCCTTCCAGGTGCCAAGATCGTGCTCTAATACCACTCGTAATGAATTAACTTACACAAGAGAAGAATATAGAAAATTTGTTGTAAATACTTAAGAATAATAAGCCACTTCAAGGGAGAAAACCTCGAAAAATCTTCAACGAGAACAAAATTCACAATGTGATGATCAACTACTACTCACTACCTCTTGGATGCCACCCAGGCTGACCAGACTACCTATACATGACCATATAAATGATTATATAACTGAATTAAAAGTTATCTTAGCCACAAGTTGGCTACACATATCCCAATACAATCAATGGGTTAAGAGTGTAGTAAAAAGTTCCATCAGGAGTCTCAAACTTAAATATAAAAGATGGCAACAAGAAAGCATGAAATATTTATCCTCCTTACGTCTAAAGAGAAAAGGCCCTTTAAGAAGAAAGAGAACTAGAAATGGATCTTGAAAAGGAGGCCATGTAAGGTACCCATGTATAAAGATGCTCCCTCAAAGAAAGGGAGAGAACCCCCCAAAAGAGAGTAAAAATATATCTCTAGATGCTGCTCAATGAGGCCAATAGTAAATTGTGATAGATGCTAATCAATTGAATTAAGTACCGAATAGGACTCAGAATGGCTCTGAATGTTAGTATGAGAATTGAACTAAGAACTAGGTCTCCTGTAGAATGTATCGAATCATGGAATTCAAGAATTGTAGGCTATGTTGTCATGAAAACATATAGAGATAGAGAAGATATATCGAGAGAAGAAAACACAACTCTATGAGTACTATAATCAAAGAGAAGACAAAAATCCTCAATAGTGTCATCAAGATTTGAAAGGTGAGAATCCATAAAAATATGTGAAATGTTTAGTAAGTAGACCTCCGAATGAACTAGGTCCAATAAACATGAAGAATCCTATTGCAAATAATCATTGGAAGCTCTCGAAGAAGTGACTTTGAACTTTGATGAAACAACTGTTACTGTGAAAAGTGCTTTTACCTATCTAACTTGACTAGGTCCTATTGACACTACACTTAAGCTCACTTAGAGGTTATTTAGACTTTTGTCTCAACTCATATGCACACAACATGTGTCCTCACACTTGTCTCAAGTGAGACCACATGTGTCACAACTTTGGAGGGGTAGTCAGGCTTTCAGTCCTATCATCTCACTTCCTCAACCTTGCCTTTATATGCAAGGTCTCTATTGTACATTTGTATGCTCCACATTTTGATCATTGCATGGTAGTTATTTGGCTTGTTATTTGTGCAATTCAACTTGGTGGAAGTTCTTGGCTTCTTGCAAGTGATCTTGGCTGCTTCAACATGGTATCAAAGTGAGCTTGCAAGACCCTTCCCATTTTTAGTTAAATATCACACCTAGCCCTATCAATGGTGCATTGTGGAGCCAAACAAACCTCATTGTTGAGTCTGGAAGGCCCAAATTTGTAAAGATTGATTGTCCAAAAATCAATTTTGGACACAAGATTTTTTGGGGGCCTACACAATACCTGTATAGTATTGCACGGAATTCATAGGTCGTGCCTGTATGGATTTTTTGTACGAAAGGCAAAAAAATGTAGCAAACCTCAACCCTCTACAAAATTTTGTGTTTTGGTTCAATTTTTTGGAGGATTCTCACCAATTTTGGGTGCATTTTTTCGTTTGGTCGCTAATCTGGAGGTTGTGTACATTTGTATGCTCCACATTTTGATTATTGTATGATAGTTATTTGGCTTGTTATTTGTGCAATTCAGCTTTGTGGAAGCTCTTGGCTTCTTGCAAGTGAGCTTGGTTGCTACAACAACAAGTGATGGAGGAAAGTCCTCAACTACAGATGGGATATCAATAGGAGGAGGTGAAGTTGTTTCGATAATATCTGCATGTGAATGGGTTTGAACCAAGAAAGCATCACTCTTAAATGGATATTAAAGATCTCCATACAGTTGTCAGATGATGTTCCAAGTAGTGAAAGGGCACTCTATGTGCTCAATTTGATGTAGAATATCCTTAGAAGTAGTGAGATAGATTAGTTTGTAGACTCTGTCATTGTTGTTTCTCCATTCAAAATTCACTCAGCTCAAGGACGAGTCCAAGGAGCTAGGGTAGTAGATCATGCATAATATAGTGATTCTTTATCTTTTTCTTCTAGAACAAATAGTTCTTTGAATTTATTCTAATAATAGAACAGTGAAAACCAAGTTCCACGATGAAACTCCCCTAAAAGAATAACTTTATCTCAGTTCATGTTTATTTTACCCCATAAAATATCCCTCAAATGAATACAAGTGTTTGACATTTTATCTTATTGTGATTACATTGCATGTTCAATAAGATGAGTCAATAACAATTTAGAACAAATCTAATTGCAATCAAATAAAATCAACTTCACTCAGATGCAAAATTGAGAAAATGATTTTCAATGTATATAAAAAATGAAAACTTAATAACCAAGGCAAAAATTATGCCTCGCAAAAAATAATGCATCAAGAGAATATTTCATCGGCAAAATAAACTCTTAAAACTATGCACATGTCAAGGGGCTAAAAATATCCTTAATCCTTAGCACCTTTTAAAAAAAAAACCTTCTTCACAACATGTGATTAGCTTAAAAAGGAGCGCCCATTAATCATAGGCAGCTTACGTGAAGGCTAAAAATTTAGATATTAAAAGTCTAAATATTAAAGAGCCTCAAAAATCATGTTAAAGCTAAATATTAATTAGTGTGGATAAGAAAGGACAAAGGGTGAGGAATATTTTATCACCTTAAATAGCCTTTCCAAGATGAATGCTCACCACTAGCCCAAAAAAAAGGCGCCTTAAATTAAGGCATGTCCTCTCCTTAATCTAGTTGCTTATTATTCAAGCTCCTTTATTCAAAAAAAATTATGACACTAGCATACGTTATAGAAGATGAGAAGGGGCATACCAAGCTAGCTAGATATAATTTGCATTTGTATGGGATTATTTATATTGCTAAAATTTATTTTGCTGAGTATCTTTAAAAAATGACTCGTAGCAAATTGAATATGATGTGTACAAAAAAGATGAAACCAAGCACCACAAACCAAACCACAAATAAGGTACAAAGTAACTCTGGCAAATACAAAATATACCATGAACAAATCTTGTACATAGACCTTGAATTTTTGTAAGTTTCAGGGTTCACAAACAATCAAAACTTTATACTAGGTACGGTGCCATTGAATTCCAAGTATGACCAATGACTCGTAGCAAATTGAATATGATGTGTACAAAAAAGATGAAACCATGCACCACAAACCAAACCACAAATAAGGTACAAAGTAACTGGGAAATACAAAATATATCATGAACAAATCTTGCACATAGACCTTGAATTTTTGTAAGTTCCAGGGTTCACAAACAATCAAAACCTCATACTAGGTACGGTGCCATTGAATTCCAAGTATGACCCATGGATGCCACAAACAAAGCCACGAGTTGTATGGATTTTGAAATGAGTGCTAAGGAGGAATTTTTTTAAGCTCCCCTGTACAGTGTCTAAATATGGTCAAGTTTATAGTCAATCTTAAGGTTTTTGTGTTGCCGAGAGTAATGGTACAATCAAATTTAGGCCAAGATGTCCTAAAAATCACACTACCTGTAAAACTCAATCAAACAAATACGTAAAAAAGAACCTACGTGAAACTTTGTTGTAGTCGCTTCAATTTCAATAATGGTGTTGTTTGTTTCACTCAAAAATGCCTCAAAAATAGAGTTCTTCGTAAAATACAAGATCAAACCCTCTACTGTAGATTGGCTTCATGGTCTCATATTCAAGCAAAATTCAAGTAAAAATTGACTCTCAATCCTTTTGAACACTACGGTGCAATGAGAAATGCTACATAGTTCACCAAAAACTAGCTCACACCCAAAATCACTAAAACCAAGTTAAAACCTTCGGAGAGTTATTTTACTATAAAACCATTCTAATTCTTTAGATTATTTGAAGATGTAAGAGAAGAGCATACTAGGTTATTGAGAAAAAATTGTACGAATCTCCTAAAAAATAGAAACTAAGTGAACTATCCTAGACACTAATGGCTATGATACCATATTAGATCTGTCATGCCCACATTGCCATCTGGTCATGACACGAACAAAACACATGTCATGCCCACATTTGCCATGTGCTCATCACATGAAAACCCCAAAAAAATTCCATCTGTCCCTAAGACCCCGTCGCACAAAGGCAGGGAAGGTAAACGAGGTGCGGGATAAGACATCCAGGACACCTTGTCAGGCAAACACAACCCAAGGGAAAACTAACATAAAGCGTTGAAAAATACATCCATACATAAAGGAGTAAAAAGAAACATTCATTCGTCTAAAGTTAAGATAAACCATTCATAAGGAGATGATATACAATTTTGTTCATTCTATCATACAAGAACATTTTGAGAATGTCTAAGATTGAGTTTCAAATCAACATTGTATACTTTCTTCTATACACCAAAGAAGACATGAGTTAATAACAATTAATGAGACATAAAAGATTGAATAAATTACATAGCCATTAAAATGACATTATATAAGATAGTCACATCATTCTCTAGGTTGGAGTGTCTCATAATCTACAAGTTACCAATTTACAATGCTACAAGAATGATTTACATCATTGTTACAATTAGATAGCTGAGGAATACACAATGCTCATAAGCTGAAGATGAAGGGTAGCCGCTACGAAGTCATGTAAATCACAGATCACAAGACCCCAATGGCGGTGGGTGCACACCACCCAACCACGTGGATCCAAAAAGGTCCACTCCCCCGTGCTCAGAGATGATCACATGGCCATACACAAGCATAAAGGCAAAAGGGACAAGAAGGCATAAATACTCAGCCACACAAGGGATACCACAAATCTCAAAGCTCACATGAACACATGGTTCACGAAGGGCATAAGTAAGGCACCTAGTAATCAAGCCAATGAAGCACTACCCAGATAAGGAGGGGTAAGAGGATAGGGGCAGCAAGTCGGAAGTGGCTAAATAAGGGTACTCATCTCAATACAAGACTTTCCTAGGCACATGATACAAGCTACGTCCAACGGGCCAACAAAGAGCACTCATGCTTGATGCCACATTGGGAGCCACTGCCAAGCTCACCCTATCATCTAAACCCAAACTCCAACAAGCTCAACATGCAAACATAGGTAATGAACCAACACATAGGGCTCACAAGGCCTAAAACACAAAGAAATACAAGGGCATCTCCCAACGCTGACCTCAAGCAAACAACCAAGCTGAAAATGGAGTGACAACAACAATATTTAATCGACTAAAAGAAATGACAAACTAGTAACTCACAGAGCTGGAAGATATGCAAACATTAATATCTTATTATATAATATATTCATATGATTAAGAGCTGTACATAGTTCAGTCACATAAGAAAAACCTTATTGCATTAAAACTACAATTGGTTGTTATGAGTCCATGGTTAACCTTCTTGACAGTGTTGGCTATCTTGAGAGCACCCAAAACATTATCATTGAGTTGGCATTAAACCTGTGGTGGTTGGGAGGATGTGTTTACTTGCTACGGGTAATGAGGACAGTAAGGTATTTTCTAGTTTCAAAGACTTTAGAAAGAATTCATTTCGCTACCACCATGGTGGGAAGTTGGCAATTGCATATGGTTTGTTTAACCTGCCCCATGAGACATCTAACAGAGTTGTTAAGAACCTTTCGAGTATTTGCTGATGGCCACACTGCCACAAAACTTATTGCCAAGATTGTTGCAAGGGAAAACTATTAAGAGAATGTTGTGAACTACTTCCATCATTTTAGACAGGGACAACATTATTGTGAAGACTATGGGTGGTGCCAATGAGGAAATCTAGGCTATAAGCTTGCACCACAGTAAAGTGCATGGCCACAGATCCTCAGCAATAATGATAGAACCTCCATTGAAGCATAATGGAAGAGGTATTTTTTTGTTAGATGTTAGAATTTACTAGTGCCTTGTTAAACACATATACAAAACTATGTAACACAGACAAGGCACGTGCACTATTTGAGAAAATGCTTGAAGGAGATGTGATCTCATTTTTGCAACAATTTGCAGGACATGCACATAATTGATCTATTGGACAGGCTTTAGAAACTTTTAAACTAATACAATTGGTGGGTGTAAATCCCAGATCCACAATTGTTGCGATCATTTTCCTTGTTCGAGCTAAAATGGGACTTAAGGAACAGGGTATGGACACCTATCAAAACATTACGAAAAGGGGAAATGTTTATCAGATGTTACATTTGCAAGTACGCTGGAAGGCATGAATGCAAATTGTATAAGCATAGACAAGTCACGTTAACTGTTTGATAGGATACCTCAAGAGATGAGGTCCCATGGACTGCAATGATTACAGTTATGCACAAAAGGGATCGGTTAAAAAGGCTTTAGAACTTTTAAGCACATGCCATTGGCAGGCATAAAATTAGATTCCTAAACCCTTGCCAGCATCCTCACTACCAGCACCAGAAATAAGTGCTTTGGAGCAGGATATGGACATCCTTCAAGACATAGCGAAGGGGGAATTCTGTCAGATGTTATAGCTGGAACTGCTCTTGATGCAAATTGTGGAAATCATAGACAAGGCACGGAAACTATTTTCACAATACACCTAGAAAAAAAGTGGCCTCATGGACTGCCATAATCACAGAACATGAACAAAATATATTTCTTTAAAAGGCTTTTGAAGCTTTCAAATAGATGCTATTGGCAGATGTAAGGTCAATTTCACAACCTTTACCCACACCCTCCTTGCCTGTGCCAAAATGGAGGTTATTCGAACAGGGTAGGGACGCCCATCAAAGAATAACAGGAGATGAATTCTTTGCCAACTGAATTCTAGTTGCAAGTGTGCTGGTAGACATGTAAGCATAATGTGGGAAGCATAGACAAATCACATAATCCATTTCACAATCTACTTAAAAGGAATGTGATCTCATGTAATACCACGATTGCAGGATAAGCACGGTCTGGGTTATTTAGAAAAGTTTTAGAAACCTACAAGCAAATATGATTGGCAAGAGTGGAGTCAAAATCCCCCATCTTTGATAGTATCCTCCCAGCCTCTCAGCCATCCCCTCCAAACCCTAACTCCTTTCCTCATCCCCCAAACCCAGAGCGTGAGCCTTTTTCCCGTCCCAAATCAGAATAGGGAAAAAAAGAAAGGTATATCCTCTTTTTTTTTTAAGTCCACGAGAGCCACATTCCTCTTATTTTTGGGTTCTCTATTATCCTAAAAGAGACCACCAAAGACTTAGAAATAAACCACAATGACCTAAACATTAACACCACACCACCATAAGAAAATTAAATAAACGAACACCCACAACGACAAACCACAAAAGGGCTGACTCATTCCCCATTAAATAAATATATCCCCCTCGTAAAAAAATCATAATTTTAAAAGAAAACACATAAGCTACATGACTCAACAAGAGCATACGAACACCGGGACACTCCCATAGGGTATCCACACCGAGCAAGGGTTAACCGGACAATACCAAAGACGGTAATCGGTAACAAAATACAAGTCTCACTAAGGCAAATCACACTCAACCGAGCACGACAAATTTGGCCAATGTGTCATCTCCCAATCACCACCATTGGGATATGAGGCATGCTCAAACCTGTGGAGCTAGGTGGAGTCAATGCCTAGTACCTGCATCACTCAAAAACACATTACAACATTTGTACATATACATCATATAATAGCTGAAGCATGAATAATCCACATCGGAGGATTCCAACTTTTGTGATCATTCACAGTGTGCCAATGTCAAGGTGCCATCCTCTCCACGTGTACACCCAATCCTGATATGAAATCTAACATAACAAATCAGCTAGTACACCATGATATAAAATCACATCACAACCACTCTAATCGTCATGTCTATTCATCATAATATAATTGTCATCAAGAACACCAACATAAGCAAAATGTCAGTGTCTCAACATCATATAAGGCCTGAATTTCATATCTCGGTGTTTAGCTCGAATGGGCCGGGACTAGGGAGGCACTACATACTCCCCCCAAGAGCTTGACTTACTCCTGGAAGTCACAAACACTAAGAAGCGACCATAACACACATTAGTCCATGATAATAAATATAAATATAAAATTCAAGGTATCACATTCCTTTCGATATACCCAATTACATGTAATATGTCCCTGTACCCAGGTGAAGAAGAGGCAAGGCACGCCATATCATTTAAAGTATACGTTAGCATATAACAAATTTTCTCTAATCAAAATAAAGAATGATGCCATAACATTCAATTTTCTCATCAAATCATTGTCTCAATAGCTAATTTGCTGCTCACAACCATTAATTTACACATTTACGCTAGCATAAATCACATAATTTGGAGGAAATTGCACTTTTCAATACACAAAATTTTTAATTCTCTAACTTTCATAAGCAAGCATCTCAAGAATAGAGCACACAAACACACATCATACAACATGTTTACAAAGAAAGCATCAACTCATATGTAGATACATCAAATGCAAATCTTACAACTAAACAACCATTTTCATTCACCACATCACAGGGATAACAACACAAGGTTCACATATAGGTCCACGAGGACGCAACAGTCTCATCATAGAACTATGAAACCAAATATCAGTGCTAAGTAACGAAAGCTCCAAGAATCAAGTGAAATTATGGTCTCAAGGCCACGCATCTAGGGACCCCTCCATAGATTTCCACAAATGACCTACCTCTTGTTTGTATAAGGGGGTTAGCATCCAAGAGATAGTCAACATAAGAACATAAATCACTAGAAAGGTAAGTGGATGATGACTAGCCCATACTATCCCACACTTACCCCCATCCTCAAAAGTTTCCCATGTTTGCTTCCTAATATACACTTAACCAAAGGTCACTCCATTGCAATGGTGAGAAGAACAACACAACACAAGACCAACATTTGAAAATAGAAAGAACCTAGCTTAGCCAATACACGTTTAAAAAAATACCAAAAGGAGAAGTTTCCAAAATCAACAGTAAAATAAATAAATACACGCAATTTCAACAATAAAGCAACGTAACCACAAGAGTCACGTGAATAAGGAAGATTCAAAAATTTGTGGTTAAGCTACTTATAGACAAGATAAAATAACACTGTTGGTCATCACAAGAAAGATAAATATAGGTCATCAATAACTGAAAGAAAGATCACAATTCATGAAATTGCACATTACATCACAATGTGACTATCATCAAGTCACCAATAAGGAAGGAGGGAAATCACGGTCACTACATGTGCTATGCAAACACAACCAATGCAACAACATCATGTAGGCAAGTAGTATCCAATGCACCTTCACATATGACTACGTAGAATCGTGCCCTTCTCAAAGGTAACACATCATCATCACCAACACTATGTTGGAACATCAGTGTGTTGTGGCATCACCACTATTCACATCATGTCAACCAGGTGTTGACGCACGTAAATACCATAACATAGCATAAGTCCAAAGCAACTCAATTAATACTCTAATATAATCAAAATTAAACATATATTCCTTTTGTATAAATGCCAACTCTATCATAGTGCCAATGTTTCCAAGTTACTACACATCCAACTCAAAATAAAACACCAAAGGTAAGAGCAAACCTGCACCAAGTAACATGGCCTCGAGCAAATCACATGCCCATACCAAACCATAACCAAGATTCCCAAGTTAGATGCCAATAGTATCATCAAGGAAACAATGCATGATAGGATAGCACTATGAACCTCTCAAAGGTCCATTCACTAAGGAGAAGTAGGGGGTACTATTGCATGGGAAGGTATGGTTAGTTGGGTTACCCCAAACCAATGTCACAACATGTCGCCATAGCTTCCTAAGTTCTTCCACTCCACTACTTAACTCCACACATGGAAGGTCTCCAACTCCAAGGTTGGACCTTACAAGGTGTACAAACAAGCAACCACACAAGCATGACTCCACCATACTTGTAACTATACACTCAACCCATGGATGGATACCTAGTATCTCAAGCTCATGAGTACACAATTATGTACGAGCTATTCACAACACATAGCAAGTACTTTCATAAAAGGTATTCACATCCAAAAGGTAACACATAACACAATTTTCCTTTACTGTCCATTACTTAGTGAAGAAGAACAACTCTCATACACAAAATCACATAATAATTACCATGAAGGTTTCTAAGAAGTCAATCTAGCATCAATTCAAATTAATCTTTCTAAGGCATAAATGGATTCTAACCATACTTCAAATTTAGAGGCAATACAATACACCCCATACAAATACACCAACATTCTAGCATTTGCATACAAGGTCATATTCAAATCAAAACAATGTTACTTCAACTCGCAAGATGGTGATTCACAACACATCACACATCATGGAGCTATTGATAAACCATATTACACTACATATGTACTACGAACAAACACATATTTAACTAATACAAAGTTCATAAGATAGAGTCTTACCATAAGAATAATACAATTAAAAGCTTAAGTCCCTAATTTAGTATTTTACCCTATGAGGCTAAACATCTTCTCCACACAAAGGAAAGCATAACTTGATATCAAATTTACACAAGGCAAAATTATAAAATGCAAAATTTACATTATGGAAGTACTTCACAAAAAAGTCACCAAGCACACAAATGCATCATTGTAACATTTCAAAAACATATAGTATTTCATAGCAATACCAAGCATATGACTCAATTACATCTCTTTCTTTCTTAATCTTTTACATTTACTATAATGCAATCACACACACAAAGTATGCAAGGCATGACTTAATCAGACAAGCGTTAAGATTTCATTATTCTTTCAAAGAACCCAAGCATAAAAACACACCATCATCTCTTTCACATCCAAAATCATAACGTATGTCAAGGCGCAACACAAGACTAACTATTCCCACGATGCTAACCTCTAATCCAAACCACATAAAGTGCATACTAGGGAACAACACCACACTCCCCAAAACACACAAGGGTGAGAAAGGGCCCAACACAACCTCCATGATCTAGACAAGCCTACTCAAGAGTAGAATCGACAAGGAGGAACACAACCACCACAAAAACACAAGCGGAAGACTTTGATAATCGTGTGACAAAACCACCATGATGACAAAACAAGAGGATGGATATTCCTCCAAGATGAAGGTTAGTTGTCAGTCCACAACCTCTCTCTCTCGCAACTACATGGAGTAGGACGAGGGTCAAACCACCCTCAATCCACTCCATGTTGGCCCAATCAAACACGCAATACCCCAGAGCTCCCAATGTTGAAACATGGGCTCTGATACTAAATGTCATGCCCACATTGCCATGTGGTCATGACATGAACAAAACACATGTCATGCCCACATTTTCCATGCAGTCATGACATGAAAACCCAAAAAAAATTCCACTTGTCCCTAAGACCCCATCGCACAAAGGTGGGGAAGGCAAACAAGGTGCAGGATAAGACATCCACAACACCTTGTCAAGCGAACACAACCCAAGGGAAAACCAACATAAAGCGTTGAAAAATACATCCATACAAAAAGGAGTAAAAAGAAACATTCATTCATCTAAAGTTAAGATAAACCATTCATAAGGAGATGATATACAATTTTGTTCATTCTATCATACAAGAACATTTTGAGAATTTCTAAGATCGAGTTCAAATCAACATTGTATACTTTCTTCTATACACCAAAGGAGATATGAGTTAATAACAATTAATGAGACATAAAAGATTGAATAAATTACATAGCCATTAAAATGACATTACATAAGATAGTCACATCATTCTCTAGGTTGGAGTGTCTCATAATCTACAAATTACCAATTTACAATGCTACAAGAATGATTTACATCATTGGTACAATTAGATCGCTGAGGAATATATAATGTTCATAAGCTGAAGATGAAGGGCAGCCACCACTAAGTCATGTAAATCATGGATCACAAGACCCCAATGAAGGTGGTGCACACCACCCAACCATGTGGATCCAAAAAGGTCCACTCCCCCATGCTTGGAGATGATCACATGGCCATACACAAGCATAAAGGCAAAAGGGACAAGAAGGCATAAATACTCCTGGCAACACAATGGATACCACAAATCTGAAAGCTCACATGAACACATCATAAGCACATGGTTCGTGGAGGGTATAAGTAAGGCACCTGGTAATCATGCCAATGAAGTAGTACCCAGATAAGGAGGGGTAAGAGGATAGGGGCAGCAAGTCAGAAGTGGCTAAACAAGGGTACTAATTTGAATACAAGCCTTTCCCAAGCACATGATACAAGCTACATCCAACAGGCCAACAAAGAGCACTCATGCTCGATGCCGCATTGGGAGCCACTGCCAAGCTCACCCTATCATCTAAACCCAAACTCCTACAAGATCAACATACAAACATAGGTAATGAACCAACACATATGGTTCACAAGGCCTAAAACACAAATAAATACAAGGGCATCTCCCAACGCTGACCTCAAGCAAACAACCAAGCTGAAAATAGAGTGACAACAACAATCTTTAATAGACTAAAAGAAATGACAAACTAGTAACTCACAGAGCTGGAAGATATGCAAACATTAATATCTTATTATATTATATATTCATATAATTAAGAGCTGTACATAGTTCAGTCACATAAGAAAAACCTTATTGCATTAAAACTACAGCTCGTTGTTATGAGTTCATGGTTAACCTTCTTGGCAGTGTTGGTTATCTTGAGAGCACCCAAAACATTATCATTGAGCTGCCATTAAACCTATGGTGGTTCAGAGGATGTGCTTACTTGCTGCTGGTAATAAGAACAACAAGGTATTTTCTAGTTTCAAAGACTTCAGAAAGAATTCATTTCGCTACTACCATGGTGGGAAGTTGGAAATTGCATATGGTTTGTTTAACCTACCCCATGAGACATCTAACAGAGTTGTTAAGAACCTTTTGAGTATTTGTTGATGGCCACACTGCCATAAAACTTATTGCCAAGATTATTGCAAGAGAAAACTGTTAAGAGAGTGTTGTGAACTACTTCCATCATTTTAGATAGGGACAACATTATTGTGGAGACTATGGGTGGTGCCAATGAGGAAATCTGGGCTATAAGCTTGCACCACGGTAAAGTGTGTTGCCACAGATCCTCAGTAATAATGATGGAACCTCCATTGAAGCATAACGGAAGAGGTAAATTTTTTGTCAGATGTTATAATTTACTAGTGCCTTATTAAACACGTATACAAAAATGTGTAACACCAACAAGGCATGCACACTGTTTGAGAAAATGCTTGAAGGAGATGTGATCTCATTTCTACAACGATTTGCAGGACATCCACATAATTGATCTATTGGACAGGCTTTAGAAACTTTTAAACTAATGCAATTGGTGGGTGTAAAGTCCAAATCCACAACCGTTGCCATCATTTTCCTTATCCGAGCCAAAATGGGACTTAAGGAACAGGGTATGGACACCTATCAAAACATAATGAAAAGGGGAAATGTTTATCAGATGTTGCATTTGCAAGTACGCTAGAACGCATGAATGCAAATTGTATAAGCATAGACAAGTCACGTTAACTGTTTGACAGGATACCTCAAGAGATGAGGTCCCATGGACTACAATGATTGTAGGTTATGCACAAAAGGGATCGGTTAAAAAGGCTTTAGAACTTTTAAGCACATGCCATTGGCAGACATAAAGTCAGATTCCTAAACCCTTGCTAATATCCTCGCTGCCAACACCATAAATAAGCGCTTTGGAGTAGGATATGGACATCCTTCAAGACATAGCAAAGGGGGAATTCTGTCAAATGTTATATCTAGAACTGCCCTTGATGCAAATCACGGAAATCATAGACAAGGCACAAAACTTGTTTTCACAACAGGCCTAGAAGAAAAGAGGCCTCATGGACTGCCATAATCATAGAACATGAAAAAAAAAATTGTTTAAAAGGCTTTTGAAGCTTTCAAATAGATGCTATTGGCAGATGTAAGGCCAATTTCACAACCTTTACCTGCGCCCTCCCTTCTTGTGCCAAAATGGAGGTTATTCGAACAAGATAGGGATGCCCATCAGAGCATAACAGGAGATGAACTCTTTGCCAGATGAATTCTAGTTGTAAGTGTGCTGGTAGACATGTAAGCATAATGTGGGAAGCATAGACAAATCACATAATCCGTTTCACAATCTACTAAAAAGGAATGTGATCTCATGTAATACCACAATTGCGGGATAAGCACGATCTGGGTTATTTAGAAAAGTTTTAGAAACTTACAAGCAAATATGATTGGTAGGAGTGGAGCCAAAATCCCCCATATTTGACAGTATCCTCCCAACCTCCCAATCATCCCCTCCAAACCCTAACTCCTCTTCTCATCCGCCAAACCCTGAGTGTGAGCCTTTTTCCTGTCCCAAATCAGAATAGGATAAAAAGAAAAGAAAAAAAAGAAAGGTATATCCTCTTTTTTTTTTAAGTTGACGAGAGCCACATTCCTCTTATTTTTGGGTTCTCTACTATCCTAAAAGTGACCACCAAAGACTTATAAATAAACCACCATGACCTAAACATTAACACCACACCACCATAAGAAAATTAAATAAATGAACACCCACAATGACAAACCACAAAAGGGCTGACTGAGTCCCCATAAAATAAATATATCTCCCTCATAAGAAAATCACAATTTTAAAAGAAAAAACATAACCTACATGACTCAACAAGAGCATACGAACACCAGGACAATCCCACAGGGTATCCACACCGAGCAAGGGTTAACCGAACAATACCAAAGACAGTAACTGGTAACAAAATACAAGTCTCACTAAGGTAAATCACACTTGACCGAGCATGATGAACAAGGCTAAAGGAATTTGGCCAATGTGTCATCTCCCAATCGCCACCATTAGGATATGAGGCATGCTCAAACCTGGGGAGCCAAGTGGAGTCAATGCCTAGTACTTGCATCACTCAAAACCACATTACATCTGTACATATACATCATATAATAGCTGAAGCATGAATAATCCACATCGGAAGATTCCAACATCTGTGATCATTCGCATAGTGTGTCAATGTCACGGTGTCATCCTCTCCATGTGTACACCCAATCCCGATATGAAATCTAACATAACAAATCAGCTAGTACACCATGATATAAAATCACATCACAACCACTCTAATCGTCATGTCTATTCATCATAACATAATCATCATCAGGAACATCAACATAAGCAAAATGTCAGTGTCTCGACATCATATAAGGCCTAAATTTCATACCTCGGTGTTTACCTCGAATGGGTCAGGACTAGGGAGGCACTACAAGATTCAACAAGCAAGAAGATACTAAAAAAATAGTGCAAGGATTAGATACAATAAAACTATAAATATAAATGATTAGAAATTAAAATATTATAAAACATAGTTGGTTTCCAACAATAAGAGAGACAAGCAAAATAACATAACTCCAACTACTCAAAAATAGGCAAGAGTTGCATTCATGGAAGATGTCACCTACCCTCACAATGACCCACTTCTAACACCTAAGCAAGATAAACAACTATGTATAAAAAATACATAATATCCATCTAAGGAAAAATAAAAGCCTACTTTAATAGCCCCTTACTCTGCATGAAATGATTCCCTTAGAGATTATAATATTTGACACTTTATTTTAGTGCAAGTTGTTAACGCTAAAAAAAATTTGAAGTGCCTATGATAAAGGAATCGATTGCAGCACTCAAAAATACACTTGTGAAATAGCCTACTTTGGAGGATCATAACTTGAAGCATGTTCACTTTTATGCCAAATTGCTTGGTAAGCACATTCATCTGCCATATGTAAGACAAAAGCGAATATAGTTTGTAAGATCTGTAATCTGCACAATGTTATGTCTATCAAGAGTGTCAAGCTTTTTGATATTTCAAGAATTGAGCCTTTGCATCAGCAAGATAGAAAACCAGTCATCTTCAATTTATGTTGTACCTTTAGCTTCTAGTACTAATGGTATCTTACCACCACTACCTCCTGGCACACAAAGGGTCTTGTCGTACATTGAGGCATTTTTCGTAACATGTGAGAAGTTGCACTCTGGTCAAACAACACCTGGCCAGTTAGAATGCATTAGTGCCACATCTACTGAGGTAAAATAAGCTACAATCTTATTTCAGTCTAGCATGTAGTCCCTCTCCTCAACAACTCAGCAAAGGAAAGTTGATGAAAAGGGTATCACTCTCATGAAGTTTGCAGAGAAGCACAAGAGGCTTTTGAATGCCATTGTCCACCAAAATTCAGGATTGCTTGAGAAGTTCCTCTCTCTCTTGTTAAAGGTTCCACATTTAATTGAATATGACAATAAACGTGCATATTTTAGGTAAAAAATAAGACAACATCAAGATCATCAAAATTACAGTTCTATGCACATATCTGTGCGAAGGGCATATGTCTTGGAGGATTCATACAATAAACTTCGAATGAGACAAGCTAGAGAGTTGAAAGGATGCTTGAATGTTCACTTTCAAGGGGAGTAATGTATTGATACTAGTGGGCTCACAAGGGAATGGTATCAATTATTGTTGAGGGTAATCTTTGATAAGAATGCTTTGCTGTTTACTGTACTGTTGGAAATGAAGCGACATTCCAACCCAATCCAAATTCTTGTTACCAAACAAAACATCTTTCTTACTTCAAGTTTTTCGGGAGAGGTTGCAAAAGCTTTATTTGATGGCCAGCTTTTGTATGTCCATTTTACTTATTCTTTTCACACACATACTTGGAGCTAAGGTTACTTATCATGATATTGAGGTTGTGGATCCAGACTATTATAAGAATCTTAACTTGATGCTTGAGACTGATATAAGGGACATGCTTGATCTTACATTTAGCATGGATGCGAATGAGGAGAAGCTCATACTTTATGAGAAGGAAGAGGTCACAGATCATGAGCTGATTCCTGGTGGGCAAAATATAAGAGATACAGAGGAAAACAAATATGAATATGTTGATCTTGTTGTTGAACATTGCCTCTGCGGGAGAGCGGGTGACTCAAGGCCTTCCCTGCTTCCCCGTAAAGGCCAGGTCACAAACCCAAAAATGGGTACGGTATCGTATTGGGAGCCTCCCTATGTTTTAATTGGTCATAAATTTTGTTCAACCTGACTTACTGTCTTCATAGTTTGGATGAAATCCCTTTTACTAAATGGCAAAGGATTCATCATGTTTGATTCATTGGGACATCTGGTTTTCAGAGTGGATAAATACACATCTGATGCAAAAAATGAAGTACTTCTCATGGATGTTACAGGCTTGCTTCTTCTCACATTGAGGCACAAGAGATAGAGTGTTGGGAAAAGATGGGAAGCATTCAGAGGAGATCTCATGGAGTCTGAGAAGCCCACATTTAGCCTTATAAAGTCGTTATGATTCTCAAACAAAATTACAACCAATGTATTTGAAAGGGAAGTAGAAAACTAAGCTTTGCGATTACTAGATCGAAGGGTCATGTAATCCATCTTGCAAAATATCCAGTGCGTTTGGAGAGAGTATTGCATAGGTTAAACGAAAGGAAGCCAAATCGAATGTAATGCTGGCAAATGATATTCTCAATTTGGTTGTAAAAGCAGGAGTGGATCAAGCCTTTGTAATGGGAGTGTTTATTATGTTTAATTTGATAAGTTGACTAATTAGATGAGAGAATGATAAATCCTGAAAAGCAAGGTAGCGAGATTCCTATGGGTTGCCGATTCTGCTAAAATGGAAGAGCTTAAACAGTTAATTTATGAAAGTTTGAATGAATTCCAATTTAAACAATTAGTGTTGTGTTGTCAACTCTCCCTTTTTTTTAAAAAAAGGGAACAAACATGCTATTATTTAATCCTGACCAAATGCACATTACAATTTATATTTGGAGGATGATGGAATAGAAGATGATGAAGAATCTGAAGGTGATATGGCCAAGATGATCAGATTTACAGATTCCTAGGGCACACTTACTAGAAATGCACTTAGATGAATTATGTAGTTGCAAAGAAAGAAATGAGACAAAATTTTATTGCAATGAAAATGTGGTTAATACTTCTACACTTGAAAGGGAAAATTTATTAAAATTAATCACAGTGTTGAGTGTGACATTATTTTGGGGGAATGCAATTTTTACTGATGGTGTAATGTGCAATTGTAAAAAGTTTTCACTAAGAATTGAAACATTTCCACTGAGGGAATTGAGTGAGTATAAAAGTTTTAGAGTGGATAATTGATTTTACTTGAAGGATATGTTTATTGAGTGAAAGTGTATATAGGTAAATGTAAACATGAAATTGCCGGCAAAAGAGGGATGATAATAGTCATCAAGATTAATGTATTGCAAAGTACTTTATATTGGTGAAATTATTTTTCACGAGGATGCAAAGACAAAGGAAGATAAAATTAAATATTTTCAATTGCGAAGGGAGATGAAATAAAATGGAAAATGTAATTATTTTCAGTTACCACCACTTTTAGGAAGAGCAGATCAAAGGATGTGAACGAACCTTGGATGTGCCTCAGTTCTATTTTAGGCCTTCTATGATGTTTTATTTTCATAATTATTTTCCTACATCAATTGTATTTGTGTAATATTTTGGTCGGTGTAATTAAGGATAAACAAAAGATAATCAATGTAATGAAAAGTTGCATCTGGGTGGGTAGTTGAAGGGTTGTAATGGTCTGAAGCTTGTCACTTCCTTCATCTACCTATAAGAAGGAAACCATGATCGTTGGGAAAAAAAGGGGGATTAGTTTTTGGGAGAAAAGCTATACATTGTAAGAGCCCTTTTGAAGCAAAGTAATGGAGGGAAAACATTAACTTGGTGCCCGAATTCTAGTTTCAATTGTTGTGTTGAGGTTATTGGTAACAATTATCTGGGTGTCTCCAACTTGATGTTTTCCTTGTTATTTAAATTAGTGTATCAAGTATATATCTAGTTTATCAAAGCAAATTTATGTTTTGTGTGGTTTATTTGATTGGTTTCTTCAAGTAAGAATTAAATTCATTTGAATAAGTCACAGTAACCTAGAAGATTCATTTGGATTAAAAAGAAGAGCCTGGTAATTAATTTCCTTGCACGTTTATGCAAGTCATAAACATCATAGTGCCAAACAATTTGAATTATAACCAATAGGAGGACACATATCAATCTATATTTTGACTCCATTACCCAATGGAAGAAAGGCACCGATCATTTTATCCCCAAAATAATTCCTTGTAAAAGTCTTTTCCATACATTTTAATTTTTAGTTGTAGGAGTAGGAGTAGCAATTAGTTTTGTATTTTTATTGTCTATTTCAAACCCTCATGCCTATGTGAAATAGATTGTTAGAGGATGATTTAATTGAAAAAAATATGATCACACAAACTCTACAAATTTGTATGAGGTTTTCAATCTGCTTGATTATCATTAGTTAATCCCAAATAGTTAACAGTTACTTGTGATAGAGGTACACCCACCTAGGCATAGCAGAGCCTAAAGAGCAGGGAATTCTAACCATCCTGGTCAATTCCGTTCATTGGCCAGATCACTTGTTGAACATGATCATAAAGCTTGGCATTCTTTTAGGGTTTAACGATTTGCTGATTTGGGAACCAACACAAGTTACAATGCAAAAATCTAGAATTAATAGAGCTTTACAAGGCCCAAAAATTGCCCAAAATGTTGAAAGTAATATGTAAGCCCCCCTATTTCATTCCTAATGACTTTATTATCAAATTTATTAGTTCCTACCAAGAGAGAAATACTTATTTATCCATGCAATGCAATTTCCTTTGCCCATTTGACTAATCACCATGGAGTATTAAATTCATTTTACAAACATGCTATAGTCCACAATTAATTTTCTTATTTAATAATTTGGTAAATGCTATTTATCTATTTTTTTATTGGCTCATCCTATGAACAGTTAATGTGAAAAATAGAATTATTATTTAAATTTTATTACATTATAAACATTCAATGCATAAGTACCAAGTTGGCAATGCTCCTACAATCAAGATGCACTTCGATCAATTGATGCAAGCTAAGTTTATAATGAGTGTTATTTATAGCCTACATTCATTAACCACACTAAATGATGCCTAGACATCATTACATATACAACTCACTTTGCTCTATCCGCCATTATTTTATTCTTCTCATTCTTCACCTATTTACTTGTTTGTGTGCTTGCTTGTACAACAACTCAACACAATCTGTTAATCGGTAGAGAGTTTTTAAGTGACTTTACTATCAATTGACATTGATTGTGATTACCGCGTTGAGTGATTAGATGATATTATTATATTAATTAAAAGAAATTATTGCAATACTCATGTTTATGAACATCTTCTAGGAAGATGCTTTTTGAGACATGAGGAGCCATCACTACAAGTCATCTGCAATTTAGATTTCAATTATTATTTTTAACTAAACAAATGGAAATTATTTTTAATTATATATAAATCAAATAATTTTTTGTCAACTATAATATATTAGTTATTAATTACAATCTAAGCTCATAATAATCAATATTAGGTACTACTTCCCTTACTCAAAATTTAAAATGTGACACATGCGAAATCCATGACCATCAATAGGGTAAGTAATTTAGTGGGCAATTAGTCTCTATTCATACCAAATACAGAGCACGTTTTCCTATCCTTAGCTTGCGATTGTTTTTATTACATGTGTGCCATCCCAAACTTCACTATCATTAAAAATTTCTGAGTCTATCAACCATTTTAAATATCTTTTTATGATTTTAGAAGATTATTTTAAAATATCACTTAATTTAATAGTTAAAAAAATTAACTAATAAAAATAAAATAATTATTTGTCTTTCTAATATAAATGAAATTATTATTAAATATTTAAACATTAAAATAAGTAATAGTCGTTAATGGCACAATGTGATGGTTAAAGCATGACGTTATCCATGCCACCAAGGTTCAAACCCCTGCTGGGCCAACGAGCTTGCGGGCCTTGCTTTCTCACAGGGCCCGTGTTGGGTCAATGAGATCATAGGTTTGAACCACCAGTGGGGTTGAGGTCCCTCATGTTGTGGCCTCACCAATTAATAGCTTCGGTCATGGTAATAGTACTTCTTGATATTATTATATATTTACAATTACTATTAGTAAATAGCATTAATAAAGAATATATTATATTAATACATATATAAACCAAATAATTTTATATATTTACAATTACTATTAGTAAATAGCATTAGTAATGAATATATTATAATTAAACACATTATATTAATACATATATAAATCAAATAATTTTTTGTCAACTATGATATATTAGTTTTTGATAATATAAGCGGCAAAAAAGGGTGTCGATCCCATTACATATCAGCCAAAAAGGCACACTAGAGTTCCATCAAAGAACCAAAAGAGAGAAACCAACCGAACTAACAAAAAATAGCCAAAAAGAGACCCAAGACCAAGACACAGGGGACCGACAACAAACCAACAACAGATAAAACCAAAAGCACAGAAAAAGCCCCCAACAGCTAATTGAACATCTGGTCCCAATCTTCGGCCAAGAACTGGTAGAGATCACGGTACTCCTTGAGCTCTTTTTCCTTCATACCCTGGCTGGTAAGCTCGACGTCTTGGAGGACAACAAGAGTTGTGGCCGACCGGTGCATCACTTTTGCAAAGAACTTGGCCAAAATCTTGAACTTCCTCTCCAGCTCGTTGCTCCTAGCAGAGGGAGTTTCTATCTCCTTGTCTTTGACACCAACCTTGCCTCCCCTCTTCATCTTGCCAGTTTCCTTTACCACTTTCTCCAAGATCACAGATTCAGGCCCCTTAACATTAAGCTCAGGAAAATTACTGGGCCCATCATCTGCTTCACCCTCCACATTATCATTTTTAGTTTCCTTGTTGACAGAAAATTCTCCATCCAGTTGTTCAGTCTTAGGCACAATAGTGTCCACTTTGTTGTTTTTGTCATCAGAAATACCATCACCCTCCAGGTCTGCAGTATCCTCCTCCATCTTAGTAACCTCCTCCTTTTGAAGAGCAGGACTAGGCTTACAAACAAGCCTCATCGACCTCTTGGTTGACAGCACCCGGGGTTTACTATCAGTTATGGTGAAATCCACATTAGTAGTGCTATCACTTCCACTGATACCTTCCTCAGAGGTAACCTCCTCCACCACCATAGACACATTTTTGGCCTTCTTCTCTCTCTTTGTACGACTTTCTTCCTCCACACTTCCCCTTTTCTTCTTCTGAGGGGTCACTTGGGCAGAATCATTGGGTAGGATTTTTCTTTTAACATAGGTCTTCGTAGAGGTCATGGGAGTCTGGTCACATGCCTTAGGCTCTGGGCTTTTACCAGCGGTAGTTTTTTTCTTTCCCAACTTGATGGATTTGGCATACTTCTCTGAAGTGACTTCCGTAATAATCACCGAGCTAGTCTTCATAGGCATGGAGTAGGGCGACAGGGGAGAATCAACCCTAGAAGCCATGATGGCTTTAGGGGGCAGAGGGATAAATGGAATTTATACAGTATGAGGATAAGCCCCTGATGGAGCAGGATGAGGGGTTTGTTGGGGTCTATAGCATTTTGCTTGATGGCAGATGCAATCGACGCTTCTAGAGATGAAAGCAAATAAAAGGGGAAACTTATAACCTTACTATGATGAAAATGATTGAGAAGAGCAAAATGATAATGGAAAAAATGTTTGAATTTACCTTTGAGAGTGAAGTACTTTATGATCATATAACACACCTCATCCCAAGGTTTTGGCAGCATCTCACGATCAAACCCCCCTGAAGACTATGTAACACCTCCCCTTTCTTCAGAAAACAAGCCATTCCCTCAGGGTCAGAAACTTTGCTCTTTTTTTGGTGTTTGATGCCATCAGTAGGCATTCTCGTCACCATGCCTATCACTTCCTCTGAAACTTCAAATCCCACACCGCCCACCTTAACCTGTCTGCCCTCCCAAGAATGTAGGAACTGCATTGAGAGGCTTTCATCATGGCCCTACAAGCATTCAAGATAGGATGCCACCCAACCCTCCTAGAAAATGTGCCAAATGGTCTTGTTATCTTTAATCTCTTCACAAGATTCTGGCTCAGTGCGAGACCTATCCCCCCCATAGTGAGATTGCACCAAATAGACAAGCTAGCAATGCAAGAAGTGACAGAGGACTTGGAAACTTTTGAACTGCAACAAATATCCCAAACACCAATATTCATACTCAAGTTAATGAGTATAGTGTCTTTTCGGCTGCTGGGGGTGGCGTACTTACTTAAATTTGCAACATGTGAACTATCACTCCCTTTCATGCCATAATTACAAGGCATTAATTGGTCATAATTAGAGATGCTGCATAGAGGCGTCAAGTTAATCATGTGTCTAGTCATGTGAAACCCCACCTTAGGCCTCCACGTCTGACTAAAGGGTGAGCAATCCTTCGTACTATGGTGGATTCCAACTCTGACACATCTGAGCTGGCAAGCAAATAACACATTCCTCAAAACATAAGTCCTCATATCCAGATGGCGGTTGAAATTGGATCCCATATGATGCCCAAAATACTCCCTAGGCCAAGAGGTCGAAGGATTAATTAATTTAATCATGAGAGGTCTAGAGCGGGGCTTTGCTCCTTTTCAGGAAGGTTTTGTATTTGGCTAGGTAAATTATTCTTTCTTCTCCAACATCTCCAAGTGTCTAAGCTCTACCCAGGGTTTGCCATCCCATCTGCCACTTTATTACCTTTGCAGTAAACATACCCAATTTCTATCTGCTTGAACCCAGTCAGTAAGTAGACAATGTCCTCTGTAACATCCTTCAACTTCCAGCCACTCTCATACTTGCCAAGAACCAGTAATGAAGCCTCCCTGACTATCTCTGAATATCCCTCAACCACTTGCCATCCCAGCATTCTTTTTTTCAGCTCCTTCAAAATTTAGTTTGATCCACTCCCTGGGATGGGGTCTCCAGAGGGTGTTTTCTCTGGCCAATTTTTTGAAATTGTCAATCTTGGTTATGTCTATTGTCAGTCCCTAATTCATGGTCATCTGCACTTCCTCCAGAGTAGGGGGTTTTTTAGCCACATGAAGAGTGATGGCTGATGTGTTCTCAGAGACCAACCTACTAAAGGAGTAAAAGACCTCATTTGCAAATCGAGATTTATCTCTAAAAATTCTATTGTTTCTTTCCTTCCACACACTCCACCCCAGGTGTGGGGGAATTTATCTCCATAGCTCTCTAGTCTTGGGGTACAGGAAGGGAGAAATCTAGCTTTGCATGAAATCCATTAGGTTTTCTAGGAAAACCCACTCTAAGTTAAGTTTCTCTATAGTTCTTCCTCATATCTCTTTAGAGAAATCGCAGTGGAAAAGAAGGTGTTGAATGGACTCTTCTTCTTTAAGGCAAAGCATACATCTATTGACCATCTGGAACCCCTTTTTTTTGAGATTATTAGTAGTAAGATTTTTATTATGAGCAATAGCCCACCAGAAGAAGTTTATTTTAGGGATCAACTTGTTATTCCAGACACTCTTCCAAAACCAATTCCCCTGACCACTGTTTGTCAGCAGTACATAAGCAGATTTAACCAAAAAGTTCCCCTTTTGGTCATGTCCCTAGAGCATTTCATCCTCTCTAGGAAATATTAGAATTCTATACTTGTTCAGCTCCATTTGCAGAGCCTGACACTCTTGATTCTCTGGTTGACTATTGTTCCAGCAATTCAAAAGGTTCTTCCACCGCCTTTGGCTGTGGGAATGGGTAGTGATGAAATTGTTGACCCAACTCCCAAAATGGGTAATAACTCTTTCCTTGGTGATATTATTCTTCCTGCTAGCCAAGGGCACCTCCCCGATCCAATTGTCCTCCCAGAATCTTATTTTATTTCGCTTCCCTAGCTTCCATTTGATGCCTTAGGACATAGTGCTTCTGGTTTTGATCATTTTATTCCAGATAATATAGCCTTTGGGATTGCTCTCTCTATCAAGAACTCCAAGTTTATCCCCATTTTGTAGGTATTTGGCTTTCATAATCTAAACCCAATATTTCTCCTCCTTAAGGAAGGTCCACCCAATTTTGGCCAATAACGCTTTATTCATGACCTGAATTTTGTTGATTCGCAATCCCCCTTGAGTTTTGGGTAGATAGACTTTGTCCCACCCAACCAATGAGATCCTTTTCTTTTCCTCCACTCTAGTCCAAAGAAAGGTTCTCTGGATCCTCTCCAGTTTCTCTGCCATGTATCTGGGCATTTTAAAGAGGGATAGAAAATAGGTGGGGATACCCTGCAATGAGGTCTTCAACAGTTGATGCTTACTAGTTTGACTTAGGAGTTTACCTTTCCATCCCTCCATTTTCTTTTGGATTCTTTCTAGAACGGTATTCTAAAAAGCCAGGGTCACCTCCTTGATCATAAGAGGTAGACCAAGTAGGTTGTTGAGAGATTAGCCATGTTGCATTCAATGATGTTTCTCACCCTAACTTGCATCTCCAAGTCTATGTTGAAGAAGAACACATTACTCTTATCATAATTAATGCACTGGCCAGAAATCTTTGCATAGGCATTCAACAGGTTTTTCCATCTTCTGGCCTCAACCACCGAAGCTGCCCCAAAGAGCATAGTATCATCCACAAACTATTGGACAACAGACGGACCCAAGGTGGATGCAGCTTTGACACCCTTGAGGGACTAACTATCCAGGTAGGATAGGATATTTCTACCTAGGACCTTAGCCAGAATTATAAATAGGTAGGGAGAAAGGGGATCTCCCTCCCTAATACCTCTACCAGCATCAAAAAATCCTTGAGGAGTGCCATTGACAGGATGAAGTACTTCATGGTGGTGACACATTCTTTTATCAGAGTAAGCATTCTATCTTTGAACCCAAACTTTCTAAGGACTTTGAACATGAAACCCCAAGAGACTCTGTCATAAGCTTTAGATATATCTAGTTTGAGAGCCATGCTTGGATTATTACTTTTGTCCATTGAGTGAATGATCTCATGGGTGGTTATAGCAGCATCCATAATTTGTCTACCAGGGACAAAGCCTTTCTGACAGTCTAAGATAATGCTGTCCAACATTGGTTGAATTCTAAGGACCAGAGTCTTCGTAATGATTTTATAAATGGTGTTACAAAGGATAATGGGATGGAAGTCAGCCATGGAATCCATGATGCTCGTCTTGGGGATAAGCGCAATGAACGTGGCATTGATCTGTTTGAGGATTTTGCCAGTCCTAAAGAAGTCTTTAACAACAGTCGTGACATCATAACCTACTATCTCCCAAAAGTCTTGGAAGAAGGCTAGAGGAAACTCATCTAGTCCCAGAGCTTTGGAGACCCCCATAGAGAACACCATCACCCTAACTTCCTTCTCACTAATAGGCTTTAGCAGACTATAGTTATCTTCCTCCGAAAGGATAAAAAGAATGTTATCCAACAACTTATCTTCTTGACCTTTGTCAGGCTTGTTTCTGTGCTCCGCTAAGAAGTTTCTAAAGTAATTGGACGCAAGGTCTCCCAGTTCCTTGTCCTCAACAATTTCCCTGTTGTTCTCATCAAGCAGCTTGGTGATTCTGTTCCTCTTCCTATGCTTCATGGCTGACTAGTGGAAGAAAGCTGAGTTCCTACCTCCCTCCTTCAGCCATTGCACTCTAGATTTCTATTTCCAAAATATTTCCTCCTTTCTGGTGATGTCCTTGAGGATTTTGAGCAGGGCCTCTTCCATATTATGAGTATTCTCACTCGCATCCTCCCTAGCCATGTTGTCTTGAAATTCCATTAATCTGTCAGTAATGTGTTTCTTTTGGTTCATCACATTCCCAAAATAGAATTTATTCCATCCTTTGACTTTGTGCTTAACATGGATGAGTTTTTGGGTGAGTCTGAACATGGGAGATCCATGCACCAGGGTCCTCCACCAATCAACAATGCAGTTTCTAAAATCAAGGTGGGAGGCCCACATGATTTCGTATCTGAATGGGAATGGCCCTTTTGGAGCACCATCAGTCCAAGAGAGGAGGAGGGCATTGTGGTCAGAGATGGTGTGAGGAAGGGAAAAAAGGATAGAATTTTGTGCCCTATCCTAGTTAGAAGAGGCCAAAAATCTATCCAGCTTCACCTGAATCAGTTGATCTCCCCTTCTTCTGTTGGACCAAGAATAGAGTTGATTGTTCATCTCTATATCCATTAGCCCAGTCTGACTTAGAAAGTTCGTTAGGTCAACCATGCTGTTTGAGTAGTCCATGTTTCCCATGGACTTTTTCAAAGGGAAAAGTGGGGTGTTGAAATCTCCCCCTAGTAACCATAAAGTTGATCTTTTAGCATTAATTGGATCAAGCTATCCCACAATTCCTTTCTGGCATTCCTGGTATTGGGGGCATATATATTGATTAGCTTCCAATTTTTCTTATTCATAGTGCATTTAATTTCCAAACTATTTTTGCTATGTGAGCAGTAGCTACTCAAAATGTTATATTTGTTCCACACAGTAGCCAGGCCCCCAGAGGCTCTCGCAGAAGAGCTGATAATGTAATCAGCCACAGGCCAAATATTATTGGCAATCTTTTTGAAGTTCTCTTTAGACATCTTAACCTCTTGGAGAAGGATGATATCCACCTTATTGTAAAAAATACAGCTCTTGATCATGAGTTGTTTATGAGGACTATTTAGCCCTCTCACATTCCATGTGATGATCTTCATTTACGAAGTCTTCTGGAGATAGCCTCTAGTGTGTTTTGTCTCCCAATGGCTATTTCCTTGGTTGCTTCTCTGTTTCTTATTTCTCTCTGGGACAGTCTGCTTGCCTTTCCTTCTATCCCCACATTTGTTGACTTCTTGCCTTTCCCCTTCTTTTTGGAAGTGATCCACCCCTCTTGGTTACTAGGACCAGCCCCAGGAGAAAGAATCCTAGTGGGAGGTAGAGTGGATTTCTCAGTGCTTGCTGAAACTACCATCAGTGGACCACTAGCCACAACAGTATCTGAGCCAACTGACTGCTCTCCAACCAATACCTCAAACACATGAGCATCATTCCTAAGCAAGGGTCACTTTTCATTGGGGGATAAGATTTGCCCATCTTCTATCTCAACTGAGCCCAAGGAAGTACCCTTCTTCTGAGTCAGCTGTTCAACTTCAGAGTCCCTCTGAATCTAAAGCAGAGGTAGGGGTGGGGTCTCCTTCAGTGAGGTTGGGAGTTCAACCTTAGGATCTCCCTGAGCCTGGGCCTTCTCCAGTTGCTTTGTCATGAGAGGAGACTTGATGATATCAAGCAGGGCCTCTTTAAACGGGTAGTCCTCCACAATATTCTCCTTCTCCGAGACCTCCTTGCCTTTTTTTGACTTTAATTTTTTGCATTCATTGATAAGATGCCCTTTTTTGGAATAATTTTGACAAAAGGTGGTAGCATTCTCATACTCCAGGTGTTGATCCCAGTAGCCATATTTAGACTTTAAGTTAATAATATTAGGTAGAGTTTTATGAGTGTCTACACTAACACAAAATCTAGCAAACACTAACCTGGTTTTATGCTTAGTGGTGTTGTCTAGAGCGATGAAACGCACAAAAGAGTTCCCTATCCATGTGAAAATCTCCTCATCCCAGAACTCTAGCAGGAGTCCAGGGAGTTTGACCCAGACTGAAGCCGACCTACTGAGTTCCATAGCTGCATCAAACCCCAGTTTCTAGAGCCCTAGGCAGACGTTGTGTTTTCCATACATCCAAGGGCCACCAACCAAAACCTCAACCAAGTCCTCTCTAGCAGTGAACATAAAGAGGAAGAGACCACCTGTCATGGTGCTAGTAACCACGCTACCTTTAAGGTGCCATCTCGAGGCCACCCAGTGTCAGAGCATGTCAATGTTGGGTCTAAAGGCTTGGAACCTACCAGCCAAGGATAATTCCAAGGCAGAGGTTATTTTATCCATCGTCAGATCTGGGATCTAGAAATATGTTCCATTCACATGCTCTAACTACAATGGAGCTGTAGAGTCTTTGATATGGTTACTAGTTTCCCCTAGTAGTGCTTATTTCCAAGCCTTAGGATGCAACCCTGAAGATGGAGATATGAGCTCGGGAGTACAGACCAGAACAATATCATCATCAGCAGGAACCTCCTGAGGGCCTGTAGGGGGGATAGGGCCCCCCCAGGGTTGACGACCACCATTAGCGAAGTAGGTTCAAACAGTGTAAAGGTAGGAAAGTTGCAGAGCTAAAATAAGTTAATCCTTCCTGAAGCCTTTAACTATAATATATTAGTTATTAATTACAATTGAAACAGATTAAAGATCTTAAAAATTAAATTATATTTTCTAACCATTCATTTTTACTATTAGTAATGAATATATTATAATGGATTAAGTTATATTTAAACACATTATATTAATACATATATAAATCAAGTAATATTTTGTCAACTATAATATGTTAGTTATTAATTACAATCTAAATAGATTAGAGATCTTAAAAATTTTAAGTGGGCATAACCTAATTTTTATAGTGGGTTTTTTATGAATCAGTTTTTTTTACAAACAACCATGCCATTCATTGGACTTGCCTGATATAAGAAACTGTAATTTTTATATTTTAGCCTTTATATTATTCATTCTCTTTGACCTCCTTTAAAACTCTCATCATATTCAAGAGTGTAAATTTTAAATGTCATAGTCATTTTGATATGCCTTCCTCTTTTACTATTTAAAACATTTTAGTGTGGTAATTATGGCTTCTTACTACACTTCATAAAAAAAATTCTACCAACATATGCTATTATTATTTTTTAGCTAGATGTTAATGGTTTTTTAGATTTTGTAATTGAATATATATATAATAAAAAGGTGGTTGCTTAGCATACACAATCTACTAAATTGCAACTTATCATAACATCACTTTACAAATATAAAATAAAAACAAGAAACTTAAGTATATGTAACAACTCTTGGAGGGGATTAAGGAGGATCATCATGCCTCTAATAAATTATTAAGAGGGCTCATCGAGGGGAAGATTAGGGGCTTCCTACCTGCCTTGTGAATCCAATATAGCACTTAGGAAGCCAGTCAAATGCAATGCAAAAGCATAGCCAAGTTTGAATCTAGCTAGCCATAGCAATTAAAATATCAACATTTCCAGATTGGTAGATCCAACATGAAGTTGTTGTACCCATAGACAAACCATATGAAATTGTCAACATAAAGACATGTCACCAAATAAATCTTTAGTACATCACACATGAAATGCCACGAAGGAACATCACATCACAATCATATAGAACATGGCATGCCCTATGAGAAATGTTAAATGCATTACATAATTAATCTAAACATTTGCACAAGTAAATGTTGAGGTGACATAGGTCATTTGGGAAGTGGCATGACAAAGGGAAACTATAGCACATCATTTCAACAATGATTCTTATCTATTTAGTGACATTCAAAAGGAAAAATAAATCAATAACCTAGTAAATACCTCAGCATAGCTCTTTGGCAAGAATACAAAGAATACAGTTTATGCAAAATAGTAAAGCAAAATAGTCCCAATTGTTTGAGAAAATAATGCCTAACAGAGTCATGTTCCCAATTACCCTTAGCAAAGAAAACATCCATAAAACTTGAATAAAAGAGAGTGCACTTAAAACATACAAATATATTTAAAAAACATGAATCATTAAATTCACTACAATATTTACATTAATTAATTACAAGATCCATCTCATTCACCACATCAATGGCAGGAACTTGACTAATGTTTTATTTATAATGAATCAAATTCAAACATTCTTTTACAATCATCATTGTCATAGGAATAAAATAATAAGTTATAATACTATAACATGATTAATCATAGCTTTTGACATATCCAGTTATCGCTATCTTCACTTCCAACCATAATTTCAATATTGGCAGTAACCAAACGCAATGAATCTCTTGTTGATATTTGTTATGGTTGGATTTTATTGGTATGATTTTGAATTTTGATTAGACAATTGTTTAGCTAATTTATGATTAAGGATTATAATTTGTTGTTATATTATTTACTTTATTATCATGACAGGATGCTATTTATACGATGTTGCAATTGTGTGAAATATTGTTGTTATGCGAAATGTGTAGGAGTAAATGTTGCACTCAGTTTAGATTATTAATTAATATCATTATTTAATTTGTAATGATTATGTTGATTATGTGTCGATAAGTGTTACAAGTATGCAAGTATTATCAAGGCTAATGGAAACATTGGAGGTTCTCAAGATAATCATTGTCATGGTTTTCATGTGGTGCCTAGACCAAGACCCATGAGGGGACTAAGGTCTTTATGTTGAAATTGAGTTAAAGAGTAATGTTGAATTTTAATTTGAGATTTAGATTGGTGTTAAGAGTCTTCTTTATTATTAATTTTGTGAAATAAGCGCCTAATATGTCTACCCTAGGAATGGGTACTTGTGTATGTATAGATTTTATATTTTTGTGATGTCATGACCGCTATTAAGTCCTCTAGAAAGAAAGTGATGAAAATGGGTTTTCAATGGTAGTTGAAGAGTAACTACCTCATGAGAAGAGCAAGTGTCATTCAAGCATTCTATTTATTTTCTTTTCTTGGCAAAGAATGGATAACTTTTAGGTAGAAAGAAAGGAATTTTTGTTTTTTTTCTGATAGTGGTTGGATTTTGGAATTGGGAGGCACATAAGCTTGGATTGAGGAGAGAAGATTTGAGAAAGCAACTCTACCTATTTTGGAAAGCAAATAGAGGTAGCTTCCTTGTTCCTTTGCAATTTATTTATTGAATGAAATATAGTTTTGTTTATAGGTTTGAATACATGAATGGACTTCTTTTGCAAACTTATTTATGTATTTAGCGTAAATGCTTTTGTGTTGGGAGGGAGTTTGTATTGGGTTCGATTCTCTAAGTCTAATTGAGAGCAACCCATGTATGGGGTTAAGAGAGGTGTGAGAAGCCTCCAATTGGGATAATTTTGTGATTTCCTTGTAAAGGAAATCTTGGCATAAGTGCCAAATTTATTATATCTTTTGATGATATATTTATGTGAAAAAGAAGATGTTATGGGAGTTCGGATTTGTGGAGAAAGAGATTATTGATATGGAGAACTTGATACAGGGACTTCCGGAGGTCATAACTTTTGACTCAGATGTGGGTTTTCTATGAACTTTTATAGGTGGATGCATTATGAGGTGGATGATAGTTTCCCAACCCACCCTAGTCGGTTGGACCTCGTCTTGGCACTTTTTTGAGGCTTGAAACTTTCATCTTGGCCCTCAAAATGGCAATTTAATGTTTTTTTCTAGTTTTTTTTTAAAAAATTTTTTAATAACTCGAAACTCATGTTTTAAATTTAGGATGTTAGTTGGCTTTTTGTCCTACCTTAGCTTTAGGAAGTTTTTGGGAAAAAACTGGATTCTCAAGATACGATTGTAAAATTACCTAAAATGGCAAAATCTGACAATTGTCGAAATCTGCCAAAAAAGGTAATTTTTTTTATTTTTTTAGTTTTCTTGGATATAAGAGAGTTTTCTCTCATTGTAGTAGCGGAGTTGATGAATAGAAGTTTTTTTTCAATGTTCCAAATCTTTGGCTCTCACACATGATTAATGGCACAATTTTATTGAGTGTATGTTGTTGGCTACATCATCTGGTATTAGAGCAGGAAGATGGCTGGGAGAGGAAGAGGAAGAGGCAATCTTGCCTAGATGCATAGAGAAATACAAAAGCTACAAAGGCCAATAGCAAAACTTACAACACGGATGGAAAACCAAAGACTGGGTAGAGGAGGAGACGAATTTGATGAAGAGATAGATTGAGGAGGTGCAAATCAAGATACAAAACATGAAGAAGAAGAAGAATTAGAAGGCATGAGTTTTGAAGAGAGGATGCTTAGGGCCTTAGAAGGGAAAAATGAAGGGATCAAGGTAGATGTTTCAGATTATGCAGGTAGTCTTAAACCAGAGGAGTTGATAGACTGGTTGAATGACATGAGAAATTTTTTTGAATGGAAATCCATGGCAGAGGAAAAGAAGGTGAAATTTGCATGCACCAAATTAAAGGGTCATGCAATGATTTGGTGGGATCATCTTCAAAAGGATAAGATCAAGACATGGAATAAAATGGAGAAGAAGTTGAGAGAAAAAATTTTGCCCATAGATTATGCGCAAACCCTTTTTCGTAGGTTTTAAAATTTAAAGCAGAACCTCTCTTTTGTTCAAGATTATACAAATGAGTTTTATACGTTGTCTATACGTATAGAGCATCAAGAAATTGATAAACAGATGGCTGCTAGATATGTGAATGGCCTGAAATTCTCTATTCAAGATGAATTGAGCATGCATCGACTCAACAATATGGAAGAGGCTTACCAATTGGCTCTAAAGACTGAAGAAAAACAAAACAGACAGTTCCATCAGAGGAATAGAGGAGGAAGAAGGGGCATATCAACCCCATTTCGAGGAGGTTCAAATTATGGAAGGGGAGAGTCATCCCATGGATTGGAAAAACAAGTAGACACTTGACAAGATCCTTCGAATCAAGAACGAGGAAGGGGATTTCAAAGAGGTAGAGGTTATGGTACCGGTAGAGGATGGGAAAACCAGAGAAGGCCTTTCACTTGTTTCAGATGTGGAGAAGAAGGTCATAGGGCATTTGAATGCTCAAATTATAACATGTAAGAAAGAAATCAAGGAGGACAAACTAGGGTGAACTTGATTCAAATTCAGCATGAAGTGGAAGGGACGAAACTAGAGGTTCCACCAGATGTGGGAGAAAGTCTCATGATGAGAAGAACAATGGTGATTCCAGAGAAGGAGAAAACACAAGCCAAAAGCTCTGATGGTTCATGGCTTCGAACCAATATCTTCAGAACTAGATGCACTTTGAGTGGCAAGGTATGTCAAGTTATTGTTGATGGAGGTAGTTGTGAAAATATGGTTTCTAAAGAAATGGTAGAAAAATTAAATTTACACTGTGAAAAACATCCTCATCCATACCACATTGCATGGTTTAAAAAGGGAAATGAAGTCACTGTTGATAAAAGATGCCTAATTAAGTTTCGCATAGGGAAGATCTATTAGGATGAGATATGGTGTGATGTTGTCCCAATGGATGCCTATCATGTGTTATTGGGAAGGCAATGGCAGTATGATACAAAAGTTATGCATGATGGAGAGAAAAACACATACACCTTTTGGAAAGATGGCTCTAAGGTGATTTTATTGCCTCTCAAGGATGAAGGAAAAGGTGAGACCATGTTGTCTGAAAGAGATCTTGTTAAAGAAATGAAGGTGACAGTGTGTTGCTATGCATTAGTAGTGAAAAAAGGTGAAGAGGAAGACATTTTAGTTCCCCCAGAAGTAGCAGAGCTATTGAAATAATTTGTTGATGTTTTGCCTGATGAATTGCCTAATGGTCTACCACCAAAGAGAGATATTCAACATCATATTGATTTGATTCCAGGAGCAACTCTACCCAACCAAGCGGGTTATAGGATGAATCCAACACAATATGCAGAGATGAATAAGCAAGTAACAAAACTCATAAGTAAAGGTGTGGTGAGAGAGCGCATGAGCCCATGTGTTGTACTTGCATTGTTGACCCCCAAAAAAGATGGAACATGGAGGATGTGCACTGATAGTAGAGAAATTAATAAGATTACCATCAAGTATTGGTTTCCTATACCTTGTATGGAGGACATGATGGATGTCCTTGCAGGGGCCAAATATTTCAGCAAGATCGACCTACGAAGTGGCTACCACCAAATCCGGATCCGAGAAGGGGATGAGTGGAAGACAACCTTTAAGACTAGAGATGGATTATATGAGTGGATGGTTATGCCATTCAGGTTATCAAATGCACCTAGCACATTTATGAGATTGATGAACACTATACTACGACCTTACATTGGTAAGTTTGTGGTAGTTTATTTTGATGATATTTTGGTATTTAGTAATAGCAAAGAAGAGCACCTACAACACTTGAGGATCATCTTTGGTGTGTTAAGGAAGGAGAAGCTCTATGCCAATTTGAAGAAGTGTAGGTTCATGCAGGACAGTTTGGTTTTTTTAGGCTTTGTCATTTCTAAAGATGGTGTCAGAATGGATCCAAAAAAGGTCAAGGCAATTCTAGAATGGCCTAGTCCAAGTAGCATCACAGAGGTAAAATTTTTTCATGGCTTGGCCACTTTCTATCGAAAGTTCATTCAAAATTTTAGTAGTATTGTAGCTCCTATAACAGATTGCACCAAAGGAAGGGAGTTTGTATGGACCAAGGATGCTGAGGAGAGCTTTAAGTACTTGAAGCAAAAGGTAACAGAAGCACCTATACTTGCATTGCCAAATTTTGATAAGGTATTTGAAGTAGAATGTGATGCCTCCCATGTGGGAATAGGTGATGTGCTTAGCCAAGCTGGAAAACCTATAGCTTTCTTTAGCGAAAAGATGAGTGAAGTGAGAAAGAATTATTCTACTTGTGATTTGGAATTTTATGCAATTGTTCAAGCATTGAGGCATTGGAAACATTATCTAGTTCCCCAGGAGTTTGTATTGTTTACATGTCATATTGCACTGAGATACTTGAACACACAAAAAAGTTGAATAGTAGGCATGCCAAGTGGGTCTCTTTCTTGCAGGGTTACAATTTTGTGTTGAAGCATAAGTCTGGAAAATAGAATCAGGTTGCAGATGCGTTAACTAGGAGTGTTGCACTTTTGACCACAATGGAAACTGAGGTGATTGGTTTTGATGCCATCAAAAATTTATATGAGTTTGATGATGATTTTTGGGAGATTGTGGAACAATTGAAGGCACCAGTATCTGGTAACTTGGATCACTTTAGGGGTGAATATTTTATGCAAGATGGTTATTTATTTAAAGGAAAATAACTATGCATACCAGCTGGCTCAATGAGGGAAAACATTATCAGAGAATTTCATAGTAGTGGGTTGGCTGGACATTTTGGCAAGGACAAGACAATAGCCTTGATAGAAGATAAATATTACTGGCTAAAGATGAAAAGGGATATAACTAAGTATGTAACAAGGTGTAGAATCTGCCAAGTGGCTAAGGACATTCACATAATACAGGGTTGTATATGCCATTACCAGTACCAACTGCACCATGGACAGATTTGAGCATGGACTTTGTGTTGGGACTTCCACATACTCAACGAGGTAATGACTCCATTTTTGTAGTTGTTGATAGGTTCTCCAAGATGGTTCATTTTATTGCCTGTAAGAAAACTAATGATGCAACGAGGGTAGCATTTTTTTCAGAAGTTGTTCGACTACATGTTGTTCCAAATACTATTACCTCTGATAGGGAACCAAATTCCTCGGTCATTTCTGGAGGACTTTATGGAAGAAGATGGGGACTAAGTTACAATTTAGTAGTGCTTATCATCCTCAAACGGATGGGCAGGTAGTCAATCAGAGTCTGGGAAATTTATTGAGGTGTATTGTTGGAGAAAAGCCAAAACAATGGGATGTGACATTACCCCAGGCTAAATTTGCCTATAATAGTTCTGTTAATAGATCAACAGGAAAGTCTGCTTTCCAGATTGTGTATGGCAAGAATCCTCAGGGTGTTTTAGATTTGGTATAGCTACCAATGAAAGATAGGGTCAGTGATGATGAGGAAGCATTTGCAGAACACTTTCAACAGTTGTAGAAAGAAGTGAGACATAAGTTGCAGGACAGTAATGAGAGGTACAAGAATACAGTGGATACTAGTAGGCAACATCAGACATTCAATGAAGGTGACTTAGTGATGGTATATTTGAGAAAAGAGTGGTTTCCTACTAGAACATACCACAAGTTGAAGTATAGGAAAATTGGTCCTTGCAAAATTACAAAGAAGATCAATGATAATGCATATGAGGTCAATTTACCATATGATCTCGATATTTCTCTTGTGTTTAATATTTCTGATTTATATGCATTCCATGGTGAGGATGATGCTAAAGATAATCAACCAAAAGTGGCATGGCACCACCACATTCCCCATAAGAAGAAGGAAAAGATTGCACAGGTTCTTGATAAGAAAACTATCTACACTCGGCAAGGGCATTACAACAAGTATTTAGTACAGTGGGAAGGATTTCCACCAATAGATAGCACATGGATTATAGAGTGGGAAGTGCAGAGGTTAGATCCAGTCAAATGGCAGCAGTTCGAAGACACTCACTTGCAGGAGCTATGTTCTTTTCAACCAGAGGAGAATGATGCAGGGACTTCCGGAGGTCATAACTTTTGACTCGGATGTGGGTTTTCTATGAAATTTTACAGGTGGATATGTTATGAGGTGGATGGTGGTTTCCCAACCCACCCTAGTCAGTTGGACCTCGTCTTGACACTTTTTCGGGGCTTGAAACTTTCGTCTTGGCCCTCAAAATGACAATTTAGTGTTTTTGTCTAGTTTTTTAAAAATTGCTTTTTTTAATAACTCAAAACTCATGTTTCGAATTTAGGATGTTAGTTGAATTTTCGTCCTACCTTAGCTTTAGGAAGTTTTTGGGAAAAAACTGGATTCTCAAGATATGATTGTAAAATTACCTAAAATGGCAAAATCTGACAATTGTCGAAATCTGCCAAAAGAGGCAATTTTTTATTTTTTTTGTTTTCTTGGATATAAGAGAGTTTTTTCTCATTGTAGCAGTGGAGTTGATGAATAGAAGTTTTTTTCCAGTGTTCCAAATCTTTGGCTCTCACACACGATTAATGACACAATTTTATTGAGTGTATGTTGTTGGCTACATCTAAATTGGATGTTGTTGTTTAAGGGAGTGTGCATAATTTTCATCATGATGAATAATGAGTTTTTATATTTTCATATCAACCCCATTGGAATGTGTCCCCTTGACTCCCCCTCTACCATGGATCTATTTAAGATTCATATGGGTTGTTTGAACCATTTGAGGTTTTGTGTTAAATGTGTTTTTGTTGTGTATTTCTATTTATGAATGTTTTATGAAACTAGAATATTTTGAGAACCTCCTAGCTAAAGGGTGGGTTTGTATTCAAACACTACGGTTTGGAGGAGAGAAATTCCTCCATTGGCTACATGCAAGCATTATTCTTATTTGTAGATTTATAGGAGAATATGAAAAGTTTTCAGCAATCTATGTAAGAAGTTGTTCAATGTAAATCCTCTTGTGAGGTTGATCAATGATTTATGATTTTATATTGTTCATTTAAAAAAAAATTGTAAAAAGATATTTTTGTATGGAAGAAATCAAAACTTGAATTGTCGTACTTCAATCTTTATAATAAAGGTTTAATAATGAATTGATTTTTAGAGTTACATTTTTGTACTTTTTCTCACTTCAACAATTCATTGTTTTGAGTTAGTGGAAAACATTGTTTTGGCCATAACTTTTAATCGGGCATCTGGGTTATCATAATTTTTGTACATGTTGTTATTAACTAAGGATTAGAAAAACCCTTTGAATTTAATCTCTTAATATTGTGTTTATCATTTTCTATGATTAAATCTCGAGGAGTATTTTACTACAATTTTGTAAAAGGTTGTCATGCAGACCTTTAAACCTTTGCTGCTCATTCTCTATTATGAAATTTATAAATCCATTTATGGGTTTTGTATACCTTTTATTATTCTTTATTTTTTAATATTAAAAGGGAAAAAATGTTATGTTTTGAGCAATTTATAGAAAATTTACTCCATGTTGTAATTGTGCGATTACCACATCATTTTGTGTGTGGAGACTAACTTCTTTACACCATTGGAAAGATCTTGGAATTCTCTAACACTCTTTTGAGTTTTGAAAAGTTTTTGAGATACTTTCATGGTGTTTAGTACTTATTACTCAAGGAAAATAAGTTTTGTAGACTAAAAGAATTAGTAGATTAAATAGTCAACTTTTATGAATAAAGTATAATAGTGTTGTAGAAGAATCTTGAAAATTAATGGGTGTATGTAAAAATATTCCTTTATAATCACTCCAATCTTCTAGTTGGACAAGAATTGATAGAATGAGATATATAGCTATGCATGAAATAATTTCTTAACCTATTGTCCTATGATTTATGCGTAAATGGTCAAAAACAATATTTTATGCCCATGCTTGTTTAGTGAATTGGATTGTTACATCCCTCTTTTTGGAAACAATTATGCTATTTATTTTCTTGCAAATTTCAGTAATTTAATATGTTGTGAACGACATGAAAACTGACGATTTATCTTACAAAGATGTTATATGAAATTGTGGAATCTAATGATTACGATCAAGGTGATATTGTAGACTAAATGTCTTTATAATAAATGCAATGATGTTTGGATATATATTATATTTGGATCATAGGTGCTTTGACCACAAAATTGTATGTGAGTCTGTCGATGCAGGAACAGGTGGACCGTGTTCGACGGAAGAGAAAGTATCTTCGAGAGAGAGTATAGACTCTGGAAATTAACCATGGGTGTTTGTTATTGAGATCGCCAAACAGGTAGATAAACCTTGGAATCAACAAGTTAGTCTTGTTTGTCGGTTGGGTTAGTTAACTAGATGTCGACGTCAAAGGATAAAGTATAACATCCTAATCGAAAGTCGTCATGTAGAATCTTGGAGTCGTCGATGTCGTCATAAGTCCATCACAGCAAGTCGACTTATTTAGACATTTATTATTTTTGTTTATATGTATTTAATGAACCATCTTGTGGCAAAATTGTAAATCATGTCTCGTAGTCGAAAGATGCGAGAAGTCGGCTTTGTGCGTCTATCGATGTGGGAAACGTGTTTGCGTTACGATCAATCCGTCGTGATTGTCGTAAAACGCGTCAAACTTGTGTTGTGAATTTATCCTTTTCTTGTAGATCGACGAATGTCGATTTGAAGCCATAGCGTGAAATAATTTATTATGGTCGTCATTTAGCTTAAGTCTTTTCTTCTAGCTTTGACCGTGAATTGTTGTTAATCTAACCTTGAGTTTTCTTAATAAGATGGTCTTTATCTCTTTGTCTTTTCGACCAAAAAGATGCTCTAGACTTTTCTTAACCGCCGTCTTGTAGAGACGCCAAGCGTGATGTATGCCTCGCAAGAATGGCTTAGATTTTTACCATGTATTCTCTTCTTTCCTTGATACGCATGATTGTTTGTTAAGTTGTGCAACCTCATCATGTAGTGTGCCATGTCCATCATAACTAATATTCCTTTATCACAATATTATGAAAAACCATTTCCATTCAAGTCTATTCGATTAGTCTCATTTTGTAAAGCTTAGATCCATTTTCTCCGTGGCGCGAGAGGGAGGTAGAGAAGTGGTTGTAATAGAAGTATAATTGTTTAAGTTAATGCTAAAGCTCCATCATGGTGAGGGGGCAAAAGCATAGGTTTGCTGTTATTAGAAAGGAATCCGCAGTAAGGTGGAGCTATTACTGCACTTTAGGAGGTGATAGTATTGCGGTGAGAGAGATAATTGGAAGGAAGTTGTTTGTGGTCTTATTGGTGGATCGTGGGCATTAGGCGGCAGTTGAGAAGTGGGATAAACGAGTGTTGTAGGGCGAGATTCCATCAACTAAGATGGTTGCCGTTGATTAGCAGAGAAAATCAGAGAGAGAGGGAAGTCGTTCATTGCAAAGAGTTAGGAACGGCAGTTGAAGTCGATTGAGGGCCTTCATCGTAGACAGGGAGGTAGTTAGAAGTGGCACCGGGCGCCGTAAGTAGAGACAGGGGACGTGTAGATAAGTTAGAGAGATATTCGATGGCGAGGGAGAACAAGACAGAGAAAAAGGCCGTCGTGGTTGGTATGGAAGGGAAGTAAGTGCGGAGGGGAGATAGTTTTAGTGGGCCTCGTTGTGGCAAACAAAGGGGTGCTCATTTCTTTTGAGGGGATTAGTTTTTCTGGAGAATGAGGGGCTTCTGAGTAGAGAGCGACGGAGAGAAATACCTGTGGGAACATCAGTGCAGTGAAGAACTTCTAAGTAGTGATTGGTTCCCTGAGGAGGATCGATTTATGGGGAGTTAGGAGTGAGCGTTTCTTCTAAGGAGTGATCAGTTTTCTGAGCAGAAAGCAACAGAGAGAGAGTGTTAACTGTGGGAGCTGGGGTCTTCGCTTTGGGTAGTAATCCGCAGAATTTGGAAGTGGTAGAAGAGTGTTAACCGTGGGAGTCCATTGTTGTCTGGAGGAGAAACGGCAGAAAGGCACGAATGGAAGCTTCTGTGAAGTTACCGGACAGAGAGGAGGACAATTAGCCAAGAGAAGTCAAATTTTCCATAGCAACCTCCATCATCGTCCACAGGTTCATTTCTTTTGTTTTCTTCTCGCAGTTTAGACCAGTACGTAAGCAAGTTTCATGTTTGTGAAAGATGAATACATATAATATGAGTAGAATAGAATGACAACGTAATTCTACTACGATTTCAGTGTGCGGTTAATCCATGAAATAGAAGTATTGCTGTTTCATTATTGCTGTGTTTGTGAATTTAAAAACTCAGAAAAAGAAGTATGCTGTCTTCTAGAATTCATAAACTCAGAAATTGTAGCATTTCTTGCTATGAATGAAACGGTGTAATAAAAGAACGCAGTTCTCTAACGTATATTCATTTAAGAGCGAACTTATCATGATGCAAGATGTAATTTACCTTCCTTGAACGATAGCTCCACAGCGAGTAAACACGTTGCTCCACGTGCATGTTGTGTAGGAGACAAAAGCCACAGTTTTTAAGCATGTTTTGACATAAAATTTAGTATGTTGATAGCTAGAAAATGCAGTTGTAAACAGCTGATGTATTAACCGTCATACATCTTTAGTTAGAGGTTGACCATGCGTTGGTCATCTCTATTGACATAAGAAAGATTCCGAAACCTTTTATATTTTATTTACGACTCTCATCTTGATGAATCATGTGAAACTAATGACACGGAAAGAGGAGTAGGAAGATGAAGTACTAGTAATGATTAGGAAACCGTCATGGTTCTAAAATGAACAATTTGAGTTGAAAACCCGCATGTGAGTCGAGATTACGTTGCATGTGACGGTACTAGTATCGTTTTACCTTGTAGACCATATGAGTCTAGAATCCTTGAATTTCGGGATAACGAGAAACGGATTTAGATATTTGAGTATGTTGTGCAATTTTGGAAACTGTGTAAACAAATATGAAACCCCTTAGGAGTGGACGTTTATAAACAATGTTTAAACATGAAAATGGGTTTTGAAACTACGAACTCGGGATTAGAGTAAATGTTGCGCCATGCGCTATTACAGAAGGAAATCCCAAATCCTTGAGGTCATCAAGGTCGTCAATGAGTTCAAACTATACAAATAGGAAACTATAGGATTTCGACCAGTTCAAGTCGAGTAGGGTGGGTGAACCAAGTTCATGCGTTCTTAGAACGCTAATTTAAAAACAAATCCTTTGGCCAAGGTGGTGTACTATCCTCAAGTGCATCGAACGTTCACCATAATTGGATGGCATTTCTTGTGGAGTGTCGTGCATGACTAGAGGGTATCTAGGGATCTGCGCGATAACAAGACACGTAGGTTACAACACCAGAGCTCAGATGGCAAACACTGATGGTTATCCTAACTCTATCCTCTTGAGTAGGGTAGGGCCACTTCCGGTTAGGAAGGAGTGCGGGAGACCGACGGTCTGTGGCTGGAGGTTAAGCTCCTTGAAGATACTTTCTCTTCCAAATACTGAGGAAGGCCGAGTCTTGAATGTGATGGGTCGACAATTGAGATGCATGATAATGGTATGTTTCCAATATTTGTTGTTTCAAGAAAATTTTTATTTGATTAGAAAACAAAGTGTTTAATGTATATCATTTCTTTCAGCTTTATGCAAATGAGATCATGTTTATGATAAAATGAAAAATGTTGTATTAGATTAAAGATGAGTTACTTTTGTATTTAATTACCTAGTGAAAAAAAAAATTACCGTTGTGAAAACTTAGTTACTTATTGTCATTTCGGATTTGGATGTTACATGGATTAATAAATGTTATTGGACTTTTGTATTATCGTATTCTTATATCATGAAAGTGGAAGCTTTAGGTGTTTTAGAGACTCATATTACTTTACCTTCTTATTATAGCACTTAGTTGTTAGGAACCATGAACATTGGATAGGTTTAATTCTATCTAATTTTTTTTTTACCCTTTCTTGTAAATTTCATCTATCTATAGAAAGGAAATGAAGAGACCTTATAATGATAGGTAGTTAATTCTCTCTTGATTTTATGAATGCTTCCAGAGATTAATGGAACTGCACAACAATCAAACTTTTGATTACTATTTAAGTAATAGTCTAATACAAAAAAATACAAGAATATGTGACTATGAATTTGAATAAGAGTTTGTAACTTGAGTTTGATAGTTCACAATAATGGTTGCATAGAAGATTGGTCAAGGTCAATACATGATTACAAATATAAAAATAGTTTATAACTTTACTTTCACATGTTATACTAATGCAATCAAGTGTTATAATAGTGCTTATGCGGTTGTCTACTCAATTGATTGATTTGCAACACTTGTTGAAGTTATCCATTAAATATGAGTTGTATTTTTTTATTTGATATTTGTTGAAGTTTGAACACATAGAGTTGCATTTTTTGTTATCAATCTATAATAGAAGTTGTTTCATGCTTACTAGAAAATGAAAAGATAACAGACAACATATGGTAAGGGGAAATATGATAATGGAAACTTGTAACTTTGGAAACACATATGAAATGATAAAATGTAACTCCTATTTATCAAAACATGAAACAACAAAATGCAACTCCTAGATCATGATTTTGTTTGTGTACTCTATTCTATTGTAAGATATTATCAAGTTATGTTACTTATTGGCATCGACTATTTTATTTTGATATGTTAGTTAAAATATAGTCTCTCACCATCTAGTATAACAAACACTATTAACAACAAATTTATAATCCACATCAAACGTCTATACCCTTTATGAAAATGACCATTTGAATTTTAATTCCCATCAAATGTAGACATAGAAATATAATATGAAGTTACAGTAAATATAGCATGTACAAGCAACTAGGAACATGAAAATTAGTAAATGTAGAAATATAATCTAGACTTACAGTATATAAATCATTTACAAGCAACTATAAACATGAAATGAAGCAAATGTAAGCCATAGGAAATGAATGACTAGTATAATCCGAATTTACAATTGATAATGTTGTGACAAGTATAATTTAAACTTACAGTGGTAGATAGCATACTAGAAACACTATAGTAGCGTGTTGATAATAATGTGGTAGATAGCATATTTGAAAAACTATAACAACTTGTAGAAAAAAATTGTATGGAGCTACAATTTTTTTATATGGGGTAGAAAAAATCTAGCAAAGAAAAGGATGTATTTGTAGCCATGCCATCAAGTAGAGTAATTGTTGGTGATTTGTACACTTTCATTTGATTGCATGATATTCAATTGTTAGGATTAAAGCATGTGAGATAGAGGAATGGATAGACGGATTTGAAAATCTTTGAATTATGCTCACATGTTTGAGTGTACATATTTGTTTTTGTTGGTTTTTATCCTTTCAAATTGTTTTGAGAGCTTGATTGGTGAGCCTTACAGATTTGATATAATGCTTACAAGCATGCATGGTGGAAATGACCAGTTGTTGGGCAAATATGACTTGAAGATGCTATGTTCATGTGGAGATATGGAACATTTAAGTTTTTTTATGGGACAATTGATAACCCATTTTGTTATTAAAGGATTGTATATGAGTATTACAATCTTTTTTATGGGTAACATGTTTATGTATTTGAAACAATTAATATGCAACTTTTTTATGCTTACATATGTATATGGGAGAATTAATATGCATCTTATTTTTTATATAAACTTTATGTTGGAATATGAGATCTCATATCTTCCGGACTAAGAATGTGTACGATTTATGTAGTTTGGAATATTGGCAATGAGATTTATATATGTCAACTCTATCCACCTATCTTGATAAAACATTTACTATTTAATAAATGAACATTGATTGCATCCATTGACTAAAAAATATGAATCTTTCAACCGTTTTATAATTAAATAAGGAATAAACATTTATAATAGTTTAAATATTTTTTTAATTTTGTAAGTATTTAGTTTTGGACCCCACTTGATCCTAACATGAACCCTCACCACTATGGGTCCCTCTCCCCTAGTCTTGTTTTCTTTGAAAAATAAAAAATAAAAAATCTTTTCATCCCCTATTTCCACTTAAACTAATACAACTTGGTATTTAAAACAAACTTTTTGTAAGTAAAAAATGAACCCATATTGACGTAGTCTCGAAGTCATGTCTATGTGAGCAAGAAGACAAGAGAGAGAGAATTGCGGATTCAGCAATGAGAAAAAGGCAAGATCTAAGGAATCTATCTACACCATAAACTTGTAATCCCCACCATAGACTTAAAAAAGTTGCACGAAATCCTTTCAATGACAAACGTGCTACTGCAAATTTGAATAAATTCACCGCGAGTCTCTCGATGCCACGGAGCACTATAAGGTGGAGTTGTATGGTGATCAGGGCCTAAATTTGACGAGCTTGCTTGTCAAGCAAATTTTTTATGACAGTTATCTATTGATTGGTGCCTTATCTTAGTATAAGTAAATTATATAAAAACTAAATATATATCTCATCATAATCCTATATAAATTTTGATAGTTTGTCCAAAATCTTTCTTTTCGTGCGATATAATCTTTTTAAAATTTTGATTGTATTTTACAACAAAAATGCATAAATACAACTATACAACTATCAAATTTAAGCCATGATGGTGATGGTGATGGTCTCATGGCATTTCCCCCTGGTCTATTTGATGAGTGTGGTCCTCTGCCTTTGTGACATTTCCTTACATATGGGTGGTCAGCTTGGAACTAGTGTGTGTGCTTGCATTTTGAGGGACAATCTCCATGTGACTTCCTTAAGCATGCACCCCACTTCGTGTCAAGATGTGGACAAATTTCTTAGACATCATGTTGGAGATAACAAGTGTATCCCCGTTTTTAATCATCTAGGTATCCTTATTCCCCACTTTGAACTATTAGAGGAGAGTTGTGCAATCTTCTATATTATGCTCTCCATAACAAAATTATCGGCATCTACATAAGGTATGCCCTGGCTCACCATGACTATAGCAAAATATTCCTTTACCATGACCCTAAGAAGGGCTCCTACATGACCAACTCGTCCCATTCCATGTTTCGGATAATGTGGTGTTCACTATTGTGACTCGAGATGAATTTGAATAGTTGTGGCCATGACTTGCTTACCAATTTGAATAGGTGTGGCCATGACTTGCTTGCCTCGTGATTTCCTTAAATCCTACATTAATCAATAAGTTTTGTTGTTGTGGGTCATGCTTTGGGAAACGTCACACCAATAATTTATTATAACCCCTTTCAATTTGTACAAAAAGTGCATGTCGAAGTTTCATGGGGCTTGTGGCAAATTATGCACTCAAGAATGTGTAATAGAAGATATTGTATGACATGTATGGCCCAAGCTCTCACTACCAGGGAGTTGGTCATTATATGTCATTCACTCTAGCACGTTGTACAGTATAAGCAAACTTTCATTCAATCAAGTTGGGGAGCTACTCCTTCCATGTTGCCATCTAGCCAATCTTCTCCTTGAGCTATATTGTTAAACCATGGGTTTGTGGCTCACCAAGTGCTTCCAGCCTCAAGGTAGCCTCCAACGCATTCTTTTAGCTAGCGAGCATGTACTAAACAAGGTCATGTTGAATGAGCACGTTGATTCTACCAATGAACCACTCATTTTGACTTGCCTAATCAATATTATGGGACCTTTGATACTAGTAATTTGAATTTCTAGTCATATCTACACAAGCTCACCAAACTATTATTTGATATCTTTAAGTGCAACAATATTTCTATGGGAGATTTTTGGATAATCAAATGTAGCAAGAAACTTTGCTTTGAGATATGAAAGATATGTCTTTGTCCCATCAAGATTGTATCGAGAATACCAATCTTGACTGTGGTCATTTAATGTGGTTGCAAATAGCCACATCATGTGATTGCCATTAGTTATGTTTTTCACATGCCAAGCTATTTTGCATGCCTTTCAATAATGTGCAACGTCTTCATCACCAACGAATGGCTTAAAAATTGTGACCGTAGGCTCCTATATTATTATGGGGTTCTACATATTACCTCTTGATGCTTGTGATTCTTTTGCCAAGTGCACAATCAATCTATTGATATCTACATTTTAATTATATTTGAGAATTATCTAAACTCTAAAATTATCTTATCAAAATCACTACTGCCTAACCCTTTAGGTTATTCTTCACCACTAGTTACTAGCTCACTGGTTCTCAACTCCAAGGTGCACACAACAAACATCTATGCTTCATCATTTTTACTTTGTGAAATTATCTGATTGATAGTATCCAATGTGAGGCGATGATCTTAGATTACAACTTGGTTCATCACTATTCGAGCCTACATTCTCCACTTATGTAGTTGTTACTTCAGGTTCATATATAGGTATGTCTTTCTATAGATTGTTGATCTACAATGATACATGTTCAACCCATTCATTCTCACTAGGCACCTCCATGTGATCTCCTATATCAATGCATCCACTTTCGTTTCACCTACTTTATGCAATGTTCCTTTATGGATTGTTCTACCTTTGTTTCAACAACCATTGCCTTACGTCACAACCTATACCTCTTCCTACGTTCTACTATTGACCTACTAGTCTACATTTCCTTTAAGCCTAATACAACTAACTCACAAACCAGTCATACCCACCACCATACACATGAATGCATAGTAGCAGTCTACTTCGTATTCAAGGTTTTAAGGTGCTTTTTGACCAACAACATCTTGACCCAAAATGCTATCTTCTTTAATAATTTACATCATATAAGTGACAAAAATTTATGCAACACTTCTTTTACAGACACATGGTAGACACTGTGAATTGAAGGGCGTAGCTTATCATCATGTCCTTGATGAAGGTGTTTTTTGTATGCATCCACATAATATCTTCCTATTATAGTCACTCAATATTTGTGAGAGTCTATTATATTACATGTTGATGTTCTATCCTATGCTATTTGAACCAAGATGAGAGCCAATAAAAAATGTGTTTAATAAGCTCGACCAAAAACTCCTCATATGGGGATCAAGCAATTCTTGATCATGCCACTATTGAATCCTCATGCCTAAAGGCATCTCTTGTGAAATGAATTCTTTCACTCATAAATAATCAAAATATCTCTTCACACATTTTTTCCATGACATGGCCTATTTAAATAACCTACAAATCTCTAGAGGGTCCTGACAATGAAACCACAATTTGTTAGTCATTTTCTCCTCCAGTGTGCATTTAGACCATGGCTAGACACTTTCATGACCCTTGGACACTAGCATACATCCACATGCCTTACCTAAAGTACATGTAGGGTTCATGCACCTTCTGATATCTACATAAGTTATTAGAAATGAAAATACATAAGCTCAACACTACCCATGCAAACACAAATTCATTCAATAAACCATCAACATTGTCTCATTTCCTTCATTAACAACATTATCTTCTTCTTTTGATTACAATCAAGGTGGTTTTATAAATGAATTTTCCCCAACTCATCAATAGATATAAAATAGTGTGCCATTCATCATGGTCATGCAACCACTACACATGCCCTACAATGATACTAAGCTTAAGCCAACAACATGCTATCCATGTCATATGATTTTAGTTAACTATTGCATTCATGTGCATGAGACACCTTTCTCCTAGTTAACTCTAACATTTGTAGTACTATATGTAGTGATGAATGCATCTATTGATGGGTTTAGAGGAGTCTTAATGTGAGAAGATAGTGTAGTAACCTATGAATCTCACAAATTAAAATCTTATGAGATTAACTATGTGTCACATGACCTTGAACTAGTTGCATTTGTTCATGCATTTTAGAAATGGAGGCATTTTCTCCTCGGGAATTCATTTGAGTTGAAAAGGGACCACTTGGGATTGAATTATATCTCAACCAAACTTTAACACAAGATAAATATTTAAACTCATATGATAAATGCAAAGTACACACATAAACCATGACATAGGCATGAAAATATAACAACACTGAGGCAATTGGTCATGGAGCAAAAATTCAAACATCTGCACATAAAACCTTCTTGTAAGACATCTCAAATCGGTAATCAACATAAGGTTGGGGAGCATGAAAGCAACCACATGACATAAAATATTACAATTTTATGTGGGTGCCAACATTAGTTTTTGTTGGGGACGAGTACCCCTAGTGGGTACTACAGTAATTCATAACTTCTCCAAGATGCAGACCAAAACAAAAAGAGTGATGAAGAGGCCAAGGTAGAGAACATAACACAAACGAAAATATATACAAACTCATAGCTATATACAAGACAAAACATAGCAAGGAGATGGAAAACAAAACCCAACACTTAATACCGTACTAAAAATAATAACACTTGCAGCCAATAAACATGAAAGCATATAAGAAGACTAGTTGTTGTATGGCTGCAAGTAACCTTAAAGCATACTTAAGGCCAAGACCTTCAATAAGAACCTATAGTACGTGACCATAGAATAATTGAAACACACTTCTTCCCCCTATCAAACACAAGCTGGAGAAAATAGCAAGCCACCCATGAACTAAAAATGCACTTAGTCCCCAGCTATAACACAAGGCATTTCATTTACTTGCTCAAGAATAAATTTCTAATGTTGAATGAATAGCAACAAGACTACCCATGAAGAATACCATAGTCACCAAGTGGCCCATGGTAGTAAGAAAATGAACCAAGAATTAGCAAGTTGCCATATAGGTTAGCCATTTTCATAGCATCGTATGATGACTCACAAACCTTTAGGTCAACATCCAAACTGAGGCACGTGGGTGAGAGAACATTTGTTGTTCTAATCTAAAATGTGATCAAATTTTCTAACCTCTTTACATGAGTCAAAGCCAAAAGAAAATATTTCAAACTCATATACAAAGAATAAGACACGTAGCCACATTTTGTATATGTATCAAACTTTTGCTCATGAATGTCAATTTGAAATGCTTCATACTCAAGGATATAATCAAGATGAGCCACATTACATTGATCCTAAAACTCAATCAAACATTACAACATAGGCCCATCATATGCATGTTGGTCCCAATAGAATGCCTCTAACCTAGGTGTACCATAATCATTTGCAAGAGAGGGATCATGTCCTTCATCAAAGTAGATTGTTTTTATTTCACTTGTGCATACACTAAGTACATCAACAATTGGCAACCAACATATAGAATAATCTTTGTGCTAACATGTTCTTTCATATTTGAATCATGATCCAAGATCAATTCCTCACCATTAGCATAATGTTCAACATCATGGGACACCTCAAGTAAAGGGCCCAGTCCTTCCATTTGTCTCTACGTTTTAAGCTCTTGGGCAAATCCTATTATAGCAAATCATTGCTACCAGACCTATAATATTCTTCTTCTGCCTCACTCACTTGGACAATTTCTTCTTAAAACCCATGTACACCACAATCAATATGATGAATACAAGACACCTTATACCAAAGAAACAAGCTCACATATGCATCCAATGATTACCGTCATAATAATCCTCTAAAGCAAGTCCTTCAAATTAAAAATTACTGCCTACACATTCATCTTCATCAACATATTCATCATTAATTATAGACCCAATTAGCTTACCCTCATGTACACAAACACATGTAGAAAGGCCCTCATCATCATCATCCAAGGAGACAAAGAAAGGTGATACATCAAACAAGAAAATAGGTTCTTGTTCCCCCACTTGACCGTTGGCATGCACAACTAATTCATTTGGCTAAATATTCATGCACACACATTCTACCTCATCCATAGGGCTGCCACAAAGCACAAAGTTACATGATTTACCTATATTATCATAACAAGCATCACCATCCTCAAAGGCATCAAAACATGGAAGTACACCAAACAAGGAATTATATTCTTGTTGCTCAAGTTGGGTATCAACATGCACATCATCAACATCATTATCTTCAAGGACTGACCCATCTTGCTGAAGGTAAGTGCACACATTGTCATCATTATTGACACAATTGCTATATGAACCAACATCACCTTCCTTGGCCACCTTAAAACAAACACTTTTAGTATTTTCTTGACAAGCCTCACCATTACCAGTATTTACACTTGAGGACAACAAACCTAATATGTATTCTTCCCTCATCTTCTCAAGGGAGTCAATCCATCCATAAACCTATTGCAAGTTAATTGTCTTAATCTCTTTGGGTGTGGAACTTAGGCCAACCTCATAGGCCTCAAAATATATCAACACAATCAAATGTATCAGGCCTAAGCTATCTTGAGATAGTGGAGAAAGCAAGAGCAAACCTACGGTTGAAATCCTTATTAGACTTTCCCTCTTATTTCTTGATATCAATAAGTTCTTGGACAAGAGAGGTAGGGTCAACATTGCTTTTATACTTATCATCAAAGATTGTCATTAAATTGGCCCAAGAGGAAAAATAATGGGTAGGAAAACTACCCACCCAAAATTTTGCACTCCCATGAAGAGATCTTAAAAAAAATCTCATCTACATGTCCTTATCCTTAAATTGGTTTTTTTCCATAAACTCTAAAAATGCATTCAGATGAGTATATCCTTGGATATGATCACACCCATCAAACATAGGCATCTATTTGAAAACTTTCCTTATCATTGTTTTCATTTCATAGTCAACCCAAGAGAGGTCTAGTTGCTTGTAGACGGTGTCTAGAGGGATGATAGGAGACTGAACCGTAGGAATTTTTATGACAACTAGCTAGGATTTTGGTTGCAACTTAGCCTCAAGCATTCTTATCTAATTTTCAAGTTTATTTTACTCTCTCGAGTTCATCTTGTTCTCTCATGGATACTTATAGGGTTGGGTAGAGATTTGAAGGAACATAGGTGCCTGAATAGCATGAGGAAGCACCACTACAATAATCTGATTCATATCTTTCATGATAACTAGGGGCTAATATATAGGATATTGCATATGAAAAAGTAGAATAAGAATGACCTTTATTTGAAGGGTTGATGACTATAATCTCCCAACAAGTAGGACTGAGTCACATATTTCTTTACAAATGAATGTTTATTTTTCTATGAAACAAATTGTGTCTCATGAAAGGAGAAGAAGAAAAATCTTGTACCTTAACCAATCAATTATTGCACAACTTTATGTATGTCTTGATTCACCTTGATCCTAGCCTAGTAATAGTAGCAACAACTTGGTTTCAAACAACAAAGTTTCCACCTCATTCTTTGAGAACAATCCTTGAATCAGAATTGATCTCTAAGGTAACAAATGTATTTTGGGTTCACTCCACTACTTAAGTCATTAAATCACCTTTAACCCATTGAGCTTTCCTTAGAAGTAGCACCATTTTGTTGGCTCTCAAATTATGGGCCCATATCCCTAGAGTGTAGACCAATCCTCATGTCGAAGGAACTTATCTTCAAGAGGAAAGGACAAAGACTCATCAACAAAATATGGACAATTAGAGCTAATTCTTGAGAGTGGGTAATCTCTCCACTTTGGGCTTAGCTAAATCTAGGAGGGTGCTCCTAGAGGTATCCTTAATAGGAAAATTAAAGAGAAATGAAGTAACAAGACTAAACCAACCAACAACTACACTCAATGTATAATATACCCTGTACACTCAAAAACACGACTCGATGGCCTAGGGCGGTCAAGTTAGCTTTGGTACACACATGGACCCCTCTCCTTGCCACGAGATGAACCTCCATGTCACTCTCGCTCTCATGGAAGTAACCAGTTGAGAGGAGGTGATACACGGGGACGGTCTGGCTTGCTTGAGAGCTAGATTTCGTCAAGGATGTTTGCTTGTTAAACAAATATATTAGTAGCCTTAAGCATCCATTGGACATAGAGTCCAAAAGAGGAATGAAATAGGTCAAGACAACTGAAACTTTCCTCCCAAAACACACAAAAGGAAAGAGGCCTACATTCTCCTAATGACAATGCAACCTGTGCAAGAGCACTTAGGGAAAGGGAAACCTAAAACTGAAATGAAATAAAACAATATATACAAGACATCACACCAACCTTAATGGTAAGGTTTGAGATGTATCCCATTAACTGAAATGGGTAGAACTTCACCATCTAGCCTTGACAAAATAAAGGTATTTACTTGCTTGCTGCAGGTGATGATGTATGGCCCACTCTAAAGTGCATCAAACTTGGTGAGGCCTCCTAAGTTGGCTCAGTCAGCATCTCATTTCAGAACAAGATCACCTTCTTTGAAGTTCTGGACATTGGCTTTCTTATCAAAATATCTCTTGGTCTATATCTGATGTTCTTCTAATGTGATCATGGATGACTACCTTTGTTCTTCTAATTTAGTTAATTTAGCCATTATGACAGACCTTGCATCCTCTCCTTCCAACTCTAATTGATGAGACAAATCTAGTGCAGGAAGCTCTAAGGATATAGGCAATCTAGCCTCTCTTCCATACACCAGAACAAAAGGAGAGTTCCCAATTGCCCTCTTGTATGTGATCCTATTATCCCAAAGAGCTAATTTGATCTTGTTGTGCCATTTCCTCTGATTTATTTCCATGGTCCTCTTCAAAATTTTGATTAGGTTCTTATTGGTAGATTCAACCAACCCATTACCTTGGGGGTAATAATTAGATGAAGTCTTCAAGAACACATTATATTTAAGAGCCCAATCAGTAATCCTAAAACCAGTGAATGCTTTTGCATTATCAAAAATAATAATATGAGGAGCTCCAAACCTTGTCATGATTTCTTCCAAGAAATCCATGATAGATGACTCAGTGGCCTCCTTAAGTGGGATTGCTTCAACCCACATGGTGAAGTAATTCATCGCAGTCACCCATGACCAGCACTGGAAGTAGGGTTTATCATGCCAATGAAATCTAATCCCCACTGTGAGAAGGGCTGATAAGCCTAAATAGGGTGAAGTGGAAGTGATGTCAGTCTTTTCTTTCCAGCAAAGATGGCACACTCTTTGCATTTTCTTACCCATACATGGGCATCATTGAATAATGTGGGCCAAAAGTAACCTGTCCTCATTATTTTCATTGTTATAGCTCTAGCAGAGAAATGTCCACTTGCTGGACCAGCTTAAAACTCACTGAGAAGTCTATCAACTTGATTTTCTTCTATGCATCTCAGTAAGACTCCATCTAAATTTCTCTTGAAGAGAACACCATCTACCAAAGCATAAGGGATAGACTGCAGCCTAAAATGTCTTCTTTTGGCTCTATCCAGTCCATAGGAATACTCACCAGCGGATAGGAAACTAGCCATATCTACCATCTAAGAACTTGCAACTGATGTTTCAGTCGTAAGTTCCTCCTCATTCAAATGGTAAGATGAATTCACTCCATCTATTGATGTTTGAACTAGCTGCTCACACAATCCTTTGCCTCTAATCAACTTAGTGGCTTTGATGATCACATCATACTCTCCAAGATCTTAGTGACCTAGCTGGCTCTCTTTTCATTAATTTCTATTCTCATTATATAGTCTCTCACACTAGGATGAGAAACCAAAACTTTAATGTGATTATTTGCCAACATATATCTGAATTTTTTTAAAGCTATGACAATGACAAATACCATTTTGTCCATGGGGTTGTATCTGACCTCATAGTCCTTTAATGTCTGACTAAAGAAATCCAGAGGCTATTCCAGCTCCTGTTCATTCTATTTCATTAGGACAGCAGAAATACTATTCTCTCCTCCATATGCATAGAGGACAAAATCCTTCTCATAATTTGGGTTCATGAGAGTATGTGCCTGAGCAATCTCTTCCTTGATCTTCTCAAAACCATCCTTCCCTTCCTTAGTCCATCTAAAGGCTTCATCTTTCTTGAGCATAAGGGTTCGAGGCTTCACCAAGCCAGCACAGTTAGGGATGAACTTCCTAACAAAGTTGATCTTCCCTAGAAATGATTGTAAATATTTTTTGTGAGTAGGCAGGGGAAGAGAAAGGAGAGCTAATGTCCTCTCGAGGTCAATGGATATCCCATCCTCAGACACTATGCGACTGAAAAGATTACCCTAGGCAATGACAAAAATACATTTCTTGGGGTTCAAGGATACCCCAAACTCTCCGCATCTCTGGAAAACCTTTTCTAGATGCTCATATGGTTCTCCCCCTTCTTGGAGAAGACTGTGATGTCATCTAGATAAATCAAGATGAACCTATTTATAAATCCTTTAAAGGCAATAGTCATTGCCCTCTGAAATGTGCCACCAACATTAGACAAGCCAAAGGGCATCTTTGCATATGCCATGGTTCCCCATTTGGTTGTGAATGATGTATTAAATCTATCTTCCTCTCTAAAAATGATCTGGTTATAGCCAGAGAAGCCATCCAAAAATGAAAACCTCTTTGCTCTTGTAACTATTTGTAATACTTGATCCATAGAGGGTAATGATCTTTCAAAGAAGCACGATTTAGGTCTCTGAAGTCTATGCAGAGCCTAATCTCTCCATTTTTCTTTCTTACCAGCATTAGATTAGCCACCCAAGTAGAATACTTGATGGGGAAGATAATCCTTGCTTGTATGAGCTTAGTGAGCTCTTTCCTCATGAGCAGCTCAATTTTTGGATTAATAGGCCATTACTTTTGGTGAACTGGCTTGCAATTAGGATCCAAATCGATGGCATGTTGAGCCACCTCTGGATTAAATCCTTTAAGATCTTCACATGTCCATGCTAGGACATCGTTATATTTTTTGGGCAAGATTTATGAATTCTTGCTCTTCTGCATCACCGCATACCTTGCCTAGCAGCAACTCCTTGTCTTGGGCAATAGTTACCTTCTGGTAATCCTCTCTCTTGAAGGTCATGTTATTCCTTTTACCCTTGAACTCATCATCACGACTGAAGATGGCCTCAAGGGTGACTAGACCCTTGGGTAGCTTGTTTGATTTGAGTTGGATCATCTGATCACCATAGCACTCCTTCAATCTGGGCTGCGCTATGGAAGAGAACTCTACTTCGTTATGAATGAAGCTTACAATTTGCTCATTGCTGTCAAAGACCTACCAATGGATATTATTATCAGGAACAAATGGTCTGACAATAATCCTCACATACTAATCAGGTCCTTGAAACAAGTTTGTAGGTGGAGAAAACTGAGCCCCCACCGTTGCTAATTGATTAGCATCATCATTTAATTTTCTTGGGATCACCTGAAGGTTGAGAGCATCGAAGCTCTCAAACAGGTCCTAAACTCTATGTCTATAAGCTCTTAGAAGTTGGTTTTTTGTTGCACATATCTCTCTGACTTGGTTGACCACCAATTCAGTATCACCAAAAATTTCCAGATGATTGATTTTATTCTTTTCTACTATCAATAGGCCATGGACCAATGCCTCATACTCTACTACATTATTCATGCAAGAAAAGTGTAGCCTATGAGCAAAATGCAACTTCTTACTAGTCAGAGAGACTAGCAAAATACCTGCACCAGCCCCATTTCTGCTCTTTGCACCATCAAAGAACATCTTCCATGGGCCATTGGAGTCATCACCTGGTTTAAGTACAGAAGGGATTGAAGGATCCCCTTCATGGATCATGTAGTTGCCCAAGTCAGTTGCCTCAGTGTTATCATAAGGATCAAAATTTTCATGATCTCTTTCCCACTCATCAAGAAATAGGTCAGGGATAGGAAGAGGTGAAGGTTCTGCCTCAATAGGATTTGAGTCATATACTTCCTCACCCTGGATCATGACATGTGGGTTCACCATGTTGTGGTCATAATTCTCCACATGATAGTTTGAAATTGGTTCAACCTTAATGGTGAATCATGTGCCATATCTGGTCCTCAGCAACATGTGAGACTAGTCAGAAGAAAGGTAGCCACCTACCTTGGCTGTGAATTCCCTTGATAGGCAGATGGAAAAGAAAGGAGGAAGATCAATGACTGATATGTCCTGCTTAAAATTTAGGTTTGGACATGCATGTAGAGTCAAGTCCAGTCCCTTGTTCACTCCTATGGTGTTCACAGAGGTGCCATCTAACTATAATACTCCTGATGAAACAGGGGCATACTTGATGCCTAACGCATCTGCTATCTTCTTGGGCATGACTAAAACACTAGCCCTAGAGTCAATCATACAGTTGTGCAATAAAAACTTCTCAATGATCAAAGACAAGTAGAAAGGAGATGGTTTCTTAACTATACTTACTTGTCCCTCACTTGGTTGCACAAGACTAGCAAGGGTCTTCTCTTTCTGCTTTGATGATGAGTCTGATGCTACTAATTCAGCTGATGGGAAGTGCCTTAAGACCTCTTGTAATAGATCCCTTTGAGAAGGAATGGACATTACTTCCCACATAGAGACATTGATATTTGTCTTCTTCATCTGTTCCACAATATTTAATGGAACAAAGGTTTTCTTGTGCATTGAGGGAATCCATGTTCCCTTCTTTGTTTGATCTGCAACCTGTTCAGGCACTTTTGAGCCTGATGGAGTTTCTTTGGTAGCAACAAATCTACTACTCTATACTAGGATTGTGGGACTAGCCACTTTTGCCTTTGGAACAGGCTCTTTTTGTAACACAACAAGCATGGAACTAGCCTCCAATTGCCTCTTTTTTTGACCCGATGTTGTTTGTAATGGGCATAAAAACACTGTTCGTAGGCTGATTGATAGCACAAAAATCTTCTGCAGTCCATAGCATCATGCTAGCATCAGAAGTAGGGTCATTTGGTACTTCAGGGTTGTTATTGGCTGCCTCTGATAATGATGCATGTTGAGTGTGAAATTTTTGCACCATTAAAGCTCTCTCTTGTGCTCCAAGAGTGCAAGAGGACTAGTTATGAGGTTGGTTGCAGGGGTAGCACCAATCTACCTCCTGGGCTAGATTATTTTGAGTAGGGACTAAAGCCCTAATTGGGTTTACAGCTGGTATCTGTTGTATAGGTCTAATGGTTTGTAAAGGCTATGCAGGGCTAGGATTTTGGTATCTATTTTGTTGGTAACCCTGATTCAAGATCTAATTTCTATTAGGATTATACCTTTGGTTCCAATTTGAATTAGATGACTGCCCCTGACTATAATTTTAATGAGGCTTGGGAGCAATTTGAATAGCTATACTATTCACTTTGTTGGTCAAATTGGCCATTAGGGTCTTGAGATCACTCTCTTCTTGAGATATAGAGGACATTGAAGCTTTAGGGTCTGGGATGGAAGCAATAATGGATTACTAGGATGAGAACGGAAACTCTAGAAAAAGGGGTACAGGGGGTCTAGGAGCAATTTTCTAGCATGTATTAAGTAATTTTTTGCTTTTAGAGCTGCCTCATAGCCAGCTGGTAGAGTCTCAGCACCCATGGATTGCATCATCACTATAATGTCAGAATTTAAAGCTCTTAAAAAGTACAAGAAAGAACCTTGTGGAGATGGCATGAGGGTAGCTGGAATTCTCTCCCATGTCCTCTGGAATCTGAATTTGAAGTCTGTCAGCATCTCACTTGGAGCTCTTTTGATAGTTGTCAATTGCTCAAGCAAGGAAACATTGTCTGCCCTCTCTCCAAACTGTTTGTAGAGGGCTTCTCCCAGCTCATCCCAAGTATGTATTGAAGTAGGGGTCAAGTTCCTAAACCATTGAATAGCTCTCCCTTTAAAAAATGAGGCCATGAGCCAGACTGCTATATCTTCATGTTGGATATGATGGACTGAGCATACATTAGATATGTCTTTGATATGCTCAGCAGTGGTAATAGAACCATCACCCATGAAGGGTGAAACACTTTTCAAGGTTGCAGCTAGTATATCATTGTATGCAGCCAAATCTAATGGACTTCCTCCATTAAAGGTCACAAAAGGCAAATTCCTTGCCATCCCAGGGATATTCAAATTCAGTCTAGGGATATGCAAGCTTCTTCTATTATATTGAAACCTAACAGGAGGGGTGTGGATTGAGCCCTTGAATGAGGTAAAGTAAGGTTCCTATTCCTTCTTGCAGGAGATCTAAATAACCTAGGCCTTCTCCTTGAAGCAGCAACAGATAGTTCAATGAATCGAAAGTTACCTCTTGAAGATAGTTAAAGCTAACATCTATTTGACCTAGGGTTTTGACTTAGGGTTTGTTTGACCTAAGGTTTGACTTTATGTTGACCTTGTGTTGGAATCAAGGGTTTGTGAACGTTCTATGATGCTAATGTTTTTGTTCTTTTCAATTTTTGGATGCATGCAAGCCAATATGAGTGCAAAACAATTTTTTTGTGCTTGGAGAATGCTATTCTCATCTTCACAAGTTTTTTCAAGCTTCTTCATAGGCCTTTGAGCCTCTTTCTTCTTTTCATGTCATTAGTTTTCCAAAGCTTCAAATCTTCCATTAGTTTTCTTATTGCATAGCTTCAAAGCTCCCCCTTTTGGGAGGCAATTTCATTTGTACACACAATTCTTGCAAGTTTTTACTATCACTCAAGAAGAAATGGAGTTAAAAGAATGCATGGGTTGACAACTAAAGATAAAAAGGAGCTAAATATGCATGCTTGGATACATGAAATATCTAACTCTAAGTTTAGGACAAAATTCCATGCAAACAGAAGCAAAAATAAGTGAAAATGAAGCAATTTTTGCCAAAAACTTGAGTTGTTTCGTGGTTGGGAAAGACGACAGGGTCACCACCTGGTCGCCCCTTTCACCAGTCATCTAGATCTTAACTAACATCAGGACCTTTTCCCACATCCAGACCTTTTCCTATATCCGGATCTTAACTAACATCCAGATACTTTCCAAATGTGCAGACCTTAGTAATTACCTGGATGTTTTCCTAACATCTGGATAATTCCTAATGTCTAAATCTGTCCCAATGTCCATGCCCTTTGTGAATGTCTCAATGATGTCATCCTGTCCCCTCCCTAAAGAAGTGCATATGATGATGACATCATCCAGACATTCTGCCATCGATATATTATCCTATAGTGCTAATATCCTGATGACGTCATCCAGATCTCCTCTCCAATAAAGTTCTTCATGCCAATGACATCATCAGGATATTCAAAGGTGGCGTATTAAAGAAGCATCCAGATAATAAGTTAGTATCTGGATATCAAGTTAATATCCTGACATCGGGTATTTATGCGGATGATGACCCCTCCATGCTGTGAAGGCAAATTTGACGAGTGCCTTCGAATATCAGGATGTTAAGACTATTGTATGCGGTCAGGCTATATCATCCAAATATTTGTGAATGTGCAGACCCTAAAGATGCTCATGGATATCCATATTCCCGTTGATTGTAACTTTGAACATGAATATCTCCCTCATCCTGAGGAATTTCTACATAATCCAAAAGGCAAAAGTGCTTAGATTTTTGTCCTCTTTCATTTGGCAGGCTTTCAAGGAATATTCTCACCATGAAATTATGATCCAAAAATCATGATCTGAATATGGATAGGCACATCTAGATATCAGGATAGTGGCCAACTGAAGATGAATATGCAAACTCAACCGACAAGACATATTAGCAACCGACTTGAAGTATTGCTAAAGCTTTCCAGAGGCAGATATTTCACATTAATTGTTGCAGGTGAGTGATTCACCTGCTTGCATTGAAGACTCAAAATATCTTCCAGCTGCATGATGGATTCAGATATTTTTCTGCATTGAAGTCTTTTAGGTAGGCATCCCTTTAGGCGTAAGTTTTCTTCTGACAGCCCATGGGGCGAATTTATTGTAATTGACTTAGGTCAAGTGCTCAAATTCTATATATGCATCTTTGAGAGATGTAATAAAGGTTGGATACTTGTTCATTATGTATTCAAATAGAGCCCTTCTCTATTATAACCATGCCTTCTAATTGAATATATGTTGGTTATTCTCACCTCTTTGTGTTGTTTTTAACTCTGTGTAAATCTAAGGATGGTTTGTCTATGAATACTTCATTCCTCTCAACCATTGCTTGCTCCTTACCTCTGTTAGGATTAGTTAAATCTGCATGTACTTATCAATTATATCTAGTTATGTTGTGCATTTTCTCATTTCTGTGAGAGCTTTTATATTCAAACCTGGTGTATCACCTCCCTTTTAATTTTAGTTTCATCCCTCTTACTCTTTTCATAAGCAGGTGGATAGATTAGGTTTAGTCTGAGGACTGCTAAATCTCTCATTCAGCAAAGGAACTAGCCTCTCTCTGGAGATTTGGCCTCCCTGTAGGGTCCCACACTTGGAGGTTATCTCAATGTTTCACTAGATTGTTGGAGCCCTAAAAGCCTTTAACACTGGGTGCAAATCTATGTGACAACAGGGAACTAAAGTCAAAACTTGCAAATGGGAAGAAAAAATGCATAAGGTTGCAATATATTCTAGCATGCACAGATGTACAAACCAAAGAGATGAGAAACTTGTATATCAAATCATGCTTACTCATCCATTGTCATACTAAAATAACTCACATGAAATAAGGAGAGGGTTGTTGCAAGAAGCTCTTACAACTCTTTGCAACCTTATCATGCAAACCGAACCTATAGCTAACAGACATGTAAATATGATCAGAGAATCTCAATGACATTAAACCTCCCAAGGACTTCTAGCTAATAAAGGAAAAACTAATCAAAATAAGAATCATTTAGACAATCTAATAACCTGAATAGAAATATCATCTTTCATTCACTGAATTTTGACTTTACATTGATTGAGTCCTAAAAATACACATGGCACTATTGTCCAAGAAATTAGCTCAAGAGACCAATCCTTAGAACACATTACAAACATGTATTTATAACATTTAGCTCTTATAATCAACCTTGGGGGCATAGAGAATAGTTGGCACATCAAATTACATGAGTACAAACTCTTATCACAGTCAACAAATTGTTGCATATAGGAAGAAATGTACTTTCACAAAAAATAAATGAGCATTAGATTTGTCCCACGGTACAAAGGAGCATGGAGATCTTCTCATTAGTGTAAGAAATAACAACATTTCAAAATCTTGAGTCAACAGTAGCATGGGGAACACTTGCTCATCCTATAAATATCATTTCAAACCACATCCAAACCACGCCCAGCAATAAATATAGTAGCAAGCCAAGAGGTCATAGATGTATAGCTTGAAATCCTCTACCATTACTCTACACACATCTCCAAGAGTATCAACAACATCACATGTAATCCCATGGGTTACCAATGAGCTAAATAATGTCACCAAGGATAAGAGGAAAAAACTTGGAGTCATTAAATCATATTGCCACTAACCAAAGAAAGAAAACTCTAAGTCTAGGCATGGTTAGGGCATGAGCATGACAACACAAAGAGAACACAACCTCTAGTAATAGCATCCTCAAAAACATGGAGTCCATATGGCACAAGCTTCATGCTACCGCATTTGACTTTGTGGTACAAATATATGGCCTAAATAATGTTGGAGGAAAGCCTTATAATTCAATGGTTGAGTTGCATTCATGTGGAAAAGAGAAGCAAGGATTGAATTGCCAAGGAAAACCACAACCAATAGAAACCCAAAAGAAACACATGGCACCATGTAAGTAGTCCACGAGTAAATAAAATAAGATTCATGCAGTCCTTTAGTGAGCCTAGAAATATGAATTTAAAGTGTGTAGGAAAATATCAATAAGGCAAAGATATGAGACGATATAAGGAACCCACATAGAGGCAAGCAATATTAACCTTGAGGCAGTTTGGGCCAATCTAATGATGATATTAAATTAGCTAGTGTTTAAACTCATATGATAAATGTGAAGTAAGCCCACACATAAACCATGACATGGGAAAGAATATATAACATTGAGGCAAGTGGTCATGGTTAGAAAATTCAAACATTCACATATAAAACCCTCATGCAAGACATCTCATATTGATAATCGACATAGGATTGGGAAGTATGAAAGCAACAAAATGACATAAAATATTGCAATTTGATGTGGCATCCAACATAACCCACTATTATTGATAACATTTACAATTGGAAAGTATTATAGAGTGATGATTAGATCTACCAGTTCCTAAATTGTATAGGTGATTTTGATGATCAATTCATCAACTAAAAACCATGGTGGAAACAAATGATGGAAAGGAAACCATGTATGGAAATGATATTGTTTAGTTGAAAACTAATACTATTTTAAAAGGGTTGGTGGCTTTAGAGAGAAATTTGTTGGAGCATATCATTTCAAGGTTAGAAGCAAAGGAGTGGCAAAGGAAGATGTTGAAGAAGTAAATTTGAGTAGTGAATCAACACCAAAAATGATCTACATGTAATAGGCTTGATCCTACTATAAAATTTCTCCTTTTTACTTTGTTAAGGAAGTACACAAAGTTCTCTAGTTGGTCTTATGATGAGCTTAAGGCTTATACAGAAGACCTATTCAGGCACGTAATCACATTGTAGCCGAATGCTATCTCTTTCAAGCAAAAGTAGAGGCCAATAAATGCCACCCTTGCTTCGTGAATGTAAACGGAGATGACTAAATTGAGAGATGGGGGATCATTAAGATAATTAGACATTCCTAATAGGTGTCTAACTTGGTCCTATTTAGAGATAATAATAGGGATATAAGATTATGTGTGGATTTTTACAATGTAGTGGCCCTCCATTCTCACCTTGGTTGTGCAAGTGATCGGGCTAAGGAGCATGAAGATGAAAGTAAAGTAATATGAATACTTAGGGTATGTTAGACAGTTGATGTTGTACACTACTTGATGTTGGTAGATATTACATTCATGTTGGTGATGTTCCTAATTATCCTCATGTGGTTCCATATGACACTTAGTATGTTTTATTGACAATTTCTGTTACGACAGCTTTATGGACCTCACTGATTATGTGGATCAATTTCATTATGTGTATCATGCGATTATTTGATGATGTTTCTTATCTAGATGTTCAGCAGTTGAAGGTTATATGCGTATTGTGGTTATCGGATGATGTGTTTATGTGAACGGAACAATGTTGCATTACTCAAGCTTGAGTACCTTGCTACACTTGGATTTCTATTCACTATGTGTATGACTGCATGATTACATATATCTTCATGTGTGACTATGATGTTTACTGTAGGTTGCAGGTACACGACATCGACTCCACCTGAATTGACATTTCTGAGCTTGCCTTATCCAATGGAGTATAGTTGAATGGAGATATCATAGGGTCCCTTAGCTTGTCACCATCCTTGAAGAGGATGAGTAATCAGTCCTTTGTCTTGCCGGTAAGGTCGGTTGGGCTTGATAGTATGTCTTTGTTGTTTGATCGTGCTCTGTCGCTAGGTTTGTTCGGTTTGTGGTATGTAATTTGTAATTGTAGGATTTTGTTTAGTTAATTTCTTTGTTAAATAGAAATGGGTAGTCTTGAAGATATTTTATCAACCAATGATAATATTAATAAGGTGAATAAAATAATAATTTGTAATCAGGTGATATATTATTAGTGTCAATAAGCAAAATTTACTTATTATGTTATCATAAAATATACTATAGTGTGATTTAAGATTAATAATATATTTCTTTTGTTGAGCTGTCATATAACTCAAATATTGTAAATATATGATATTAATTAATAGGAAGAATCTACGGGAGTGAAAAATTAAATAAATGAATTATGTGTTGGAAAATAAGGAAAGTGTAGAGAGTGGGTTGTTGTAACGGGAAAAGGAATTTATTGTTTTTACTATTTCATTCTTTTGAGCATATAAGTGTGGAGATTCTCTGGTTTGGGGGAGGATAGTGGAATTGGGGAAAAAGACGGGAGTGTATTGGCAAGCAAATCGGGAAGACTGGAAAAGTGGGGAACAAGTTAAAGGACGTATTAGGAGGCAAGCTTAAACCTGGTATGTATTTCTTGCCTTGCGAAAGAAAATTTCTCTGTGTAGTGTTCTTTTTTTGATGATGTCATTCTGGGATTTTTCTGTGTTATATCGCTATTCTTGCAAATTGCATGCTTCTGCATTTTGTGCGTGCTTTGTGTCAACTTTTCCCATTTTCACTTGGGCTGCTTAATGTTGGAAATAGTCTTTGTCTCAAAATGTTTTAACGTACCAATTGCATTTGTTTGATAGTTTTGTTAAGCTTGTTCAGAGAAATCATTTTGTGCATTGTCTGTAACCATTGCTTAACCTAAGAACAAAACTCCATAGGACTTTCTCTCAATCAGTTCACATTGTCAGCTTATGCTTATTCCAAGTTGATCTTCAAATCCCATTTGGGCATATCCTTAAGTTATGGCTTTCCAATTGTAGAGCATTACAATTTTGTTTTTATCCAGCAATAAAGAATTATGTCTAAGACTCTTTTCTTGATACATTCTATTGCTTCAAATACTCTTCGTGTGGATGTTGGCAAGGCGCTTACCCCAACCTCTATTCCATCGAATGTTTTTTCTTTGAAATCTCTTAAGTTTCTTTTAATTCTGGACGTAACCTGCCAGTGATTCTTTCATGGGCTAAATTATATCTGAGGGTTTCTATCTTCTAACAGTGTACTGGTGATTGAGACCACGTTATGCCTAACCATTGTTGTTTTATTCTAGCCTATCCAAACCCAGCTTGTGTTGACTGGTAGGGCATCGTAGTGTTGTGGGAAAAATGACTTATATCTGCTATTTCACATTATTTAAAAGTCTCTATATCATCATCTATGAATGTTATGGTGTTTCGATTCCAGCAAATCATAAACCCCTTTACTTCATCGTATTTCCTCTTTATATTTCTTTTTCTACAACTTTCGCTAGACAACTCTGGAGGTTTCCATCTTGTAAATAACGGTTGACGTGAGTCTTTTTATCCCAAAATGATGCAAGCCATCCAAACTTCATGTTACATTTGTATCTGACAAGAATAATCAATCTTTATTGTCTGATTAAACCGTACCATCCATATCTCTAGCACGTGCAGGCAGGGCGCCATCATAGAAATTGAAATTTTATTTTATGTGTAGTGATTGTCTCTACCTGTATCCTGAATATTTCTTTGGTTGAAATCTCTAAATTTCCTCGGTCGAGCTGTCCATATTACTTTTTCTACTGTTTATAATACTCCTAAAACCCTTTTTAAATTCTGTCATACACCTGTATTTCTGCAGTCGCATTAGATGGATGAGTACCGTAAATTTGCCTTTGATCCATTTATGTATCATTTTTGCCTATCGTGCCATGATTGAGGCTTTTATGTCTTCGTTAAATTGCATTTGCTGGAAATAATTAATCATCTGTTGTTGGTATCTGCGATCATTGCATTTCTTAGGATGAGATTGAAATCATGGTTTATAGAAAGTTTCTTTAGATTTGATAATAGAAAGGTTTAAATCGATATATATTAATATTAGAAAGTCTTATATGAAACTAGAAGTTATCATGACTACTAATATTTTTATATAATGAAATTTGTCGTTTAAAATATATAAATATGCATATTTGGTTGTATTTTAAATACATGGGTTTTAGATTTAAAATGTGTGGTTAAATATAAGTTTGAATCAATTTGTATTCTTAGAAGGCTAGAAAGTAGATGAACTTTAAGTTATTTAGTGTTGGAATTGTTTTAATTACTTTTAAATGGAATTGTATGTTGGATTATAGATTTGAAATTGGAATATGGCCTTGTTATTTGATTTGCCAATATAGCATTTTGATTTTAGTTTCCCATGTTAGTGATGTTTAATTATTGTCGTAATAAGGGTCTAAGTGCAAGTTGTTTGGTTTGAATGCCCGAGGCCTAGGTTGTTTTGTCTTAATTCATGTATTGTTTCTAATGTGTTTTGTAATAATGTGTGTGTGACTATTATGTCTCTTGTATAAGAACCTTTGGGGAATGTTGTATTGGATGATGATTGTGAGTTAGTCCTTGAGGTTTTGATTGGATGGAAGAGGGGAGATGCCTTGCAATGTTCATGTATATATGTCGTTATGATGGTCTTTGACTTGTTTGATGGGGTCTTCTAGATGCAGCTAGGGGAGTGGCTTTGAATGTGGGGCCAATGCCCTAAGTGGCTGCCAAGGCAACCCATTGGAAGTTATTAATCAAGTGATAACCTAATAATAAACCTAGGGGGAATTGGGTGGTGTACTCACTAATTAAGATAATTGGATGCCTCACCCATGCTTGTAGTGTTTGTTTAGGCTAAGGATGGGATGAGAAGGCCTGGTTGGCAAGATCAACCTCCTTGTCCTCACGAAAGGAGAGTTGGTTCCGCATGTGTCACCCTATGGGGCCGGTGTCTAGTCAGAGAATGCCAGGGTAACCATAGATGGGGGCCAAAATTTAGTGAGAGACTGCCAGGGTAACCCATGTCAGGGCCATGCGATGACACTCTACCCTACTGCAACCTAGCATACCCTAGTCTTGTGTTCTATTATTTCTGGTGGGCCTCGGGAAGTGGTGGATTTGTTGTGAATTCTTGGATGTACTTGGTATGTTGGAGTCATTGTTAGTCCTTGTTGCATTTTGTTTCTCTATCTGTCTATGCCATGGGACCTCATTGTTATCTCCTAGCACAGGGGGTGGACCTCAGGGTTCCACATGGTCGAGTGGTTGTGTTTTATTCCATTGGTCTTTTGGCATCGAGGCTTGTGTGTAAAGAAGATGTAACTCCCATGATTCCAGTTTACACCTATATTTGAAGACAGACTTTTGTGCTTTTTGTATCTAGATCTTTTGTATCAATGGAGATCTTTATGTAAATTGATGTATCCAAAAAAAAAGGAGCTTTTGTATTATAGAATATGTAACTCCTCTTGTAAGATAAACTATTATGTACTTGTAAACATTAGTGCAAAGATGTTGATGTATGTACCTGATGATGTAATCAAGTTGTTAGTTTGAGTTATTTGAATGAACTATGTATGTTGAATATTCTTTAATTTTAATAATGCAACTATGTGATCCCTAGAGATGTTAGTTTAACTTGTTGCTATTAGTCTATGTTATGCTTTGTATCATTACTTCTATATATGTATATGTATATATATATATATATATATATATATATATATATATATATATATATATATATATATATATATATATATATATATATATGTATATATATATATATATATGTATATATATATATATATAGCCTTTTTATTGTTTAGTTAAACTTATCTTTAGGGTTGCATGGCGGGGCATTACACTTGGTATCAGAGCCAAGTTTGAAACATTGAGACCTCTGGATTATTGTTGTTGCTCTAGGTTAAGTGATTTTCTGTTTGTGGTGATTTGGTAATGGTACCTTCCACCTGTATGCATTGGTATGACATTAGAAGGTTGATAAGTTTACAAACTTGTTCTTTGACTCTGGAAGAAATAAATTATTAATGCCTTGTTTTACTTATGTGCTTGCTATGTGTTCTTTCTCCTTCTTTTCTGGAAATGTGATGTTATATCTAACAATATGTCCTTCCTGAATGTTAGTGCTTTTGACAATGCTTTGAGTCTTCTGAATGCGAGTGCATGTAATTAAGTATTGGAATGATTTAATCATTTGGTGGCATCTTGCATCGTGAGTCATGTGGTTATGTGATGATGTCATGTGTGGGGTATCTTTACATGGCTGCTTGATAACCTGATATCTAACCCCTAATTGGTCATGACCTCATATGGAAGAACTGTTGTGATTTATGAAAGTTATCATTATATATACCTATGTAAGAGCTGTGTACAGGAGATCAAACGAGAGCTGGTGTTGGGCCCATGAGATCATGAATGCGATAATGTAAGTCAATTATAGTTTTGAATTATTCTTGTGTGTGACATCATATATTTCCTTTATATCTTCTTGCATAAGGAAGCAATTGCATATTTCCATAGCTTAGTAAAAAGAAATTGTATTGTATTAAAGATCGAAGTTGGTAGTAAATAAGTAGCTACTATGTTGCCTTAAATCTTTGTATAAATGATGCTTAGATATGAAAATGTAGCTAACTTAATTGTCTTTGTATGGTGTACATTCTCTAACACATTCTGGACCTTGTGTCCTTGAGTGTTGTGTAGCGGATACTCCCTTTTTGTGGCTAAAAATTAGTCACATCGTGATGTGAACTTGTTTTGTAACTTGGTTGTTTTGTAAATTTTGACTATTGTTTCATGTGTTGTTGGAGGTTAATAGTGAATTTTCTTTCCTTGAACTTTCCTATGACAGGAGTGGTCACCAAAACTCTTTTCTTTGCACTTGATTTATTGTTGGAAATTGTCGGCACTTTGTGACTTACGGTTGGATTTGATTATTTCCCACTTGGGTTTGCATCTATTTTTAAAATCTCTATGGTGGCTATTTTGAATGTTTGTTTTTGTTGGCCCCGTTTTGTGTTAAGTTTTGTTTCTATCATGTTCATTTTGAACCTTTGATAGTATGTTCAAGGGAGGACTCTGCAGAGGATTGTACTTTGTATATTGGTAAATAGTCGAAAGCATAGTGGAAATAAGATATGAGATGAATTTTTCCTTAATTACATGTGAATGTAACTCTCTAAGTCGTATGTTGTTCTCAAAATATGTGTGATTAGATACAAGTAGATCACATGATACGCCTTAAAGGTAAAGAATTGATGTTCTTTTTGACTTTATTGAACGTTTGTGCCGGTTTTATGAACAAATGCTTAATATGGATACGTATGTTGGCAATAGAATATTGCAATACTAATATGTTATGTTTCCATTCTAGTGTGTGACTTCTAGGTGTAAGTCAAGTTTTAGGGGGGGAGAATGTAGTGCCCCTTGATTCTCACCTTGGTTGTGCAGGTGATCAGGCTAAGGAGCATGAAGATGAAGGTAAAGTAATAGGAATACTTAGGGTATGTTAGACAGTTGATGTTGTACACTACTTGATGTTGGTAGATGTTACATTCATGTTGGTGATGTTCCTGATTATCCTCATGTGGTTCCATATGACATTTAGTATGTTTTATCGACAGTTTCTATTACGACAGCTTTATGGACCTCACTGATTATGTGGATCAATTTCATTATGTGTATCATGTGATTATCTGATGATGTTTCTTATCTAGATGTTAAGCAATTGAAGGTTATATGCGTATTGTGGTTATCGGATGATGTGTTTATGTGAACGGAACAGTGTTGCATTACTCAGGCTGGAGTACCTTGCTACACTGCAATTTATGTTCACTGTGTGTATGACTGCATGATTACATAGATCTTCATGTGACTATGATGTTTACTATAGGTTGCAGGTACCCGACATTGACTCCACCTGAATTGACAGGTCTGAGCATGCCTTATCCAATGGAGTATAGTTGAATGGAGATATCATAGGGTCCCTTAGCTTGTCACCATCCTCAAAGAGGATGAGTAATCAGTCATGTGTCCTATCGGTAAGGTCGGTTGGGATTGATAGTATGTCTCTGTTGTTTGATCATGCTCTGTCACTGGGTTTGTTCGGTTTGTGGTATGTAATTTGTAATTGTAGGATTTTGTTTAGTTAATTGCTTTGTTAAATAGAAATGGGTAGTCTTAAAGATATTTTATCAACCGATGATAATATTAATAAGGTGAATAAAATAATAACTTGTAATCAGGTGATATTTTATTAGTGTCAATAAGCAAAATTTACTTATTGTGTTATCATAAAATATACTATAGTGTGATTTAAGATTAATAATATATTTCTTTTGTTGAGCTGTCATATAACTCAAGTATTGTAAATACATGATATTAATTAATAGGAAGAATCTACGAGAGTGGAAAATTAAATAAATGAATTGTGTGTTGGAAAATAAGGAAAGTGCAGAGAGTGGGTTGTTGTAACGGGAAAAGGAATTTATTGTTTTTACTATTTCATTCTTCTGAGCATATAAGTGTGGAGGCTCTCTAGTTTGGGGGAGGATAGTGGAATTGGGGAAAAAGACGGGAGTGTATTGGCAAGCAAATCGGGAAGACTGGAAAAGTGGGGAACAAGTTAAAGGAGGTATTGGGAGGCAAGCTTAAACCTGGTATGTATTTATGTGCCTTGCGAAAGAAAATAATTTCTCTATGTAGTGTTCTTTATTTGATGATGTCATTCTGGGATTTTTCTGTGTTATATCATTATTCTTGCAAATTGCATGCTTCTGCATGTTGTGCATGTTTTGTGTCAACTTTTCCCATTTTCACTTGGGCTGCTTAATGTTGGAAATAGTCTCTGTCTCAAAATGTTTTAACCTAACAATTGCATCTATTTGATAGTTTTGTTAAGCTTGTTCAGAGAAATCATTTTGTGCATTGTCTGTAACCGTTGCTTAACCCGAGAACAAAACTCCATAGGACTTTCTCTCAATCAGTTCACATTGCCAGCTTATGCTTATTCCAAGTTGATCTTCAAATCCCATTTGGGCATATCGTTCGATTATGGCTTTCTAATTATAGAGCATTACAATTTTGTTTTTATCCAGCAACAAAGAATTATGTCAGAGACTCTTTCCTTGATACATTATATTGCTTCAAATACTCTTCGTCTGGATGCTGGCAAGGCGCCAACCCAACCTCTATTCCATCAAATGTTTTTGCTTTGAAATCTCTTAAGTTTCTTTTACTTCTGGACCTAACTTGCCAGTGATTCTTTCATGGGCTAAATTATCTCCGAGGGTTTCTATCTTCTAACTGTGTGCCGATGATTGAGACCACATTATGCCTAACCATTGTTGTTTTATTCTAGCCGATCCAAACCCAGCTTGTGTTGACTGGTAGGGTGTCGTAGTGTTGTGGGAAAAATGACTTATATCTGCTATTTCACATTATTTAAAAGTCTCTATATCATCATCTATGAATGTTATACTGTTTCGATTCCAGCAAATCGTAAACCCCTTTACTTCATCGTATTTCCTCTTTATATTTCTTTTTCTGCAACTTTCGCTAGACAACTCTGGAGGTTTCCATCTTGTAACTAACGGTTGACATGAGTCTTTTTATCCCAAAATGATGCAAGCTAGCCAGACTTCATGTTACATTTGTATTTGACAGGAATAATCAATCTTTATTGTCTGATTAAACCATATCGTCCATATCTCTAGCATGTGCAGGCAGGGTGCCATCGTAGAAATTGGAATTTGATTTTATGTGTAGTGATTGTCTCTGCCTGTATCCTGAATATTTCTTTGGTTGAAATCTCTAAATTTCCTCAATCTAGTTGTCCATATTATTTTTGCTATTGTTTATAATACTCCTAAAACCCTTTTTAAATTATTCCATACACCTTTATTTCTACAGTCGCATTAGATGGATAAGTGCCGCGAATTTGCCTTTGATCCATTTATGTATCATTTTTGCCTATCGTGCCATGATTGAGGCTTTTATGTCTTTGTTAAATTGCATTTGCTAGAAATAATTAATGATCTGTCGGTGGTATCAGTGATCATTGCATTTCTTAGGATGAGATTGAAATCATGGTTTACAGAAAGTTTCTTTAGATTTGATAATAGAAAGGTTTAAATCGGTATATATTAATATTAGAAAATCTTATATGAAACTAGAAGTTATCATGACTACTAATATTTTTATATAATGAAATTCATTGCAATTAGATATGTGTTTCAAATATATAAATATGTATATTTGGTTGTATTTTAAATACATGGGTTTTAGATTTAAAATGTGTGTTTAAATATAAGTTTGAATCAATTTGTATTCTTAGAAGGCTAGAAAGTAGATGAACTTTAAGTTATTTAGTGTTGGAATTGTTTTAATTACTTTTCAATGGAATTGTAGGTTGGATTATAGATTTGAAATTGGAATATGGCCTTGTTATTTGATTTGCCAATATAGCATTTTGATTTTAGTTTCCCATGTTAGTGATGTTTAATTATTGTCGTAATAAGGGTCTAAGTGCAAGTTGTTTGGTTTGAATGCCCGAGGCCTAGGTTGTTTTGTCTTAATTCATGTATTGTTTCTAATGTGTTTTTTAATAATGTGTGCGTGCGTATTATGTCTCTTGTATAAGAACCTTTGGGGAATATCGTATTGGATGATGATTGTGAGTTAGTCCTTGAGGTTTTGATTTGATGCAAGAGGGGAGATGCCTTGCAATGTTCATGTATATATGTCATAATGATGGTCCTTGACTTGTTTGATGGGGTCTTCTAGATGCAGATAGGGGAGTGGCTTTCAATGTGGCACCGGTGCCCTAAGTGGCTCCCAGGGTAACCCATTGGAAGTTATTAATCAAGTGATAACCTAATAATAAACCTAGGGGGGAATTGGGTGGTGTACTCACTAATTAAGATAATTGGATGCCTCACCCATGCCTGTAGTGCTCGTTCAGGCTAAGGATGGGATGAGAAGGCATGGTTGGCAAGATTAACCTCCTTGTCCTCACAAAAGGAGAGTTGGTTCCGCATGTGTCACCCTATGGGGCCGGCGTCTAGTGAGAGACTGCCAAGGTAACCCATGTCAGGGCCATGCGATGACACTCTACCCTACTGCAACCTAGCATACCCTAGTCTTGTGTTCTATTATTTCTGGTGGGCCTCGGGAAGTGGTGGATCTGTTGTGAATTCTTGGATGTACTTAGTACGTTGGAGTTATTGTTAGTCCTTGTTGCGTTTCATTTCTCTATCTGTCTATTGTCATGGGACCTCATTGTTATCTCCTAGCACAGGGGTGGACCTTAGGGTTCCACATGGTTGGGGGGTTGTGCTTTATTCCATTGGTCTTCTGGCATCGAGGCTTGTCTGTAAATAAGATGTAACTCTCATTATTCTAGTTTACACCTGTATTTGAAGACAGACTTTTGTGCTTTTTGTATCTAGATCTTTTGTATCAGTGGAAATCTTTATGTAAATTGATGTATCCAGAAAAAAAAGGAGCTTTTGTATCATAGAAGTTATGTAACTCCTCTTGTAAGATAAACTATTATGTACTTGTAAACATTATTGCAAAGATGTTGATCTATGTACCTGATGATGTAATCAAGTTGTTAGTTTGAGTTATTTGAATGAACTATGTATGTTGAATATTGTTTAATTTTAATAATGTATCTATGTGATCCCTAGAGATGTTGGTTTAACTTGTTGCTATCAAACTACCTTATGCTTTGTATCATTACTTCTATTTTAAAATATATATATATATATATATATATATATATATATATATATATATATATATATATATATATATTTCACCTTTTTATTGCTTAGTTAAACTTATCTTTAGGGTTGCATGGCGGGGCATTACATACAACTTGAATATATCTTCTCTAAAAGAAAACTATCCGCTACCAAACATGTAAAACATCTTGCAAAAAGTAATGGCGGCATAACTAATGTCCATTATGGATAGGTTTTCTAGCTACAATTAGATTGTGGTTAAGGAATTCAAGCATTATAAGACAACATTTTCTAGTCCATGGGGAACATATGTCTATGTTAGATTGCCGCTATGGTTAACTAATGTTGGAGCCATTTTTTAGAGGGACATGGATGTGATCTTTGTTGGATTAATTGATGAGGTTATAGATATTTACCAAGATAACCTAGCTACATTTTCTAAAGACAAAAATTACCACTGCAAACATTTGGAGCTGATTTTAGGAAGATGCTTGGAGTATGACATATCATATACCCTGAAAAATGCGTTTTTGGGGTAAAACAAGGAAAACTTTTTGGTTACATAATCTAAAAGGATGGAGTATAGGTAAATTTAGAGAGGGTGAAATCGATGGATTTGATCCCATGAAATATTTCTTTGGACAAATTAACTTTGTGAGGAGATTTGTCTCAAATTTTGTTGAGATGACCAAGGCTATTTCTATAATGATGTAAATGGGGAAAATAATACAATGGTAAGGAGAGTTGTTGAATCTTTCTTGAGTATTAAAGAAGCACTAAAATAGGCTAATAGTTTAGCTAGTTTGAACTACACTAAGCCTTTCCAACTATTCTCATTTGCTTCTTTCCATACTATTACAACTATCCTTTAACAAAAGAATGATAAGGGATTTGAACAACATATTGCCTTTTTTAGTAAATCCCTTCAAATATTAAACTAAAGTTTCATCATGGAAAAATAGAATAATGTCCTTATTAAAGCCATTAAGAACTTTAGATCATACCTAGTAGGTGGCAAGACTATTGCTAGTGTTCCCCATTTAGCAATAAAAGGCATATTCACTTAACAGAGGCTTCTATTTGACGATGTAGGTGGATCAATAAGAGTCAAGAGTTTGATCTTAGGATTCAAATCACCAATTTGGTAAGAAGTTAGGGATTGACAAAACTAATGGCAAATATAAACCTAGAAGTAATGAATATAAACATGATGAATGAAGTTGGTGACTCAAACCTCTATGTTTTAAAAGATAATCCCTAGTATGTTGATATCATTTATTATCTAACGATAATGGTTTTTCCTCTTGACTTAGATCCCAATATATAAAGAACTCTAAAGTTGGCTACACATAAATATATACTTTGTGGAAAATAAACTAACATGGAAAAACCTTGAGGGCATGTTTCTTAGATATGTTAATGTAAATGGTGCTCAAAGAATTGACAAGAAATGTCATTAAGGTGAATGTGGAGGCCATTTCATGGCTAAAACTATTGCCCATAAAATTTTGAGATTTGGATATTGGTGACCATTGTTGTTTGGGGATGCCACCAAGATGGTAAAGAAATTTGACTCTTATCAAAGGTTCTTAGGAAAATTAAAAGCCTTTGGAGCTCTACCATTGAGGAATGTATCAATTAAGGCCTCATTTTAGTAATGGTGAGTTAATTTATTTGGAGAGATTACTAAGAAATTCAACAATTATTTCAAATGGATATTAGTAGCAATAGATTACTTTACAAAATGGGTGGAGGCAATTCCCACCAAGAATGCTACAACTTAAATGGTTATGGATTTCTCATTAAATAATATTAATGTAATGTTTGGTGTACCTTAAGAAATCATCACAAACAATTCTCCATGCTTTGGAGAAGGTGATTTTATTAATTTATATAGTAAACATGGAAGTAGTGTTACATACTCTTCTCCATACCACCCCAAGGGAAATGTTAGGTTAAATCTACCAATAAAAATATAATTTTAATTATTATCAAAAGAACCTTGGGCCAAAATAAGAAAAAGGTGGGATGATAAACTTAAGCTTGCACTATAGGTTGATAGGGTCATGCCTAAAAAGGCTATAGGAAGGAATCCTTTTGAGCTAGTATGTAGATTGAAGGTTGTAATCCTCATCATTCTAGAGCTACTAGTTTACAAATTAATATATTAGATAGGTGATTCTAAAGATAGTGCCATCAATCAAAGGATTCACCAATTAATAGAATTGGATGAAGTCAAAAGAGCAACCTATTGCAAAAATTTAGGAGAATGTCAAACTTTTGTTTGACAAAAGGGCAAAACCAAGGTTTTTTCATCTTGGAGATATAGTTTTAATGTGGAATGCTAGAGCATGAGATAAAGGCAAGCATGTAAAATTTAATGCTCTTTGGCTTGGTCCATACATCATTGAGAACCATTATGGAAGTAAGACATTCTATTTGAGGAGTTTGAGTGGAGAGTTATTGGAATTGCTAGTTCATGGGCAATATTTGAAACACTACTTTTCTTGATCAAACATGTTAAAGCATTTGTAAGAGTGTCCTAAATCATTTGAGTTTCTTTTGCAACTATGATTATGCATTTACTCATAGTGTAAGTGTAAAATATGTATGTTTTATACTCTAGTATGTTGGTTATCTTTATATGCTTTGCGTTCCTAACAAGTTTTCTAGTGGGTCGTGCATCCCTAAACAAAAGACATTATAAGAACCTAGTCCAAAATAAAGTCATTTTGATATAATGGAGTGCCAATCAAAACCCCCAATCATTTTATTTGAAAGTTTATCTTTTGTATGTGAAACCCAATTTTCCCTTGATAAATGCTTTTAGCAATTTTTTCATGGTAGATTAGTTCATTCAAAATCCCATAAATAGATAAACCTTATGTTAATAGATGCATGCTTTTGTTAATAGAACATGAAATTGGTAGTCACTATTCACTTAAGTGTTTTGTTATGTCCTTGTGTTGACCTAATACCAACTATAGAGAAATCAATAGATGAGTTGGGTTGGTAACGATATTATCGCCTAATAAACCAAGATAGTCCATGTCAATAGTAACAGACTATCCAAGAAGTGTGACATGGCACAAGCTAGCCCAATATGGACCAATGAGAGTGGGCCAATTAATTAATTTATCCTTGTAAGATTTGATATGGTGGGGTCAAGTTATTGACATTGAAGTTTTTGTCACTATGTGGCAATATTTCATAGGTCACAAGTCATCGAAGGAGTAAGCTACCTTAAGTTTAAATGTTACCCATTATACCAGTGTTATAGATTTATATGGGGCTTCCATTTGAACCATTGATTTGCATCAAGTTTTAAATAAAAGAGTGTATAAAGTGTATACGTGGTGTGTCACAAAGGATTCATCTCACACTATTTGGTTCATTTTATTGAATGCCTAAAAATTATTTTGATATGCTTCACAAGAAATAAACTATGTATATGGATCCATGTGGACTAAATCAATAGTCATGGGCTAGCAATTAAGTAAATTAACTATTATCTTGGCATTCAACCATTGAGATGATACCACTAATTTCAAAAAGCTTCAATATTAACCATTGATTAGGTTCTTGGTCCATAATTTAGCTATGTGCATAAAGCACAAAGTGCTAACTTTTCTAAAGCCATGTGACACCATTTAATGTCCATTGGCTAGCTTTTTAACAAGCAACTTGTGAACATCTTGATGTCTCAAGTTTGTTGATATTCAAGTAATGGTCAACTGATACTGTTCATGGAACCATTCTTTCAAAGGATTATCTGAGGGACATATCTTGGATTAAGCTAAGCGTTCAAATTTGAAAAACTAAAGCTGATGAGGATGCTAAGGTTATGGTTTGGAAGATTTTACATTACAAGCTGCCTGTTAAAGATAGATTGAAACGTATTATAGTCTAGCCTATTAAGTGTCCATTTTGTTTATGAAGCATATTTTTTGGGAATGCTTATTTGTCAAAAACAATGGTCTGATGTGTTTAAAAATATGCCAGATATCTTTGATCATCAATTAAATTGGAAAGAGGTCTTATTGGAATTTGGTTTACATAATAACATGATAGTTGATTTTGTCAGATAGGCCATTTTATTTTATTTATGGAAGACTGATGTTTAGCAGTGTTCTCTTGCCACAAATTTCATTCGAAATCAGTAATTCTAAGGCCTTACTCTGATATCTTGTTTCAAATTGCATCTCTTTTTTCACAACTACAGGGATTATAAAAGAAAAATGTAAAGATTGCATATCAGCTCAATCAAACCAAATCCCAAATTTCACAGCTTCCAAACAAGAGTGCCCTGAGCACAGTTCAAATAGGAAGATTTCTGAGACAGATGGATTGATTGGGACAGTTTCTTTGTGCACAGGGTTTGTTCTGATTGACAAGAGTTCGTCACTAGGTGCCTTATTTCTTGTTCCTTCTGATGGTGGTCCTCTGGCCTTATCTTGGGTGAACATTGGTCTTACAATGGCTTATGTGATTGTTAGTGCATTATTATTTGTAGAGCGCGGTCTGGTTTTATGCCCAGGTTTCAGTCTCTTTCGACAGAATGAGGATTGTATTTTACTGTTTATTATGACCAGTCTTTCAACAGACTGTGGACAAAGGGTATTTTGTTTCCAGGTGGTTGGTGTGTTGCAGTGCTGGGACCATTCTCTTACGGTCTGTTGACTTCAGTTTGTTTTTGTCATGGTTTTAACTATTCTTTGGGGTTGTAAGAAGTTATTCTGAATTACTACTAATGCTTTATTGAATGCCTCTGTTTTATTAGCTAGTGTATTCAGGTCCCATGGTCTTCGAATGGTGGCAGTTTGATGTATGGTTGTATCAATGGTTCTGGTTATCATTTTGGTGCCGTCGTCGTTAGTTATTTTTAGTGGCTTTGCAATTGTTCATGTGTGGGTTGGTTGATTCAGACTTTTGCGTTGTAATGTGTCTTGTTGTTGTTTGTATCTGGCTGTATTATTTCTCTGTTCTTTGCAGTCTGTTGACTGTCTCTTACTCCATGTAATCTGCATTGTTCAATATTAAAAAAAACTATATGATGTGAATCTTTTGATTTCAAATAATAATGGTTTTCAAAGAAAAATTAAGCCAAGGTGTCATTAATGGTATTTGTGTGAATAATTTTGATTAGCTTGGCATAAGTAGTCAATTCATGATCAAATTGTTTTATATGCAAATTATATCTTAGCCTTGAAGAAGCATATTGTAGTTACAAAAAATTTAGCCCCAACCGTGGGAAAAGTTCCTACAAATTATTCTACCGTCATTTATTAAGGAATTATGAAGCTAGATATCTTGGGAACAACGATAAAATTCTCTAAAATTTTATTTCAAGAAAAAAAAAGCAAAGTTTGAAGTCACCTATTTAGAGTTGTGAGTATTGAAAGAATTAAATTAGGGCATAAGGAATTGTTATATTTTTAATTGTTTTGAGAATTGTTTTAGCTATGCAAAATTGTTGAATTTCCAAAAGTGAAAACCCTAGTTTTGTTTGATACCGTACAAAAACATATTTTGAGAGGAAACCAATTGTTTACACTAATGGCCTCTAAAAGAACTATAAGCCAACACACTACTAAGATCATTCCATGAGTTGTTGATAAGTACAAAAGGTCTACTAGCAAAAGTGAAGTTGCTACAGATTGTTCAAATATAAATTGAGAGAAATTAGGGATCCTGGGACATGAGTAACTAGAAGGGAGCTATTCAAAACAATGTATAGGAGGAAGGATGCATGGAATCCTATTTGCAATACTTGGTACCTAAATTTAGACAAGTTGGTGGTACCAAATTGTTTCCTTGCCCCATAGATTGTAGAATGGGCATGCAAGTGTTGTGATGAAAAGACTAGGGTGGTAATGGTAGAAGATGGAAGTGTGGTTTTCATTGTGAAAAGGAAAATAATTCAAAGGGAATTTGGCTTAACCCCTAAAGCTAGAGATAATTGAGTATAAGGAAACTAGGAATGAAGTATGAAAGAGATAAATACTATTATCAAGGAGTAAAGTTACCTTGCTAAAGGGTGAAGGAGATAGGGTCACCCTTGTCAAAGATCCCAAATAATGAAGTCTAAACCATGGGATATGAATAAATTCCAGCCATACTTTTATGAAGCTTGTCAATTTTTATGTCAAGTAACGAGCCACAATGCTGAAAGTAAAATACCTAGAAGTTAGCCCTAACATTTATAGTAAACAATCAACATTCTTACATGACCACATAATATGATTATGTTGATTATCTAGTTGAATATATACATAATGAGTTAGTAAAACTCAAGAATCTAAACTCCACTAGGATTTTATAGAGGTATTCATTATTGTGTCAAATTTACCTATACGTGTTAAAAGATGAATGGGATAAATAGTTGATGACTATCGATCTCCCTATGGATCCATGTTTTCCAATAACAATGTGATCATTGCACACAAACAAAGATGATAGCAAGGCTTCTTATATGATCTTTGAGAATTATTTTGTAAACCATTGTTGAAGAATCTAGGGGCCAATAGGCCAAGATTAACTATGGATATAATGAAATTCATCAAACCTAAGCAATTGGATCCTGAAAGTGGGACAACTCACATTTGAAGAGACTAGTTTTTATATAATATTTTTACTATAATTTGAATGCACAAGTCTACATTTTTTCCATATGAGCTTCCACATATTGTTTCTCCTAGGATTACTTTCATGGAAGCAATAAGATGGTTATATTTATTTGATAAAGACATTTTTGAGGAGCATTAGAAGAGGTCTTTTCTCCCCATGCAATAAAATTTGGAAACTTTTCTTTAGAAGGAAAGGCTGCATGTGAAAAGGTTGTCATAATAATGGATCAAATACAGAAGAATATTGATAACATAAGAAAAAGTTTGGGTCTTTCTAATTATGATCACATATATGATGAAAAAGAAGACTTGGTGAGAAGCTCCAAAGATTAATTTGAAGAAAATATAAAGAGAGAACAATTGATAAAAATTCTTATTACCGAGTCTAGAAGAAAGCAATGAATCCAAGTTATTGTTGGAAACAAGGTAGATAACTGAGAGGGGGGGGATGAATCAATTATCTCTATTATCTTTACTTTTTTTGTACTTTTATAATTTGTGTAGCATCAAAACATATAAGAAAATATAATCATGAGAGCAGAAATAAAATCAACACACATAATACAAGGATTTTTACGTGGAAAACCTTGTTAAGGGAAAACCTACCGGGTGACTAACCCATGATTGTATTCTATGTTAAAAGAATAGGAAGTACAAAATGGCACTTGCCAATTAGGGCTCATTGCCCGAGCACACTGCTCACAAGAGGCGCACTGCCTAGTGTATACGCCTAAAAATGACACAATTCGGTCTAGATAAATATTATTAATATTTATTCCCTTCTAATTCCTCTATCAATAAATAAATAACCAAATTTATTTATTTGATTCATATTCTTCCAATAATTAAATAAAACCCTTTTATTTTATTAAATTCCTCCAAACAAATAAATAATTCTTAATTATTTAATTAAATCAATTTATTCCTCCAAATTTGAATAAATCAAATCAAATTTATTTAAATCCTTTCAATCTCCAAAAATAAAATACAATCAAATATTTTTGATTCTTCCAAATCATGCACAACAATTAAATAAATTTATTTATTTAATTTACTTTCTTATCTTTTAAATTATATAATACCAATTATTTAATTATTTCTTCTAATAATATCTTCTTTAAATTTAAATAAATCAAATATTTATTTAAGTTATTTTTTCTTCTAAATTGAGTTATCTCTAAATATAATTCAAGCTTTGTGCACATGCAATTAAATATTCCTAATATTTAATAAAGCAAAATATCTTCTTATTCTCATGCAAATCTATTCTTCTTGTTTTAAATCACTTAACTGATTGTTATATTCTTTTAAATGCTTTAACTCATTCTTCTATTCTTATTAACTTTTCTTATGCAAAAGAAAGCAAGACACATGTCTTCTTCCTATTCGTTGCACGTTCCTCATTCTTTCTATACCGTTGATCTTCTATTTCTCAATTCTATAAATTGAACCCAATTCCTCCATTTCATTCATCCAAGCTTTAAGTATTGTTACTCTGTAGGAATTATAGTGTGCCTTTGGCACCAATTCCTTCATTGCTTGTGATCACATTCATTTACTTCACACTACTACCATCGTTGTGTAGCTCCTCTTCATTGCGACATTATCACCGCCATTCTCAATTGACATTCTTGAACAAAGCAAAGAAGTGCACTCTCTGAGCACCCTATTTCATACACGCAAGGATGATTTTGATAGGCAATCAATGGAAGTTTCGATCTAAGGAAGGTTTGCTTTGTTGATTCATTGCTTATTTGATTAAATCTCTTTAGTTCACTATTTCATTGAAGTTTTGAGTATTTGATATTGATATTATTGCATATTCATTGATTGATCCAATTTTACCCTAACATTTTTGGCGCCCACTGTGGGGCCTAGCCCCAGATCTAACCCAAAAACTAAGTTTTTGTGTTTTAGAAAGCCGTACACAGGAGGAAACAGCGCATACGTCAATTCCTAACACGCATTTGCTACCTGTCACGGCGCATACATTTCCACAACGCATACACTCTCTATTTTGGCGCATCTGTTATCTGTCACAGCACTTTTGTTAATGCAGCGCATATACACTCTGTTACAACGCTTTTACACACTGAGACAACGCATCTGGCATACCAGCGCTTATACACTATTTTCTGGTGCTTTTATCCTCTGTTGCAGCACATATGTATTACGACGCTTCTGTTGACTGTTTCTGTGCATTCAGTCTCTGAAGCGGGGCATCTGTTGTAGGCAGTGATTTAGGGTTTTCTAGGAGATTTTTGCTAACGCTAACATCTTTGCGGGAACTCTCTTGATCTGTTTTGCAGGCTAGGTACTGGTTTAGATTCATATAGTTGCACTTGCTAGCTCACACTTCGATTTCTAAAAGGGAAAGTAAAATGGATGCTCATGCAAAATCTCACATAGTTTAACTAGGAAAGTGGTAATTGAATCATTGCTATCTGCATTGCAACATTGCTATATTTTCAAAGTTATTGCTATCTGGATAAAATTGAACTCATTATTGCTATCTGGGTAAAAGTGAACCATTGCTATCTCGATTGACCATCACTTCAAAGTTAACAACTTGTGCTTGTTGCAAGTATGGACCTAACTGGTGTTGTCATTGATGTCAACATACTCCTGTTGCATTAATGATAAGGATTGGATGAACTATTTGTTGAGGATATTGAGAAAATTGGTCATATCAGGAACAGTGAAGACAGTAAGATAAAAGTCTAAGAGAAGATGAGGATAAGAGAATACGGTTTAAAGGGTTTGTAGATATGTGTCTTAAGGTGATCCAATAAAGATTTTAGAGGTCTGCATGAAGATCTGAAGAAGTTGTGGCCGCTCAAGTAAAACCAGTTCCGGTAGGTGTTCAGAGGTGACAAAGTGATACAGAAAGGTCCGGTGAGATCCGGAAATGAATTATCCTGTTCTGTAGATTTGAGGGAGTGTTGAGGAAGTCTTTGTGAAGTGTCAACTCATTTGATTCATGGTTTGAAGGTCCGCAAGCATCTATTCCTTTGTGACAGTGATGACAGACTGTGTTCTTGAGGTTCCGGATGAAGGAAAGAAGGATTTTAGTAAGAAGATGAAGTGTGGATGTTCTTGGTGATTCAAGCAAGCTTATGGAGGTCTTTGGATCATGTCCAGTTCATGTTGGTGGTCCGCATTGAAGATTAAGCTCGCATTTGAAGAATTACTTCCGGATGAAGGTGTTCTTCTTGAGACTAGCTGACTGGATGAGTTACATATCCTGCGGATGCTCTTATAGTTGTTTTCTGACTTAGATGATTGTTCCTAAGTCATTGTCTTGTATAAATAAGGAATTGTGAAGTCATTTCAAAGAGTGTCTTGTGGAGATGAGTGTGTGGTAGCAAGGAGGAGAGTGAAAGGCAGAGCAGAAGTATTGGGCTTAAATGGAACTAATTCAAGCATGGTGAAGATGTTATTCTCCAGTTCATATATGTGATACTTATTTCTTTGTAGATAGTGTGTTTCTTGTAGGCAGTGAGCCTCTTGTGAGCAGTGTGCTCAGGCAGTGAGCCCTAATTGGCATGTGTCATTTTGTTCTTTCTATTTTTCTAACAGAGAATATAATCTTAGGTTAATCACCTCGTGGTTTTTCCCTTAACCAGGTTTTCCATGTCAAAATCTTGGTGTCTTATGTGTTAATGTGTTTTTTCTCTTGGTTTAATGCATTGTGCTTCCATGATTGAATTATTATTATGCTGTTGAATTACAAAGTGGATTTAAGTGTGTAAGTTGTAAGAAAGTTTTGAACAACTGATTCACCCCCCTCTCAGTTGTCTGCCCTGAATCTAACAATTGGTATCAAAGCCAAGTTCCTCTAAAAGGAGCTTAACCGCTTGAGGAGATCCAGAATGTCATCCTACAAGAAGGATAGTCTGAAGTTTGATGGAACCAATTTCAATCTTTGGAAAAGTCACATGAAATGTCATTTGCAATGTATGGGAATGCAGTACTGGAACATGGCTTCAACAAAGTATACTCCTCCTCAGGGTGGTCCAAAAGCCCCAAATGAAATCACAGATGCTGAAAACAATCTACGAACTATAGAAGCTCTTCTAAGCGCATTATCTGACTCAGAGCTTTCAAATGTTGTTGACCTACCAACTGCTTTTGAGATTTGGCAAAAACTGGAACTTCTGCATGAAGGAGACAAGTATGTTAAATGTGCAAGGTTACAAAGTCTGAAAGGAAAATTTGAAAATCTAAAGATGAGAGATGATGAAAATATCACTACTTTTATGCCAAGAGTAAATGAGATTGTCTGTGGCATTAGAAATGTTGGTGGAGTCTTGGATGAAGATGAGATTGTTGGCAAAGTTCTCAGATCCCTTCTTACTTCTTATAAAATCAAAGCTGCTGCCATTGAAGAATTCAGAGCTCATACAACTGTCACAAGAGATCAATTGGTTGGTAAACTGGCTGCATTTGAAATGACCAAGTTTGGAGATTCCCCCCAAAGACTGAATCAACATTCAAAGTCAGTGCCTCTATAAAAGGTAAACAAAGGTTTGATTTAGGAGAAAACTCTTCAAGGAAACTATCATGGTATGAAAAAGCCAGAAAAGACCTAGAAGAAGAAGAAGCAGAAACTGCTCAAGTTGAAGCCCTTATTGCAAAAAGACTGCTAAGAGGATCCGGTAAGTATGAAGGAAAATTGTCTTTTAAGTGTTTTAACTGCAATAAGATTGGTCATTTTGCCTCAAGATGTCTGGAAAGATTTTCAAGGCCAAATCCTAACAGATCAAGGTTCCAAAAGAATTGTTACTATGTTCATGAAGGAGATGATGAAGGAGTAACAGATGATGAATCAGAGACAGGAGACAAATCTGAAAGTGACTGGGTGTTCATTACCATCGAGGAAGAAGATCCAATGCCCTATAAATCTGTCAACCATAAAATTGTAGAAAGAGCTCTGGCTACCCAAGTTGAAGAAAAGGATGATTGGGTCATTGACAGTGGATGCTCTCACCATATGACATGTGACAAAAAGTAAGTTCATAGATTTGGAAAGGTATGAAGGAGGAGTGGTAAAATTTGGTGATAATTCTGCTGGTAGAATCAGAGGTAGAGGAACTATTTATTTTGATGGAAGGAACAAAATTGATAATGTACTGTATGTTGAAGGATTGAAGCACAATCTTCTCAGTGTTGGACAGTTGGTGGATAAAAGGCTATGATCTCAGATTCAAGAATGGAAAATGCAAGATCTTTGAGAGTTCTGGAATAGAGATTGCATCTGATACCCAAACAAAAGGTAACATCTTCCATTTAGTTGGTACTGGTAAAAGTTGTCTATTTGTGCAAATTGATCAAAGTTGGTTATGGCATAGGAGGATGTGTCATATGAATTTTGATAATATCATCAAGATAAGCAATACTCAGGCTGTAAGAGATCTTCCAAAATTGGTGAAGCCTTCAAATAGTTTATGCAAGGAATGTTAGTTGGGAAAACAAAGTAGAGTCTCATTCAAAAGCAAGGAACAATCTTCTACCAGATTATTAGACCTAGTTCATACTGATTTATGTGGTCCGGCAAGAATTAGGAGTGTGCAAAGTGATAGATACTTCATGTTGCTAATTGATGACTATTCCTGGATGATGTGGGTAACTTTTCTGAAAGATAAATCAGAAGCTCTTGAGAAATTCAAAATATTCAAGGTTATGGTAGAGAATGAAACCGGGTTAAAATTGAAATGTCTGATGTCTGATAGAGGTGGAGAATTCACATTTGGTGAGTTCATAGACTTCTGTGAGAAACATGGAATAAAGAGACAGTTGTCTGCTCCTAGGACTCCACAACAGAATGGAGTAGTTGAGAGAAAGAATCGGACCATCTAGGAAGTATCTAGGACCATGATGATGGAAGCAAATGTTCCTCAGATCTTTTGGAGAGAAGCTATCAGCACTGCAGTCTATACTCTCAATCGAGTACAAATCAGAAGCAATACTGGTAAGAATCCTTATAAACTTTGGTTTGGCATCACTCCTACTGTGAGGTATTTCAGAGTCTTTGGTAGCAAGTCTTACATTAAAAGAGATGAGGATCTAGGCAAGTTTGATGCTAGAAGTGATGAAGGAATATTCTTGGGTTACTCTACTCAAAGCAAAGCATACCGGTGTTATAACAAGAGACTGAGAAAGATTATAGAAAGTACAAATGTGAAGGTTGATGAAGGTATTGAAAAACCCTCAAGGTTTTATGAATATGATGAAGATGATCAGAATGGAGCTCTAATTCAAGAAGCCCAAGCCTCTTCTGAAAAATAGATTCAAACTGATCCGGTAAATCAAGAAGAAGAGATGAGTTTTAATGAGCCTGATCAAGATTCAGAAATGCAAGAAACTCCCAAAGTTCCAAGGTATGTAAGACTAAACCACTCTGAAGATCAGATCATAGGTGACAAAAGCAAAGGTGTACAAACTAGAAGAAGAATTGCTCAAGATTCAAATAAGTATTGTCTAATTTCAAAGATTGAACCTAAGACAGTTGATGAAACTTGCAATGATGAAAATTGGACTAAAGCAATGGAGGAAGAGCTGATGCAAATTGAGAAAAATCACACTTGGGATCTTGTTCCCAGACCTAGAAACAAGAATGTGATTGGAACCAAATGGGTCTTCTAGAACAAACTGAATGAAGTTGGTGAAGTAATCAGAAATAAAGCCAGATTGGTCTGCAAGGGCTATTCTCAAATAGAAGGAGTTGATTTTGAAGAAACTTTTGCTCCTGTGGCAAGAATTGAAGCAGTCAGATTATTTCTTGCATTTGCTGCCTTCAAAGATTTCAAAGTGTATCAGATGGATGTCAAGTCTGCCTTCCTGAATGGTGACTTAGAAGAAGTGTACATTGAGAAACCGGATAGATTTCAATTGTCTGATCATGGTGATATAGTCTGCAAGTTGAAGAAAGCACTGTATGGATTGAAGCAAGCCCCAAGAGCCTGGTATGAAAGATTGGATAAACATCTTTTGAAGATTGGTTTCAACAAAGGTATTGCTGACAGTAATTTGTATTTCAAAATTGATCATGAAAATATCTTGATTCTTGAAGTGTTTGTTGATGATATCATTTTTGGAGGAAGAGATGGTATGTGTAAAACCTTTGCAATTCAAATGAAAAGTGAATTTGAGATGTCCATGCTTGGGGAAATGAATTTCTTCTTGGGTCTACAAATCACTCAAACAAAGAAAGGAATATTCATTTCTTAGACCAAATATGTGAAAGAATTATTGAAGAAATTTGGAATGGAAGACTCAAAGCCAATGAATACTCCCATGGCAACCAGATGTAAGTTGAGCAAAGATGATGACTCTCCCAAGGTTGATCACAAAAAGTATAGGTCAATGATTGGAGGATTGTTGTATCTCACTCAAACTAGACCTAATATTATGAATGCAATTGGTCTTGTTGCTAGATTCCAAGTTGATTCTAGAGAATCTCATGTCATGGTAGTCAAAAGTATTTTTAGATATTTAAAAGGGACAATGGAGTATGGTTTGTGGTACCCTAGAGATCATGATTTCTCTCTTCATGCCTATATAGATGCTGACTAGGCAGGAGATGTGGATGACCAGAAAAGTACCAGTGGTGGAGCATTCTTTTTGGGGAAAAGATTGGTTTCTTGGATAAGCAAGAAACAAGAGGCAATATCTATATCCACTATAGAAGCAGAATATATTGCAGTAGCAGGTAGTTGCACTCAAGTTTTGTGGATGAAACAAAAGCTAAGAGACATAAGAGTGGAGTATGATGAGCCTATCACAATCTTCTATGATAATTCAAGTGCAATAAATAGATCTAAGAATCTGGTGTTGCATTCAAAGACTAAACATATATCCATCAAGTTTCACTTTTTGAGAGAGCAAGTGAACAATAATGAAGTCAGATTGGAGTTTGTGCCTTCCAAGGATCAAATTGCAGACATCTTTACTAAACCTCTACCTAAGGACTCGTTTGAGTATCTCAGGGAGAAGTTAGGGGTTATTGCCCCTTCGGTGATGAACTAAGGTGCACTGATGTACATCAGTCCGGTGGATATCACAGTCATATCTTGTGGTCCAGATTGATGATTAGGAGCTGCTACTCAAGGGGAGCAACTGGTATGACTCTAAAGTGGTGTAATTGCAAGTATGTGCCCTTTGCCATTGATGTCAAAGGGGGAGAGAAGACATGTGAAAAACAAGTGGTTTTTGATCAAGGGGGAGCAGGAAAGGAAAAGAAGACATGTGAATGGTTGTTGCTAATAGGGGGAGTTGTGATAGTAAGGAGAAGCTCTTGTCTTGATGGTCAAAATAGTTTTTCACACCATATGTTGCCATCAATGACAAAGGGGGAGATTGTTGCAAGTATGGGCTTAACCGGTGTTGTCATTGATGTCAACATACTCCTGTTGCATTAATGATAAGGATTGGATAAACTATTTGTTGAGGATATTAAGAAAATTGGTCATATCAGGAACAATGAAGAACAGTGAAGACAATAAGATAAAAGTCCAAGATAAGATGAGGATAAGAGAATGTGGTTTAAAGGGTTTGTAGATATGTGTCTTAAGGTGATCCAATAAAGATTTTAGAGGTCCGCATGAAGATCTGAAGAAGTTGTGGCCGCTCAAGTAAAACCGGTTCCAGTAGGTGTTCAGAGGTGACAGAGTGATACAGAAAGGTCTGGTGAGATCCGGAACTGAATTATCCTATTTTGCGGATTTGAGGGAGTGTTGAGGAAGTCTTTGTGAAGTGTCAACTCATTTGGTTCATGGTTTAAAGGTCCGCAAGCATCTATTCCTTTGTGACAGTGATGACAGACTGTGTTCTTGAGGTTCTAGATGAAGGAAAGAAGGATTTCAGTAAGCAGATGAAGTGTGGATGTTCTTGGTGATTTAGGCAAGCTTGTGAAGGTCGTTGGATCGTGTCTAGTTCATGTTGGTGGTCCGCATTAAAGATTAAGCTCGCATTTGAACAATTACTTCTAGATGAAGGTGTTCTTCCCGAGACTGGTCGACCGGATGAGTTACACATCCTGCGGATGCTCTTATAGTTGTTTGCTGACTTAGATGATTATTCCTAAGTCATTGTCTTGTATAAATAAAGAATTGTGAAGTCATTTCAAAGAGTGTCTTGTGGAGATGAGTGTGTGGTAGCGAGGAGGAGAGCAAAAGGCAGAGCAGAAGTATTGGGCTTAAATGGAACTGATTCAAGCATGGTGAAGATGCTATTCTCCAATTCATGTATGTGATACTTATTTCTTTGTAGACAGTGTGTCTCTTGTAGGCAGTGAGCCTCTTGTGAGCAGTGTGCTTGGGCAGTGAGCCCTAATTGGCATGTGCCATTTTGTTCTTTCTATTCTTCTAATAGAGAATACAATCTTGTGTTAATCACCTCGTGGTTTTTCCCTTAACCAAGTTTTCCACGTCAAAATCTTGGTGTCTTATGTGTTAATGTGTTTCTGCTCTTGGTTTAATGCATTGTGCTTCCATGATTGAATTATTATTATGCTGTTGAATTACAAAGTGGATTTAAGTGTGTAAGTTCTAAGAAATTTTGAACAACTGATTCACCCCCCTCTCAGTTGTCTGCCCTGAATCTAACAGTGCTATCGTGGATAAAATTGAACTCATCATTGCTATGTGGGTTAAAACTGAACCATTGCTATCTCGATTGACCATCATTTCAAAGTTAACAACTCATGCTATCGTGGTTAAAATTAAACTCATCATTGCTATCTTGGTTAAAGTTGGACCATTGCTATCTTGTTATCACTTCAAAGTTCTGTGCTTGCCCAAGCAGATAGCTCATCTAGTTTTTCTCATTTTAACTAGGGGAAAAGAACAACTGTATATTGTGTTTTGGGAATGATACCAGGCCTATGCTCTCCCCTATCTTAGGTGATCAAAATGCCAGACATATCATTTTCACATGTGTTTTTCCTTTAGAGGGGCCTGCTCTTGGATACCGTTCATCCAAGTAGGAATGACCCGAAGTGGTAATAGGCTAGACGCCAAGCCCTTCCAAGCCACTATAAATAAATTGTGTTTGGAGTGAAAGCTTCAAACAACGAGTGAAGTTGTGTTATACCGACAGCCAACCTCCCCCAAAACCCTCCAAGGTGCAACCCTTGCAGGCTGGGAGACTCCATAACAGAGAGTAGTGCTGCCGCATGTATAACCACTCGAACGGTTGCCTTCATTAAACACCTTTGTTTTAGTGGCCAAAAACCCTTGTTATCCATTTGAAGCCTAGGATTTTGTACTTGTTTTTCCTTTTAGTCCAAATAGAGTCAAAAAATCACAAAAAAATAAAAAACCATAAAAATATTTTTTGTGTTTGTTGTGTCTTCTTGCCATAATTATAGAAAATCAGGTCAAAGAGACCATCTTGCAACAAAATAAACCAAAAACATCAGAAAAATTGCCAAAATTTTGCAAAAACACTGAAAAAACCAGAACTGCGCATTTGTTATCTGAAGTTGCGCATCTGTCCCGACTTGCTACGCATTTGTACCGACTTGTTGTGCTTATATCACTTATTATTGTGCATTTGCTTTTTACCAGAACTGTGCATTTGTGTCAACTTTTTGCACTTATATCCTCTACTGTTGTGCATCTGGTTCTATGCATGCGTAACAGTGAGTACTTCCACATCTTTTCAAAGAAAAAATTTAGGTTTTCTAGGTACCCATTTCAATCTTGTGTCAGTTTTTGTTGAAATGAAAAACCAATTAGAAGTAATTGCTCAAGAACTCCAATACTTGCAAGAACAATTAAACTTCGATCTCTTGCCCCAAGATCGTATAGCAATTTCCCAAGAACTCCAAGTCATACAACAAGAAATGGCAATCTTGCAAGCTGAGCATACCAGTACTAGCTATAGCCTGCCCAAAAAAGCATACATCCTTTTCTCGTCTTTATGATACTCTTGACAAGGCAATCACCACCTCAAGTTGGAAAACATATACCACTCCATCTACTACTCCTCCTTCACCATCTCCTAGAACTCATGGCCCAAAGCATACTAATCCTACCATGGAGAACTCCAAATCCACTCATCCATTACCTCACTCCTCTACTCATACACCTACCAATGATGTGATCTAAGGGCTAATAGCAGAGAGTCAACCATGTCCCCAAATTCTGGTCCTTGACCTTATCAAAGAGTCTTCAAACATGTCAAATCCTACAACCCCTTGAGCATATTGAAGAACCTCCTACCGTGCACCAAAGTCAAAGTTCGTCAGACCTTCATGTTGTTGACCAAGAGCCTATCCAAGAGTCTTCTACCTCAACTTCAATTCAAGCACATCAAGAGTTATGTCAAGAGCACACTTTAGAACATGTGGAAACATCAACCCCTTGTCTAAATCAAGATTAAAGCACTCCCATCTGACCCTTACATAACCTTTATCTTTTCGATGATCCTATACCTATACATGAGCAAGAAGTCCAATTTCAAACCATTCATAACCTATATCTTTTCCATGATCAAGACACTACCTTTGATGAAGAAGCTATCCATGAGCAACTTGATCCTATACATGAGCTAGAGATCTAATTTCAGCCCCTCCATAACCTTGATCCTTTCTGTGATCAGGATATTATCGTTGATGATGAACCTATACAAGAGCACCTTAATTCCATCACGCTAAATCCTATCTGTGATCAAGATCCCATCTACAATCACGAGTCTATCTATGATCAAGCAGACCATGATGATCCTCTTAGGCCACTTTATGCATTCCATGGTCCTGAGCTTATAACCCCATTTAGTCCTATCCAAGATTCAACAACTTCCTCTTCCTTTGATGAGACACTTGCCTCCCAAGAAAGCATAGAAGATCAAACCAAAAATACTCCTCTGCCATCCATTATCGACCATGCTGCAAATCCCCCACCGTATATCCTTGGTCTTACCGCCTTCATTCATGAGTGTTCCTATTTAGAACACCAGCCACCATTATCCTCTATGCCACCTTCTTCATCCAATAAGGAACTTGTGTCTAGTATTCCATCTACACATAATCCCACTGTCCACCACATACTCCAACATATGAACTATCAAGGTAAAGGCTTAGGCCTTCACAAACAAGGTATTTTGGAGCCCGTCCATGTCAATGTTCCTCTTCCTTCATATGGCCTTGGATACACACCCCAAGGTGAACAATCTCATGATGTTGGTACTTCCTCCACTCCTCTAAAGTCCTCCATATTCTGCATCATCATCCACTATCACACCCTTCATGATCCAATATCTACCTTCTCCATCTCACTTTCATGCAATCTCCTACCAACATCTATGAGAACACTTGACATGGTCCATGCGACGACATCTTTCTAGTGGGAATATTACCTTTCATGGAACCTGGCAATTGACTCCCTCTCTTTCGTATTCCACCTTCTACCTATCGTATCCAAGTGTTCAAAAAAAAAATCAAAAAAAGTAAAGAAAAATCCCTTCGTCCAACGGCGAAAATCTGGCAAACAGGCGCCTTGGATAAGTACCATAATGAAAACCTGGCAAATAGGTGTCATGTGTAAGTTGATCTTCTACGTCACCTACACTTGGGGGCACCTTGTCTCATTGGCATATCACTCTTCTCCTATTAGTTTCCTTCCATGCCATTTCCTATCTTATCCTTCTACCCGTTACGTACCTATACTATCCAGTCTATCCATCCTAATCTTCCTTTCCTCTATTTCTTTGGTCTTGATAAAGATTGGGGGCACAATGTTGACAAATATTTTTAATGTCTCTTGATATACCTTATCTGTCCAAACCATGCAAATCCTTCAACAATCCTCTCATCCTCCTATCGTCATAAGCATTGCCATGAAAAATCCTAAGTATTCCACCTACAATGGGGCATGTTATTCTTATGCAACATAGTCCTTGGAGATCACATCCTTGATTCCTTCTACCTATTCTTTATCACCCATACATCTACCTATCTATGGTGTTTCCTTGTCATTAGTATCATCCAATCTATATCTGATCCATATCTGTTCTATATCTGATCCATATCTATTCCATATCTGTTCCATATCTGATCTGTATCTGATCCATATCTATTCTGTATCATATCATATATGTTCCATATCTATTCCATATCGTGTCTTATCTGATCCATATCTGTTCCATGTCTAATCCATATCTGTTCCATGTCTGATCCATATCTATTCCATATCGTGTCTCATTCTATCCATATCCTAGGTCCATCGAAGTCAATCCATGAACTATGTTGCCTCTGCGTTGTCACGTAGGCAAGGCCATTTCTCAAATGCGCCCCTGAGGCTCCCATGGTCCCGTCCCTCCCATGTCTAGTCCTTCTATCTATCTGAGTCCGCACCACTTTCTACCGCCTAGGTCTTAGGTCCGTTAGGGTTTACCCTGAACTATGTTGCCTCTGCGTCGTCACGTAGGCAAGACCATTTAGCAATGAGCCCCCGAGGCACTAGGTCAGTCCCTTAGGGTATGTCTCACCAATAAAGATTGTGGAATCTTCTCACTAGGCAAGCAAGCACAAGCAAAACCCGCTCTTTTCAAGCAGAAATCCTGACGCAGAACATTAACCAATCTAAGGAAAAGCAGACAAACACCTAAGGGCTTCTAAATGATTTTACCCAAATTATAGCAAGAAACAAACACATCTAAATGCAAAAATATTTTGTGGATTAGAAACATGGTTAAAATACAGGGTCTTGATTTTTTGCTATCATGCCTTTCTATGCTACTCGAGGATGCCAAAAGCTAGAGATGCTATGATGGGAGCATGATTATTTTTTTTGTTTGTTGTTTGTGGATTAAACTTTAGTAATGTGAAGCCTTGTCTAAAGACATGATCGACAAAAGATCATTGAGGACATCCAAGGTCTAACATGAACGGGGGCAATCCTTGTTTGTTGATACGCAAGAAATACTCAGGTCATCTCGGTTCAATTATACCTCGATGCTTGTATTAACTTGCTAAATCAAAATCCATGTAAGTAATGCTCAAGTCATCTCAGTTCAATTATACCCAGATGCTTGTATTAGCTTACAACATTCAAAAAAAATACCCAAAAAAAAACCCAATGATGAAATAAACACTTCAAAATACTTGCACCATAAAGATGTCAAAAGCAAACACCATTCACATCCATTATAGATCCATAAAAGCATCCATACCGTACCCCATGCAATAAAGATCCAACAATGCAAAGTAATAATACAAATAAAAGCTTGTACTTTTTTTTGTCGAGTCATTCTTCTATCAATCAATATTCTATCTATCGTTGTGCTCCATTCTTCTCAATTTTGGTCAACCTAAGCAATGATCAAAATGCAAGTCCATCCTTAATCCATACCAATCAAGTCAAGTCAATCTTGTCAAATGATCCAATCACAATCAGTGGTCTTGATCCTTGTCTGGTCGTAAACCAACTCGATCAGTTAATCAATCAATTGTCTTATACAGGATGTAACATTATCGAAATCAGACCAACACACGCATCTTACACGACATGCTTCATTTCCTGAAACTAGACACTATCCTTTGTGTTTGCTCTAGGGATCTATCATTCCCTGCCATGACAACACGCCTGTCGTGTTGGTCTAGGGATATATCGTTCCTCGCCATGACAACACCATCGTATATCAATATCAATCAATCGTTGGTTTACCGCTTGACAGGGGCAAAACCTTATTTGTTCTTGTATCATTTGTACATACTTGCTTACTTGCTTGTGTGTGTTATCATTCAATCTTGCATAGCATATCATTTAGCTCTTTCTTCATCCTTCTTCTTCATGAGATTGTCTGTCTCACTCCTTCTGCCTTCTTCCCGTCCAATCTCCTGAGGGGGCATCCTATCATCATAACCTGTACCAAGGGCAAACTGAGGCATGTATCATTATCAGACTATCTATTCTTTGAAGCAACATTGTAAACAGCATTGCATCAAAGAGGGGCAAAATGTGTATGCCTAAAAATGACACGATTCGGTCTAGATAAATATTATTAATATTTATCCCCTTCTAATTCCTCTATCAATAAATAAATAACCAAATTTATTTATTTGATTCATATTCTTCCAACAATTAAATAAAACCCTTTTATTTAATTAAATTCCTCCAAACAATTAAATAATTCTTAATTATTTAATTAAATCAATTCATTCCTCCAAATTTGAATAAATCAAATCAAATTTATTTAAATCCTTTCAATCTCCAAAAATAAAATACAATCAAATATTTTTTATTCTTCTAAATCATGCACAATAATTAAATAAATTTATTTATTTAATTTGCTTTCTTATCTTCTAAATTAAATAATACCAATTATTTAATTATTTCTTCCAATAATATCTTCTCTAAATTTAAATAAATCAAATATTTATTTAAGTTGCTTTTTCTTCTAAATTGAGTTATCTCTAAATATAATTCAAGCTTTGTGCACATGCAATTAAATATTCCTAATATTTAATAAAGTAAAATATCTTCTTATTCTCATGCAAATCTATTCTTCTTGTTTTAAATCACTTAACTGATTGTTATATTCTTTTAAATGCTTTAACTCATTCTTCTATTCTTGTTAACTTTTCTCATGCAAAAGAAAGCAAGACACATGTCTTCTTCCTATTCGTTGTACGTTCCTCATTCTTTCTATACTGTTGATCTTCTATTTCTCAAGTCTATAAATTGAACCCAATTCCTCCATTTCATTCATCCAAGCTTTAAGTATTGTTACTCTGCAGGAATTACAGTGCGCCTTTGGCACCAATTCCTTCATTGCTTGTGATCACATTCATTTACTACGCACTACTACCATCGTTGTGAATCTCCTCTTCATTGTGACATTATCACCACCATTCTCAATCAACATTCTTGAACAAAGCAAAGAAGTGCACTCTCTGAGGGCCCTATTTCATACACGCAAGGATGATTTTGATAGGCAATCAATGGAAGTTTCGATCTAAGGAAGGTTTGCTTTGTTGATTCATTGCTTATTTGATTAAATCTCTTTAGTTCACTATTTCATTGAAGTTTTGGGTATTTGATATTGATATTATTGCATATTCATTGATTGATCCAATTTTACCCTAACACCTACAAGAGACTCACTGTCTACAGAACTTACAGAAGGTAACCAGGGGTTTTAACTGATGAGAGGCATCTACAAATGCTAGAGTTCAGTTCCGGTTAGGTACAATATACTGATCTGATGCACTTCATTCTTCCTCTGCTCTAGTGCTGCTGCTCTGTCACATACCAGATTTGTATTGCTGCTTCCTCACTTATCTTTGCCTTTCTTCACACTTTATTTTATCATATCTGAATACACACACACCTTCATACTAGAATCCATCTAGTATATATATCCGCACCAAGGATTTCAACAACTTTATAGTTGGTAACCAGAATACTCAAGATATTTACAAATTACTGATCTCTCGGCTGATTCCATGCTTGATATGTGATGTGTATCAAAATCATAGACATTGAAGTCATCAATCATGTCGGCCAATATTGTATGATCCCTCAAATAGCTTGATCAACATCAATTACTCATCCGGATTGAAGTCTAATACTCTGTTGGTCAGTTCTTCCTCAGTCTACTCTACCTGTCTGGAACCCAACACTCAGATGCTCATATCTTTTCCATGTTTTATCACCGGAGGCTCAATCTCTGGAATATAGTAGTCATGATACTCCTCTTGACTTGTCTAAGTCTGTAACTTGCTGAGTTACTCCATCTGAGAGATCCGGACCTGATTGTCAGACCTTGTTGCATGCTCTGTTCTTGTTCACCAGACCAAAACAATCTTCAATCTGACTTCTGGTATAGGCATACTATGTGTTGTGGATGTGTGGGATAGACTTTGTTGCCATCAATGACAAAACTCATGAAGCCACACAGTGTCTCTTGCCAACAGTTATCGTGGTGCCCTTTCTGGTATCAAGGATCTCATTAGCAAAATGGAAGCACTCTTTAAAATGTTGAATAATATGGAAAAGTACTAGATTAACCTTAGCAAGTAGAAGAAAGAAGCCATCAAGAAAACTATCTATACAAATACTTAGTGATAGGCCTCAAAAAATACCCTCGCCCGCATCATCTATAGCCAATCAACTTGCATAAGGGGTTGAGCCATCAACACCATGTGTTGACATGTCTCATTTAGTGGATTATGATGAAACTAAGGCAACAGAGGATTATGTTCCCTTATAGAGCATAACATCATTTAGATTGGATCAGTTTAATAGCTAGAAGCCCATGAAGTGGCCATTCAAAAAGATTATACAATATTATAAGAATATGTCGCAGATATTGACATATATGATATGAGGATGATTGTTTGTAGGGAGTTTATGAAGGATGATTAATTCATCAAAATGCTTGAGTTAAAAAAGTTTGCTCTTATGATAAGTGTACAAGCAAGGCAAGCTTTGAAAAGAAAAACCTCTCTTATAAAAGATAACCCTACATTCATAAAGAGTAATCGTCCTTTGCATGCACTAGATTTTAATGTTAAAACATTTTTGTAACAGAAGGAGGATGATCATGGTTAGTGGGTGTTTGTTATTAGCAGGTTGGGATATTGTTGAGGCAGTGGTATTTCATAGAAGAAGAAAAAGAAAAGATAATATTCAAAATTTTCAAAATGAAGAGGAAGCCACAATGTTTATTTATAGATTAGCATTTGATCCAGATCTACAAACCTTTTCTATGGGGGTAATTGCCCCATCCCACAATAAGCCCACCATTGATTGTGCTTTTCAGTAGCCAGTGGGGTAATTATTGATTAAGGTAGTGGTGATGTACTAGCTACAGAGGCATCAACTTTATCAATGCATATTGCCCAATTTAGTCATGCTGCTACACAAGATTAATAGTAGGATTATAATAAAAAGGAACAAGTGAAATTAGAAAAGAAGGATGAGAAAAATAAATGAATAGTAATAAAAGACTAAAAGAGAAATTGCATGTTGCTTTGTCAAAAGTTTCATTTTCAAAACTTATACCATAGATAATATCTCCTCCTACATATAAATTAGAGCTAGAGAAGAAATAAATGAGTTAGAAGTTTTGTTGAAGAAATCACAAGACAAGGAGGGAGAAGCCCAAGAAAAGGTAAAGTCTTATTAGGCAAAAATTAAAGAGATAATTCATGGAATTTTCATTTCTAGGGTACAAAATATCATTAGAGTCTATGATGATTTATGGAAGCTTATTTTGACATCATAAAAGCCTCCCACATGTGAGACCAAATAGAACCAAGGTTGCTTAGTACAAAGAACAAATGGGTGCCTTGTGTACACCAAGTGGGGAAAGTCCATTCTAAAACAAAATATACTCAACAATTAGTCATTTCCCCAAAATTTTGGTAGCCAATGATGTATGTGAGCTCCTTTTTGACATTGCAATATATGTTGAGAAAGTGGGAAATGCCTTTAATAAAAAGAGGGATAAGTGTTCTAAAATTTTGTTAAATCTCAACTACGTGTAATAAAGAATAATGATGGGAGTGTCAAAGAACTAAATGCATGGAAGAGATGAAAGCATTAACATCTTTAATAAATCCCTTGTTGTAAGATGAACTGTTAAACACTATTTTGACTAATCATGTACTTAATAAGGTTATAACGATTGAAAATAAGGTCAACTTATTTATCAAAGATAACAATATAATGATGAATGTTTGATGGGAGAATAATATGGAAAACATTGATATAATTGTTAATTTTAAACTTCCAAATGATGAAGAATGGTATCATTGGAATTGTAATGAAACAACTTGCACAATAGAAGAATATAATAAGAAATATTCAAAAATACTTGATAATATTATGCCACTTCAAGGGGGCAACCTCCAAAAGTCTACAATGAAGAACACAATTTGTAATATGATGATCATGAATAACCTCTACCTCCTATATATACCATACTCAAGCCTTGGATTTCACCCAGGCCGATTTAGATACCAAAATATATCCCCTAGGTTGACCTAAATACCTATATAATTCTATATTAATGACTATATAACTTAATTAAGAGTTAAGGTAGCCACAAGCCAACTGCTTATAACCCTATACCAACATAAGATTAAGGGTGTAGTAGGAATCATGCATACTTACGATTTGGTCAAATATTCTTTTATTTATTTATTCTTTCAAGAATTAATTTTTGAAAATACTTTCACTAAAATTTTAGGAAAGGTATCTCAACCTTGCACCTAATGTTAAGATTACAAACAGTGCAATTTTCATGTTTAAAAATAGAAAAACTCAATTTCTAGGCTATAGAGTTGGTTTTTGGCCAAAATAAAAATTCTAAGTTGCTCAGCATCAGTTTCTTAGTGCCTATCACATGGACCTCTTTGATCTCTACAATTTAAAAAAATAGGTGCAATTAGCCTCAAAGATCAAAAGTTATGGCCTCTGAAAGTTGGCCCTCCTACATTGGAAATGTAAAAGGATCAACATATAAAAGAGTTGTAAAGGGAAGTTACACTTGTTATCCAACATGTCATAAGACATATTTGGATGGGGATAATGAAGCTAAAATGGAACACCCAATTTGGTGAGTGGATTATAATGAGGTTATGACAGGTGGAAGGAATATGCTATTTTTAGTCTTTGGACTCATCTTGGCATTTGGGTGTTGAATTTCTAAGGATTTGGGTGCCACTATTTTGGGTGGTTTTAGCTCATGGTTCCCTAATTACCATATGATGGTTTCATGTATTGTATCTCTTACTATTGGGTGCTTGAGATGAAGAATTCCTACCGAGTTTTGTAGGTATTGATGAACTCCAAAAAGGGCAACCCAATTTTGTAATGTACCTTCCTTTCTTTGCCTAAGCCCCACTTTGTCCCCAGATTTGTATATAATTTGTTGAGAAAACTTTACTTCATTATGTTAAAATATAAGTGTAATACTTAAAGGAATTTCTAGGATAGAAAGTTTCATGAAGTAGGCTTAAACTAACACTTGGTATGCAAAAATACAAAATTTGATAAAACAGGGCTTCGGAGATACTTGCAGTAGAGTTCATGAAACTCTAGAGATATGTTGAAGGATGAAAGAATATTCACCCACCATACCAATAAGAACTCTAAAATTCTTGCGAAATAGACCAACCATTATCCACCTCTAAATTGATGGATCTAGTGGGAATGGAAGGGAAATGCCAAAATAGTAGTTACATGCAAAGACTCTAGAGATTCAACGCCATCTTTTGGTCCATGTCACCTCTTTGTCACCAAAGTCAAATCTCGTTGCCACGTAACTACAGATAACTTCCGAATATATAGTTCATTGTAAGAAGTTGCATAATCAACACAACTACATGTCTCTCTCAAGAGCACTACCTGATTATTTTATAGTTAACAAATATAGACTGAATGAATAAGTCGTCTATTTTTGTAGAGTCTCTTAGTTAAGGTGTAATAACAATAGTTATATCTACCAGTTAAGAAATTCATATATATATATATATATATAGAGAGAGAGAGAGAGAGATAATTGTAGCATAGGTAGAATATATAGATTTTTGTTGAAAGAAATACTAGAGATCATAATTTTGTTGTTTTTAAAAAAGCATGTAGTGTTGATTCAAACTATGAAATAGAAGGAGTTCATCTATTTATTGATTATTGAAAATTGATTGGTCTCTCTCCAGAGGTGGAGCAAGGGCCCACTCCAACAACGGATAGGGACTGGTGTTTACTAGTGTTAGTTTCTTCATTGCTTTATTAATTTCTTGTTGTGATTCCTAATTTCATTAGAATAAATAATTTTTAGCACTAGGTGTTAGTTTCCTTACTTAAAATAGCATTTTATGTTGCAATCTCTGATTTCATTAGATCAAGTTATTTTCAACAATGACTAGAATGGAAGAATAGTAATTTAGTTGATTGTAATTAGTCCATTTCCTTTCAAGTAATTAGGAGTAAAATACATGTTAGATAAAGATTGAAGTTTGTTAGGAGAATTACTAGTTGAAATATATGTTGCAAATAGCCATGGACATGCCATAGATTTGGAAATTAGACACATTATTCTATTCAAATGAAAGGTGTACAATGACCCTTGTCATTTTTGGTGTTGTTTCCAGGGACTAGTGTTAGTGGATAATCAGTTGGTAGTTCTTAGGATTAGGACTAAAACAACATCTACATGGTTAGGAAAAGAGACCCACAAGGTCGGTTCATTAAAGAAAAACCCAAACATTCTATAGGTGAAAGTAGTAACACAAAAAAGAGTAGTGTTGATCAAGAAAACTATTCATCTTATACCTTAGGAATGTTACCAAGCTCAAACATTCCTACATCCTCTCAAGATCACATAATCTCACAATATATTCAATGAACCACTAGTTTGCAGGTAGAGCCAGAGAAGATTCAAACTCAAAACCTAGCAGGTTCAATTCACCAAGAGAGACAACCCAACCCAATTACCATAGAAAACAATAATGACCATCCAAATAGGCCTATAGGGAGAACATTTTCCTATCCTATAATCATTGATCCTGATGGAAATGCTCCCATGAATAATATTTCTCCTTTAATACTTCCAAATTTTAGGGAAATTCCTTTAGAAGATCCAAATCAATTTCTTTTTGAGTTTAAGGTATTGTGCCAAACATACGACTATGGTCTAGATAACCAAAAGTTGAAATTATTTCCCTCCACACTAAAGTATTATGCCATGAGGTCGTTTATGGGGTTGACTCTAGATTCCATCCGTACATAGGAACAAATGGAAACTATATTTCTTGACAAGTACCTTAATTATTATAGGATAAGTGATCGTAGGGAAGAACTCTTTAAAACCAAACAAAAAGAAGATGAAATCCTAGAGGATTATCTAGATAGATTTAACTTTGCCCTCAAGAGATATGGCAATCCTATAGAATGAAATTTAGCTAAAGCCTTATTCCTTAGAGGATTGGACAAAGAGCCAAAGCAAGCATTGTACCTAATGGGACAAGGGAACATAAAAAAACTGGATATGAAGATAATTGAGGAGCTTTGTAGGAATTATTCTGGGACACAAGATGGAATTAGGACAACAAGATCATTGAATGGATAGAATGACATAGGATAGCTCATGGAAGAATTTGCAAATATCAAGACAAATATTTTAGTTTAGTTAAACACTACTTTAGATGGAATTTAGGCAAAAAATAGAACAGCTAAACCATTGTCCATATATTGTCCAAGATGTAAGAATAAACACCCATTTCATGGGTGTCCTTTAGACAAAATTGAGATTTGTCAAATTTGTGACAAAAACCATTCTACCTCTTGTTGTAATCAACTTCTAGCCCTAAAGAGATTAACAAAGAAAAAATCTCAAGCAGAAGAAGGATTGAATTACATAGGACAGAGGCAAACTGGTAACTTCCCATATAACCAATATTTAAACTAGGCTTCTTATAGAAGTCCTCTGAATTGGGGGGCTAAATAGTGCTACGCATAATGGAGTGAACCTTCAAACCCTCTTCAATGTGGACCACAAGACTAGCCAAATCAACTCTAGCTAAATCAACAATGGCCAAATCAACAATGGTCAAATCAACCATGGCCTAACCAACTTTGGCCTCAGTAGTTTTAACCTTAGTATGGACCACATAACATGCAACAACAATGGATGCCCCACCAGAACTATAACCAGTCATTCCCAAATCAATAAAGACATTTCCTAAATCAACATCAACCTTTGTTAATTGGCCTAGCTCACATGTCAAGTCAATCATAGACAGAACCAGTTAACCAATTGTTGCTTTCTTCTCAACCTATAGCCAATCCAAAAAACAATAAATAGGGCGAAATAGTCTATTTGGCCGACCAGGAAAACATATTCAAGATAAATGATCTTTACCTAAATAACCTTCAATTACAATTAGGGAAAGCTCTACCAAGACCATCTCCCCCCATGATTGTTGAAATCGCTAATGAACCAAAATCATTGGATTCTCCTAAACAAAAATCTCAGGAGGAGACTATTTCTACAAGAATGTCTCACAAACAACTCCCAAAAGTCTCTGGAGCTTCTCCGATGATCAAATCTGGAGCTCCTCCAAACACTCCGTGCATGGCACCATTCCTTGATCAACTTGAATAGAGCATTCCTCAAAAACAAGTCCCATCTACGAAGATCCAACCACTTATCGAGTTTAAATTACTTCAAGAAATCTAATGGTTAAACATTGAAATTCCTCTTCTCCAATCTATTAGGGACTTTCTAGAGGTTAAACAATTAATCAAACAAACCCGTGTTAAGACTCAAGGTAGAAGGCAGAACCCTCCCAAAACCATCTAGGTAGAAAGTAAATTGGTTGACCTACTTGTTGGAGAAATGCTTGTTCCCAAATACAATGACCCTAGTAATCTGGTGATTACATTCTTCATAGAAAGAATTGAAATACCAAATGTATTAGTCAATTTAGGGGAAAAACTAATGTCAGAATAGACCACACATTAAGAAAATTAGACCTTACAAGTGTTCATTCCACATCCATAGTTATGTAACTAGCTGACCAATCTATGGCAATTCTAAAAGGAATCCTAACAGATATACCCATCATGGTAGAGTCATGGGAACTTCATGTCAATTTCTTAATATTGGAACAAAGGAACCAGAAGAATGCTTACCCCTTGATCCTAGGAAGACCATGGTTGGCAACTATTATGGCCTCAATCGATTGTAGAATAGGGGACATGGTCATATCTAATGGCATTGACATAAACAAGATATCCCTATACCCCCTAGCCAAACCCTCTCTAAAATGTTCAGGCCGAGTGTGGATTGATGAAGCGGATAATATAGAGAACAATGCCTCTCTTGCTATGGTAACTATCACACAACATTTGGAAGAACTAGAAGAAGGCATGGATTTTGACATGGAGAAGGAGATAACTCATATGATCATACCAAGAAACATACTGGACTTTACCCAAGACTCCAAGAGAATCTTTAGCAACATTCCACTATCCGTTAGCAAATATTATACCCTATGGTGAGACATTTTATAAAGATGTTGCTACATTTCATTTTCTACAACCACACTCTTGCCCACTGAACACACTACTAAGTGAAGATAAGACAATCTAGTCCATTCATTAGACTACCAAACAAATCATGGTCCTTCCAGGAAAAACCCTGAATATGAATTGTCAATTAACAAAGGAGGATGAAACAAAGCTTATGGATGTTCTAATTTCTCATGCCATAGCTTTTGATTGGGAATACAAGGATATGAGAGGTATCCATCCCATAATTTATACGCACAACATTTACACAAAATATGTCCATCCAATTAGACAACCTCAGAGAAGACTTAACCCAGCACTCAAAGTAGTAAAGACATAGATAGAAAAACTACTTCAAGTGGGGTTCGTTTACCCCATTTTTGATATTCAGTGGGTGTCTCCTCTGGTCATTATTCCTAAGAAAAATAAAATATGGATAATATGTGTTGATTACAAGGACTTAAATAAAGCCACTAAAAAAGACTACTTATTGTTGCCATGTATTAACTAGGTTTTGAGATAATTTGGCTCGAAAAAAGTACTTCTCATTCTTGGATGGGTTCAGTGGATACAACCAAATTCGGGTAGCTCCAAAGGATCAAGACAAGACTACCTTTACCTGCTCATGGGGGACTTTCGCATATAGAGTCCTTCCATTTGGTCTATGTAATTCTCCATCTACTTTCCAAAGGCTTGTTCTTGCTATTTTTGTTGAGTTAGCAAATGAGTGCATGGAATTCTATATGGATGATTTCACTATCTATGGAAACACATTTGAGGAAGCCCTTAAAAACTTAGAAAAAGTATCAATTTGTTGTGAAAAACATCATTTGTCTCTGAGATATGAGAAGTGCTTTATGATGGTTGAACATGGTATTGTCCTTGGACTATCTATAGAAGGGATCAAAGTTGACACAAACAAGGTTGAGGTAATCCAACAACTACCTACACCCAAAAACTAAACTAATGTTAGGCAATTTTTAGGCCATGTGGGATATTATAGAAGGTTTATAGAAATTTTCAATAAAATAGTTACTCTTGTGTTCTCACTCTTGGCCAAAGATACAAAATTTTCTTGGACAAATGACTACGAAAAACCATTTGAAACAATAAAAGAAAAAATGATAACAACCCCTATTCTAGAGGGCCTAATTGGAGTCTTACTTTTCACATTCAAACAAATGCCTCAAATGAATCCATTGGGGTAGTTTTAGGATAGAAAGAAGAAGGAGGGGGTATGTATACAATCTACTACATCAAAAAGAATCTCACCCCAGCCGAGAGAAACTATACCACAACAGAAAATGAGTTTTTGGCTGTGATTTATGCCATCAATAAATTATGGCATTACATCACTAGGTATAAAGTTCATGTACACATTGACCATGTATCCATTCAATACTTAATGAATAAACCAATTGCGAGTGCAAGAATAATTAGATGGTTACTATTGTTGCAGGAATTTGATGTTACCATTGTTGATAACCCATGGAAGTTGATGGGTTTAAATATTGGCCTCTATTGTGTTGTTTTTTTATATGCTTTCAGACCTTTTCCACATAATCTTCCAGATACTTTTCAAACATTACCATCATGATATACTATCTTTTTATATACTTTGCAAGATCTTGAACCTATTTTGTTAATATGAAATATGGTGATGATATTTACCAATTGAATGATTTGAACATGAGTATGCATGTAATATAGATGAAATTCTATGGTTTAATTATGGAGGTTATTTGCATGCATATGTTTTGTGAATTAACCCCTATGCAGCAACAAGCACGTGGCATCAAGGAGAGGAGAATTTGCAGGAAGTTACAGAACAGGAGAATTAAAGGAAGTTCAAGTCAAGCCGCCAAAAGTGTAGGCAGTTGGAAGCTGAACGTGAACCATTATGGGAAGGAATAAATGTAGAAGAAGTAGACTTGTTCCAAGACTCTAAACATAGCTTATGTGTTTTTCATATGAGTCATTGCATAGGAATTCTTATTTGAATAGGATTCTCCTTCCTCTGTTCAGTTAGAATCAATAAATCAATCTTAACTCTGTATTCTAATATCTAAGAATGGATTAATGATTGTAGTTAGTTGGTAGTTGGATAAGACTCCCATTTTTTGTATAAGTTAAGGGATGGGCTCAGAGTCAAGTTAGTTACTTCATTATCTAGTTATTCAATTTTTCTTTTTATTAAATATTAGAAGCTCCAGACATGAATTGTTGAAATGCAATTATTGAATACAATCTGAAAAGAAGATTCTCTTTGTGATATGAAATGAATGGAACTATGTGTCATGTGGATGCGTGAGTATCTGAGTTAGATTTGATTTCCAACTAAGTGAGACAATCCCCTGAGCTGACCACTCAAGGTACTGATCTTCACTTCATTTATTTTCTTATTCATTCATACATTCTTGTTAAAGTTATTTTCTGTTGTTTTATAAATGCATTGTGAGTTAAGTAGAATACTCTTGTTGATAATTACAGTAGTTGTGGTTCATGAACAAATGTATAATTGATCCATCTTAGTCCTCTGAAGGTTAGCATTAGAGTTCTCATCATTTTGAATGGTTTTGGATTAGTTATGTATTTTCCTATTATTAGCAGTTATCTACATCTTATGCTGAAGGTACCCATAACCACTAGATTTTGTAACTATTTTTACTATTCTTGCATTTCTGTGAATTTCAGCAAAGTAGAATAATTTGAGTAGGTTTGGATAAGATAGTTTAGGAGAATATGAGCCCCTGAAGGCGCATACAGTGCAGTGCCATCATAAGATTACACTCCTTGGTTGATAATTTAATGTGGGAGTACAATGTCAAGTGGACTGTTCAGATAGGTTTACCCCTGAATTATGTTAAGTCTACAACACATTAGTTTTCCTCTACATTTTTGGCATCATTATCGGGGATGGTGCTACCTTCATAGGCTCATTTTACATATTTTTATAGCTTAAATTTTGATTCCAGCATTAGGGTTGATAGATTCACTTTTCAAGAAACACTAGAAATTGTACTAACATTGTGCAGGACCGCTGATATACAAAGCTAAATCCATTGTATGTGGAGGCAGAGAGACAACCAAGGCATATTCCTCCCTTCAAATTATCAGGACAGAGAATATACTGTTGATTTTATCAACTATACAATAGGAATTGTTGAGGGAGAAGGAATTGTTGAGGGAGAAGGACTTGTTCTAACATCTTCATCAACACCTACATCTTCATTAGCTTCTTCCACAACTACAGAAGGGACCTTTAGAACCATGGCAGATGTTGCGGTAGAGGATCCATGTGATGTCTCTTTTTGGAAAAATGAAGCTCTAATTCTAATTTTCTGCTAAAACCCTAACTCTGCCCTAACTCTTCCTCCAGAATCAAACTTCGAATAATTGCAAATAATCATCATAAATTACATCAAACATCAACATAACTTCACAATTTAATTCGCCCAATGATGTAAGTGATATTCACAACCATAAACCATGCATAAACATAGGGTTTCATATCATAAACATAAGATATAAGTTTGCTGATAAAATATGAGGTCTGTTGTTACAGACTATTGAAAATACAAATTTAGAGTATACAATGATGACAAATAGTTGTGAGACTATCTAGTTATTAAGTATTGCTTATTGTCCACAATACATACCCATATTATGCTAGGGAAGACTCCAATGAAGGTTGGATACAAGGTGTAGCTCTGTTGTAGCAGATATGCTCAAACCTTAGTCTCCAAGCAACCAAGACTATCCTCAAATGCAGGTCGCTCCTCCTTAGAGAGAGGCACTCCAGTCCTAGGATGAATGTCAAATGCAAGTGACCATGAAGGTGTATCCAACCTTGGGATCCTACTATCATAACTCAAATCAGCAATGTGCAAACTAAAAACATTTTCCAAAGTGACATAAAGAATGCCACTACCAGTGTGAGAAGATGGGAAGTCATCATTAGACCATCTTATCATCAGAAAACATCAGTTTCGATCATGGCAAATCTTTCTAACCACTGTTGTATCGAATCTGAGAGCACATAATTCAATACCTAGCAAAGAAGAGTAGTCATCAAACCATGAAACATAGCCTATCAAACATTCCTAATGCACCCATGTGAAGTTCTTAACACAAGCCTATGTTATCATCCCAAAGGGGACCAATGTACCTTACAAATCAAAATTACTTTCAACTTTCTTGCCACCTATATCACTTGTAGCTAGTCTACTAAGTGTGTGCTCAATTGTTTCATCTGCCTCTATGACTTGAGCCCTCAATCTTTGTTCTAGTTTATCTTCTTGCTTGCTTTCTCCCATGCACTCTTCTTTTGGAATGAATAGCGATCTCAGATGTGTTTCCCTTTGTCTTCTCGCTTGGTCTAGTTGTTTGTACTTTTCCTTAACCTCTTGAAGGTGCTATCTTGCTCGGGAAGCCACTAACTTCGCTTCCTTTGCTCTTTGTATCCAACCAGCACACAGAACTTGTGTCCTTTTTACATCTTCCAGGGTCTGATATACAAAACTAGAACTATTATACCCTGAATTTTCCACAACTTTTTCAAGTTTAACACCCAAGTGGTGGGTGTCAACAATAGAGAGTTTATTCATCTCCTTCTCGTCATGTGTGTTAGCTGCCACCTCATGAATTTGCAATGTTGTAGGACTGCCATCAAACAAATCAGGTATGATGTCATACCATACCAAAGTGTTGTCTTCCATTTCATCAAGTACTGATCCATCACAAGGTTCCATACCTTCATGAAGCATGGCTGGTTTGTCTTCAGCTTTCACTTGCTCTTCACCTTGGGCTTCAATGGATAAGTCTTCTTCAATCTTGTCCTCATGTAGCTGAAGTGAAATTGTGTCAACCTCTTCTTTAGGGCTGAAAATTAGTTGCTGATTGTCCTCCTCATGTAACTCGCCATCAAATGATTCTTCTTCACTCGAACATGCTGCCATGAACTCCTCTTCTTCATGCTCTTCCTTCACAAGTGTGATGGGTTATTCTTCTAAATCAAATCTTTGGAGTGGACTTGTGGCTTCTTCTTCTTTAGATCTTTCACCTATATGAGGGGGCGTCCAAGTTCCAATGCTTGTGAAACAAAGTTGGTCCTTTCTTCATTGATTACTTAGTGGCTGCAAGTCACCTGAACACTTATTAAATTCATCATGAAGGCTTCTAGAGACTTCCTTTTCTTGTGTTAACAATTCATCATCAATCATATGATATTTCTTCCTTGCATATTTAGTCTTGTGGTGAGTCTTAAGGTGCATATCCATGTAATCCTTGAAGGGTATTCTATCCTTAACACATTGAGGAAGAGTTCCATATGCCTTACTCATGTTGAGTACTTCTACCACTTCATCTTCATGAGTTCTACTCTTGCTTGTAGATGTTCCATGTGAAACACATAAATCCTGATTGTTGTTACCTCCATTATTTGCATTGTTCATTAGAGCTTGGAACATCCTCTCAATATTACGTTGGGCATTCTGCTGTTGTTCAACCATCCTCCTCTGATTGTCAATCATCTCCTGTAGCAATTTCTCCATATCTCCTCTAGAAGGGTTGCCTTGTCTTCTGTCTCCCATGTCTTCAACTCTTCTTCTTTGGTAATGATGCAGCAATGGACTAATGTGATCTCTCATGACCCATAGGCTAGCAGGATCTTTGGCTTTGATACCACTGTGATATCCCTTTTTGGGAATATGAAGCCCTAATTCTAATTTTCTGTTGAAACCCTAACTCCTGCTCTAGAATCAAACTTCGAATAATTGAAAATAATCATCATAAATTACATCAAACATCAACATAACTTAACAATTTAATTCACCCAATGATGCAAGTGATATTTACAACCATAAACCATGCATAAACATAGGGTTTCATAACATAAACATAAGATATAAGCCTGCTAATAAAATATGAGGTTTGCTATTACAGACTGCTGAAAATATAAATTTAGTGTATACAGTGATGACAAATAGCTGTGAGACTGTCTAGTTATTAAGTATTGCTTATTGTCCATAATTACATACCCATATTATGCTAGGGAAGACTACAATGAAGGCTGGATACAAGGTGTAGGTCTGTTGTAGTAGATCTGCTCAAACCCTAGTCTCCAAGCAACCAAGACTATCCTCAAATGCAGGTCACTCCTCCTTAGAGAGAGGCGCTCCAGTCCCAGGATGAAGCTGCACTCAAATGTGTCTCAAAGAAGCTATGATCAATGCTCTCAAGTTGATGTATATTTCTGCTCTAAAAATATTCTCCAAATAATTAAGTGCACATGAACTCCCGTGATGGAATTCTCCTAATGTTAATGGAATGGGGTCATCACCATTCAAGGTTGAAGGGCCATCTCCTTAATGCACGACAAAGAAATTGAATTTCTTAGCCATTGGAATAGGAAATATACCAAAGCAAGCATCGATGATTGATGTCCTTGAAATGCCAAATGATTTGTATATATACGCATAATGCCTTATCTATCCTTCTTGGCTAACCTAGGCTTAGGTGCATAATTTAAGTTGCATTATTTTCCCTCCTAGAGTGTCGACCTCCCCCAAGGGATCTTTGTCTAATGAATGGGCGCCAAAGAGAAGTAATTGACCATTATTTTATTTCTTTAATTTTTTCCTTCAAGCGCCATAAGTCATGAGGATAATCATTTATTGGAAATATGATATCTCTTTGTGAAACACCCAATAACCAAAATCTCCATGCTGAGGATGACTCACCCAAGTGAGAGATGATCTCCATGACTCGCCATAGCCAAATATACATGAAAAGGTGTCCTAAGGTGAAATGATAGCATATGTGAAGCCCAAATCTCTGTCGATACCTCGAAGTCCACTAGGAAAGTACAACAATCTTTAGAAGGTGACCATTCCAGAAAAAAGGACATGACAATCCACCAGAGCAAGCAATGTTTGAGCTCCCTATCACTGATCAGGAGAGGGCTACAGTGTTGAAGAACATTCCACCTTCAACATTACCAGTCTTCTATGGCCTAGTGACAAAGGACCCAGATACATTTCTGTTTGAGTTTGATATCCTATGTAGGAGCTATGATTACACTTTAGATGCTCACAGGCTTAAACATTTTCCTACCACACTCAAGGATGTAGCCTTGAGATGGTTTATGGGGCTAGGAAAATATGTCATTCCAGACTGTGATACAATGAAGGACAAATTATTGTAGAAATACCAAGATTACTACAAAGGACATGACAGGAGGAGAGATGAAATCTTTAGGATGTCATAGAAAGAGGAGGAGCCACTGGAAGATTATGTTGAAAGATTCTAGTTTGCCTTGAAGAAAAACCCTCAAAACAAATTGTCTGAAGAATCACTGAAGCTGGTCTTTTTGAGAAGGGTTAATGATGATTGCATGGATGCCCTAAATCTCATTAGGCAAGGTGATGTTTCTCAATCACCTTTTGAATCCATCTGCAAAGTTTGCAGAAATTATTCAAGAACTTTCACTAGACAAGCAAGGAGAGAAAGGACAACTGACACAAGCAAAGCAACCAATGGGGTTTTGTAAGGACCCGACTCATCCTAAATCAAATAACATTAAACTCTGATTTCAAAAATACCAATGAATAAAAATTTTGATCTGGCAGATGTAGGAAATGTGAAATTCTTCCAGAAGTGCTTAATGTATGCTATAGAAATGCGATGAAACTTGAAATTTAGTTTCCTAGAATCATTTAAATCTAGTGAAGATAGAGTACATTACGAGAGAAGTTACATTATGTAAAATAACCTAGAAGAACAACGGATCAGTTCATACCTTAAGTCATGCATTACATCCTACATTCATTTTCGATAGCTTGCTTCTCCTCTAGTAACTGTATCCTTATCATCTACACAAAATTAACTTAACAATCTCATGTTAACACAACTCAGTAATCACTACTCAGAGAATTAAATTCACGATGCTAATTGTAGGACTCCCTACATCCGTTAGCATCCTTCCTACGCAGCCTCTAATTGGGAGTTTTCGGACAGGGTTTGGGGTGTCCATCAAAGCATAAAGGTAAGGAAAATTTTGTCAGGTATTATACTTCAATTGCTATAGTGGACTAGTACAAAAATCATGGGAGTATAGCTAGAGCATGTGGACTGCAGGATATGCACAAAATGGATTTGTTAAGAAGACTTTTGAAACTTTGAAGCAAATGCAATTAGCAGGTGTAAAGCCAAAGTCCATAACATCCGCCAACGTCCTTCACCTTTACGTATGCTAAAAGTAATAATCACAATCATATTTAGGGGATCAGTGCAAGGTTGGAGAAAATGGCTTAGAAGATGAAGGCAGCGGAGTATTTTCTAGATGCAATACATTTACTTAATGTTGTAGAAAAATTATTTCTCTTCCATCATAGTGAAAATTTAACACTTGCATTTGGATTACGATTATCCATCTAATACTAATCCTCAATATTTCATTGAAAAATCAATTACTACTCATAGAAATTTAAAAAAAATCTTTTTTCAGACAATGAACTATTTGACAGAATTTCAAAAAAAAGAAATTATGAGAGGGATTGATCTTACAGGATCCTCCAGCCATCTAGCCCAAAACTATCTCCTAGTGTCCCTCTTCCTCACAATTCTGGAAAATTTATAGAAAAATCCATGCATCCTCCACTCTTGTTTTTTAATGATAATGCATCTTCCATTCTAGTTTTTTTTAGTGATAATGCATCCTCCACTTTTGTTTTTTTAGTGATAATGCATCCTCCACTCTTGTTTTTTTAGTGATAATGCATCCTCCACTCTTGTTTTTTAATGATAATGCATCCTCCACTCTTTTTAATGGATTTGCAAATCTTATCCTCCATTTTTTAAGTGTAATCCATTGTTAAATTGTTTATTATTTGTATTTTTAAATGAATATACATTTTATGTTTAGTTTTCAAATTTAGAATTCAAAAATTGAGTTGTGACATTATTACAATAGTATTTCAATTTGAATTCAAAATTCAAATGTGGGTTGTGACAGGTTTCAAGAGTAGAAATTAGTAACTTGTTGTCCAACATGAAAGAGGATATCATCATCCATATGGCTACACAGCTGGACACTCTTCACATCAAGAAGAAACAAGAAGAGGTGGATGCAATGCTTACTGAGTACTGCCCCAGCTATAGGCAAAGGAAGGCCAATTCTAAATGCAAGAGGGTGGCAAGTATCTAGCAAGAGAAGGTTGAAAGGCTAGAATTTTAGCCATTTGAAGGAGAGGATGGACAACTATTCTACATAGCTCAAACGAGACCTTTGCAGCAAAGACAAGGTATGCCCTCTGATCCACTTAGTTTCAATTCACCCTTTCCTGCTACAAACCAAAATTTCTCTCCTTGGAATACTCAACCATGGCATAGTAATCAAAATCTTTAGCAAAACCCACAATGGCCTACTCCACAACCTAGTTGGAACCAATAGCAGCCAAACCCATGGCCCTAACAAAGTTTCCAAGGTTTGAACTATAACCCCCGATGGCCTACACAACAACCTCAGTGGCAGCCCCAATGGAACAAGGGCCAACAATGGCAACAAAATGCAAATTACCATCAGCCTATGCTTCCATCTCAGCCCCAACAACCAGCAATAATGCCTCCATCCACTCCTCAAACTCAACCTCCTAGACCTAACCAACTCCCTACCCAACCTGCACCTAACCCTAACAATAAGCTTGTTCAATTGGCATATATTAACGAGGTGATGCAATAACCCACCTATGGGGTAGAGGTGAGTAATGTTCATCTCAGATCAGGGAAGCAACTTGCGGGCCCTTCATCTCCCCAAATTACAGAACTTAAAGATGAAGAACCCACAGAGCAAGCCTCAGATAAGCCACCTTTGGAGCCCGAATCAAATCAGGACCCTCAGACCACTTTACATATGAAGCCTCCTTTCCTTGAATGCTTGGCTATCCAGAAGCAACTAGCATAGGTTGAAATAGACCTTGTAGGCCAGTTAAAAGATATAAGCATAAAAATTCCCTTAATCCAAGATATCAAAGATATTCCTATCTATACTAAGACTATTAGAGATCTATGTATAAAGAAACCAAGAAGGAAGAGAATGGACCCAAAGATAGTCCATGTTTTGGGTAACCTTACTGACATAATGTTGGGGAATATAACTGTTCCCAAATATACAGATCCATGTAGTCGAGTAGTGGATGTCAAAATCAATGGGACTATGATCAAGAATACTTTGATAGACTTGGGTGTTGCAATTAATGTAATGACCAAGGAGACAATGCAGATGTTGTAGTTAAACAACCTTAGGCCTACTTAGATAGTTTTGCAATTAGTTGATAGGTCTACAGTTAAACCTGAAGGGGTCATTGAGGACTTGGTAATTGCATTAGATTCCTGGGAATACCCTGTTGATTTTATAGTACTACAACCCAAGGTCAATCTCGTTGGTTATCCTCTTATACTAGGTAGACCGTGGCTTTCCACAATAGATGCATTTATAGGTTGTAGGTCAGGAAATATGATCATATCCAATGGGACTGTGACCAAGAAGTTGGTCTTATATCCACCAACCCAACCATACCATGAACTTGAGCAAACCATCTGGCCTACATTGGATGATGAGGACAGCTATTCATTGCAAACCTTGATGACCGTTGAGCGTAGCCCCTTGCTAGATATCCAGAATGAAGATGAGTTGATAGCTCACATTATACAAAATGACTGTAGGAGGCACTCGCACCAACAGGACTATTTATCCTGCTTGCAAGATCCCTTGAGAAGCATAATACCAACTAGTTCCTCAGAGGAGGTATCCCAAATATTTCATACTTTATTACCCCAAAAATACTTACCAGTAATACCTAGCCTTGATATGTCCTTTGTATAAGAAATGTCTAAACAATTAGAAATCAAGCCAGGAAAGATGTTGACTGTTAATAATGCATTGACTAATGAACAGCAGCAATCCCTACATGCAGTGTTGCAGGCACACTCGGTAGCATTTGTATGGGATTACAGTGACATGAAAGGCATTAATCCTGCCTTATGTATGCACAAAATTTACATTGATGATGGCCACATACCTATAAGGTAGCAGCAGCGATGCATGAACCCTGCTCTAAGAGAGATAGTGAAATCTAAACTTCAAAAGCTTCTGGATGCAGGATTTATATACCTCATTTCAGATAGTGAATGGGTTTCACCATTGGTAATAGTTCACAAGAAAGGTGGCAAATGGTGAGTTTATGTTGACTACAGGGAACTAAGTGCTACCACCAGGAAAGATCACTTCCCAGTGCTCTTTATTGACCAAGTTCTTGACTCTTTGGCAGGGAAGAAATATTTCTCATTTCTTGATGGCTTCAATGGCTATAACCAAATCAAGATTGCACTAGAGGATCAAGATAAGACAACATTTACCTGCCCTTAGGGGACCTATGCATATTATGTCTTGCCTTTTGGTCTGTGCAATGCTCCAACCACATTTCAAAGAGCAATACTTAGTATTTTCTCTTATTTTGCCCATGACAACATGGAAATTTACATGGATGATTTCACCACATATGGTGAGACATATGATGAAGCCTTGCACAATTTGGAGAAAGTTTTAAAGAGATGCATAGAGCACAATCTATCTTTGAGTAATGAAAAATGTTTTATGATGATGACATAGTGCATTGTCTTGGGACATTTTATCTCAAGTGTTAGAAGACAAGTTGACCCAAAGAAGATTGAAATCATATCTAACCCTGCCTATTCCACAAAGACAGAAGGATGTAAGGAGCCTCCTTGAACATGCAGGTTATTACAGGCGGTTCATTCAAGATTTTTACAAAATTGTTGCCCCTCTGTTTACTCTGTTGACAAAAGACATTGACTTTGAATGGACCCTAGACTGTCAGAATTTATTTGAGAAGCTAAAAGTAGCCTTGAAACAAGCTTCAGTTCTAAGAGGTCCAAATTGGACATTGCCTTTTCATAGCCACACTGATGCATCAGAGTTGCCAATGGCGTAGTCTTAGGCCAGCAAGAAAGAAGTGAAGAATATGTAATATACTATATCAGCAAAAACCTACAGGGAGTTCAGTTGAACTACACTGTGACAAAAAAGGAAATGTTAGCTATTGTTTATGCCATTAACAAATTTAGACACTACATTACTGGCTATAAAGTGTTCATACATACAGATCATACAACAATCAGATATCTGATGAATAAGCCAATAGTGGGTGGAAGACTTGTAAGATGGTTGTTGTTATTGCAAGAATTTGACATAACAATAGTTGACAAGCCAAGAAAGGCTAATGTAGTTGCTGATTTTCTGTCTAGACTGCCTACACAATCAGCAAAAGGAGTGGTTGATGACTTTTTTTCCTGATGAGCATCTATTTTCTCTAAACATGCACACTCCATGGTATGAAGATATAGCTAATTATTTGGTCACAGGGTAGATTCCAAGTTATTTTTCTCCAAGGGAGAAAAGACAATTCACAAATGCTTCCCTTATTCTTGGAATTCTGGATTCCTATTCTACACTGGCCCAGATAACATTATGAGAAGATGTATCAAGGAGGATGAAGTGTTTGATATATTGAAGGCATGTCATGATGAACCCTATGGTGGACATTTTGTAGCCAAAAGGATGCCCTTCAAGATCTTAATAACATGATATTACTGGCCAACACTGCATAAAGACTCTGTCAAGTACATACTAGAAGCTATGATCAGTGCTAGAGAATGGGGAGACCTACAAGAAGTGATGAAATGCCTTTGCAGCCCCAAATAGCATTAGCTCCTTTTTATAAGTGGGGGTTAGATTTTTTTGGCCCTATCTCTCCTACTTCAAACAACAAGGCATATATACAGGCATGCACTGATTACTTAACCAAATGGGTGGAAGCTAAAGCTTTGCAGTTTGCCAGAGATGGAAATGTGGCAAAATTCTTATATGAGGAAATCTTCACTAGGTATGGTGTACCTAGGGAGATAGTGACTGATCAAGGACCCCAATTCACATCAGACTTAATCACCAAACTGGTGGAGGAGTATCAAATCAAACACAAGAAGTCTACCCCATATCACCCTTAGGCTAATGGTCAAGTTAAGGTTACAAACAAGGAAATTGAGAATATATTGACAAAAATAGTATAGCTTTACAGAAGAGATTGAGTTTCCAGGTTACCAAAAGTTGTTGGGGCATATAGAACCACATGGAAGACAACTATAGGATTCACTCCTTATGAATTGGTTTATGGCAAGACAACAGTACTGCCTATAGAGTTTGAATGCAAAACTCTAAGGATAGCAGTGGAATTGGGGATGGACTTGACAAAGGCTCAAAAGGAAAGGTTACAACATTTGAATGCTCTTAATGAAATTAGATTAGAAGCCATCCACCACACAGAGGTTATTTAGAAACAAAGAATTAAATGGCATGATAAGTATATAAAGACTAAAGAGTTCACTGTTGGTGATTGGGCCCTTCTCTATGATTCCAGATACAAAGATTTCAAAGGCAAGCTTCAATCTTGATGGCTAGGACCATATGAGATTCAACATGTATTCCCTAATGGTGCAGTTCAACTACAAACCATTGATGAGGTCAAATTTTTATTACAGGTAAATGGACATAGGCTGAAACTTTATAAGAAACTACTTCAAAAAGATGATTCTATTGTCTCTCTAACAAATCAGTATGGTGCTCACAATGATATTAATGAAGGCTCTAAAACACACAAAGATGTACTGATAGAAAGTGATCCACAAATCCTGTCTAGTGATGCAGAGGTTGAGTTGCATGACTCAACCCCTGTCACTGAGACTTAATTTATATTACTTTGCAATTCACATGAATGCATAGCACATTACCCATGGTGAACATAGTTAGCTCTAGAGGGATCTATTCTTCACTCTCAGTTGGGACCTGTTATAGTCAGGACCTAAAATAATGGATATGTAAACATTCAGTCGGGACCTAAAATAATGGATATGTAAACATTCAGTCGAGACTTGTACTGGAGGTACTCGTAGTAAGACCTGTCTACAGACGTCTTCAACACTTTGTCAAAAAGTAAACTATTTTCCCGTGCATTCCATTTCCTCTACACATGCTTCATTCATTTTGAATAAATCAAACACCGCCGCAAAAGTGTTCAACTCACACTCACGAGTTGTTCGATCAAGCATTGTGAGTTATCACCTCACATCACTTCTGAAGTACCCGCCACCTTACCATTCACTCTCATGCATTTCATCTTTCTCACATCAAATAAAATTCCAAGTATGTGTTCTCCAATTTTGAGGTGCGCTGATCATTTACTTCCATAACATATGTACATAAGGTAACTTTCAATGATTAACTTAGATTTCTTTCTATATTCATTACTACTCTTCATTTAATTAATGCATGCAAAAATATCTATCACCATTCAATTTCATAATTACTCTTTCTTCCATATCAATTCACACGTGAAGTGAGGTCACTTCACCCATTAGTTGGGGGGAGGGGTTAAATTTTTTTATTTTCGCCACCCAAGTCTTTAGAGTTATCAGATAGAATTTTATGTCATTTTTCCAAAGATAGTAAACCTACCCTATTTCATCCAAATTGTGAACTTATTACCCTATGAGTGAGATAAGATACAGAACTTTGCATAATAGAGAGCTCCAAAAGTTACAGTTGGGGGGAATAGGAGAAGGCAGAAATTGTAGGTTCTTCTGAAGGTGGTAGAATTGGAGTTGTGCAGAAAATGAAAATTTTGGAGGTTGAAAAATACAAAGATAATGGAAGGTGATGTGATAAGATGAGAACCATCTATGCACAAGGAAATATTAGAGGATATGATGGTTGTCCCACTCTTCACCAGAGTGGGATGGCTAGACTACTTCTTGAAGTTGACATAATATGATAATGAAATGGCGAAAGAATTTGTAGCTACATTGCAATATGATGAGGTAACAGTTAGGGGATTGGTTGTAGATGCTTCTGAAATGGCCATTGCCCAAGTTATAGGATTGCCACGTACAGAGTCTGAATATCCAGCTCGTGCTAATGTAGCTACAGCAAGAGAAGAATTCTGCGAGCGTGGAGAAAACCTGGACTCAACATCTCAAGGTACAAAGAGATTGTCCCTTCCATTCTTTTGGGGAAAATGTGCTTCTTATATCATTAAATACTTTACCTATGATGGTCGACACAATTTGTTATATATTGTGCACTTTAAGTTGCTAAATCACTTATACCATGATAAATTAGTCAATGTTCCCAATTTCCTCTATAACATGTTGAAGAGGATGGCATCCGAATATCAGAGGAAGCAAATGGACACCACATTGTCCCATCACTACTTAATAGCCCTATTGGTTAAGAGAAGCCTGAGAATTTTGTATGTGACTCGGCAAGCCAAGATCACCTGCAACCAAGACAAGCTTCCACACAAAGATGACAAGAGAAGATGCTAAAACAATAGAGCAATGAATCTATACAAAGATCATGTGAAACTGTGTGAAATACAATGAGTGAGCCTTGCTTATAAAGGCAAGGTGAGAGCTAGAAGGGTGGAGATATTCCTCTAACATGTGTCAATTAAAGGATGATAACTAATTGCACATGCGGAGGATAAGACAACTCACTCCAACTATCAACAACTCAACACACAACTAGACTCAACTAGTGACACCTAGAAGACTCACTAAGTCAACTTAACATGTGAATTATGTGTTCACACCAACACCCCCCCTTAAGTGCAACTTAAGGAAGTAGTTGACTAAAACAAAGATACAATGATGGATGGGTCCCAGCTACTAGGCCATGTTAGGTGCCCATGTACAACAAATCTCAAGTGGAGAAAAGGAGAAAACTTCATGGGACAAAACTCCTCTCCAAAAGTGAGAATGCAGAAAACAAATGAAATATGTGATGGAAGGAGGACTCAAGACTCCCCAAGGAATACATCCAACACATATATACAACCAATTACCCCCCCATAGGAGAGCAAGTTGGAGACTATAGGTCCCTCCCACAATGAAGTAGCTCCTATGCCGATGGTGTATGTCTGAAGATGAACACTGGAAAGTGTCATGTACCTGCAAACAACATTCCTCCCCTTAGGAAGAAACAAGTCCAAAGGCTGATGTCAAAGAAACTCCATCTCAAGGTATGAGGGAAAAAGCCTCATGATGTATGTTGTCTCTAAAAACTGCTCAAGTGTCCACAAGTCACAACCAAAAGATGTCACATAATCAGGTGCTGCATGCCCAATCAAAGAATGTGACAATCCAAGACAAGATGAAAACTCAAGATCATCAATCTCCAAAGACGAAGAATCCTCCGAATGATGCTCAGGATACTCCAACTCAATGTCAAACTGTAACAAGTGAAGAGGAGAAGATGGTGCCTGCTCAGTAGAAGAGTCAACTATGTCCTCCAAGTCATCACAATAGGACTCATAAAACAAGTCTGCAATACATGTCAAGTACTCATCCCAAAAACCTGTATCTAGAAGACAAAGAATATCCTGCTCAAATGAAGTGGATGAAGCTATGTCAATGCCAATCTCTGTAGAAGCAGGAGAAGGAGGAAGCTCAAAACTAGTCTCAGGAACCAAAGTAGACACAAGAACACCAAGGTTCAAGTGACCAAACTTCTCCTTAGAAACATGATTCACACTTGATGAATGAGTGTGAATATCAACCAATGGATCTACATCATCATCATAAACAAAATGGGAGAAAGTGTACAAGTGAGATGCATGATTAGCCATCCCAACAGCAATGATATTTCTGTTTTCCAAGTCCTGAATGATCACAGAATCAAGAGTGAACTCAACTGTCTTCCCTGTACCACAATGAAGAATCTAGTAGATGGAAAGGAGATTGGTTGTCAAGGAAGGTATAGAACACATTGTTGAATCTATTCTGACCAACATCAATAGTTCCTTTTCCAGTTGCATGCATTTATGTATTGTTACTTATCAAAATAGGTGGCGAAGTACATGACTAAAATGAAGAGAACATCCCCTGTGAAGATGCCATATGATGAGAAGCTCCCGAATCAAGAAGCCATCTCTCTGACTATAGACTTGTAGAAGCAAAGAGTGCTTGTCCTTTTCCTTTGTCTGTCCCATAAGCAATGCCTACTATTCCTGTAGATGTAGATGATGATGGTGGCGAAGAAGAAGACTTGGGTAAAACTGTTGTTGATGGAGAATACTCAATGTTATGTTTTTGAAGAAGTTGTGACATCTCTTCAAACTTTTTCTTATAACATTTAGTCTCATCATGACACAATTTCTTACAATAAGAACACTTTGGCTTCTTCTTCTTATTGGACTCCTCTTTGGAAGAAGAGTTGGGGGTTTTCTTTGATTCTTTCTCTTGCTCATTAGACTTTGAATCCTTTTGTTTCTTTCCCTTATTATGTGAAGCCTTAGGATCTTTTGTGCTTTGTCTTGCAACTAGAGCCTGTTTTCTAGGAGACTTCAATGTGCCCATGTGTAGTAGCTTGGCTTGTTCTCTTGTGAGTTGTGCAGCAAACTCCTCAAGTGAAGGCATAGTAAACTTACTACCAAAGGCATCCATTGTAGCATAAAAGGTAGAAACATAAACTGAATATGCAGGACCCAATTTTGCAAGAATAGATAGAATCAATTGTTCATCTTCTTTCTCAAGACCACATTGTTTGAGTTGCAACCTAAGAGACTTAAACTTGGTGAAGAAGTCTTTGATTTGTTCAAAATCTTGACGATTAAGTGTAATTAGCTCATTCTTCAATTTGAACCTTCTTATCTTATCTTGCTTGCCAAATAGATTGTCCAGTGTTGTCCATATCTCATTTGGTGTTGTACAAGACTCAACATGAAATCTCAGATCTAGAGAAATAGCAAGACCAAGTGTGCCAAAGGCCTCATCTCTTTTATCTAACCATTTTCTTCTCTCAGTAGCACCTGTGGGTTCAGGATCTGTGCCTAAAGTTATTCTATGTAACTTTTATTTATACAACACAAACTCCATGTTTTTCTTCCATTCAAGATAATTATAAGGAGTTAAAAGTGGAAATTGAGGCACATCCATGATGAAAAAGAAATACAACAAGACAATAACACCCCTTTACTATGTAAGAGAGCCCCCCTAATTTGTTGTGGCACTTTATACTTAGTGCATTTTACAATTGTCCTCAAAGGACCAAAATTGGGAAAACAATTAAATCTCTTAAAAAAGATATCTGAGTGGGTTTACAATCATTCACAATGATGTATCACAGCAAACAAATCCTCTCAAAACAAATTTCAAGTATCAAAATGCTCAAGTTATCAATCAAATGCCAAAAATTCAACAAATGAAATAAAATACAAATAGAGTAGAATCTAAGAAAAGTGCATGGATGGCTGTGTAGATCTCCTGAATACCTTTCCAATGCTGCTTGAATCACAAAAATTAGAGATCGTGGCAAAAAGTTATGAGCTCAGGAGCCAAAAAAAGATTTGTCTTCAACCTGCAATAAATGTTGTCAAACAACAAAATTTGTGAAAATGACTAATACCACTGCGAAGTGCTCTCTGTCATCTTTTCGTTGATATATAATTTGCCTGATTTTGACACCATGGGCAAAAGTTGTCCAAAAAGAAAAAAAAGCCTACTTTAGGACTTTTGGGGGCAAAACAGTTCCCCCTGACGGAATATTCCCTTGTCTGAATATTCCACAGTTGCCGAAAAACCACTTGTTTGTAGAAAAAAAAACACCCTTTGAGGTAAAAACAACGCTAGTCTACACAAAACCACTACCTATGGTGCAAAATTGCTAGTTTATAGGGCGAAAACCACGATCTGCAAGTCAAAAAAAATGCCTTAGATTTGGTCAAAACCACTAATCAGAGGTTGAAACTACCAGTTTGTGTACGGAAACCACTAGTAGGGAGAAATACCTCTTGTGTGCAATGCCGACAGGTTTAAAACATTAAACCGTCGAATGCTGCAAATAATCCACCAAAGACTACAAAGAAAACAAGTGATACCATCACCAAAGATTCTTTGCTTGTGATCTAAACCGTCGATACTAAGAAGAAAAAAATAATGCCTATGACCGCCTTCATGCTGGTTTTACAACTGGTGTGTTAGAAGACCATCAGAGAAACAAACTTAAACTACCCACTGCCACTAGTGACTGTTCAGAAGATGTCAACAGTAAACAAAAAACCGTTGATCACAAAAGAAACACCCGGAGACCACAAATTGCTGACAGGATGATATGAATGGCAACTATTTAGTTTTGATCGTCGACTGCTGAGAAGACCATTAGTAAAACTTAACAACCAACAAGTATAGAAAAACTTCACCTTGTGAGATGAAATTACCCGTCGTTAAGAAGGAAACGCCACCGATTTTTCTGCAGTCGTAGTCAAAGATTTGAGAGCCGATGGATTTCATCAGACCACAGATGGAAATTTCTTACAATGTAAGACAATTCTAAGCAATTAAATGCTCCGGCCAATGTGGATCTGCCGCCCAAAATTATGATGCCTGAGTGTAGGTTTTAAAACTCTTTTTGATCGCCAAGTATTGAGATGTGCCACCTAACGACAATCAAGAATTGATTGCTTGTATTCAAATGACTACTGAAAACTGCAGCAAAAATTACCAGTGGATGTCAGAAAGATCTAATGCAACCAGCAAAATTCACCGAGGCAGGTCTAAATGTTGATCAGTGGATCTGACCTACCGAGTAATGTAAGGGCTGGAAAAACACAGGATCGGCCGCAGATATTGAAGCCTTAAACAATGCTGAGTGCCGACATGAATCCTTTAATGCTGACGGGGACTTAGATCTCCCAGCAATAATATATCCGCTGATGGTTTAAGACCGTTGACTGGTTCAGATGCCTGCCAACGACGTGTATTTCCTGCCAAGAGTGGATCCATGGCCCGTTTTCAAACCACCGGTGGAATTGAAAGTGTCGGTCATTATTTTAGGGCCTGTAGATGCAGCTACGTGGTACCCTCTCTATGGCTATTAACAGCGTACCCTGCAGAGAGTACAAAGGGTATTTGCAAACAAAAAGAAACCACAGAATATACTTGAAACCAGCAATCTAGTAGGAAAAACAAATTACCCGAGGATGTAATACACCAACAACACTCAGATTCGACGATGACAGGCCAAAGATCTGATGATGCAGCGATGACGTAGAGTACAACGCAGGGAGAACACTGATGCAGTGCTTGCGTAGTGATGGTACAGGGGTACAGATTTTTTGCCAAGGGATCGAGGGCAAAAAAAAATCCCAAATTTTTCGATGACAAAATTTGGCGAATGAATAGCTGATCTATACATATTTGGGCCTCTTGATCGCAACCGTGATGTCGGATTTGCTCCAGGATGCTCCTATGATGCTGCTCCCAGCAAAACCTCTCCAATGAGGGAAGTAAATTACAGATTAGGCTCTGATACCATGTAAGAGTCAATGTGACTCAGCAAGCCAGGATCACCTGCAACCAAGACAACCTTCCACACAATGATGACAAGAGAAGATGCTAAAACAATGGAGCAATGAATCTATACAAAGATCATGCGAAGCTGTGTGAAATACAATGAGTGATCCTTGCTTATAAAGGCAAGGTGAGAGCTAGAAGGGTGGAGTGAAAGGTGGAGATATTCCTACAACATGTGTCAATTAGAGGATGATAACTAATTGCACATGTGGAGGATAAGACAACTCACTCCAACTATCAACAACTCAACACACAACTAGACTCAACTAGTGACACCTAGAAGACTCACTAAGTCAACTTAACATGTGAATTATGTGTTCACACCAACAAATTCAACATCCACAGGTTGATTGGAATGCCTTTAAACAATGCACAGATATCACAACACAATTGGAAGTACTTGAAGCAAAGGATGAACCTCAACATGAACCTGAACCTGAGACTGAACCTGAGCAAGAAGAGCCACATGAGGAAAATACTCCAGAAGATAGGCCAGTGGCAATAGAGAAACCCTCATCTTCTACAAACCCTAAAGCTATGAGAGGCACTGCTTTAACATTTGCTAAGAAAAAGAGGAATAGGAAAGGTGTTGAGAAACATAAGGGCATTGTAAAAGAAGAGGATGTAGGGGAAAAGAAGAAGATAAGTAAAAAGAAGAGGAAAAGTGAAGTCAAACAGGAAACTGTTACTCCCATGCACTTAGGAAGGTTGAAAAGGTAGAGTGTTAAAGAAAGGATTGTTGAGGAATAGGGGTAGGAGGAAAAAGGTGAAGGACAACAACACCATGATTCAATGTTGTTGGACACAGACTTAGACAAAGAAGGGAACACCCCTAAGAATGACCCTGCTGATGCTCATGAAAATATCAATGTGTCTACTAAGAGGAGAAGGTATGTTTCTTCATCTTCTAATTTTGACTCAGAAGATATGTGTATTGTAAAGAAGATGGGAAATTCAATTCCTAGTAGCTCTACTAAGGAAATTTTTTATATCACTGGGGATGATGTTGATGAAGGTTTAAATTTTGAAAAGGAAAAAGAATTGTTAGAGGATAGGAATATAAGAAAAGAGCTTCAAGAAGCTCTTGACAGGATAAAGCAATTAGAAGAACAAGTGAAAGGATATGAGGAGAAGGACAAAGAAAAGGAGAAGAGAATACAGGAATTGGAGGAGAAAATTCAAACCTACGGCCATGGAACCAACTTAGATTTGTTAGCTCAGATGGCCAAGAGTAAAATAAAAAATGAAGAAAATGAAGCACTAAATCCACAACCTCATGTAGCAAAGCCTCCAACATATCACACCAGTTTGTTTTTAGGATTTGAATTGATGAAAGTTACTCACAAGTCCAAACAAGAAAAAGAAAGTTGGGAGGAAGAAAAACAAACTCTTAATGCATCATTAGAAGGTGAGAATTTGGAGTTGAAAAGGTTGGAAGGTAAATTGACTGAGGTAATATACAGAGCCATTCAGATCATTGCATGTAGACCTCCACCTAGGGTGTATGCATTATTTCTAAAGGAAAAATATCTTAGTTTTCAGTTCAATAGGTTCATTAATGATCAAGCTGCTTTACATTTAAGGCATATTTTTTTTAGCTATTTCAAAGAAGTCAACCTGGAGGAGCAAGATCAACTATGTGACTATTGTTTACACAACTATCTAATGGTAGAGGATACCGAATGGAACGCCTCAATTTATGTTAGGGATTTACAGGTTAGAGCACTATCATCCTATTTCAAGAATGAGCAGCTCATAGGTGAATTAATGGACAAATATGAAGAACAAGAAAAAATAGTGGCATTGTAGATCAAAAAAGAAGCACTGAACCGAATGTAATCCTTACTCAATTGTTGACACTCCTTTCTCACAAGGGTCTAGGAAAGATAATCATCGATTTGAAACTCTAAGATTACAGAAGGATACAACAGTTGGTAGTACCTATGCTTCAAAATTGCCTAAGGTATGTCCAAAGCAGATGGAATAGTCTGACCCCAGCATTGCAAAGGAAAGAGCCTCACTTTTTCCATAATTTTATAAATATGTTTGAAAGATTGCGCAAGTACATCCATATTTTAAAACAAACAGGAGTGGGATGGCTGCCACTTACTTATCATCCTCCCATTCTCCTCTATCTAGTACCACACTGGACAGGAGAAAAGAATGATGAATGTAGGAAGGCAGAATAAGTCAAGATGGATAGGCTTGCATGTTATAATGGTTTCTACCTTAAGCAGGAGGAGGGAGTCAGAGAAGTGATGGACCTTAGGCAGATCACCTTGCATTACAATCTTTTCCCCTAGATGTTTAATTCAATATTTTGCTTGAGGATAAGCAAAAGGATAGTTGGGGGGAATGATGGGTTTAAATATTGGCCTCTGTTGTATTATTTTTTCATATGCTTTCAAACCTTTTCCACATGATCTTCTAGATACTTTTCAAACATTACCATCATGATATACTATCTTTTTATATACTTTGCAAGACCCTGAACCTATTTTGTTAATATGAAATATGATGATAATATTTACCAATTGAATGATTTGAACATGAGTATGTATGTAATATAGATGAAATTCTATGGTTTAATTATGGAGGTTATTTGTGTGCATATGTTTTATGAATTAACCCTTATGCAGCAACAAGCACGTCGCATCAAGGAGAGTAGAATTTGTAGCAAGTCACAGAACAAGAGAATTAAAGGAAGTTCAAGTCAAGCCGCCAAAAGTGTAGGCAGCTGGAAGCTGAATGTGAACCATTATGGGAAGGAATAAATATAGAAGAAGTAGACTTGTTCCAAGACCCTAAACGCAACTTATGTGTTTTTCATATGAGTCGTTGCATAGGAATTCTTATTTGAATAGGATTCTCCTTCCTCTGTTCAATTAGAATCAATAAGTCAATCTTAACTCTGTATTCTAATATGTAGGAATGGATTAATGATTGTAGTTAGTTGGTAGTTGGATAAGACTCTCCCATTTTTGTATAAGTTAAGGGATGAGCTCAGAGTCAAGTTAGTTACTTTGTTATCCAGTTATTCAGTTGTTGTTTTTATTCAATATTAGAAGCTCTAGACATGAATTGTTGAAATGCAATTATTGAATACAATCTAAAAAGAAGATTTTGTTTGTGATATGAAATGAATGGAACTATATGCCATGTGGATGCATGAGTATCTAAGTTAGATTTGATTTCTAGCTAAGTGAGTCAGTCCCCTAAGCTAACCACTCAAGGTACTGATCTTTACTTCATTTATTTTCTTATTCATTCATGCATTCTTGTTAAAGTTGTTTTCTATTGTTTTATAAATGCATTGTGAGTTAAGTAGAATACTCTTGTTGATAATTACAGTAGTTGTGGTTCATGAACAAATGTATAATTGATCCATCTTAGTCCTCCAGAGGTTAGCATTAGCTTTCTCATCATTTTGAATGGTTTTGGATTAGTTATGTATTTTCCTATTGTTAGTAGTTATCTACAACTTATGCTGAAGGTACCCGTAGCCACTAGATTCTGTAACTATTTTTATTGTTCTTGCATTTATGTGAATTCCAGCAAAGTAAAATAATATGAGTAGGTTTGGATAAGATAGTTTAGGAGAAAATGAGCCCCTAAAGGCACATACAATGCAGTGCCATCATAAGCTTATGCTCCTTGGTTGATAATTTAATGTGGGAGTACAATGTCAAGTGGACTGTTCATATAGGTTTACCCCTGAATTATGTTAAGTCTGCAACGCATTAGTTTTCCTCTACAGAAGTTTAACTTAGTTGCTGATTTTCTATCTAGATTAAATATAAGTGGAGATGATCAGTCTATAAAAGATGGATTTCCAGATGAAAACTTAGCTTTTGTTTCCACTAACACTCCATGGTTTGTTGACATTGCCAATTTCTTGGCAACAAGGTTGTTTCCCTCAAATTTCATATCAAAAGAAAAGAAAAGACTGGTAAAAGAAAGTCTATTTTACAAATGGTTGAATGGTATGCTATTTAAATGTGAACTTGATTTTGTGTTGTTCAGGTGTGTAAGAACTAATAAGATATTTGACATATTAAGAGCCTGTCATGATGAACCTATAGGGGGACACTACTCCTTCCACGGGACAATCCATAAGGTCTTAGGAATTAGATATTACTAGGCCTCACTTCATAAAGATGTTAAGAAATATGTGAGGTAGTGTGATCAATGCCAGAGAATGGGTCAACCTACACTTACTAATGAGATGTCCCTCCACCCTCAAATTGTTTTTGAACCTTCTAACCAGTGGGACCTAGATTTTGTTGGTCCAATATCACCATCATTTGCAAGAAAGGAATATATCTTAGTATTTATAGACTGTGACAAAATGAGTAGAAGTCCAAGCACTAAAATTTGCCAAAGAGGAAAAGGTTGCTAGCTTTTTATATAACAATATTTTCTTGAGGTTTGGAGCACCTAGAACAATTGTTTCAGATAAAGGTCCACAAGTCATCTCACAAGTAATCCATGCATTCACAAATCTATACCAATTCTTACATCAGAAGTCTTCACCCTATCATCCACAAGCCAATGGCAAGGTACAAGTAACAAATAGAGAACTAGAAAACATTTTGACAAATATAATAATAGTAAATAGGAAGGATTGGGCAAGCAGGCTCCATGAAGTTATATGGGAATATAATACCACCTAGAAAACAACTATAGGATTCTCTCCATATGAGCTAGTCTATGGCAATAAACCAATTTTACCCATAGACTTTGAGTTGTAAACTCTCAGAACATCCATGGATATTGGACTTGAGTTGATAATAGCACAACAAAATTGTGTCCTCCACCTTAATGAGTTAGATGAAATTAGACTTGAAGCAATTCAACAGGCAAAGTTAATTCAACAACAAATAAAACTTTAGCATGACCAGCATATCAAACAAAGGAAATTTTAGGTAGGAGATTGGGTCCTCCTAGTTGATTCCAAGTTCAAATAATTCAAAGGCAAGTTGCAAACACATAGGATGGGACCCTATGAAATTAAAGAAATTTATGACAATGGGACTGCCCAGCCACCACCAATTGATGGAGAACACAAGACACTTTTGGTAAATGGACATAGGCTTTGCCTTTATCAACATCTATCCACCAAAGAGGAATTTGTCAAAGATCTGTGCTATGTAAAAGCATTTTTCTCTTTTATTCAAATAGACATATGAGTTCATTAAAAAAAAAAAAAAAGAATTGAAAACCAACAAATGGTGGTTCTTCCACAAAAAAAAACCAAGAATTGAAAACCAACAAATGGTGATTCTTCCTCCAAAATAAAAGGAAAAAATAATCAATAAATAATGAAAATTAGTCAATGCAGGGACAAATCTAAAGCATCTTATGGGCATTTCTAGCGTATCTTTGGTGAGCAACTCACAAACACCTCTAAAGCATTTCAAGTGCACTCCTCACGCATCTCACCCAGCCATATGTCACCACGTACGACCAATCCAAAGAAGCTTGAAATAGAAGTGGCCCCACCATGAACATGTTGATGAAGACAAAGGACTAACATGCTGACGAAGACAAAGGACTCATGTGTTGATGCAGAAAAGGAGTCGAAAACTTGACAACTCAACATATTGAAAAGACCGTACATTATTACTCTTGTACTTTAACTAATTAAAGATATTTTCTCAATAATTTAGAAGCAAGTCCATCATTACTTTCCACCATCACTCTATGCATGAAACCATCCATGTCTACACACTTCATTCACCAATAATTGAAACATACCCCCAAGCTAGGCGAAAATTATTGTCATTACATGCAAAGTGCCAAAGTGGCGGTATTCGCCTAAAATAGAAATAATCACCTTTCATCATGGATTTTCCTCACATTCATTTCATGTTTTGCATAATAATGACCTCTCAAGTTCATCTCCTCAATTAACTCACTATAGGAACAAATGGTATTCTAGCTCCCATGCATTCACACAGTAAATATTATCAGCTTTTCGACCCTAGTTTAAACATAACCCTCTATCTACGTCAATGATAAGGGGCTCAAGAAGAAGTTTGAATCAAACTTTGTCCACAAATTCCTACTTGACAAAGATGCAGCTCAAATATTCAAAAATGCGGGATGGTTAGCTTATGGAGAAATTCAAGGGTTTTCAAGAAGACATTGTGGAAGAGTTTGTCAGTAATCTTCGGAATGACCATACCATAGTGAGGGGTGTCGACATCTCTATTTCCTCTACTAGTATCATTAGCCCCATCTCCAGACTATCAGATGAAGGTGAGAAATTCTATCACCTCAAGACCCATTATTCTAAATTAATTCAAAAAAATTATAGTGAAGGAGAACTAGAAATAACAATGCTCGTCAATAAAAGAGAACAAAAAGCAATTATTCAGGAAAGCCTCCTAGAGCCATGGGAAACTATAACAACATGGTTGATGAAATATTTCACTTGTGATGGCCAACTTTCTATAGTTTTCAGGCCAATTATGAAAATGCTAATCCATCTCAGGTATGACCAAGACCATCTAGAATACATAGTCAATCTTCCTCATTTCTTGTATATTGTGTTGGTAACCATGGCCACTAAATATCAACAAGATAGAGGCCCCATAAAATACCATGGGCTTGTCTTCCTCATTTGAAATAATTATTGCATACCCAAACACAGAGGAGAAGCCAATTGGTGGGCCTTTTTAGAAGGGTCATATGTGGAAAAATCAAAATCTAAATGGGGTAAAACAAAGCAAAAAGGCAAGCAAAAGAAAGTAGTTATAGAGGAACATGTTCTCTAGCTTCTCTACCTTCCTAGGCTCTAGAGAGGAAGAAAGGGAAAATAGTCAGAGGAGCCTTCTTAGGCTCCAAAAATGAGGAGAAGGAAGATAGTTATAAAGGAGCCCTCTCAGGCTTTGGAAAGGAATAAAAAAGGAAAAGCGGTTACAGAAGAGAAAAGAAAGAAAATAAAAATAGCTAAAACGAATCTATCTCTAGCTCATCCAAAAAACCCTATCGTAACAATCGTTGAGGATAGACCCTCTCCATCTACCACTCTAGCAACACTAGAGGAGGAGGAACTACACACTATTTATTTAGAAACAAAAGAACAATAAGGAGTTTCAAAAAGGTGAGAACAATCATCACCTCAGATGCTCTAGAGAAACAAACACTGGAGTTCCTCACTCAACAAGAAAAGGACTCCTAACTTGGTGCTAAGATTATCATCAAGCTTCAGACTAGCCATCAATTTGCCTTAGAGGAGGATTTCCAAAAGCATACTATAAACAAGGTTGACCCATCTTGCACACCTGAAAGCACAACAGAAGCATCAACAAAAGTAGAGGTTGAAGTAGAAGCAGAAGCACAGAGCCAGTCACAGCACACATATTATGAGGATATAGAGATTTCAAAGGAGCAATAACAATAGGAAGAAATTGCAAATTTAAAACAATTGCTTTAGGATGAACACCTTGTTGTTTTAGCTCTAAAGGACAATATTAGGGAAAGAGATGTTGTTCTAGAGACAAAGGAAAAATAAAATTTAACCCTCACTCTTGAGGAAAAAGATGCCACCATAGTAATAAAGGAGAGGGAAGTTTTCGAAGCAGAAGATGATTTAAAGAAAGTAGAAGAAAAATTGTCCCAGACAATAGCAAACTTTGTCACTTTTCTGGCAGGATTTAAAGAGAAAGCTAACAAATAAGAATCACAGCTAACAATGGCCAACAATAAGATTTTTGAGCTTGAAGAATAGGTTAGGGAATTATATGTTCCAATGCCCATAATAAACGAGAGCACACCAACTGATATCCCTCTCAAGACATTCCATTTGGATGTTCTTAGGGCTTTATACAATTGGATGCAAAGGTACCAAGCTCTTACTACAACCAATATAGCATTACAACTCCAAGTTGAGATCTCTACATTGGCAACTCAAATCAAGACATTACGAGAGAGGATCATAGTAGTAGCCACTTTGGCTTCAGAGCCACTGTCATGAAGGGAGTCCAATAAGAGTTATGCAGTATTCTTAAAATATAAATTCTCCCTTTAGAGAATATCATAGATCATTTTCGAAGCTACTAATTCTATTAATAATGGGCATGATTTTATGAGGGTTTACAAAGACATCACTCCTCACAACAACAAAAATGTTGTGCAAATTTTTTTTGCTTAAATTCTTTATGGGGGAGCATATAGAGTTTTAACATTAATTTTTTTGTTAGAGAAATGTAGTTAAGGGCATTTATGTCACAAATACATAATCAGGAAACATGGCTATAGAGATTGGATGGATATAATCACATTGAAGAAACTACTTTCTTGTACCTTAGGCATGAGCATCCACTCCCATTGGTATTCAAACAACAATTTATTCAATTTGCATATAGTCCTAATCTTAGGCCTCTATATAAGGAAAATTTGAAATCTTGTGTTATGGAATTTAATATTTACACATGGTCCTTGTTAGGTCTCAAAAACACAGGCCCTAAACCCTAAGAGGTTGCCAAGCTCTCTTGACATTTTTGGCTAATTGACACGGGATAGATATGGCTAAACCCCCTTCACTTTAGGCTTTGCCAGACCCAAGTGGGTGTACCTAAAAAATTAGTGTAGATTTAATGTAACCTTCACGATGGCAAATGAGTGTGAAGTAGCTGTAAGGTTGTGAGTTGTTCCTAATGTTGATATTTGAAGTTTGAGAATGTGAATAAGGTTTAAACAAGGTTTTGAAGTGAGTATGACTAGTGCTTTATCTGTTGGGCAAATGGGTCAAAAGTTAATGGTGTATGGATTCCTATAATTGGTTTGAATTCAAATTATTAGGCACTTATATGAATTTATACCTTGTACAGATTGTACAGGGATGTTAGGATACAAGGTTATTCTTATGGGATCCCAATGATATTCTCCTAAATTGTTATGATCAGAAGAAAGGATTCAATTCAGGTGGAAGGAAACCAACTAAAACTAACTTGTTCAAAGGATTTTTAATTCTTAGACAGAAACTTATGGACACAGATCAATTTAGCAGGATTTAAATCAACTTCTTTTTGAAACCAATCAACTAAATCACACAGTAACAACAATTGTGCACTGATAAATTGAAAACACCGTTGATGTATCAATTTAAACAAATTCAAGAGACCATTCTGGAGACAACAATGTAACTTGAAAGTATAAAATTCTACATAGCAATTGAACACAATATATAACCCACCAAAATAACTTCCACTCCTTTGTATTAATTTGTAAGCTTAGAGAACATGGAAATATAAAATGATATAAATAGTTTGAGCTCTATATTGCATATATGGATAGAAGTCTTATAATTCATTCGATGATTTGAAGAGGCCTTGGTATCCCTTATTTATGGGATGTGAAACAAGCTTCAGGCTGAAAGGACATGTCTTTTCATAATTATATTCTTAACTAATGCAGTAATTAAGAAAATAAGAAAGTAATTTGTAGATACATGCGACAACCAACACTGTGCTCGGTTATTCATCGGGGATAGACTCGTGACCCATAGGTCTGGCAAAGTCATCCTCTTCATGATCAGTTTTGACACGTCCATAGTACCTATTCAAAATTTTCTCTCTGCACCCATGTATTTTTACTGTGCCCTGGATATAAACATATTCACCCTAGCAAGCTGATCAATATACTCCTGGTTGACACATGTGTCTGAGGCAATTATATCACTCATGGGAAATTCTAGGGTGAACATCTTTTCGAGGCATTGGTAGGTATTGTTTGTCACCTTTTCTTCATCATTGATCTTATCCAGGAGTGATGGTAGCAGCTGACTCATTTCCTTCACCCAATCATCTTTGTCTCGGAGATATTACCAGAGAAGAAATTTGAGAACGTCAACTCATGGTGATGATTAAAATCATTCAAATCATCTATCAATATTTTGTTATATTTCTCATATTTAACAATAAAATTATTATATTCTTTGAGTACTTGTTCTTGGACATCCAACTTAGCACTTAATTCTTCTTTCTTTTCTAACATCCTCAAATGAAGCCTTTTGTGCTCTTGTTGTGCAAGATATGTTCTTTTATGCATGTTCCAAGTTTGATCACTAAACTTCATTATATTATCAAACCTCCTTTGGATCAATGTTGAGGCCATGTGGTACTTGACTGATTTTATTTCAACCTCAAGCTGTTCACTTTTCTTCTGAAAGTTTTCTACCTTGTACTTCCAATAATTTGAATTAGCTTTTGCTTCCATGATCATTTGATCCTTCTCCAGGTAAGGTGAATAGGAGCTTGATGAAGGCAATTTATCTTTATAAGTGGCCACTTCCTTTCTCAATTTTGCATTTTCAAACATATAAGCATTATTCTTTTTGACAAGTTGCTCAATTTGTGCCTTTGTGAATCTTGCAACATTCACATTTAGATCAGTAGTCTCTAATGAGTGCCAGGTAGCACCCATGAAATACATCTTTTTACCTCTCTTTTTCTCCCTTTTTATTCCATTGTCCTTATGACTGCACCAAAATAGGCTAAACAAGATTGTTCTAATGATGATTAATAAGAAATGAATTACTTAAGATAATGATTTCTAATCGAAGGACTAATGTGCATTGAATTGATGGAAATATGCAGAAATCTTCTCTTTTTAAATCAATAGGTGCAGGTGTTCAGGTAGACAATTTTGTGCATCTTTGGAGGTAGTCCTAATGATCTCCAGAGCTAACATTAGCCTACCATGATTGGTCTTTAAGGTTTCAAATTTGATTGGAGAGGTGTTGGGGATAAGAAGGTGAAGCATCTCCGGAGCTAGATTGAAGTCTTGAGCATCTCCGGAGCTGAACAAGAAAGTCACAAACATATCTTTGGAGCTACAGACAGAAACATACATCTTTGGCGCCTCTTTAGAACAGTGCAAATTTCTAGCACAATTGTTGGTCAGACACTTCTAGTGGTGATCAGGATGCTCCTGATGTTACTCAAATCATCACCTGAGTAATTAAGGGCGGTCTATAGTTAACTACTGGAAGTTTTTATCTCTTTTTGGTTTTTGCATGAGTTACTGATAAAGTAATTTAATACCTATATTTTAGGGCCTCGCTGCTCATGTGTATTTAAAACTAAGACTTAGATTTAGTGTGGACTTCTGTTCCGCTCAATCTATTTTTATTGCATAGATATTTATTCTGTAGTTAGACTATTAATAAAGAGATTGATGTTATCTCTTCGATGAACTAGTAGAATAGGGTGAGTGATCTCTCATCATAGATTTTAGATATAAACTTACAGAAGTAGCAGCAAAGGAGATAGTGATTATTCTTCTAATTTCTATAATCTCATTTTGATATCAATATTTTCCTAAATACAAAGCTGATGGAATTGGACTGAATTGAGTTGTGATCTTATTCTCTTGTGCTGATTCTTTACTTTAGTCTTTAGCCCTAAGGGTGTGGAGCAAGGGCCCACTCTCACCACCAAGGTAGAAAACTAGTACTGTTGTTTTGTTATTTTAGATTTTGTTTAAAGAGATACTTATTGTTTTCATAGATAGATGCATGTTTCAGTTAAAAGGAATAATCTAGATTTACTTTAAAGGAATTCATTGTTCAATTTTGTCTTCAGCGTTCTTGGAATTCATTTCATAGCAGACTGATTAGTAATATTAGTTTCTTTGAAGAAGTAAAAATCATTAGAGTTAGTTAGATAAAACTGGCAACTATAGGATTCCTAATTGTAGATAGCCAAGGACATAGCCCTGGATTTGACATCTGAAATATGATTAAATGATGAGGTACAATGACCCTTGTCAGTCTCAATAGGATCTATGTCCTCAACTTGCTGAATCATTAGATGGCCAAATGCTTCATTAGGATTATTTATGACCTGGGGCTTTTTGTGTGAAGGATAGAGGGACCATATCAACAGTGTCCTCTTATCAGGGTCATAGCATGATCCATTTTTAATCTTATCAAGTGCCTCGACACTAAGCTGCATCTTTTTCTCTTGGTTCTTTCTGAAAGTATCAAAAACAATAGATGAAGTCATATCCCATCCAGGGACTAACACCACTCCTACTTCCTTGAGTAATTCTCTACCTTTTATGGTGTCATTTCTTCCATGGCACTATCTATTTATGATTGAAGCTCTTGCAGAACTTCCTCTTAAACCCCAAGAGTGATATCCTTCATCTTTTCTCTGGCTTGTTTTGCCTTATATTCACATAAGAAGGCTTTGAATTCTACAATTTTGATAAAGTCAGCATCTGAAACAAAACTTTTACTAGCCAGGTATCTCACATCATCTGTTAGTTCATCAGAAGTCTCTATTTTGACTTCCTCTCTATCTACGAGAGGCTCATATTTTTCAATAAGGGAAGAGGATGCTTGCAAGTCTTTATTCTTCTCTTCTTCATTTTCTTCCTCAAAATAGACTTCAGGGATTTGTTGAGGAGGTAACTAGGAAATAGGGACCTCATCTTTTGCTTGAATTCCTCTGACAGCTCTTCTTTTTCTTTCAAATACATAAGAAGGGGCATTTTCAATCAAGTCTGTAGCATTTGTAATAAATGTATTCAATCTTTCAATGGGGTCATTAATATCCATGAAGGCACCATTGTAAGTGGGGTTTTTTGCTACCCTCCAAGCTGCAACCAATGTTATCTTGCAATATAAATCTCACCTCTCAATTGCAACTTGCTCATCACAATTTCTAACTAGGTCATCATCGACAAACAAAACATGATTATACCCCTTAAGCTTTTGTTTTGTCTTAACACTATTTATGAATTTTTTTGGATCAAAGTTCTCTCTGGCATTCCCTGATGGTAGCCTAAAATGCTCTAGTTTTTTGTCAATTAATTGGCATCCTTTGTCTGACATGACTGTGAAATCCCCAAAACACAAAGTGCTTGGCATAAATGACTGCTTGTTGTGTCTTTTTAGATGCATAAAATCAAAGTGAGCAAGTTGTCTTACAATTTCTATTTAAGCAACTCTATCAGGACAAATCTTTGGTAATAGCAGAGGGGGTCCTTCAAATCCCAACACTCTTATCTTTGTACAATCAGTTTAGGAATACCAGTCACCCCAATTATGAGTTTACTTTCCTGGCTCATACTTATCCTTTGGCCTCAGAAATCTCTGAACTTCTAGTGACAGGTTGTAATTGCAAGGATACCCTAGGTGCTTATACACAGGTTTAACAAAAGATTCTTTAAAATAGATGTAATGGGACTTATCACACCTACTATCCCATATAGCAATCTATCTCTGGATGGGTTTCAAATCTCCATTTCTATCCAAGCTTCTGACTCCTAAGCATTTATCCCATAACCCCAAGTTTTGGCCTTCATACAAGACAAGATGCATTAGTAGAGAGTAATGCCTGAATTTACTCCCTCCTGCTTTTATGGAGACCAATTCATTGTGAAGGGTGTTTGCTAAGAACTCAGCATAATCAAAATGTAGAGCTTGTTGGCTTTGGATGTCGGTTGCTAGGACCATAGGAGCAACTTCCATAAACATAGAAGCCTCAACCCCTAAAATTGACACACAAAATAATAAGTATACTGGAAATATTCTTCAAACAATTCAACAGAATATGGGGGATCTTCTGTGACTAAAAAAAACCTTAGCTTGTTGTTTTCGTCATGGGGTCTATGCATGGGCAACACCCATCTCTTGTAGTTGTTGCTCAAATTATAATATTCACCGATCAAATCCCTAATCCTAAGCTTTACATCGAAGCCAATATCCAATAGGGAAAACCATCGATATGTAATCCCGGGTGACAGGGATAAACCTTGTTCCATCCTTTGAATCAATCATATAATTCTATGGGTTATATTTTCCAGCTAGCATTTTTCAGGAACTCAACTATCACAAATATGTCTGGCACTACCAATTTTCCTGATTTCAAATTCCATGGGTTCGAAATAGGGGAATGCCTATGCATTTTCTTATAGTGGTAGATGAAGAGGTCATACCCTCTTACGGGAGTCCATATATCTCCTACTTGTCTGTATTCATCTTCTAATATTTCTACATATGGGTTTAACTAGGCATTCCTTCAGGATTTTTGCCTTGACTTCGGACACTAGTCTATTAAATCTTTATTCAAGTGTCTCTAATTCAACTTCTACCTTTTTGCCTTAGGGTTTTCATGTGTTTCTTCCATAGTATAATGTGAGAGTTCTTTCAAATGCAATTCTGAACTAGAAAGCTTAGATTTTAGGCTCAGAGCACGCACTTGGGTATTTGGATTGTATCCGTTGCAGATGCTCACCCCAACTTCCATGCTCGCGTACTAAACCATTTGTTTCAAGATTTCCTTTATTTAATCTATTCTTAGCATTAATGGTGGCTTTCGAATAATCGGGGAACATTTATTTCTCACAATAGAGCACCTTCTATCACCTTGCCAAAATAATCATTTTGCTTAAGGGGTTTTATTATTTCTTTATTTCATTGGGACTTCGTTGTGACTCAAATGGTGGTCACATCGAAACTCCATCTTTTCGACATATGTGCCTCCCCTTGATGCTTTCTTGATCACCGACATGTTCACTTTTTCAGAAAGACTGAATATGCACTCCCTTCAACATTTTGAAATCTCTAGCATCTTTTCGGCAAGATAGCACTCTAAGTCACCCTAACATGTCGAAATGATATGTCATGCCGATATTTTGTAGTCTCCTCGATATACCTCTTACGGGTCGGAATGTTGAAGAGACCCCTAAAAGACTCATCCCGATACACTGATATCTCTTTCTCCTCGAACTTAAAATGTTAGTTCAAAATATGTGCCAAGTGGGTTTTTAAATTTATCGTTTTATTGATGTGACACATTTAGGTGTCACACCGATTTTCTGAGAGCTTCTTAACATCTTTCTGGGTGTCAACGCGACCTTTTAAGAAGTCATATGATACGCTAAGGATTCTTTCTTTTTAACAAGTCTGCAAGGATTAAGACTTCAACATACAGTGTAGGTAATATGGATTTTCGTGGTTCTAAGGCAAATACGATGGGTGATTTATTACGAGAGTTATTAATTTTAAAATGAAAATGCATGATTATCTCAAGTGTATGGAAGGAAATAGACTTTCTGGATGAATTTTTAGGGTTCAAAATTTTGTCCCAATAGTGCCTCTGTCTGGGGATGAATGATTGTGAGGTCATTGCAAGAATCTAGAATATGGGATGCAGACCAATGATAGTGGGATGTAGGGAATGGAATCCTGATCTACTGTTCATAGAAAGAATTTTTAGAGAGAGAGAAGAGGCATTTTAGGAATTGTCTATGCACTGGAAATTTCTTGTCCTCCTTAAATATACTATGCATGGATAGGTCTTATGAGAATAAATGTTCCAGGAATTGTCCATGCACTGGCAATTCTTATTCTTCACCACTCATGTTTTGCAAGTAATAGGAATCTTCACCACACTTATCAGTAATGAAAAATGGTCCTACCCATAATGCCTCAAACTTGCCATGTTTTCCCTTATCTTGTGCCCTAACATTCCACATGAGGACCATATCATCTATGTTGAATTTTCTTTCCCCGATCCTTTTGTCAAAGAGGTATTTTGACTACAACTGCAATTTCTCATTCTATTTTTGGGCTTCAGTCCTTACTTCATCAAGTTCAATTAATTTTTCTAATCTCTCCTCCATGGGCTTAGGGATATCCAAATCTTCTTGAAGAATAAACTTACAAACTGGTATAAGATTATGCATGGGTAACCTAGCCTAGGCACCATATACCAGTTCAAATGGTGATTTCCCTGTGGCTTTCTTTATAGTAACCCTATCTTCCCATAGGGCTAATCTTAGTTTTGAATCCCATGTCTTTTTGTTACTCTCCAATATTCTCTTAATTATCTTGATAATACTCTTATTACTAGACTCAGCCTATCCATTTGCCTGAGGGTGATATGGTGAAGCATATGAAATTGCTATACCATAAGATTTACAGAATGATTTAAATTCTTCAGATCTAAAACACATGCCATTGTCTGTGACAAGTCTTACTGGTACTCCAAACCTATTAATAATATTTTCCATGAGAAAGTTCATCAGCACTTTGTTGGTAGCCTGTTTTGTCAGAATGGCTTCTATCCATTTTGTGAAATAGTCAGTGTCTACCAAAATCCATTTATGCCCTCCACTTGATTTCTCAGTAATTTCTCCTATGAAATCAAGTCCCCATTGGTGAAATGGGGCTTCTACTTACATCATTTTTAGTGGTAGGGCCCCTTGATACTTGGGTTTACCAAAGAACCTTTGGCAAGCTTCACATCTCCTAACATAACTATGTGCATATTTGAATACTTCATGCCAATAGTACCCAGCTCTCAGTATTCTATGGGTAGTGGTCTTAGCTAAGAAATGTCCTCCACACACACCTTTCTGCAATTCTTGTAGCATGTTTCTTGTCTAGGCATAGTAATAAAATACCATCTCTATTTTTCCAATATAAATCTCCATCCATAAAGACATACTTTGAGGCCTAAAGTTTAAGTGTTCTTCTCTGATTTTTATTTAGGCCTTCAAGACACTTCAAGTTTTTTAGATAGTACATTATATGAGTATACCAAGATGTATGTTCTATACTTGCAATGTTGTTACTATCTTTATCATCCATGTTATAGACCTATGCTGCTTCCAAATTTCATTTTGCCATCAATCTTGCTAGGCCCTGTCCTCTAACAAGTTTAGTAATTTGGATCTCAATATTGAATTGTTGGATTCTATTAATCCATCTACACCTTCGCCCAGTAACCTCATTTTAAACAAATACATCCTTTGTTGCAGCATTAGGTACATATGTTATTACTTGAGCTCCTACCAGATAAGGTCTGAATGTTTGACAGCTTTTACTAAAGCATACGCCTATTTTTCTATTATATCATATTTTAATTCAGCCCCCTGGAGTGATTTGCTGAAGAATGAAATTGGTTTCTCAAACCCTTGTTTGTTCTTTTGCAACATTACTGCAACTACTGTGTGGAATGATGCAAAGGAGAATATCTGAAATGGTTTGTCAAATTTAGGGGATTTCAACATAGGAGCTTCTTTGATTGCCTTCTTAATAGCTCCAAAAGATTCAATAGCCTCTTCTATCCAGTCCACCCTTTCACCTTTCTTCAACATTTTAGAAATGGGCTTAACTATCTCTGTAAAATTTGGTGTAAACCTCCTAACAAAATTGATTTGACCAAAGAAAGATTGTATGGCTTTCACAGTTCTGGGAATAGGGATCTTGTCAATAGCTTCCACTCTTTCTGGGTCAATCCTTATTCCATCTTTTGAGACTATGTGACCGAGCAATTTACCTTCTGTTACAACAAAGTGGCACTTTTTTGGATTTAATGAGATCCCATATTCCAAGGCTCTGATGAAATTTTTTTCCAAATGTGCATAATGATCCTCAACTTTCCTGGAGTATGCTGTCAAATCATCTTGGTAGACCACCATAATCTCATTGATTAGATCAGAAAAAGCCACATCTATTGCCCTTTGGAATGTTGCCCTGACATTAGTGAGTCCAAATGGCATCCTTACGTAGACATATGTTCCCCAAGGTGTGGTGAAAGCAGTTTTAAACTATTCTAATTCTTTAACTTTCACCTTATTGTACCCTGAAAAACTATCCATCATGAATAGCAGTTCACAACCTGTGACCCTTTGCAACATTATTTCCATATTAGGGAGGGGGTAATTATCTTTGAGTGAAGATTTATTTAGGGTTCTAAAATCCACACATAGTCTTATGTCCCCATTTTTATTTCTTACAGGTACCAAATTTGAAACCCAAGAATAATGTCTAATGGGCTTGATAATTCCTCCTTCCCTAAGTTTTGTAAGTTCCTCTTGCATCTTGGGGGCCAATGTGGGGTTGATAGGCCTTTGTTTCTATCTGAATGGTTTGGCATCTGGTTTCAATGGTATTTTATGTTGAAAAAGGTCTTCTCGGTATGCTTTCAAATCATCATAAGACCATGCAAATACATGCCTGTACTTCCTAAGGAAATCAATGAGCATACTTCTAATTTTAGGGTTGAGTTTCTTCCCAATGTATATGTTTTTTAGAGCTGTTTGTGTTCCAAGATTTATCTCCTCAAGGTCATTCTATTTGATTGGTATATCTTTTTCCTTAAATCCATCACGTGCATCGAACAATCTCTCTAGTGCTATGAGACCTTTGGGTATCTTATTTGTTTTTAATTGTACCACTTCCTCTCCAAAGAGAGTTTCCTTGTCGTCAATTTTTTCCACATATGCATTGAAGTCAATCTGTTGGGATTCATACTGGTCTACACAATGTAGGAACTTGATCAAATCATTGTCATCTTCAAATACTTGATAATAATATATGTTATTAGGGATGGCAGGTCTGACCTTGAATTCTACTTCAGTGATTCTTGTCAATGTGATGTCATCCTTCTTTAAGGCTATGTTTGCTAGGAAGTATGTCATCATATTCTTGGATCTGTCTACCTAGTTTATAGAGAATGCATCAAATAGCTTGATATTATCCCAAACAACATTTCTATAATGTTTTAGTCTTTTGTTTTTTAATGAATACTTCCCCTTTATTTGAGAGACAATCAATTCTGAATCCCCATACACAGCAAGGAATTTTATTTTATGTTTTATAGCAATGTTCAATCCTATGAGCAACGCCTCATATTCTCCTATGTTGTTGTTGCATTCAAATGTTAGCAGGAATGAAGATTTGAAAGTCTTACCAGTTGGTGAAATAAATAACACCCCTGCTCCATTGCCAACTTTACTGCATGCATCATTAAAGTACATCCTCCATACACCACATTCATCAAGTTGGGCTTCTATATGTATAGGATCAGTATTTTGTAGCTCTAGTTGGTTTTTTTCAATTCTAAATGTACCAAGGTCTGTATCACAAAAAAAAATTATTTGGTTCTGATCAATATGTTCTATAATATTCTCATACCTTGGCTCTTTGCAAAGCTTAACTTCTCTTCCTCCTACTGGTATGGTGGCATAAGATAGGTCTAATTAGACATTTCCTCTAATTGCAACAGTCTATTGTCTAGATAATAGCATTCCATAGTATGGTGGGATGTCTACCCCAGTGATGTCAATCTTCTATACTGCCTCAGGGTAGGAGGCGAACCTTATTTCCACATCCCACATAATGCCCACAACTGGGATGGATCTATTATCCATTACATAACATTTACCATATGTGGTGTCAACCTACATACCTAACTCCTTCATGGCGGCCATTGGCATAATGTTCATGGTTGCTTCAGAGTTGATCATATAATTCCTCACTAGTTTGTTTTTTATCAACAGGGTAGTGTAGAAAGGATCTACCTGAGATGGATTCTTTGTCAAGGTATCACCAAGGTATACTTCAAGAGTTCTAATGGTCTCTTGTGAAACACTGTTTATTTTGTTTTTAGGTTTTTTCTATTTCTTATTTGATATATCTGAAATCATTTTGACCACTATGTTTCTGTATTGATCTATCTTCACCATTTCAAGAAGTGGCACTGATATCTTTACTTTGGATACTGCTTGGGCTATGTCAAATGAAGGGGTTATTGTTTGATTAGTCTTTTCTACTTTTGTATGCCCCTTTTCTTCAACTGGTAATTTATCCTTTATCTTACCCTATTCAATCTTTGCTGGTTCTTTATGTGTAGACTTCATGTTATCTTTATTGTGATTTTGATCTTTTACGAACACACTCCTAGGTGTTCCTTGTTCTGTATTTACTATTATGTTTCTCAAATTATAGTTATTCTTTGTCTATGCCACCGCAGCCATTGTGAGAGCTTTCCTTTGTTCCTCAGTTGGTTTCCTCCATTGGTGATGTAGTGGCATGTTAGGATTGTAAATAGTTTCCTCATAATTATCCTCCTGATTTGAGAACACCTCTTGTCTTCCCATATTAATGTTATACCTTTGATTTCCCACATCATGTTCATATCCATCTTCTTCTGCAGATGAATATTCTTCATCAATTTGGTGAGGTCTGATTTCTAGCATATTTATGGTATGGTTATCTCTCTCCTGACCATACGATGTTTCCTCTTCCTGTACTGACTGTGCTACCACACAATACTCAGGTGAATGGGGCAAATTACATGCCAAGCACCGCGGGTTGTTTTCTACTACATGTGCCCCATTTCTTTTCAAGGGGTCAGGAGTATCTTTTCCATAATTCTGCTTTTTGTTATTATCCAAAGGCCTTCCATCTTTCCAATTTGTGTTATAAGGCATGTCATGTAGCCTTGGCCTCTCATTCCTATAATAATTACTTTGTTTTGCTTTATTATTATTTGGACTTGGTACAATCTTTGGATTTTCTATTTTCCCAAGCTTCCCTGCTACTCTTCTATTGTTCTCAATATTGATGGCTACCTTTTGTGCTTCTGCCAAGGTCATGGGGGCTTTGTTTCTAAGTTCATATCCAGTTTTAGGATCAAAATCATTTAAGTATAAAGCTAATTCCATACGATCTGGAGAGTTTAACTCTAATGGAATCTTATGATAGGTCTTTGAAAATCTTTGATTGAAATCCATCACGGATTCATTATAATTCTTCTGAATACTTGTCAATTCATGGACAACAAAATTTGGATCAAATTGGTTCCCATACTATTCTTTAAATTAGTCCTTGAAGTCTTCATAAGAACAGATCGATGCATCAGGTAAATTTTTGCACCAGTCCCTAGCATCCTCAACAAGGGATAGCATGAATAATTTCATTTGAACATCTTCATATCGTACTTCATAATTATCCATGACTGTCTCAAAACTTCTAATGTGCTCTTCTACAGAGATGGCATTATTCCTGACGAACTTTGGGAGAGCATTCCTTAGATCATTCTCAATAGGGTTTGGACATATTTGATACCTAGACAAATCAAGCTGTTTGTACCTATTGATATTGAGAGGTCCTTGCAATTGTGGGTTTGGCTGATACTGATTATGAAACTGCTAATTTGGTTGGTACTGGTTATGGAGAGGTTGTTGTTGTGTATTAGGATGTGGGTTCATGTTCATATTTTGATGTCGAGGTGGGATATATCGTTGACCAATGAGTGGATAAGGATTAAATATATATTGAGAAGTATTATGGGTGTTGGGTGGTCTTGGATTTCGTGGAGGAATATTCTATTGGATATGGTTTCCAGGTGGTGGTTGTGAATTATATGGGCTACCTGCATTCTAGTGCAAAGATTGTTGTGTACTTGTTAGAGTATGCCTTCCTTGTTTATGAGGGGGTACATACTTTGAGCTGGTTGTTCTAGTTCTTGATTTCACTTGTAGCAATTCTTGTTCCAACCATTTTTCTTGCTCTCTTAACTTGGCTAGCTCAAGCTCTTCTTGTAGTTTAAGTAAAGTCTGCTGCATCTCATCCTTACTTCTCATATCTTTTGGTGAACTATTATGAGTTTGTGTAGAGGTTGTTTGATCCATGAACTCCTATTGAGTTCCCTCTTGTAATGACATTTTGTAATCATATGCTTCCTAATTTTGATCTATTTCCCTCATAACCTGGGCCTCATATTCAAGTTGTTTCTGAGGGTCAGGTCTGTATTGTGCTAAGATATCATCAAACTGGCAATGATAGCTTTTGGATTGGAATTCATCTGATTGATGTAGGGGAGTGAAACTATTATGAATTATAATTGGTTGTTGTGATGTATCTTCTGCAATATTTTGGTCATTATTACTTTGAGATTGGTTTGATAAACCAATTTTCTTGACAAGAGCTTTTAAGGGTGGGGATGATTGCAGTTTCTTACCATCAGTTTTAGATCTCCTACCATTCATATTTAGAAATTACTATACTCCAGGACATAAAATGATTTGTATTCTGTATAGAGTCGCCACCTCACCTAAGAGGATTGATTGGTTTTCTGGGTTGTCTTTTGGCCAGTAGAGTTATACCTTTTAATTTTCTGACTCTAATGTTATGGTCTCCTACTAGGTTTCTTTTTGTGTTTGTCCCCAGTAGAGTCACCAATTATGTTAGGTCTCAAAAAAGCAGGCCCTAAACCCTAAGAGGTTGCTAATCTCTCTTGACGTTTTTGGCTAACTAACACAGGGTAGATATGGCTAAACCCCCTTCACTTTAGGCTCTACCAGACCTAGGTGGGTGTACTTAAAAAATCAGTGTAGATTTAATGTAACCTTCATGATGGCAAATGAGTGTGAAGTAGCTGTAAGGTTGTGAGTTGTTCCTAATGTTGATATTTGAAGTTTGAGAATGTGAATAAGGTTTAAACAAGGTTTTGAAGTGAGTATGACCAATGCTTTATCTATTGGGTAAAAGGGGTCAAAAGTTAATGGTGTATGGATTCCTATAATTGGTTTGAACTCAAATTGTTGGGCACTTATATGAATCTGTACCTTGTACAAATTGTGCAGAGATGTTAGGCTACAAGGTTATTCTTATGGGATCCCAATGATATTCTCCTAAATTGTGATGATCAGAAGAAAGGATTCAATTCAGGGGGAAGGAAACTAAACTGACTTGTTCAAAGGATTTTTAATTCTTAAACAGAAACCTATGGACATAGATCAATTTAGCAGGATTTAAATCAACTTCTTTCTGAAACCAATCAACTAAATCACACAGTAATAGCAATTGTGCACTGATAAATTGAAAACACCCTTGATGTATCAATTTAAACAAATTCAAGAGGCCATTCTGGAGACAACAATGTAACTTGAAAGCATAAAATTCTACACAACAATTGAACACAATATATAACCCACCAAAATAACTTCCACTCGTTTGTATTAATTTGTAAGCTCATAGCACATGGAAATATAAAATGACAAATAGTTCGAGCTCTATATTGCATATATGGATAGAAGTCTTATAATTCATTCAATGATTTGAAGAGGCCTTGGTATCCCTTATTTATGGGATGTGAAACAAGCTTCAGGCTGAAAGGACATGTCTTTTCATAATTATATTCTTAACTAATGCAGTAATTAAGAAAATAAGAAAGTAATTTGTAGATACATGCGACGATCAACACTGTGCTTAGTTATTCATCAAGGATAGACTCGTGACTGATAGGTCTGGCAAATTTGTCCTCTTCATGATCAGTTTTGACACGTCCATAGTACCTATTTCAAAATTTTCTCTCTCCACCCATGTATTTTTACTGTGCACTGGATATAAACATGTTCACCCTAGTAAGGTGATCAATATACTCCTGGTTGACACATGTATCTGAGGCAATTATATCACTCATGGCAAATTTTAGGGAAAACATCTTTTTGAGGCTTTGGTAGGTATTGTCTATCACCTTTTCTTCATCATTGATCTTATCCAGGAGTGATGGTAGCAACTGAATCATTTCCTTCACCCAATCATCTTTATCTCAGAGATCATTACCAGAGAAGAAATTTGGGAACGTCAACTCATGGTGATGATAAAAATCATTCAAATCATCTGTCAATATTTTGTTATACTTTTCATGTTCAACAATCAAATTATTATATTCTTCGAGTACTTGTTCTTGGACATCCAACTTAGCACTTAATTCTTATTTCTTTTCTAAAATCCTCAAATGAAGCCTTTTGTGCTCTTGATGTGCAAGATATGTTCTTTTATGCATGTTCCAAGTTTGATTACTAAACTTCAATATATTATCAAACCTCCTTTGGATCAATGTTGAGGCCATGTGGTACTTGACTGATTTTATTTCAACCTCAAGCTGTTCACTTTTCTTCTGAAACTTTTTTGCCTTATACTTCCAGTAATTTGAATCATCTTTTGCTTCCATGATCATTTGATCCTTCTCCAGGTAAGGTGAATAGGATTTTGATGAAGGTAGTTTATCTTTATAAGTGGCCACTTCTTGTCTCAATTTTGCATTTTCAGACATATAAGCATTATTCTTTTTGACAAGTTGCTCAATCTATGCCTTTGGGAATCTTCCAACATTCACATTTAGATCAACAGTCTCAATAGGATTTGTGTCCTCAACTCGTTGAATCATTAGATGGCCAAATGCTTCATCAGGATTATTTATGACCTGGGGCTTTTTGTGTGAAGGATAGAGGGACCATATCAGCAGTTTCCTCTTATCAGGGTCATAGCTTGATCCATTTTTAATCTTATCAAGTGCCTCGACACTAAGCTACATCTTTTTCTCTTGGTTCTTTTTGAAAGTATCAAAAACAATAGCTGAAGTCATATCCCATCCAGGGACTAACACCACTCCTGCTTCCTTGAGTAATTCTCTACCTTTTTCTGGTGTCATTTCTTCCATGGGACTATCTATTTATGATTGAATCTCTTGCAGAACTTTCTCTTGAACCCCAAGAGTAATATCCTTCATCTTTTCTCTGGCTTGTTTTCCCTTATATTCATATAAAAAGGCTTTGAATTCTACAGTTTTGATAAAGTCAGCATCTGAAAAAAAACTTTTACTACCCAGGTATCTCACATCATCTGTTAGTTCATCAGAAGTCTCTATTTTGACTTCCTCTCTATCTACTGGAGGCTCATATTTTTCAATAATGGAAGAGGATGCTTGCAAGTCTTTATTCTTCTCTTCTTCATTTTCTTCCTCAAAAGAGACTTTAGGAGTTTGTTGAGGAGGTAACTTGGAAATAGGGACCTCATCTTCTACTTGAATTCCTCTAACAACCTTCCTTTTGTTTCAAATACATAAGAAGGGACATTTTCAATCAAGTCTGCAACATTTGTAATCAATGTATTCAATCTTTCAATGGGGTTATTAATATCCATGAAGGCACCATTGTAAGTGTGGTTTTTTGCTACCCTCTAAGCTTCAGCCAATGTTATCTTGTAATATAAATCTCACCTCTCAATTGCAACTTGCTCATCACAATTTCTAACCAGGTCATCATTGACAAACAAAACATGATTATACCCCTTAAGATTTTATTTTGTCTTAACACTATTTATGAATTTTTCTAGATCAAAGCTCTCTCTGGAATTCCCTGATGGTAGCCTAAAATGCTCCAATTTTTTGTCAATTAATTGGTATCATTTGTCTGACATGATTGTGAACTCCCCAAAACACAAAGTGCCTAGCATAAATGACTGCTTATTGTGTCTTTTTAGATGCATAAAATTAGAGTGAGCAAGTTGTCTTACAATTTCTAGATAAGCAACTCTGTCAGGACAAGTCTTTGGTAATAGCAGAGGGGGTCCTTCAAATCTAAACACCCTTATCTTTGTACAATCAGTGTAGGAATACCAGTCGCCCTAATTATGAGTGAGCTTTCCTAGCTCATACTTATCCTTTGGCCTTAGAAATCTCTAAACTTCTGGTGACAGGTTGTAATTGCAAGGATGCCCTAGATGCTTATACACAAGTTTAACAAAATATTCTTCAAAACAAATGTAATGGGACTGTAAACAAGAAATTTAGATAAAATATGAAGATAAAACAAATTAAACGCAATTACCTTTTTACCCAAACCTTTCGAATACCTTGAATGATGAATGCATGATTGATTGCTCGATTCAATTGGATGTTGATTGCTCACATTCGTAGCAACGATAATAGGATAGAGATTTGATGAAAGAAGAATGATGAAAATGGATGAAAATAGATAGATGATGGATGCTGAAGAAGAAATTCAGTAGCATAAGGATATTAAACTAAAATGCATACCAAATGGCTTGTGAGAGGCCATATTTATAGACACAGGGTTGAAGATAAGATAAGGATTGGATTTTATTTTATTTTTGCTTTAAAGGAGAAAAGATTTGATGATTGGATGATGTGTAATACTTAGGATGATGTTGATGTGATGGGATGATGACTTGGATATGATTAGGGTTTTGTTTAGGATGGAGGTGAGTGGGAAGCGATTAGGATGAAGTGATTAGGATGAAATTGTTTCGTGATAGGGAGTTTGTTTTTGACAACTTTGTGGCAATTTTATGGCAAGAAAACAGGATAGAAAACACTAATGCACAATCCATTCACAAACAGTTACCACCTAGGTTGGATGAGATGATATTTGTTGGGTTCCCACTTGGTTTTACCCAGCCACGTCTACTTATGGTGTATAGATCTAGGAACTTGGGGCACAGGCTCCCCCTTACAGTGCACTCACTTCTCAAGCACACCAAGTTCCAAGTCCTCAAGATGCGCAGATCTTGAGGTACCTTGCTATCTCTGCCATAAGCCGTGAAAATGTGGGATGACTATGAGAGTTTCCTCCTGTACCAACAGATAGAAGTTTTTAGCCACTACACAAAGGTTTCTAATAAGGGCTTACATTTGGGTGGCTATACATGCAGCGATTCACTCCGTTAATAGAGGCTTCCTAGCCCGCAGAGGTTACACTCCACAGGGTTTTGGGGGAAACATTCCTCAATATAGCGCAACAGCACCCGTCGTTTGTGACTTTCGGCACAAACGCGTTATTTATATAACAACTTGGAATGGTTGGGCTTTAGCCCATTTCCTCTTGGGTCGTACCCCTTCTCACAATGGGAAGGCAAACCCTCTAGAGTTGACAATAACTTCTTATGTACGCCAGATCCATTGGTTAGGCAGGGGGAGAGGATACTTTCATTGCCAAATCAGGTAACAATCAGACTTAGACAAGCAAACAAAGAAAATGAAAAACAAGCATGCAGAAGGCAGATTGTTAATTTTAAGCACAAAACTAAAGTGTGCCTACTTTAGTGATAAATGATTGTTCTTTGACCACTCAAACCTACAGAAGATATGTCAGTAGTTTGTTTGCTCCATTCTTTGACAAGCGATTAGGATAGGCTACACAAATGGATGTTAGCTGCCAAAGAGGATTAGTTCAAAAGATATGATCTGATAAAAAATTGCAATTGATGATCTGATATAGTGAAACAAGTTGTAAAAATATAAAGTAGATGAAATTCTATGCACTTTTAAAAAAATTTCACTGAAAAAGGATATGTTTTGCTCAAGATATGCGCATTTTAAGTTTGAATGGAAGCTGAAGTTTACCTGCAAAAATACCTAGCAAAATGATGACATCACCTGATGAAACCTTTACAACTGCAAAGTTTATCTTGTTAGCTTCCCAATGCCTATAAAAATGCAAAAAATTGACATGATATGCAAAAGTTATGGCAGTTTTAAAAAAGAAAACTATTTTAAGCTTTAAAAAATACTATTCTTGGCCTGAAAACACTGTTCACGGCATGAGAACACTATTCATTGCCAGAAGTATTGTTCACTGCCGGAAGTACTATTCATCACCAAAAAGCACTGGTCATCGCCGGAAGTATTGTTCATCACCGGAAAGCACTGTTCACCGCCGGAAACACTATTCATCACCCTACAAACATTCGCTCAAATTTCACCTGCACCAAAAGGGGTCAAATTTTATGTTTTTCTTCACCTCTTGGCCCTTTTGGAAGCAACCATGATGTCTATTTTAGCTCAAGAGGTCACCTATAACAATCACTTGCAAAACTTGCAACACGAGGGTTAGAAAAAAAATGTAAATTTTTATAACAAAAACTTGCAAAAAATGATCAAGCGAAGTGAGTCCCACCGAGTGTGCCAGAATGTAAATGAGAAAATCTGGACAAATGAAGATAAAACAAATTAAAATATAAATTACCTTTTACCCAAACTTTATCGAATACCTCAAATGATGAATGCATGCAAGATGGTTGTAAATTGATTTAATGTTGATTTGCTCACTTCTGCAGCATGACGATTAGATGAAAAAGGATAGAAGAAGATAGATAGAAAATAGATAGAGGATTGGAAGAAGATTTTGGCAGAGTAAGGATATCAAACTCAATGCATGATAAATGGCTTGTGAGAGGCCATATTTATAGACACGGGGTTGAAGATAAGATAAGGATTGGATTTGATTTGATTTTTGCTTTAAATGACAAAAGAGGGAATAAAACAAGATAAGATTGGATAGAAAAGATATAAAGAGATTTTATTTTTTGCTTTGAAGGAAATAAATCCTAAAAAGATGAGAGCAATAAATCAATAAATTATCTAATTAAATAAATTAATTAGATATGCATGAGTTGTATTTTTAGAAAGAAAGCAAGATTATTTTATTAGGATTTTATTAATTAAATAAATATTTAATTTATTTAATTAATTTGGATTTTGATGGAAGATGATGTGGATAATTAAATAAATAAAATTTATTTAATTATAAGAGAAATAGATAAGTGATTAATTAAATAATTAAAGATAATTATTTAACTAGAGAGAATTAATGGTCATGAATAATTAAATAAAATATTAAAATTTATTTAATTATAGAGGATAGGACGCTGGGATTGAAAGAGGATAAAATAAATTAGTCAAATGAATAAAATTTATTTAACTAATTAGGTAATGACATGGGTACCTAGGGCAAGACATGTTAATGACAAGGTGTTGGACATTTTTAGGTGTCTACATTTTGCCCCTCTTTGAGATGATGTTCGAGATGATAAAATTTGTGTCGAGTAACATCATTTTAAAGAAGCTAAGGTATGGATAGAAGAAAAGATGGTAATGGAAAGATAGGATGAGGATGCCCCCTCGAGAGGATAGGCAGGTTGGACAAACACGAGTAGGCTCTCGACATGAAAGGGATTGGTCAAGGAAGAAATGAAGAGAATAAATGAATGATGCATTATGCTGCAATGAAAGTGAGCAATCATGATGTTTGATATAGGACTAGACATTATGCACCAGGGTATGAGGACCAAGGTGATGATGTGTCTCATGCCCCAGCGTATTACAACCTTGTCTAGACATATGAGGAAGAAAACTTAGAGCATTAAAGTCCTAATGCACAAAAGGTATGATGTGACCTTAGATGCAAAGGATAATACAAAAAGTGATTCCAACATACACAAGATATGAATATTAGCTGGAATGATACAGATGTGATACAAATGCAAGATAAAAAGATAACACACACAAGCAAGCAAGTATGCATAAATGATACAAAACAAACAAGGTATTGCCCCTGTCAAGCTGTAAGCCAATGATTAATTGTTGATTGAAGTCATGGCGGAGAACGATATATCCCTAGATCAACACAAGGATGTGGGAACGATATATCCCTAGATCAACACAAGGATGTGGGAACGATATATCCCATTGATGATGATGATAATTGATTAATTGATTGGGTTTACAACAATATTAAGATCAAGACCAAGAATGTGATTGGATAATTTGACAAGATTGGTTAACTTGATTGGTATGGATAAATGATAACTTGCATTTGGATCTATTGCTTTGGATTGAGATTGATTGGAAGAAGTGATGGATTGATGAGGATAGATAATGGAAGAAAGAGAAGATGGAATGGATATGGAAGAATGAATTGTTGGTACTTGCGTACTGGATACTTCTTTCGTATTCTAGACTACCTACATACCCATATCCATGGGATCAAAGCACCACACGATGATGATGAGACATGATGAATATGTAGTTATGGTTGTTTATTGTGATGTGGGAGATAGATGAATAGAAGAAGGTGAGATGGATGATGAGGATAAGGATGAGATGAATGATGAGGATAATGAGGAGGGAGATCATCTTGTGCCTGAATCTGGCCACTTCCTTCATACTCTAGACTGCCTACATACCCGTATCTGCTGGATCAAGGCACTTAACAATAGAGATGAGATGTAGTTCTAATAGTGTTTTATTGATGGTGATGATGAAGGTGGACAAATTGATCAAGTTATGGATTGATTGATAGATTAGCTTGATTTGAAGAAGATTTTGATTGGAATGATTTGATTGATGTGGTTTGATTTGATTGATTGATGATTGGATTGATTAGAAGAAGTGATTTAATTGGAATGATTTGATTGATGTGGTTTAATTTGATTGATTGATGATTGGATTGATTAGAAGAAGTGACTTGATTGCTTGGATTTTTTCAGGACTTTTTATAATTTTTTCGATTTTTTCAGGACTTTGTATAATTTTTTGGATTTTTTTAGGACTTTTTATAATTTTTTGGATTTTTGAAAAATATTTGAGTGTTAATGAATTTATGCTTTGGGTAGCCTTTGTGCTAGGTACCAATGACAAGGGAGAACAAGTCTAGGTGCAAGGATGGATGTAGGATGGATGTAGGATGGATAGATAAACAGATAGGCGATAGTTGAGTGGAAAGGTTATTATAGATGGATGGGTACAAGGATAAGCTATAGTGGATGGATGCAAGCCTCATAATGGAGCTCGGATGTGATCTCCAAAGACTATGTCACATAGGAATAACATGCCCCATTCTAGGTATAGTACTTAGGATTTTTCATGACAAGGCTTAGGATGATAGGATAATAAGATGGATTGGTTGGAAAGGATGAGGTATATCAAAAGATATCCAAGGCATGTTTCAACATTTTTGCCCCCAATCTTTATCAAGATCAAGAGGAGAAGGGTGGATAAGTGGATGCAATGGGATAGGTATATGTATGTGGAATGGATAATGATGGTAGGAAATTGTATGGTAAGATAGGTTGAAAATGATATGGTGGATCAGACAAGGTGCCCCCAAGTGTAGGTGACATAAAAGATTAACTTACACATGACGCCTATTTGCCAGGTTTTCATCATGGTACTTATCCAAGGCACCTGTTTGCCAGGGTTTCACCATTGGACGAAAGGATTTCTCTTTACTTTTTGACTTTTGAATACTTGGATGGGATAGGTGGATATGGATGAGAGAAACTCAAGTGTCTAGCTCCATGAAAAGTGATAGTCCATCTAGAGATGGATGTCATTGCGTGGACCATGTCAAGTGCACTTATAGATATTGGTAAGTGAGATTAAATGAAATATGGATTAGGTAGATGAGGATATGATATGGATTATGAAGGGATTATGTAGGACTTATGGATGAAGGGCTTATGCAAAAGCATGGACCATAGGGAAGTGATGGGGAAGATATGTAGGATATTGGAAGAAAGATGGGGAGATGGATGTATGTTGGAATGTTGCGGAATGGAATGGAACCATAACCAACGGTTGCACACACCGTGATAAACATTTAAGCTTTTGGTTAGATGGTGGTGTAGGAAGCAATGTGGGTGTTTTATTAGGAGATGGGTGACGAAGTGATTTAGGTACCCACATAGACTTAGTATTTTGCTAGTTTTTGCTTGACTTGTGGGATGGAGGAATTGAATATGTTTGAATGGAATGGATGGAAGAGGAGAAAGTGGATGGTTGGGATTTTTGAGAGGTGGATGCCTCATTTGACTTGATGGCTTTTTTCATAGGAACCCATACCATTTTAGTTTTTGACTTTCCTTGTGGATGTGGGTTTGGATATATGCAGCTTTTGTGCAGCTTTTGAGGCAATTACTTGTTCCTTGGGGACCCACACCTTTTTCATTTTTGCTTTAAGTTGTGTGGGTGTATGCAATTTTTGAGGCAATTACTTGTTGCTTGGGGACCCACACCTTTTTCATTTTTTCTTTAAGGTGTGTGGGTGTATGCAACTTTTGAGATGGATTTTGGTTTGATTCTTTACTTTTGTGTCCTAAGGTATTTGGGCCTTTAGGATTTTTTGCTTCATAGGTAGAGGCATCCAATTTTTTTCCTTTGAATCCCATGGGGTTGGTGGAAGGAGAGGAAGCTCCTTGTTTAGACAGTGTGTGCATTTGTTGGCCATGATTGGGATTTTTAGAGGATTTATGGATGGATGGATAATTAGGTGTTGGAAGTAGTGGAGGTAGATTCAATGGAGAGATGTTAGGAGATGGAAGTAACAGAGGCAAAGTGGATGGTGGGAGGTGTATGGTCACATGCTTTTACAATTTATAGGATGATGGAGGTGGAATGGCGACATATGATTTAGATATATGATATGGTTTGTGATAGGAAGTGGTAGACTTAGGAGGCATGGAGGAAGTACCAACATCGTTAGATTGTTGACCTTGAGGTGTGTATCCAAGGCCGAATGAGCATGGAGGGACATTGACATGGATTGGCTCCAAAACACCTTGTTCAAGAAGGCCTAGGCCTTTACCTTGATAGTTCATTCTTTGGAGCATGCGATCGACAACAGGACTTGGTGCAAGTGGAAAACTAGACACGAGTTCCTTATTGGATGGAGAAGGTGAAGTGGAGGACAAAGGTTGTTGGTGTTCTAAGGAGGAACACTCATGAATGAAGGTGGTAAGACCAATAGGATATGATGGTGAGTTCAGAATAGGGTTGATGGTGGATGTGGAAGGATAATTAGGCTCTTTCTTATGTTCATTGGGATCCAAATTATTTGTTCGATCTTCTATGTTTGCTTTGGAGGCACATGTATCATCATGACAAGTGGAAGGTGTAGGATCATGGATTGGGCTAGATAGAGGATGACTAGGAGCAATTTGGATGTCTTGCTCATGGATTATAGGATTATGGATAGGATCAAGGTGCTCATGGATAGCTTCTTCATAGGTATCATCTTGATCATAAAGAAGGTAAATGTTATGGATAGATTTGATGGGGATGATTTGATCTTGATTAGATTTAGGGGCTATTGTTTCTTCATGCTTAGGATCGTGCCCTTGACATAACTCTTGGTTTTCTTGAATGAAAATGGGTAACTCTTGGATAGGCTTGACATGTTCCTGAGGGTTATTGACATGAAGGTAAAATAGCTCTTGACTTGGGTTCGCGATAGGCTTGATTGTTTGTGGATCACATGATGGTGTTAGGATAGGACTAGGCATGGTGCAGGACTCTTTATAGGCTCAAGAATGGGTGTTTGATGACATGGCAATCTTTTATTCCTTGCTAATAGCCAATGGATCACATCCTTTGCAAGGGTATGGGTAAATGGACAATATAGGGGGTGGATGGTAAGGGTGGATAGGGTTGGAGGCTTAGGATCATGATTAGATTGAGGGCTAATTGGATGGATAATAGGATTAGATGCATTGGGACTTGGGCCAGATGGAAAGATAATGGAGTTAGAGGGATTGGTTTTATTCAAGACAATCTTACCACAATCTTCTAGGTTCTTGACCAATCTTTGAAATCGGACACAAGTGGATATGGTATGGCCCCTATACCTATGGTATGCACAATATGCATCATCTTTATACCAACTAGGTTTAAACATAGATGGAGAATATGCTCTGAATGGGTATAGCACAATCAAATTTGCTTGGACTTATTTTTCTAAAAGTACCTCCATAGAATCTTGTAATGAAGGATTAGTGGAACATGGGGATGAAGGTGATGAAGGCAATGAAGGGCTTGATAAAGGTGTTGGGATAGGACGAGTTGGATCATGTGTTGCATATGATTGGATGATGAAGGTGACTCAAAGGAGGCACTTGCTAGGTTGGTTTCACCCTTGTTAAAGGATTTTAGGTCTTGCATAAGATGACTTAAGTCTATCAATGATGTTTGTTGCAAAAGTGAACTTGGGCTTGCTTGGTTCATGTACATAGGACCATTTGGACTTGCATGTTCTTCTTGTAAAAACATTTGATTGCCATGTGGATAGGTTTGGTGATGAGGTGGCATAATAGGATTTGTAAGTGAAAGGTTTTGTGAGGTGGATTGTTGTGGACATTTATTGATGTTGGAAGTTTGTTGAGAAAGTAATTGTGATATGAAGGCAATGGAGTTAGGATCATTGGATGGTATGCTTATGGAAGCACTTGTGTTTGTGGTGTTGTTAGGAATAGTGAGGGTGATTTGCGGTATGGATGTGGCATCATTAGTGTTTGGATTATGTGCTTGTTGGGCTTGTGATTGAATGTGGGATCATTGATATTGGCCTAGGACTTGATGTTGTGGGAATTGTTGATGTTGTGGTGACACAGGGTCTTCTTCCTTTCTATATAACCACCTAAGTTGATCAAGCATTCTTTTGGTGCCATAAGGATCATTCTCATAAGTTTTGTTTAGAAATGTCATGTCCATGTTTACAAGTGGTAGATTAGGATGCACGGATGTGGAGTGATTTGGATGAAGATTTGATGATTGGATGATGTGTAATGCTTAGGATGATGTTGATGTGATGGCATGATGACTTGAATATGATTAGGAGTTTGTTTAGGATAGAGGTGAGTGGGAAGCGATTAGGATGAAATTGTTTCGTGATAGGGAGTTTGTTTTTGACAGCTTTGTGGCAATTTTATGGCAAGAAAATAAGATAGAAAACACTCATGCACAAGCCATTCACAAACAATTACCACCTAGGCTGGCTAAGATGATATTTGTTGGGTTCCCACTTGGTTTTACCCAGCTGCACCTACTTATAGTGTATAGCTCTAAGAACTTGGGGCACATGCTCCCCCTTATAGTGCACTCACTTCTCAGGCACACCAAGTTCCAAGTGCTCAAGATGTGCAGATCTTGAGGTACCTTTCTATCTCTTCCATAAGCTGCAAAAATGTGGGATGGCTATCAGAGTTTCCTCATGTACCAATAGATAGGGGTTTTTTTTCCACTACACAAAGGTTTCTAATAAGGGCTTCCATTCGGGTGGCTATACATGCGGTGATTTGCTCCGTTAATGGAGGCTTCCCATCCTGCAGAGGTTACACTCCATAGGGTTTTGGGGGAAACATTCATCGATATAGTGCAATAGCACCTGTTGTTTGTGACTTTTGGCACAAACATGTTTTTTATATAGCAACTTGGAATGGCTTGGCTTTAGCCCATTTCCACTTGGGTCGTACCCCTTCTCACAATGGGAAGGCAGGCCCTCTAGAGTTGACAATGACTTCTCGTGCACCCCAGATCCATTGGTTAGGCAAGGGGGAGGATACTTTCATTTCCAAATTAGGTAACACTCAGACTTCGACAAGCAAACAGAGAAAATGAAAAACAGGCATGAAGAAGGAAGATTGTTAATGCAAAAATCTGACATGATATGCAAAAGTTATGGCAGTTTTTAAAAAGAAAACTATTTTAAGCTTTTAAAAGCACTATTCACGGCCTGAAAACATTGTTCACAGACTAATAACACTATTCACTGCCAGGAAGTACTGTTCATTGCCGGAAGTACTGTTCATCGCCGGAAAGCACTGTTCATCGCCAAAAACATTGTTCATCATCGGAAGTACTGTTCATTGCTGAAAGTATTGTTCACTGTCGAAAGTACTATTCATCGCCGGAAGTACTATTCATCGCTGGAAAGCATTGTTCACCACCGGAAACACTGTTCATCACCCTACAAACATTGGCTCCAATTTCACCTACACTAAAAAGGGTCAAATTTTATGTTTTTCTTCACCTCTTGGTGCTTTTGGATGCAACAGTGATGTTAGGAGGTCACCTGTAACAATCACTTACAAAACTTGCAACACGAGGGTTAGAAAAAAAAAATGCAAATTTTTATAACAAAAACTGGCAAAAAATGATCAAGAGAAATGAGTCCCCCGGGCGTGCCAGAATGTAAATGAGAAAATTTGGACAAATGAAGATAAAACAAATTAAAATATAAATTACCTTTTACCCAAACTTTATCGAATACCTCGAATGATGAATGTGTGCAAGATGGTTGTAGATTGATTTAATGTTGATTTGCTCACTTCTGTAGCATGACGATTGGATGAAAAAGGATAGAAGAAAATAGATTGAGGATTGGAAGAAGATTTCCGCAGAGTAAGGATATCGAACTCAATGCACGATAAATGGCTTGTGAGAGGCCATATTTATAGACACAGGGTTGAAGATAAGATAAGGATTGGATTTAATTTTATTTTTTCTTTAAAGGACGAAAGAGGGAATAAAACAAGATAAGATCGGATAGAAAAGATATAAAGCGATTTTCTTTTTTGCTTTAAAGAAAATAAATCCTAAAAAGATGAGAGCAATAAATCAATAAATTATCTAATTAAATAAATTAATTAGATATGCATGAGTTGTATTTTTAGAAAGAAAGCAAGATTATTTTATTAGGATTTTATTAATTAAATAAATATTTAATTAATTTGGATTGTGATGGAAGATGATGTGGATAATTAAATATAATTATAAGAGAAATAGATAAGTGATTAATTAAATAATTAAAGATAATTATTTAACTAGAGAGAATTAATGGTCATGAATAATTAAACAAATAATTAAAATTTATTTAATTATAGAAGATAGGATGCTGGGATTGAAAGGGGATAAAATAAATTAGTCAAATAAATAAAATTTATTTAACTAATTAGGTAATGACATGGGTACCTAGGGCAAGACATGTTAATGACAAGGTGCTGGACATTTTTAGGCGTCTACATTTTGCCCCTCCTTGAGATGATGTTTGAGATGATGAAATTTGTGTCGAGTAACATCATTTCAAAGAAGCTAAGGTATGGATAGAAGAAAAAATGGTAATGGAAAGATAGGATGAGGATGCTCCCTCGAGAGGATAGGTAGGTTGGACAAACACGGGTAGGCTCTCAACATGAAAGGGATTGGTCGAGGAAGAAATGAAGAGAAGAAATGAATGATGCATTATGCTACAATGAAAGTGAGCAATCATGATGTTTGATATAGCACTAGATGTTATGCACCAGGGTATGAGGACCAAGGTGACGATGTGTCTCATGCCCCAGCATAATACAACCTTGTCTAGACATATGAGGAAGAAAACTTAGAGTATTAAAGTCCTAATGCACAAAAGGTATGATGTGACCTTAGATGCAAAGGATAATGCAAAAAGCAATTCCAAAATAAATTAGTCAAATAAATAAAATTTATTTAACTAATTAGCTAATGACATGGGTACCTAGGGCAAGACATGTTAATGATAAGGTGTTGGACATTTTTAGGTGTCTACAGGGACTTATCAAACCTACTATCCCATAAAGCAGTCCATCTCTGGATGGGTTTCACATCTCCATTTCTATCCAAGCTTCTGAATCCTAAGCATTTATCCCATAACCCCAAGTTTTGGCCTTCATACCAGACAAGATGCACTAGTAGAGAGTAATACCTAAATTTACTCCCTCCTCCCTTTATGGAGACCAATTCATTGTGAAGGGTGTTTGCTAAGAACTCAACATAATCAAAATGTAGAGCTTGTTGGCTTTGGATTTTGGCTGCTAGGACCATAGGAGCAACTTCCATAAACATAGAAGCCTCAACCCCTAACAATTGACACACAGAATAATAAGTATACTGGGAATATTCTTCAAACAATTCAACAAAATATGGGGGATCTTTTACAACTGAAAAAACCCTTAGCTTGTTGTTTTCGTCATGGGGTCTATGCATGGGCAACACCCATCTCTTGTAGTAGTTGCTCAAATTATAATATTCATCGATCAAATCCCTAATCCTAAGCTTTACATCGAAGCCAGTATTCAATAGGGAAAACCATCGATATGTAATCCAGGGTGATAGGGATAAACCCTATTCCATCCTTTGACTCAATCATACAGTTATGTGGGTTATATTTTCTAGCTAGCATTTTCAAGAACTCAACATTCACAAATATGTTTGGCACTACCAATTTTCCTAAATTCAAATTCCATGGATTCGAAACAGGGGAATGCCTATGCATTTTCTTATAGTGGTAGATGAAGAGGTCATACCCTCTTATGAGAGTCCATATATCTCCTACTTCTCTATATTCATCTTCTAATTTTTCTGCATTTGGGTTTAACTAGGCATTCCTTCAGGATTTTTACCCTGACTTCGGACACTGGTGTATTAAATCTTTATTCAAGTGTCTCTCATTCAACTTCTGACTTTTTTCCTTAGGGTTTTCATGTGTTTCTTCCGTAGTATAATGCGAGAGTTCTTTCAAATGCAATTCTGAACCAGAAAGCTTAGAAAGCTTAGATTTTAGGCTCAGAGCACTTACTTGGGTATTTGGATTGTATCCGTTGCAGATGCTCACCCCAACTTCTATGCTCACATACTGAACCAGTTGTTTCAAGATTTCCTTTATTTACTCTATTCTTAGCATTAATGGTGGCTTTCAAATCATCGAGGAAAAATTTATTTCTTGCAATAGAGCACCTTCTTTCACCTTGCCAAAATAATCATTTCGCTTAAGGGGTTTTATTATTTCTTTATTTCATCGGGACTTCGTTGTGACTCAAATGGTGGTCATGTAGAAACTTCGTCTTTTCGACATATGTGCCTCCCCTCGATGCTTTCTTGATCACCGGCACGTTCACTTTTTTAGAAAGACTGAATATGCACTCCCTTCGACATTCCAAAATCTCTAGCGGCTTTTCGGCAGGATAGCACTCTAAGTCACCCCGACATGTTGAAATGATATGTAATGCCAATATTTTGCAGTCTCCTCAATATACCTCTTACGGGTCGGAATGTCGAAGAGACCCTGAAAAGATTCATCCTGATACTCCGATATCTCTGTCTCCTCAAACTTAAAATGTTAGTTTGAAATATGTGCCAAGCGGGTTTTTAATTTTATCATTTTATCGGTGTGACACATTCAGGTGTCACACCAATTTTCTGAGAGCTTCTTAACATCTTTCGGGGTGTCAAAGTGACCTTTGAAGAAGTCATACCGATACGCTGAGGATTCTTTTTTTTAACAAGTTTGCAAGCATTAAGACTTCGACATACGGTATAGGTAATATGGATTTCCGTGGTTCTAAGGTGAATACAATGGGTGATTTATTATGGGAGTTGTTAATTTTAAAATGAAATGTATGATTATCTCAAGTGTATGACATGAAATAGACTTTCTAGATGAATTTTTTAGGGTTCAAAATTTTGTCCCAACAATCCTCATTCAATAAGACCTTAGCAGCCAGTAGGAAAAGGTGGAACAACATTACCACAAATTTGAAAATGGGGGAATTGGTCTCACCAAGGAACCTAAAATGGTTCTTGAGAAAAGCTAAGGCAATTTCCCAACTAATAGAAAAGCATGTGATTAACTGGGTTGGAATGAGGATCAGGCCTTTGCTCATCATTGAACCTAGGCCTATGTGGGCAAACCAAATGGAAGAATCAATTTTTCAAGCATGGTTAGAACAGGTGGACCAATATTAAGGACATGTAGATGCCACTAGAAAGAACTTGACCACCTATCAAGATGAGTATAATTGCACAAAAAATTTGTACCATATGAACAAATAAAGGCTCCGAATTGATGTAGGAGGACTTGTAAACCCTTAAGGTAGGGAAAATGATGAGCTCCATAAAGGGCTAACCCAATTTTGTAAATGTACCTTCCTTTTCTTGCCTAAGCCCCACTTTGTCCCCAAATTTGTATATAAATTGTTGAGAAATCTTACTTAATTATGTTAAAATATAAGTGTAATGATTAAAGAAATTTCTAGGATAGAGAGTTTTAGGAAGTAGGCTTGAACTAACACTTGGTATGCAGAAATACAAATTTTGATCAAAACAGGGCTTCAGAGATACTTTCAACAAAGTTCATGAGACTTCAAAGATATGTTGAAGGCTGATAGAAGATTCACCCACTATCACCCACTATACCAACAAGCACTCCAAAATTCTTATGAAATAGACCAACCATTGTTCGTCCCTAAATTGATGGATCCAATGGGAATGGAAGGGAAACACCAAAATAATAGTTCCATGCAAAGACTTTGGAAATTCAATGCCATCTTGTGGTCCACATCACCTCTTCTTCATTGAAGCCAAATCTCATTGCTGCATAACTACAGATAACTTCCAAAGATATAGTTCATTGTAAAAAGTTGCATAATCAATGTAACTACATGTCTCTCTTGAGAGCACTACCTAGTTATTTTATAGTTAACAAATGTGGACTGAATGAATAAGTACTCTATTTTTCTAGAGTCTCTCAATTAAGGTGTAATAACAATAGTTATATCTATCAGTTAAGAAATTAACTGATATATATATAGAAATGTAGCATAGGTATATATATATATATATAGAGAGAGAGAGAGAGAGAATTGTAGCATAGGTAGAATATATATTTTTTGTTGAAAGAAAGACTAGAGATCTGAATTTTGTTGTTTTTAAATAAGCATGTATTGTTGATTCAAACTATGAAATAGAAGAAAGATTCATCTATTTGTTGATTACTGAAGATTGATTGGTCTCTCTTCGGAGGTGGAGCAAGGGTCCACTCCAACCAATGGATAGGGAGTAGTATTTACTAGTGTTAGTTTCTTCATTGCTTTATTCATTTTCTATTGTGATTCCTAATTTCATTAGAATAAATTATTCTTAGCACTAGGTTTTAGTTTCCTTACTTAAAATAGCATTTTCTGTTGCAATCTATGATTTCATTAGATCAAGTTATTTTCATAAATGATTAGAATGGAAGAACAAAAATTTAGTTGATTGTAATTAATTCATTTCCTTTCAAGTAATTAGGAGTAAAATACATGTTAGATAAAGATTGAAGTTTGTTAGGAGAACTACTAGTTGAAAGGTCTGTTGCAAATAGCCATGGACATGCCCCAGATTTGACAATTAGACACATTAATCTATTCAAATGCAAGTTGTACAATAACCCTTGTCAAGTATTGTATGTTGTTAGAATTCCTCTAGATCTCTGGTTGGTGATACTCCTTTGAAGGCTTGCTCTGCAAGTGTATTGTTACCGTGTTGTTTACTTAATAATACATTGATTTTCTTTGGAGTGTGGGGTTTTTCTCCTAAAAGGGTTTTGTCCACGTACACCTGTGTTATGGTATATTATTTATTTTATGTTTATATGTGTTTGTACTTTTTGTAATTGTTAAAAAGATTGAAATTTGCATAATACTCTCCTTAGAAGTTTAGTGTAGGAAGCATTTTCACATACCTTGCTTCCTTTCATAAAATTAGAACAATATCCATGTATAGTTGAAGTATACAAGGTGTAGGTACCTTTTTAGAGTTTTTTATTATGATTTGGATGCAACAGAAAAGGATGTGAGAAAACAAGCTATGTTAGAATAGATGATTTGATAAAACCAAAAGATTATTAGAACGCGTGGCAACATAGTTGGAAGAATGTGTCATACATTCAAGATTTTAAAGGAGTCGGGATCCTTCTTTTTTTCATTCAAGGAAAGGTACAACCTAAATCTAAGGTGTTGTGCATAAGTCTTTGCATACTATAAAAAGTTTCTCCTAAATATTCAAGCAAAATGGATGCAACTTCCCCTATTGAATTTGACTTCATGGAGTATGAGCTTGTGGTGTTTAAAATAGACATTTACGAGATTAAAGATACTTTGGATAAGTTAAAGGGGGACACAATAAGTTAGAGAAAAATGTCTGAAAAGATTGAATGGAATATCAAGGAAAGCACCTACCACTTAAAGATCACAAAAGACTGTGTAGAGTCAGTGAAAATGTTGGTTGACTATGGAGAATCAACCTTTTATCAATGTTACAACATCCAACACCACATGGAGAAGATTGAGAAATTGTTGCAAGAAACTTGCTGCTAGCTAAAGAAGCCTTAAGAAAGTTGAGGTAGAATTTCTATTTTGATTGCCTATTATTTATTTTGGATAACTTGGCAATTTTTTTGTAAAAGTAAATACAATTGTTTTTAGATATATTACAAGTAGGGCATTGTTAATTATCCATGTGAGATGAGCATAATCCTCTTGCTATAAATATGAGTTATTTTCTTGGTTTCTAGTATCAATCTTTTTTTTGTAAGAAGCACTAGTGTGCAGTTGAATCTAGAACAAACTCTAGGGAATCCAAAGGTAGAGTGTTGGTATTGTTTAGTTTTTCATAATTTATGCAAAGTTGCAGGCATTTCTATTTTCAAAAGGTATTACAAGAACAATTATTTTTCATATCAATTATCCATCTTTATTCAATGTTTTGTAGGATTTGACAAATCTCTAAGTGCACATATTTGTTGTTTTTTTGTTGCAGTTAGTTAATCTTTCATCAATGTGGATGCAGTAAAAGATTTCTATCACAACATATGGGATATTGTGACTGGTAACATATCACTAAGATTTTTTTATGAAATTCACTTAATTATTTTGTTTAAAATAACATAGAAACTTGTAATTTGTTTACATTTAAAGATTTATAATATTTACTTTGTCCAAGGATGAATGCATCAATCTTACAGTCTCAAGTTGATCAAAACTTTTAATCAAAACGAATATCTTTTTTGTAATTTACAAGTGTTTTCGATCTACAAGTTTCTATTGAGAATTTATAAATAATCAATATAAGAGAATCATTCTAAAATTCTTTAACATACACCTGTAGGTTAATAATTTTCAAATCTCTATTTGAGATCTCTAGTTGTAGCAATATAAAATTTAACATTAAGAGTTGTTAGTGACAAAGAAATTGTATTACTCTTATGTCATTTGAGGTTTAAATTTTATTTAGAACAAGTTAAAAATGTTTTATGTCTCACATGTGATATCTAAAGGGAAAACCCTCCCATGTTCATCAAATCTTAAAGTGTAGAGGAGATTGTACCTAATCCTATTAATTATGTAATGCCCCAAGCATACGCTCAAGACATTAACAAGCAAACACCAAACTAAAAGGAAGCTAGGTGTGTGGAAATGCTTCCTACACTAATCTATTGAGGAGAGGGCTATGCAAATTCAAATTTATCCTAACTATTACAGTGATGTTAAACCATTAACATGAGATATAGTAGCAAAACACAAGAGCCAGAAAGAAGACAGAAGAAGAGAGATAGAGATTTACGGTGGGGAAAACCCTTATCGGGTGAAAAACCCCACATTCAGAAACCTGCATAATGTATTAACAAATCTAAAAGAATGTTTACAATACACTTGCAATGCAAGCTTCAATGGTCTTTGACACTCGTGTCTGGAGTCAATCTAGTAGCATAACAGTACCTGTAAACCTGTGATACAAACTCCATCTCCAAGCATCTGTTTAAATAGAACATACAAGGCAATTTTGGACCTTTCTTGGAATGGGAGTCCAATATGGCATCTTGGACCAAAACCCACGCCTAGGGACACTTGGTCAACATTGTAGAATGTGTTGACACTTATCCATAGCTCCCATCCCAAAGAGGTTGCCTATTTCCAAAATGGGCTATGACAGATGCTCTTACGACACTTACGACCATCATAGAATCTGTCATGGCGGTTACAACTTACAGCTGTAAGAGAATCTGTCATACATAGGCTATAAATAGCATATTCTCTTACAACACATCATATTCCACCTTAGGGCACCCAAATATGCCTCATTCAAAGATGCTTCATGACACATGTCATTTCCTGTCTTACAAACTTCTATTCTCCACTCTTACATGTCATAGATTTATCATAGGAATCCGTCATAACCGTTTCGGTCAAACATTCCTTACACAACATAGAAGATGCTGACACATGGAAGAATATTCTTGCCACTAAGTGGGATGCCTATCTCCTCATGTGAGGACAAAATAACAAGTTGTCATAATCCATGTAGGATTGACACATCACCGTGCCACATCCCACAATATGATAAAGTGGAATTTCCAATTATTTACAACATAGGCAATGAATAATAAATACAAACATTACAAATGCAAAGAATTACCAAGGTTGAGACACCTTAATTCCCAACATTCTCCCACTTGTCAAACACCTTGTAGGAGCCAATAGAAAAATAGGATTTAACTGCTATAGGCCGAGAGGCCCATAGACTCTGAACACCATCTGAACTTCTCTGTGTTCATTGGCTTCGTCAATGCATCTGCAACATTCTTCAAAGTATCTACCTTCTCCAAATTTACCTTTCCATCCTCAACCATGTCCCTCATGAAGTGAAACTGAACATCACTGTGCTTGGTTCTAGCATGGAAAGTTAGATTCTTTGCAAGGCAAATTGCACTTTGACTGTCACAACTGATCGTGATATGACCTGCATCAACACCAATATCAGAACACAATCTCTTAAGCCAAATGGCTTCCTTACAAGAATGAGTTGCTGCCATATACTCAGCTTCTGTCATGGACAAAGCAACAACAGGTTGTCACTTACTCATCCAACTAATAGCACCACCAAACAGTGTAAAAACATAAGCACTGGTGGATCTCCTGCTGTCAATGTCACCTGCCCAATCTGAATCCACAAATCCATGAATATCAACAGAATGTGGAGGTCCTAAAACATTACCATGATAGCAAATGGAATACTCAGAAGTACCCCTCAAATATCTGAACACTCGCTTCACTGCATCCCAATGAACCCATCCAGGATTAGCCATAAATCGACTAAGGACTCCCACTGCTTGGGCAATGTCTAGTCTTGTGCAGACCATAAATCAAACTGCCAACAGCACTAGCATAAGGTACTTTATTCATGTCCTCCACCTCACTAGGAGATTTTGGACAATCCTCAACAGACAACTTTGTCCCCAAAGAAATGGGAACACACAATGGTCTACAATCTCCCATGCTGAATCTATCCAACACAGTCTTAACATACTTACTCTGACTGAACCAAAGTTTTCTATTAGTTCTGTCTCTTCTGATTTCCATTCCTAGAATGTACCTGGCTGCCCCTAAATCTTTCATTTCAAACTAAGCTAACAACTGAGATTTAAAATCAGAAATCATATTCTTACCCTTCCTAATGAGCAACATATCATCAACATATAGTGCAACAATGAGAATACAATCACCATCAAACTTATAACAAACACAGTGATCCAATTTTGATCTCACAAATCTAATTGACAACACAAAGGCATCAAACTTCAAGTACCATCTCCTAGGGGATTGCTTCAAACCATACAAAGACTTCTTAAGTTTGCAAACCAAATTTTCTTTACCTTTTACCATGTAATGCTCTGGCTGTGACATGTCGATTTCCTCCTCCAAGTCACCATGAAGGAATGTTGTCTTCACATCCATCTATTCTACCTCCAAGTCATAAGCTGTTGTGAGACAATAGGAATCGAATGGATGTCAACTTTGTAATGGGAGAGAAGATCTCACCATAATCTATACCCTCCACTTGTGAATACCCCTTCGCAACCAATCTGGCCTTATACTTCTCAATACTGCCATCTGCACCAATCTTCTTCTTGAACACCCATTTGCATCCAATGGGTTTCCGTCCAGGAGGCAAAGACACCAAGTCCCAAGTTTGATTCTTTTCCAAAGAAGTCATTTCTTCCTCCATGGCCTCCTTCCAAGAACCTGCATCCTTCATATCCAAAGCCTCTGATACAGTTCTAGGTTCATCATTGTTAGTGAGCAAAGCATAAGCACAACTAGAATCAAGCAATGTAAAACCAAACCTTTTAGGTTGCTTCCTTATCCGTGTAGACCTCCTCAAGAACTGAGGTTGAGGTTCAGCTTCTTCCTCTGAGCTTTCAGAGCTGCTAGAGCTCTCCTCATCTTCAGGTCCAACAATGTCTTTCTGTTCAGTCTTCTCAGGGGTGAGAGGAAACAGAACAACATCCTCTTTCTTTTCTTTTTCTTCTAGCTACAAAACAATGGAGGAACGTGTAAGCTCTCTGAAGATGACACTTCTGCTATTCAACACTTTTTCAGCCACAGGGTCCCAAAGCTTGTATCCTTTCACACCAACAGAATAGCTAATGAAGATACACTTAACAGCTTTGTTCTCCAACTTTGACCACTTCTCCTTAGGCACATGTGCATATGCCTCACAATCAAAAACACGAAGATGCCTTACTAAAGGCTTTCTACCATACCACACCTCCATGGGTGTCTTTCCAACAAGAGCTGATGTAGGAGATCTGTTTACCAGATAGCAAGCAGTGGCAACAGCTTCAGCCCAAAACTTTTGTTCTAGACCAGCTCCACTAAGCATACTCCTAGCCTTCTCCATCAGTGTCATGTTCATCCTCTCTGCAACTCCATTTTACTGTGGTGTGTATGGAGTTATCTTATGTCTTTCAATCCTAAGTTCCTTGCAATACTTATCGAATTCTGTAGAATAGTACTCACCACCGTTGTCAGTTCTCAAACATCTAATCTTTTTACCAGTTTGATTTTTAGCAAAGGCTTTAAACTCCTTAAACTTGCTATAGACTTCAGATTTGCTTCTGAGAAAATAAATCAATGTCCTTCTACTGTAATCATCTATAAAAGATACAAATTATACAGATTTTGATAATGAAGGAACATTAATAGGACCAAACACATCAAAACGAATAAGGTCCAACACACCAGAAGACTTATGAGAACTTGAGTAAAACTAAACACGGTTTTGTTTTCCATAAATGCAATGTTCACAAAAGTCAAACTCAAGATTACAATCATCTAACCCCTCAATGAGGTTCTTATTTTTGAGGGTACGCAGACCCTTCTCACCAATGTGGCCAAATCTCTTATGCCATAACATTGTCTTTTCTACAGGAAGTTTAACTTCCAATGCACGATTACAACCATCAAGACTAGAAACAACAGATTTCTTCACTACTCGTTCAGATGATGGGGATGAAGTGACTACTACCCTCTTCCTTGAGTTAGAAGAACTATTACATTGTGTAATGCATGCTTCCAGCTGAAACAGAGTACCTCTTCGAGTACCCTTAGCAAGCACCATAGATCCTCTCATCTTGCATCCTTCTTTCAAAAAGATAACCTGCACACCTACATCATTCAAACTACTTACAGAAAGCAAGTTCCGTGCTAATCCTAGGATGTGCATAACCCCAGAGATCCCCTTCACTCGACCATCAGGGAATCAGATAGAGACTCTTACATGACCAACGATCTTCAGATGAGAGTTGTCACCCAGATACACCTTTCCACCATTAAACTCCTCATACTTAGTGAACCAGTCTCGATGTGAAGTCGTGTGGAATGATGTACTAGAGTCGATTACCCACACATCATCAGATGCATGGGTTGCCAAGGCTGCGATGAAGGCATCACCGTCATCTTGTGATTTGTTAGAATCTGAATCAGGAGCTTTCTTCTTTTTCTTCTTCTCCTCTTTGCATTCCTTTTAGAAATGCCCAGTCTTGCAATAGTTCCAAGAAAGAGCCTTGGACTTTCTAGGAGATTTGGATCTCCCACGGGATTTGGATCTACCCTTCTCAGCTTTCTTGTCCTTCTTCTTCCCTTTCTCCTTGGGTCTTCCATGAACTGCAAGGGCTTCTTTGGCTGCCTCAGAAGACTTTCTTTGCATCTCTTCAGATAACAGCGAAGAAACCACCTCTTCCATTTTGAATGTGGATGTGGTGCTTTCGATTGCCATGACAAGATGATCCCATGAGTCTGGCAGAGAACAAAGCAGGGTCATACACCGATCCTCCTCCATCTTTACACCGATAGATGTCAATTGTGCAACCAGCATGTTAAAGGCATTCATATGCTCAGCCATGGATCCTCTATCCTCCATTCAAAGAGAATACAACTTATTTCTCAAGAAAAGTTTATTGACAAGGGATTTGGCTTGATACACATCCCCCAACTTCTTCCAAAGGAGTTTTGCAGTAGCCTCCTCATGGACATTTAACAACACAGAATCGGCAAGACTAAGTCTTATGAGACCCTTAGCCTTCTGATCCTTGAGATCCCACTCATCTTGAGTCATTGTAGCTAGTTTAGTTCCATTCACACTTTCCCAAAGGTCTCGGGCAACTAACATGTCATCCATCTTGAGCTTCCATAGCTCGAAATTACTACCGTTGAACTTCTCTACTTCAAACCTTCCTGATGTGCTTGCCATCTCCTTGCTGCAATAAGATACAGAATGCTCTACACAGAGTCCCACTCAACCTAAGATTAGCTCCAAAAACCCCTACCCAACAACTAGGACCAAAGGTGATCAAGCTCTGATACCAACTGAAAGGAAGCTAGGTATGCAGAAATGCTTCCTACACTAATCTATTAAGGAGAGGGCTATGCAAATTCAAATTTATCCTAACTATTACAGTGATGTTAAACCATTAACATGAGATATAGCAGCAAAACATAAGAGCTAGAAAGAAGACAGAAGAAGAGAGACAGGGATTTACGGTGGGGAAAACCCTTATCAGGTGAAAAACCCCACACTCAGAAACTTGCACAATGTATTAACAAATCTAAAAGAATGTTTACAATACACTTGCAATGCAAGCTTCAATGGTCTTTGACACTCGTGTCTGGAGTCAATCTGGCAGCATAACAATACCTGTAAACCTGTGATACAAACTCCATCTCCAAGCACCTATTTAAATAGAACATACAAGGCAATTTTGAACCTTTCTTGGAATGGGCGTCCAATATGGCATCTTAGACCAAAACTCGTGCCTAGGAACACTTGGTCAACATTGTAGAATGTGTCTGACACTTGTCCACAACTCCCATCCCAAAGAGGTCGCCTATTTCCAAAATGGGCTATGACAGATGCTCTTACGACACTTACGACCGTCATAGAATCTATCATAGCGGTTACAACTTACAGCTGTAAGAGAATATGTCATATACATGCTATAAATAGCATATTCTCTTACAACACATCATATTCCACCTTGGGGTGCCCAAATATGACTCATTCAAAGATGCTTCATGACACATGTCATTACCTATCTTACAAACTTCTATTCTCAACTCTTACATGTCATAGATTCGTCATAGGAATCTGTCATAACCATTTCGGTCAAACATTCCTTACACAACATAGAAGATGCCGACACATGGCAGAATATTCCTACCACTAAGTGGGACGCCTATCTCCTCATGTGAGGACAAAATAACAAGTTGTCATAATCCATGTAGGATTGACACATCACCGTGCCACATCCCACAATTTGACAAAGTGGAATTTCCAATTATTTACAACATAGGCAATGAATAATAAATACAAACATTACAAATGTAGAGAATTACCAAGGTTGAGACACCTTAATGCCCAACACAAACAAATAATTTTTTCACATTACAAAAGTGACATTATGTAAGCCACATAACACTTACATGAACAAGGTGTCATAACAACACGTAATGACACACTTGGCATACACACTTATGCATGAGGCAAGGTGACACAAGTGGAAGACTTAAAACACCACATGACAAAACACCATGGTTATTATGAAAGGCAAAACACCATGGTTAGTATGAAAAATGAGATATGGAGGAATGACAGGATTCCCAAAGTCACTAAAAACCCTTATAACATCCCTATAAGACCACCCATCAACTATCGGAGCTACAAAAGACAAAAAGGTCAAAACTACCAAAGTTTAGACTATTCCCCAGCCTTGTATCTCTCAACTTAGTAGGTTAGACTTGCATTTTGAGTTTCTTCCTTCAGCTGCAACTAGAACTAACATGGCCTCAAACTTTGGCTTCAGGTTTGGACTTGATTTGCAACACCCACTCAGATTCTAGGAAACAACTACAATTTGTACATTGCAAAGTGCAAATACTTTCTGACTACCAGCCTCAAAATGACTTTGGACTTTAGGACTTAGTTTCAACATGCACTTTAGACTTTGAATCTGGAAAGCAACTCACAACTTATAAAGGTCCAACAAAAGTCCAAAATAGAACATCGATGATTTGGCTTCAAGGACACACTTGCAACAACTTGCAAAGTGTTAGGTCAACTTTGAACCCTAACTCTAAGCAACTCAAATTTTAAAGGTTGATCACAACTTACACGTGCTATAATGTGCATTAGAACTCTGAACTATAGACCACTTGCACTCTTAGGTTTTGGGGTTTGATTGCAACCTGTAACTTTAGATTGGCAACCTCATCTAGCACTGTATTTCAGATTTGTAACCAGATAGAAAGAAAAACACTAAGGCAAGGAAAACAACGAGGTCTAGTTCTCAAACTCAACGAGGCATGACTCCCTTGATTTATGAGTTGTTGCAAAAAGATTCAAGGCAAATGCTCAAGGAATTGTGGACTTCAACTTAGCCAAATTATATGCCTCTTGAAGGGCATGGTTCCCAAGAAACAAGGTGGAATGCAAATCTCACTTCTGTAACATGAAGAAACTAACTACAAAGCTAAACATAACAAAAGCATTACAAAATGTTGTGCACGTTCAACACCAACGTCGATATGAGCCAAATCCAAAGATATAACTATCAACCATTATGTGGGAACAATACAATCCAACACATAAGCATAACATCAAATAACTTTTGCATAAACAAACAAGGACTCCAATGTCCCAATTTAACCATTTCCATACATAATCTATAATTTCAACAATATGACAATTTCCATCCGACACAAGGATCAAATCTCAACCAAATGAAAACATTACATTATTACAATATAGAGGCTACTTCCCAAACATGGAAGCATCACACTCAAATATATAAATGATACAAAGATTAATATTGCATTAGTAATGAGCCACCTCCAAGGTGCTCCAATAATCACAAAGCATAACATAAAATGCTAAACCAAGAACTTTTCTAGCTATTGAGAGATCCTCAAGAATGGACAAATGGAGGAATGTTACCCACCTCCCAACATTATTACCATCATCAAGCACAATAGATGTATGTGCCACTCTAGGAAACCCCTGAGCTGTGGAGAAGAAGATCATGGATACATCGCTATCAAAGCCAAGGCTCACACATGTATACAAAGAATGCATGGCAACACTCATGCCAATCAGTGCACACAACATCACATGTGGCAACTCATGCCAAAATAAGACATATAAAGTAATATATGGAACACACTTGCCAATAAATGCATATACAAATGATCACAATCATGTCGAATACAAAATATGATTAAAGGTGAGGACAAGGATTCTAGAGCTAAAACAAGGAGTGTCATCACAATAGCATGATGACTATGTGGGGTTTGGGAGTATAACTTATTCATATGAAGCCACTCAATGACATTCACCAACTTCCACAACTTGTAACATGTCCTTCACGATAGAGATGAATCCATCTAAGGCATTCAACCAAGGTGCATGCATCTTTATTAATTCTTTTTATTAACCTAATGTGTATTATATTGTCATTTAGTTAAAACTCTCCTCCTCATTCAATCTTCATGTATCCCTCAGGATTGTGGCAAGCGGTGAGAACCCACTCCTTTCCTACTCTATACCTCAATCCTAAAAGTCCAACTCTCTAATAACTACAAAATAGGTGTGACATGCAAACCAATGCAAAATTTCATGGCACATTGTCAAAAGATGCAGAATCCTAAAATATTAAGGAGACAATTCTTTTCACAAAACAAATCACTCATTTGAGGTCTAAATTGCAATTTTCCTATTTTTCACATAAGTGTATGCAAAACCATAAAAATTCTCAAGCCTCCATTAATGAAGTCACATGCAACCTTCAACAATTTATGAAAATTTCTAACTTCTAAAATAAGACAAATTTCCAAATTTCAAGAGTGCCCTTTTGATCCAAAAATGCACAACAATGCTTCCATGAAATCAAATTTTCTAAATTTTCAACACACATGGTTTTAGAAAATTCTATCATAACTTGTTCTCAAAATGCAAGTTTTCAAAAATTTAAAAACATAAATTAAACTATGAATGTTATTCCTAAACCATTCCTATAGAATTATGTCATATGACTCCACCTAATGTGGGCATGGCTAAAGGAAAATATTTCATTTTTAAAGTAAATTTAAATAGAAGATTGCCTCTTTCCAAGAAGTTTGCAAACAATGGAGAAAATCCTCTTCTTGATCATCACACATACCCATGCATCACAATTCCATCCACAGTTGCCATCCAAATCATTTTTTTTAAAGGGGAAGAGAGAGGGTTTTTTCTTGCAAAAATGCAAAATGCAAAAAGAAAAATAAAAAGCCTTCTCATTTCCTTTTTATACTTTTTCCTTTTCCTTTTCTATTTCTTTTTTCTTTTTTTCTTATTCTATTTCAAAATATTCATTTTTACCCAAAATAACATTTTCAAAAATAAATAAATCAATAAATCGATTTAACCATTATGCAAATCAGTTTAATTCTAATTAGTATTTTTCGATAGCTAGGAAATTAAATCGATTAAATTAAATTACGTTTATTCATGATCACATCCTATTATCTTATCCCAAGCTTGTTACATGATGTTGTTTATGACATTATTACATGTATATGAAGCTTACATGATCATATCTTTTCACATATTCCTTATTCTCCTCTCCTAAAATTCCTTCCATCACTTTGTATGCAACTAATTTGAGGGGGCATATTATATCATTGACATTATTTCATTATTGTGGTTACACTACTTCAACAAGGGTCGGACCTAAAAATCCAATTCCCAAAATGCATTATTTTGCCCCCAAAATCCATCTGGATCCCACTTTGTGCCTTTATTGAAAGCCCATCATTGATACACGATCAAAGATATTTCCCATGGGTCTCTTTAAATAGCCCTCTATATGTTTGCCTTCTGAAATGTAGGGGAAAAGCCCCCAAAATGATTAAGTCTCAAAAATTCTAAGTGTTTCCTTGTATTTTCTCCCTCTGTCAAAGTTTCAGAGTTCAGGGTTCATGTCTTCTGTCTTGCCTTATCTATCGGCTCTGAAAGCAAGCTCCAAAATTCATCAAGTGTATCGAAGGTTAGATTTTCAAGCTTCCTTGTTTTGTCATGCTTTCCATGTTGGCTCTAAGGCCCTCCAAGGCTAAAATTCTGTCTAAGTGGTAAGTTCTTGAAAATTTTTCTAAGTTTGTCAGAGGTCAGAGTTGGGGCCTTTGGCCTTCGATCTTCTTCAAGGCAAGAGGAAGGGAGAAGCCCCGAGGGCCGAATTCTGACGAGGTAAACTTGTTTCAAATTATTGTTTGGCCTTCAATCTTCTTCAAGGCAGGTGACAGGCTATCGTAAGGTCTTAACACTTTAGATGAAAATTATTAGTTTATCGACCGGGGTAGTGTCTGAGGCTGTCTACAATAGGGAGTTTGGATATTTCATTGAGAAATAGTTTTCTAGTTCTATTAAAAGATTGAAACAATACATGAAATGAAACAGTAATTATATCATTCTACAGAAAGCATTCAAATTCTATACTAGAAATCATGAAAAACTTTAGACTAGAAAGCATATAAATTCTACACTAGAAAGTAGATAAATTATATGCTAACAATCCACAACTACAATTTGCTATGCTGCAAACACTCCAAATTCTAACTATTAGAAAACAGTAATTCTAACTAAGGCAGATTTGTCGAAAAACTTCTAATCAACACAGAAAATTTCAAACAATAGTACACAACAGTTCAATTTTTAAACAACACACCCTGCAAGTTAACGACAGAAGCTAAACATAAACTATCTTCAACTGAATAAAAACATCCATAGAAATGAAAATACTTATCTATCCTACAGTCCCGCGAGTGGCCAGCTCGTGGGAGAAGCTTGTCTTAAATTAGGTCACATTGAATCACTTTCGCAGCACATAATAACTCCATTCAAAACTTCATATTTTCAAAGAATTAAAACTCAGAACAACATCATTTGCATTCATGAAAAATTGCAAGTACACAACTTTGATGATTTTGAAAACTAAGTGATTGTCTTTCATTCATCCATAGTATATATTTATAGCCATGTTTCGAGCAACAACTAAAACTGAACTACTTCAAAACTCCTAAATTTCAGATGGAGGGAAAATGCCATTTGAAGAAGTCTTATAACTGAAAAATAGAATCTTTACTATTGTTGTCTTTTAGAACATAAAAATGACTCCGAGTGAAGCCATAATGTCTTTTGGGTAACCACAGAAATAACATGATTAAAACAAAGTCTTCATTTAATGCATACCTAAAATCTCTAGCGCCCTCAACTTCTAGCGCATTCATTCACAGCTGCATGATGTCCACTTCTTTTATAGGCAATGCATTAACTTGCACAATTACCCAACTTTTCATGCCATTAAATCAACATTTAAAAGCTAATTTCAATCAATTTAGGAAATAAGGATTTGTACAACATTATAAATATTGCTTATAAAAATAAATAAATTGGCAAGGCTAGGGAATTAGGTAATGCAAAAAGGGCTATTTGTTCCATCAAAGAAATGAGGTTATTTATACCTCATCATTCCTCCCCTTCCTAACCTTGAGCAGGTCCTCCTGCTCTATGATGCATCCTTTGTCTCTCTGCCTCTCTTTTCCTATTCAATTCATCATATTTTAAGCTCAAATCATATACTTCATCTGCCTCTTCATCAATATGGTCAAGGACCTTCAGAAAACCTTTCTGAAGTTTGATTCTCAACTGCCAAGTATGTAAGTCCCTTGGTTCTTGTTCTGTAGCCCCTAAGACTGCAGGGGGTGGCTATGTAAGTAGAGGCGGTCTATATCTCATTTCTATCCACTTAGTCTTTAGTTGTTGAAGAATCTCTATCAATGCCTAAGATCTTTTGTATGACCATCTAAGGTTAGTGGGGGAAATCTTTTCTTTTCTTTTTAAATACATAGGCAAGGGGGTATACCTTTCCTCACAGGCATTCCAAGCTTTGTCAATCAATTATGGTCCATTAATCTTGAAATCTTCATAGCAGATCCTAATGCTCTCATTATATTTTTCTTTCATATGTTCATAACTCTTAGTTCTCTTAAACTGAGTTTTGAAAGCAAAAGGTTTTCAGATTCACTATTTCCTCTGGCAGTTTACCTATGTCATTTGAGCTTCTTAAGAGGCTAGATTTTTAGATTCCTCCTCGAGTATGGGAAAAATTTTGACATAACTCAGAGATATCAGTAAGTTCAAGTTGGGACACATCTTCTTTTCCCATTAAATCTAAGCTTCTCCTAGCATCCTCATCAAGTCCTTTGAGAAATATAGTCTTTAAAATCTCCAGACTTATGGCTTCCTCACCACATCATTTGGTTAGAAAGATAAACCTATCAAGGTAATCTTCCAGGCTCTCATCTTCTTTTTGTCTTAGTTTGAACAGCTCTTCTTTCTTGTCACTAACTCTGCATTAACTCTGGTATTTTTCTAAGAAAATAGTTTCCATGTCATCCCATGTAGTTATTGATCTAGAAGCTAATCCCATAAACCAACGCATTGCAGCATCTCTCAGAGTGGAGGGAAAAAGTTTAAGCTTCTAATTATCATTCTTGTAGTCGTATGTTTAACACAAGACTTTGAACTCAAAGAGGAACTAGTTAGGATCTTCAGAATAAAGTCCCCTAAAAGTCGGCAAGATAGATGGTGAAATGTTTTTCATTGGTGCATCATCATCTTCGTTGAGAGTGATAGGGTAGGTAAAGGCTTGTGTTGCTTGTCTTCTCACCTTATCATCATTATGGAGATTGTTAGCCATAATGTCAAAAGGAATGTTCTCTTCCTTGAAGACTAGGTTGGTTTGTTGAATAACTATCTCCTTAAAGATTGGGTCAACTAGCAAAACTTCTGGGGTACTATGGGAGTCTTAGGTTGATCCTGCTCGATCAATTTGTAATTTAGTTCTTTAGCTGAGACTTCTTCCATATTTATAGTTGGAATTACTATCAGGGGGGTTTTTGGTATGAATCATCCATGTGGGTCTGGTTTTCTGACCATGCAGAAAGAGAGGTTTGGTGACTATTTTTGGGTGTTTACTATAAGAAATTCCCAAGCATGCCCTAATAACACTTAGAAAAGATCGTGTGTCCCCAACAATGGCACAAAAAAGTGACAGGGTGTCATAAGGTCCTAACACTTTAGATGAAAATTATCAGTTTATCAACCGGGGTAGTGTCTGAGGTTGTCTACAATAGGGAGTTTGGATATTTCATTGAGAAACAATTTTCTAGTTCTATTAAAAGATTAAAACAGTACATGAAATGAAACAGTAAATATATCCTTCTATAGAAAGCATTCAAATTCTATACTAGAAAGCATGAAAAACTTTAGACTAGAAAGCATATAAATTCTACACTAGAAAGCAGATAAATTCTATGCTAATAATCCACAAATGTAATTTACTATGCTACAAATACTCCAAATTCTAACTACTAGAAAACAATAATTCTAACTAAGGCAAATGTGCTAGAAAACTTCTAATCAACACAAAAAATTTCAAACAACAGTACACAATAGTTCAACTTTTAAACAACACACCCTGCAGGTTAATGACAGAAGCTAAACATAAACTATCTTCAACTGAATAAAAACATCCATAGAAATGAAAATACTTATCTATCCTATAGTCTCGCGAGTGGCTAGCTCATGGGAGAAGCTTGTCTTAAATAAGGTCACATTTAATCACTTTAACAACACATAATAACTCCATTCAAAACTTCATATTTTCAAAGAATTAAAACTCAGAACAACATCATTTGCATTCATGAAAAATGGAAAGTACACAGCTCTGATGATTTTGAAAACTAAGGGATTGTCTTTCATTTATCCATAGTATATATTTATATCCATGTTTCAAGCAACAACTAAAACTGAACTACTTCAAAACTCCTAAATTTTAGATGGTGGGAAAATACCATTTGAAGAAGTCTTATAACTGAAAAATAGAATCTTTACTATTATTGTCTTTTAGAACATAAAAAGGACTCTAAGTGGAGCCATAATGTCTTTTAGGTAACCACAGAAATAACAGGATTAAAACAATGTCTTCATTTAATGCACGCCTAAAATTTCTGGCACCCTCAACTTCTAACACATTCATTCACAATTGCATGATGTCCACTTCTTTTATAGGCAATACATTAACCTATACAATTACCCAACTTTTCATGCCATTAAATCAACATTTAAAAGCTAATTTCAATCAATTTAGGAAATAAGGATTTGTACAAAATTTTATTAAAAATAGATAAATATTGCTTATAAAAATAAGTAAATTGGCAAGGCTAGGGAATTGGGTAATGCAAAAAGGGCCATTTGTTCCATCAAAGAAATGAGGTTATTTTTACCTCATTAGTAGGAGGAAGGGTGAAGCCCCGAGGGCCAAAGTCCAATGGGGTAAACTTGTTTCAAATTCTTCTAAGTATGAAGTGGGTGGCAGATGACGGGAGTTGGTTCTTCTTCATCCCTTCAGGGAAGACAGAAGGCGGAAGCCCTAGCACCCAAGGTCCGGTGGTTTCCTTATCTTTTTTGTGCAGAGGGTGGATGACAAGGATTCCTATTTCTCTCTTCCACAAGGCATAAGGCAGAAGGGAGAAGGCCCAAGGCCCGATCCCCAGTGACTTTTATATTATTCTAAGTGTTTCAGGTCAGGCGGTTCATTTCTTCTCTTCTAAAGAGCATGCTAAAAGATGGAAGGCCCGACCTCCAAAGTCTAATTTGTCGAAGGTCGACTTCCTAGCCTTTCGAACTCCTCCAATTGCTTGAGAACATGCCCACTACTTCCAGGGATGCCATTAATGTGAAGTGGGTGGAAGAAACTAATGCTTTTATTACAGTTGGTGGGGTTGTTGAGGGTTTTCTCGTCTAGTTCATTCTCAGACCTGCATGTGAAGGTTATAAAGGCTGATTTAGAATTCTTTCTAGGGGTTGGTTGCCAAACCAATTATCTGGTTTGTAGTGCCTTAGGATAAATTTAGGGCTTCAAATCAAGCCAGTCATGGCATTGAATGGAGGAATGTGTTTGATGTAGCGTAGGAATGAATTGTAACACATATTTCATGTAGTTGTATGTCTCCATGACTATTTGTAGTGATTCTGGGGAATACATAGTCGCAGCTTTGTATTTTTCCTTCACCACATTTGCTAGTGCGATTGTAATAAAGGTTTGATAATGTGTGACAACATTCAAGTCAATACATGCTTTGTTTTGAGTCATCTCTTTGTTGCAAATGGGTCATTGTAGTTTGGTTTTGGATAATTAAGTATGTCCAATGTATGAAGTATAATTTGGGAAATGTATGTGAATATATTTTAGTTTTATGTTGATGTTGGTTTAGCCCATTTCTTTCCTCTTTATTGCTTATGACTCAGTTACTCAATGGAGTAGGCACTGGTCCATATTGGGGATGGATCAATCATCATTCAAATCAAATCCTCGTCCTGTTAGTTGTAGGAGTAGGAGTAGATTTAGATCAAGGTTCTATATGCTATCCATGATTCAGTAAAATAACTAGCGATAAATCTGAAGTGATGCAAAATTGTTTTAATCATTGGTATCATGTATATGTGAGCATGCATTGTGTATCCTGTGTATGTGAAGTTAAGTGGAGTCATCTTAAGGAATGTGATGAAATTATATTTGGGTGCAAATGCATAAGTATAGTAATTAGCTTAATTAAAGGCCTGCACAGCCAATTTGTCTTGACCTAGTGACAACTTTAGGGGTCAAGTGTACATTGGGTATGGATGTGTATGTTTGTGTTCTATTTCATGCCTCTAGGAATATCCCTCCTAGGTCTAGCTGAGTCTGAAGTATAGACGAGCATACCCACTCCTGTCAGTTGGCCAAGATCCCCCTTGACCTATTGATAAACATCTTTCAATCACCTTGACGATACCCCTAGCCTTGGTGATGGTGAAATGTTTTAGGGTTTAGGGTTGTAGCTATTTTGGGACCCAACAGGTCCTACATCGAGCTTGTTTGGTAAAAGTGATATTTTCTACAACTCTACACCATTCTTTTTCATCACTTAAGAGCATGGTTATTGTGGTAGGTTTAATGATCCTACACCTCCTCTTTTGTTGGTCACAATGGTTTGTTCCATGATCCAATGGCCAATACTGCAATCCCACAACTCTCTTATTTACTTTTACACAATGATTGTTAACATTGGTAAAGTAGTTGTTTGTGCTTATTTTAGATTTTTATTCAGACACCAGTGATGGAATTTTTGTATGTAGGTTTGATGATGGAGCTATCATTACATGGAGTGTGAATGAGGCATCACCCATATTTATATCCTTTTTACATGTGCCTGTCATTTACTTTCATTTTGGCTTCTTGTTTACTTTGACATACATGATTCATGGTAGTTCACTTGCAAGCCAAAGTGGGGGCAAAATGTAGAAGTAAAAAGTTCATCTCTTGCACTTTTCCCCACTCATTTTTGTTTTGCTTTAACCCTTTGTCCTTAGTATAATAGTTTAGTGTTCAAATGGCATATTTATATGCAAGTGTTCGCATTTATCCTGAACATCATATAAACCTAAATCTCATTCCCTTGTGGATCTAGATCCCATCCTTAATTCTTCAATTCTTAGTATTAGGTTATGACCATAGGTGCGACCCTCAACTTGGTTCAGAATCACAAGAGCGACCTTGACCCCCAATGCTTACCTAACTCCATCTAACATCACCCAACTCCAACTAGCCATTACTTGTTGACTCAAACATGAAATATTCAAAATTGAATGCCATGGTGTTGTATAAAAGGACAAAGTTGTAGGTCATTTTAGACAACCATCCATCTCTTATTTGATCACCACATTATCATCATAGAGAGAATTGCGTCAACATCTGTAGTTATAGTGACACACACATTATGTATTAGCATTTTGCTTTGCTTCTCTTCAAACCTTTTAAAAACTAAAATTAGTCTAATAGGGCCTTAATAAAATCAAGGCTAAGTTGTAACCTACCACTTGGTAGTAGGCTCTATTGGTTCTTTTAAGCACCACCTTGTCCTAGGTAAATGAAGGTGAATAAGTTTTTAGAGATTAGAAGTTCCTACTTTAAGGCCACAAATTTTGGTTGAAGGTTAGATAATGGGTTCAAGGTTGCAATTTTATAAATTAGGGTTTTGTGTGTGTTTCTAAACTTTGACAAAGTGTGGGTCATTTCCCACTCCATCAAAGCATCATTGTCATATATTTAATACCTAAAATATGAGTTGGATCATTTAACGTGTGCTATAACAAGACATCCATTATCACATATAAATTTAAGCACCTCTATCCTTCTATATCAATTTCAACATTTATCTAAATACTTATTTCTAAAATTAAATCTTATATCTCAATTATTAAAAAATAAGTGTTGCATGTATTAACCCAAATACTCCTAGAAGATTTAGGTTTTGCTTGTTAAATATAAATTTAGAAGAGGCTTATTATAAAACTTTAGGGTAGTCCTCTTCATCCTCTTCACATATAAAGAACTAAATTACATAAATGTTTTCTAATTCTATCACACACTTTCCAAATCTAGGGGAGAGGAGCCAATAGTTGAGTAGGGTCCTATTATTGATATAGTACTCATGGTTATAGGATTTAGTTTTGCAACACATTTATACTATATATTGTCAATAATTATTCCGTATGTAAATCAAAAAATGACTAAATATTAATCAATATGGACCCTTACATGAACACATGAGAACTTATGAATATCATACAAAAAATCATAAATACATTCATAAACAAGTGTAATAAATACTTTTTTGCTTTATATAAAATATCATAACTATCCACTATAAGTGTGTCATTGATAAAACAAGGTGCCCATCTAAACAAGTATTATTGTTATGTGGACAAATATTATTCTCAACTATGGGGTGGCAAAGTACATGCATTTGACACTTCATATTATACGTTTGTCCTATGACAAATATAAAAGGCAAGTATAATAAATACCTTGTATTTTGTCATGAAATGTAAAAGGTTGTCAAAAAGTTTTATGATCATTTAAACTTGAATATAAGTTGTATTTTAAACTAGCACTTGCACCCTAGGAGAGGTTTAAGGAATACGTTGATAGGAACAATTGACGAGTTTAGAAAATTTTTCGTGCACTTACCGTGCGTAACTATAACTGAACTGATATCATTGATACCTAAATTGAGTTTCTGTTTGTAACAATGATGTCTTCTAATTACAACATCAACTAGACTTGCTTAATTAAGGTCTTCAATGCAATTGAAAATGACAGTGTTAGAGGAAAATATGAATAACAATAAATTAAACTATCCAATAACTCAATGAAATTAAGATAAATGCAAGCAAACAAAAGATAATACCTTTGCAACCCAATTTTACCTCGTGACTTCCATTGTTCCCTATCTCGTATCAATCTTGTGAATGAGTTGAGCTCTCAGAAGTGTGCACTTCCTTGTTGTTGAAGATGACAATAGAAGAATGGTTGTAGATGGATAATGCAATGGACATTAAACTACAAATGCAACTCTAATGAAGATGGATGATGGAGATATGAAGACATGATTGGATGATTATGAATGATAATGGGATTATGCAAATGTAATGGAGATACGTTGCCAAAGGCACGCTGGGAGGACTCCTGCAGAGTAAGATTAAGAAAGCTTGAGTGATGTAAAATGGGTGTGAGTGTTGGAGTCTAGGACAACACTGAGAGGGGAGGTGAATCAGTGTTGTATTAGTTTTCAAATCTTTTACAAGTTTTTGAAAACTTTATCTTACAAGACAAATAGAGAGGAATACATTATGATTTGTTGAGCTCATATGCACAAGACTAATAATGAAGGATGTGAACAAAACTTAATAAGCAAAGCACTAATATACACACATATAGATGAAGACAACATGAAACATGACACATGCTTTTCACGCGTGGAAAACCCTCCTAGGGTAGAAAAACCACTCAAAACTGCCTCACTGGATTAAGCAAAAACCTCACTGGTTACAATGTTTAGAAGCACCAACTTCAAGGAGCACCAACCCCTAATACATACAAACTCAGACTAAAAGAAAGAATTCATAGGGTTTCTCTATTTCAATACAAATCACTTCTTCTTTCACATGTGTCTATCATATCATCATACTTCTCATCAACTCAAACCACATACAAAACTTATCATCTAAATTTTCTCTTCAAGAGGATATTCAAAATATATTCAACCCTGTATCCCGATCCACTCAACAACTCAACCATCAATCCACTTGCGAAGCCAATAAATATGAGATGACTTTCCACATTCCGTATAATCATTTTCATCTTCTTTCAATGAAGAACCTACAAACAAAAAAAATTTCACCTTCTCTCTGCAATTTTTCCTCTTTCAAAAAATCAAAACTCTTTCATCTGTAATAATAAAATCTTCAAGGAATTTTATCCAATCAGCTCTTAGAGAGAATAAAATCTCTTTCAAACATAATCTCCATCTGCAAAAACATTTTCATCTTCATGTGCAAAAATAAAATCAATCTCCTACAATAAAAATATTCTTCAATTGATTTAATAAATCTACCCCTAAAAAAATTATCTCTCTATTCATTTTAGAGCCCTTTCATATTCTTCAAAAGAAATTCAATCACCTGAAGCCTTTCCCCTGCAAACAAAATACCCTTTCATTTGGATAATCAAAAAAATCAATATTAATCCCATTCAATTTTCCTCCTCTTTGCAAAAACCCCTTCAACTTCTTCATCTCTACAAAAACCATCTCCAAACAAAAATTAGATCATAAAAATTAAATCTTCAAAATCAAACCCCATTCAAATTCTCTTCATATTCTTCTTCATAAAAACTTCTTCGACAATCTCCAAACCTTTCACCTTCTTTACACAAACAATTCACCAAAAATAATATTGTGAATGGAGAAAAATATTTCATAAAAACTTCTCCAATTAAATCTTCACAATCATATCTTGTCTCTCCAATCTCCAATATGTTTATCTACATAAAGAAAATATTCAAACCCACAACTCTTCTCTTACTGTTCTCTTATGAGGATAGAAAAAGAAAGGCATAAAAAGCCTATCTTCACTCATAAAAATAAATTAACTCTTCAAAAGAACTTCCTCTTTTTTTTCCTCAAAGCACGAGATGAATTTAAAATAAGAAATAAATCTCTTAAAAAAAACTCCTTAAAATCTTATAAAATCCACTTACCAAATTCATGCCCACCTTTTGCTCAATGCATAAGTAAAAATTACATTTTTTTTCATGTCATAAAAATGACATAAAGGAGGGGCCGACCACTTAGTGGTTTAAAACAAAGTTTCCTAAACTTTTAAACAAAGCTATGAACATAGCTTGCTCGAACACCCATGACCTTTTTGACTTTTTGGCGCTCATGCCATTTGAAACAAAGACCATCGAATATGCATATTAAATAAGGCAATTCTAAAGACCCTCGAATATGCTCATGAAAATTTAAACAAAAACATTAATAATAAATTTCCTGCTCGGGCGCTTATATGGTGATCATTCCTTTTGGTGAAGCTAGCAAAAAGGGTCAGTTGCCCAACAATGAAAGCACCCATTAATTGCCACTTAAGTGGTAGTGACCTACTATTGTGGGTCAACTTCAATTTATAAAATAAATTGCAATTGTCATTGTCAGGCAGAATAGGGCTTAAGTCTTTAAAGTTTTAAACCTTTAATATACCTTAAGCTCTAAAAAAAATATCAACCTTTAACAGATCTATCAGCCATTGCACAAATTTGAAAATGAAGTCCTGCACATATCTAATAATTAAGACCTCCTAATTTGGAATGACAATTCTTCCTATCATAAAGATGAATGTATCCTTTCTCAACTTATCATCTCAACTTCACAACAAACATATGAAGACTCCTGATCTCTTCTATGCATCTGCAAGACATCAACCTGTGTGTGTCATCAACAACTCATCAAAATGTTCAACCAACAACAGAAACAAGTCTTCAAATATGTTTTCTACTCTTTACTTTGGTGGACAACCTATGAACAATATGGCTACATGAAACACACCTTGTTAATCAACGTTGCATAACAAGACATATGCAGTGGATTATTTCTACATCATCATTTCTTCAAACACCACTGCATAAGATCTACAAAAATGAACCAACACAAACAAGAATGAATCAAGAAATATAAACAAGATATGAACTCCATCAAGCATCCTGAACTAATGATGAAGACTTTGAACATCCACTGATCCTGATGACAACTCCTGTCAATACCAACACCTTTTTGACATCAATGACGATCTACTTTCATCAATCTCCCCCTTTGTCATTGATGGCAAAACTACCTGATACTTTTTTTTTCTCCCCCTTTTTGACATTTGATGACAAAGACACAAAAACTATTTGCTCCCCCTATGTGTAAGTGCACAAACAAATCACTGCTCATAAATATCACTGCCAATCACTGAAACCACTTCAAAGCTGGAACCACAGAATTTGCATATACATCCCTGAAACATATTAATGATGAGAACCATCAAAGAAACATGTCAAATTATTACATCAAGAACACTTCCAAATGAGCATGACTTGACATCTAGTCCACCATCTTCTTTTGGTACTAACTCCAATCCACTTGAAGGCTTCAATTCTCATGCAAGACACATAGCTCAAAAAACACATATACATGAAGATTAACATCAATAACATTTGAATTGCAATATCCTGACAATTCAATCTTTGTGAGTACCAACATGATATAAACAGGATAAGATACTCAACCTCATTAATCTTTTTGTGCATTGAACCCTTTAACAACTTATCAACACCTTGTATACTAAACATGTCACTGATCATATACTGAAACTCAATATCATTAGAAACTTCATTTCAAACATTATCAGGCAAGCATGATAAACAAAACAAGATCATCATATTGATAAACATCAACTGGTCTCCTCCTATAACTTCTTGGGGATAATTGATAAGACATGAACAACTCCCCCTTACTTCATGCTATCTATTATTCAACTGATGATGTAACTTGTGCAAGATGCACAAGTTTAGAATCTGTATTCTTTTGTCTTTGTTTCTGCTTCCATACTTTCGCAGGATTTTTGTTCTTCCAATCTTTTTCATCCTTTGTCCTTTTCAAACCTATCAAATTAGGTGATACAATTCTTCCATACATTCTGCAACTGTGTGCTTTGTGTCCAAGAGTGTTGCAATTATAACAAACTATGTTACAATCATAATCAAAAGACTGATAGTACCTTTGAGCACTCATGTTAAGCTTCCATGCAGGATCATACCTTCTATGCGCTTTACAATTTCTTTGTATGTGTCCAACATTATTGCACTTGTAACAAACAATATCAGTATTCCTTCTGCAATCAATTGCTTTGCGTCCAAAATGATTACAAGTATAACAATAACCATTAAATGAATAGTTATACCTATACATGTATGCTTGTCTTATAGGAGCAGGTTTTCTAAAATTCCTTCTTTGATTGTGCACAAATTCATCTCTGGTTTTCTATTCAGCTTCACTCTTCCTTTTACCTTCAAATGTAGCAACATGATGATTCAAAATATTTTTACTTCCAGCTTTGGAACACTCTCCTTCTTCATATCCTAAACCAGTTGTGTTCTGATGATGCTTCTATTTGCCCAGCATCTCATGTAGCTTGATTGTGCTTTCTTCAAACAACTTATACTTCTTAGATAAAGCCTTGAGACCATCATAATCCTTTTTGAGTTTGATAATTTCACCCTCTAATTTTAGATTCTCAATCCTTCTAACTTCAAGGTTAGATTTTGAAACATCAGCTATCCTCTTAGCTTCCTCAATTTCATTCTTTAATCTGACAATTAATTTGTCTGAATCATCAATATATGTCCTTAAACTTATAATCTGACATCTAGCCTCTTCAAGATCTGAAGATACACTTTCAAGGTCTGAAAGTGCTTTGTCTTTGGATTCTCTTTCTTGTCGCAGCTGCAATTTAAATTTTTGATTCTCTTTCTTATATTTCCTGAGTTCAGTTAGAGCATATATGAGCTCTCCTTCCATATCAATCTCACAATCTTGTTCATAATATTCCTAATCATCATCACTTATGATGTTAGCTTCTTCTGCAAGAGATTGGACCTCAACTCCTTCATGTGAATGTCTTCTATCATTGTTATTCTTCTGAGCTAGCAAGTTGTCCTCTTCTTTATCATCACCTTGATAAATTATTTTCAATTCTCTCCATATATCCCGAGTTGTAACACAATTCATCACTTTACAAAGAACATGATTAGATAATCTAGATAAGATAGACTTCTTTGCAATGCCATTGTATTCATGAGCCTCTTTATGACTTGTATCATTAAGTGATAGAGAAGAAATAAAATAGCCATTCTCTACAGACATCCACACACCATATCCTAAAGAAAATAGATATGCTTGCATCCTAAAACACCAAATAGGAAAGTCTGAACCATCAAAAAAAGGAACATCTGAAAACACTTTATCTTCAACTTGTGAGACATTTCTATCAACTGATAATGTATCAACATCTAGAATTGATATAGACTACACCTTCTCATTAGAATGAGACTTAACATTTCTCATGTTCTTATTTCTTTTGCACTTACCCATGGAAATCCACCCTCAAGACCTACCCAAGCCGATTAGACTATAACAGGGAACGTAGCTCTGATACCAATTGTTGGAGTCCAGGACAACACTAAGAGGGGGGGTGAATCAGTGTTGTATTAGTTTTCAAATCTTTTACAACTTTTTGCAAACTTTATCTTACAAAACAAATAGAGAGGAATGCATTATGATTTGTTGAGCTCATATGCACAAGACTAATAATGAAGGATGTGAACAAAACTTAATAAACAAAGCACAGATGAAGACAACATGAAACATGACACATGCTTTTCACGAGTGGAAAACCGTCCTAGGGTAGAAAAACCACTCAAAACTGTCTCACTGGCTTAAGTAAAAACCTCACTAGTTACAATGTTTAGAAGTACCAACTTCAAGGAGCACCAACCCCTAATACATACAAACAGGTCTCATTGACCATACAAGCCTCACTGGCTACAATGTTTAGAAGCACCAACTTCAAGGAGCACCAACCCCTAATACATACAAACTCATATTAAAACAAAGAATTCAGAGGGTTTCTTTATTTCAATACAAATCACTTCTTCTTTCACATGTGTCTGTCATATCACCATACTTCTCATCAACTCAAACCACATACAAAACTTATCATCTGAATTTTCTCTTTAAGAGGATATTCAAAATATATTCAACCCTCTATGTTGATCCACTCAACAACTCAACTATCAATTCACCTGCGAAGCCAATAAATATGAGATGACTTTCCACATTTTGTATAATCATTTTCATCTTCTCTCAATGAAGAACCTGCAAACAAAAAACTTTTCACCTTCTCTCTGCAATTTTTCCTCTTTCAAAAAATCAAAACCCTTTCATCTGCAATAATAAAATCTTCAAGGAATTTTATCCAATCAGCTCTTAGAGAGAATAAAATCTCTTTCAAACATAATCTCCATCTGCAAAAACATTTTCATCTTCATGTGCAAAAATAAAATCAATCTCCTACAATAAAAATATTCTTCAATTGATTTAATAAATATGTCCCCAAAAAAAATATCTCTCTATTCATTTTAGAGCCCTTTCATATTCTTCAAAAGAAATTCAATCATCTGAAGCCTTTCCCCTGCAAACAAAATACCCTTTCATTTGCATAATCAAATAAATCAATATTAATCCCATTCAATTTTCCTCTTCTTTGCAAAAACCCCTTCAACTTCTTCATCTCTACAAAAACCATCTCCAAACAAAAATTAGATCATAAAAATTAAATCTTCAAAATCAAACCCCATTCAAATTCTCTTCATATTCGTCTTCATAAAAACTTCTTCGACAATCTCCAAACCTTTCACCTTCTCTACACAAACAATTCACCAAAAATAATATTGTGAATGGAGAAAAATATTTCATAAAAACTTCTCCAATTAAATCTTCACAATCATATCTTGTCTCTCCAATCTCCAACTTGTTTATCTGCATAAAGAAAATATTCAAACCCACAACTCTTCTCTTACTCTTCTCTTATGAGGATAGAAAAAGAAAAGCATAAAAAGCCTATCTTCACTCATAAAAATAAATCAACCCTTCAAAAGAACTTCCTCTTTTTTTTCCTCAAAGCACGAGATGGATTTAAAATAAGAAATAAATCTCTTTAAAAAAACTCCTTAAAATCTTATAAAATCCACTTACCAAATTCATGCCCACCTTTTGCTCAATGCATAAGTAAAAATTACATTTTTTTTTAATGTCATAAAAATGACATAAAGGAGGGGCCGACCACTTAGTGGTTTAAAACAAAGTTTCCTAAACTTTTAAACAAAGCTATGAACATAGCTTGCTCGAACACCCATGACCTTTTTTGACTTTTTGGTGCTCATGCCATTTTAAACAAAGACCATCGAATATGCATATTAAATAAGGCAATTTTAAAGACCCTTGAATATGCTTATGAAAATTTAAACAAAAAATCAATAATAAATTTCCCACTCGGGCGCTTATATGGTGATCATTCCTTTCGGTGAAGCTAGCAAAAAGGGTTGGTTGCCCAATGATGAAAGCACCCATTAATTGCCACTTAAGTGGTAGTGACCTACTATTGTGGCTCTACTTCAATTTATAAAATAAATTACAACTGTCATTGCCTAGCAGAATAGGGCTTAAGTCGTTAAATTTTTAAACCTTTAATATACCTTAAGCTCTAAAAAAAAACAACCTTTGATAGATCTATCAGCCACCTCCTAATTTGGAATGACAATTCTTCCTATCATAAAGATGAATGTATCCTTTGTCAACTTATCATCTCAACTTCACAACAAACATATGAAGACTCTTGATCTCTTCTATGCATCTACAAGACATCAACCTGTGTGTGTCATCAACAACTCATCAATATGTTCAACCAACAACACAAACAAGTCTTCAAATCTATTTTCTACTCTCTTCTTTGGTGGACAACCTATGAACAATATGGCTACATGAAACACACCTTGTTAATCAACATTGTATAACACGACATATGCATTGGATTATTTCTACATTATCATTTCTTCAAACACCACTGCATAAGATCTACAAAAATGAACCAACACAAACAAGAATGAACCAAGAAACATAAATAAGATATGAACTCCATCAAGCATATTGAACTAATGATGAAGACTTTGAACATCCATTGATCTTGATGACAACTCCTATTAATACCAACACCTTTTTGACATCAATGACAATCTACTTTCATTAGTGAGAACCTTGTTTATATAGGCTGAGGAGAGGCCAAATCCAAGTGTCAATAGATCCATGACTAGAGGGATTACTTGTGACTTGTACAGTTGAGAAAACTTGAGAGAATGTGCGCGAATCAGAAGAGGACAAGTGTCCAAGCCTCTTTCATGAGTTATGGGAGTGAACAGAATAGATTGAAGAGTTAACTAAGATGATTGATTAGTTAACTGGGTTGATTGGAGAGTTGACTGAATTGATTGACCAGTGAACTCTATTGACTAATTAGTTAACTGATTTGATTGATGAGTTGTCTAATTTGACTGGAGGATAAATAGGACATGTGAGTGAGGGAAATTAGCTAATTAAATATTAAAATATTTAATTATGTGTGCAACATGGTGAGGTGGAAGAATGATGTGGAATTATGAAATTAGGACTTTGGGATAGAGGAATTTAGGATTAATTAAATAATTTAGGATTATTAAATTATATGAGACATTAGAAGAATTAGGGTATTAAATAAATTAATTTTTGTTTAATTTTGAGATAATGGACCAATCACATAAATTAGAATATTTATTTAATTAATAGAAGAATAAGAATTAAAATAAATATTAAAATATTTACTTAATTCGACACAAGCCATTTTTAGGTGTATACATTTTGCCCCTCTTTGATGTAATGTGTTTTATCATGGTGCTTCAAAGAATAAAAATTTTCTGGTTATAATACATGCCCCAATTTGCCCCTAGTTTAGGTTTTATGATGATAGGATGCCCCCTCGGGAGATTGGTCGGGTTGGACAGGATGATGAACAATCTCATGATTAGGATGAATGATAAAGGATGGCTAATAAAAATGGAGGATGCAAGATAGGGGATGGATGAAAGGGTCAAATGACACATTATGCAAGATAAAATGATAACACACACAAGCAAGCAAGAAAATATGCATAAATGATACAAGAACAAACAAGGTATTGCCCCTATCATGCTGTAAACCAATGATTAATTGATAATGATTGATGATAGTGTTTTTCATTGCAGGGAACGATATATCCCTAGATCAACACAAAGATGCGAGAAAGATACATCCCACTGATAATGATGATTGATTGATTTGGTTTACAACAAGATTAAGATCAAGACCATTGATTGCTATTGGATAATTTGACAAGATTGATGCACTTGATTGGTATGGATTAAGGATGGACTTGCATTTGGATCTTTGCTTGGATTGATTGGATTGATTTGATGATTGGATTGATTTGGATGAATTGGGTGTTTATTGAAGGAATATGAGATGGACAAAGATGATTATTGGGGAAGATTAGAAGAATAGACTTGGACAAATGAAAGAAAAGATTTTGGATCTTAAGACACTTGGATAAATGGTATTTATGGCCTGCTTATAAATGAGATGAAGTGCAATTTGGTATGTATGGATGTGGATTTTGTCATCTTCTTGTACAAGTTTTTGAAGTACTTTGTTTCATCATTGAGCTTTTAAAATGTTGTAAGAAAATACAAGCATCTAGGTATAATTAAATCATGATGACCTAGGTATCTCTTACATGGATTTTGATTTAGCAAGTTAATACAAGTATCTAAGTATAATTGAACCAAGATAACCTGAGTATTGCTTGTGTATCAACAAACAAGGATTACACTTGTTTCATGTTTAGACCTCTGATGTCCTCGATGATCATTATGTTGATCATGTCTTTAGACAGGGCTTCGCAGTACTAAAGATAAATCCACAAACAACAAACAAATAAAATGATTATGTTCCATCATAGCATCTCTAGTTTTTGACATCCTTGAGTAGAATAGGAGATATAATAACAAAAATCCTGATAATAAGATGTTTAAACAACCATTACAAACCTTCTTGCCATAGATATATGTTGTCTTGCAATAACTTGATAGAGTAACATTTGATGTTTTAGGCAAGCTGTGATTTGTCAAGTGTAGTTAAAATGTCTTCTTGCCAAGACAATGTTTTAAAGCTTGCGTTGCTTGTTGTCTAGTGATAAAACCACGATCCAGTTTGTTATCCTCTAAGTTGTAGCATTCAAAAATCTAATTCACTAACTAGGTTGAGGATTTGCCCCCATTCAAGTGAAGGATCGATTCATTATGGATAAACTATCAATAGACATGAAAAGAACAGGCCCTAAGAGACTAACCTAGTGCCTCAGGGGCTCATTGATGATGGCCTTGCCTACGTGATGACGTAGAGGCAATGTATTTCAGGGTGTGGACTTTGTGGACCTAGGACCTAGGCGATGGGAAATGGGTGGAATTGGATGGACAAAAGGATGGGTGATAAGGGATGGAATGAATGGGAAGCCTCGGGGGCTCATCAATGATGGCCTTGCCTATGTGACAACTCGGAGGTGACGTAGTTCGACAATGGCTCAATGGATTGGTTGAGGATGGATGACAAGATGACACAAGTTTGGATTGACAGCCTGATGGGATAAGGTGATAAGGACGAGCGAACAACAAGCCATGGTAGGTATCCTAATATGATTGGATGTTTGTGGTAAGAAGGGATGGATGAGGAACAAGGTCCTAAAAGATGGAGGAAGTAGTTTATCACAAATAGCGCATGTTTCCAGGTTTTCACCACTTGCTTTTATTTGCATGATAGTTAACATACACATGACACCTATTTCCCAAATTTTTATCATGGTACCTATCCACCAGAGGATGATTTTTTTTGTTATCTTTCTTTTTAAAATTTTTTTTTGTTATTTATTTATTTTTATTTTTTGACTTTTTTTTGGTTATTTTTCTCTTTTTTTTTAATTTTTTGACTCCCTTGCATTGGGGTTTTAGGTGTAGAACTTGCAAAGATGCATGTTGTTGATGGGATCATTGAACAATTCACTTCTGATGTGGCCAATTGATAAGCACTTGATCCATACGCAGCAACTATGACATAGGGACCCAAACAATTAGGTTCAAATTTCCCCTTTTTCTCTCTATCTTGCTAATTTCTTGGATTTTCTCTTAGAACTAAGTCACCCACCTGGAAGACTCATGGTTTGACCTTGTGATTATAGCTTCTTGACATTCTCTACTGGTATGCCTTAAGATGGTTGAAAGCATGTTGTCTTCGTTCTTCTAGCAGCTCTAGCTCATGGAGTCTTGATACTCTATATTCCTCATCATTTATGAGACCCTTTAACGACACCCTAAGGGAAGGTAACTCAACTTCTATAGGCAAGATGGCTTCAGAGCCATAGACGAGGTATGGTGTCGCACCTATGGGAGTGCATATACTAGTTCTGTAGGCCCACAGAGTAGGGTTCAATTGCATATGCCAGTCACGGCTAGCGTCATCGATAGTCTTTTTGAGTATCTCTAGGATAGTTTTGTTCGATGCCTCAGCTTGGCTATTACCTTGTGGATAGTAAGGAGTGGAGAAGCGATGCTGAATGTGGAATTTATCATAGAGTTCTTTCACATCCTAATTCTTGAAAGGTCACCCATTATCTGTGACAATGAATAATAGAATATCGTATCTGCATATGATGTAGTTACTTGGATGAAAGAAGAGATTTGTTTCCCTGTGATGTTGGTTAATGGAACGGCCTCAATCCACTTCGTGAAATACTCAATGGCTATGATAATGAATTTGTGGTTGTTGGAGGATGAAGGGTGAATCTTGCCCACTAGATCAAGTCCCCATTGACAGAAGGGCTAGGGTGTTGTTAAGGGTTGCAACTCTTGAGCAGGTGCGTGTATCAGATTACCATGAATCTGGCATTTCTTGCACCGCTTCACAAAATGATAGGAGTCTTTTTCCATAGTTGGCCAATAGTATCCGAGATGCATGAGTTTCTTCGCCAAGGTAGGACCACTAGAGTGTGTCCCGCATATTCCTTCATGTACTTCACTCAGATCGGTCTGATATTCCTCACTATCTAAACACCTAAGGAGAGTACCATCTAAACCTCATCGATACAGGGTGTTTGCGATGATGGTATATCAGGATGCTTGGCATATGAATGTTTGTTTCTAGTTGTTTGATAGGTCAGGTGGTAGGATATGTTCTTTTAGATAGGTGTAAACTTTGACATATAATGGAGAATCAGACCCTACAATGTGGTAAATGGTGCTGGTTTCTGGGATTTCATAAGCTGGATGGGAAATTGGCTCCACCAAGAACTCATAACAAGAATGATTTTCAGGTATGTCAAGGAGGGATGCAATAGTAGCCATTGCATCTGCTACTTTGTTTTCTAATCTTGGTATCTGCTCGAAGGATATCACAACAAAATATTCCTTGAAATCATCCACCATACACTTGTATGGTATCAACTTCTCATCCTTAGTTTGATAATCGTCATTTACTTGATTAATGACAAGTTGTGAGTCCCCGTACACATGAAGTTCCCTGACCTTCCAATCTATTGCCATCTTTATGCCTATAACCAGTGCTTCATACTAAACGACATTGTTGGTACATGGAAACATAAGTCTATATGACTTAGGGATTATATCTCCATGTGGTGTTACCAACAAGATTCCTGCTCTAGATCCATGTTGAGTATATGACCCATCAAAGTAAAGTTTCCAGGTTGTGGTAGTGATGTTAAAGATAGACTCATCTAGAAATTCAAAGCTCAATGGGTTGTCATCTATCAAAGGTGCATCTGCTAGCTGATCTGTAATGATTGGACCCTTTATTGCTCTTCTATCTACATACTCAATATCAAATTCACTGAGTATCATGACCCATTTGGATATTCTACCTATTAGGGTAGCTTTGCTAAGTAGGTATTTTAATGGATCAATCTTCGCCACTAGCTTGATAGAATGTGAGAGCATGTAGTGTCTCCACTTTTGTGAAGCAAAGACAACAACAAGACATGCTCTTTCAATTCGTGTATACTACAGCTCGTAACCTACTAGTGTCCTGCTGATGTAGTAAATTCTTTGTTCCTTTCCTTCATGGTTTTGTTGGGCTAGCAGAGCTCCAAGAGCTGTGGGTGTAGCTGAGATGTAGAGTAGTAATGGCTTGCCCTGAATCGACAGCATCAAGACTGGTGGGTTCATTAAATACTCCTTTAGATGCTGAAATGCTTGTTCACACATGTCATCCCATTTGAATGGAACATTTTTGTGTAAGAGATGTGTGAATGGATGACACTTATCTGCTAGTTGAGAGATAAACCTTCGGATGGACTGCAACTTTCCTTGTAGAGACCGCAACTAACTCATATTCTTGGGCAGTGGCATTTCCATGATTGCTTTTACCTTGGTCAGGTCCACCTCTATTCCATTAGCTGATACGATATATCCAAGGAGTTTACCGGATGTGACTCCCAAAACACATTTTTTTGGAGTTAATCATACATTAAATTGCTCTAGTCTCATGAAGATATTGTCTAGGACTTGTAGATGCCCTTCTCTAGTGAGTGACTTGGCTAGGATGTCATTGACATAATCTTTCATGATGGTGTGCATCATGTCATGAAAGATTGTAGTCATTGCCTGCTGATATGTTTCCCCCGCATTCTTTAGTCTGAATGGCATGACGCACCAACAATAAGTACCCCATGAACATGTGAATGATGTTTTGTGCTGATCCTCCAACACTATTTTGATTTGGTTATAGCTAAAGAATTCATCCATTAATGACAACATGGTGTGCTCTGTCGTTAGATCGACAATGATATCTATGTTTGGCAAAGGAAAATCATCTTTTAGACAAGCCTTGTTTAGATCTCTGAAGTCATTACAAAGTCTTATCCTTCCATTGAGTTTGGAAATAGGTACAATGTTAGAAACCCATTCTGAATAATCAATGGCTCTGATGAACCCCACATCTAGTAGTTTCTTTAGTTCCTCTTTGGCCATTAATGTTATATATGAATGCATTTTTCTTAGTTTCTGTTTAACTATCTTAGCTCCTGGAGCTAGTGACAAATGATGCATGATAAAGTTTGGATCCAGTCCCAGCATATCAGCATATGACCAAGCAAAGTTAATCTATTTCTACTTGAAGAATTCGGTGAATTCTAGCTTTTCTTGTGCAAATAATGATTGTGCCATATGAATTGTCCTTGGGTTCTCTTATGTGCTGATGTTTATTGGTTGAACTGGTTCAATCAATATCGAAGATCTCTCCTGATGTGCATGGTAGGGGAGAGTGTCAATCCCTTCATTTGTTGGAGCCTCGGAGAGGTTTTCACCATTAGATACGTCTTTTCTTTGTACTTTTTCCCCATCTAACACTGCCGCGAAGTGATTTTCACTATTAGATCTTTTTTTTTTTATATTCTTTTGACTGAAAGGATTGGCACTCTCTCCAAAGAATGCCACATCATTAAGTTTGATGGTAAAGCCATCCTTGTGGTTCCTTGTGGGTAAATGGTCCCTAAGCTCTAGATAATCGATAATAGCATCATCATTTTGGAATGTATCTAGTTGAGGGGTGGTGTCTTGCAAATCCCAGTCTATCAATTCAGGATGCACTAGGGGTAATGGATCATCTGGTTGATCCGATTCAAGGGTGGTGATGGTTAGAATGGAGGAGTTGTTTGAATAGGTAGAGGTATTGACAAGGTCTATTATGGTACTCTCCTCAAGTTGGTTCGTCAAGTGTGACATCGTATTCTCCTCATGAAGTTCACATTCATCATATTGCAGATCAAACTCTAGTGATCTAGCCCTAGGGTTTTGTCCCTCATGTGTCGTATAAGTAGAGATATACTGTTGAACCATGTCAACCTCTTTATCTTCCTAAGACATTTCTGAGAGGCTGTCCCATTCGTACTCATTGGAATTTGTTTCACTCCATTCCTATAGTCGGTGAAGTTATTCTACAAAGTTAGTGGTAACTGCTTGTTTGTCTTTTGCTTGGAGTTTCTCCTTACCTTTAATCTTCTCTTTACCCTTGTATCCTAACCTAGTAGTGTCTCAGGCTGTGGAGGTAGAGGGTTGAATTGGTTCTATTAGTCCATCCTTCCTTAATCATATGGGACCATGTCCTTCATATCCCATCCTTTGTAAAATAGAAAACCGTTGACCATATTGTGCAGTGGGTAGCTTAGGTTGATGATCATTTGGTATGGTTTCACTATCTTCATCTTTGTAAAGCCACTGTAAGACATCTTTTTCCTCACTCTCATCTGATAGGTTTCCCTATCTAATGAAAGGACCCTTAGAAGTCTCCAATGATTTGGCCTTGTTCAGTAATGGCTTTCCATAGTATTTTGGTGATATAGGCAGCTGTGCTAGACAGAAAGTTTGTTCAATGACATATTCTCCAACACCCTTGTCCTTGACTTTGACTTTAAGCTCTGATGTTTTGGAGTTAGATGCTAGAGAACTTGGATCCATATGGTTTGAAGAAGAGGAAGCTGCTCGATTGGTGGGGATTACCATTTCTGGTTTTGATTGGATGTTGTTGCAATACTGGAATGGATCAGAATCACCTTGTATGGTAATTTCTTGGCCATTGTGTGGGAACTTGATACATTGATGGTATGTTGATGGAACAACCTTCATTGCATGGATCCAAGGTCTACCTAGAAGAATGTTATATGCTAGCTCCATGTCTAGAACTTGGCACACAACATCTCTTTCTACTGGGCCAACCCGTATTGGCAAGACTACAGTTCCTTTGGAAGTTCTTTCTTCTTCATCATATGCCTTGATAGTTATTTTCTTGTTAGGATCGACGACATTTTGTGAAAACCCCAATGCAGGGATTAACTTTAACGTGCATATATTTAAACCAGCACCTCCATCTATTAGGACCCCTTTTATTCGGTGTTTGTGGATTTGGGACTTAATATGGAGGGATGCATTGTATGGTTGGTTGATTGATATATCCTCTTTCTCTGTGAAAGATAAGAAATGTGGTGTGGTTAGATGACCTACCATAGCTTGGAGTTTCTCTTGAGCAAGGTTCGTAGGAATAGTCATTTCTAAGAAGGCCTTCTCTAAGATAACTTTATGAGATGGGGATAGAACAATAACTCCAAAATGGATATGTGTGCAGGTGTTTTATGGAGTTGATCAAGGATGCTGTATTGGTTCGATGTGGATGATGACTTGGGTAGAGCTCCTTGTAGAGTAATGTTTCCACGACAAGTGGTCACATTACAGTCAGGATTATTATTGATAGTGATTACATTGGTGTGTGAATCACTTTGTGAGATACGATTAACGATGTACTCGTAAGAAATGTTATTATAGCTTGCTTTGTCAGCACTGTTGTTGTTTTGATTGGATAATCCTCCTTTCTCATAGTGAGAAAGAGGATTTTTGAATGCTATGTGCTCTTCATTAGAGGTATGACCTTCAATTGATATCCGTTTTTGATCCAACAAGTCTTAGATGGCATGTTTTAGCACTTGACAATCATTAGTTTTATGTCCTTTGTTTTAGTGATATTCACAAAATTTGGAATCACTCCACCAAGAGGGTTTGAATTTTGGCTCATAATCACACACTGGTAGAAGTGTTATGAGGTTGCCCCCTATTAACTTCCTAAGGGCGGATTCAAGAGACTCTCCTAATGGTGTGAACTTTCTCCTAAGAGGAAAGTTGGTAGGTCTTTGCTCATTACTTTGAGGCTTGTTGGATGGTGTATTGTTTTGTGGTTTTGATAGATTGAAGATTAGTTGCTTTTGCACCACATTTTTAGCATCTACCACACCATCGTTTACAATGGGTTTGTTCTTGGTCCAAAATCACAACTTGTCTGCATTGTTGTTAGAACTAGGGGTGTCTTTGTATAGCTTAATTTGCCCCTTTGTTATCAAGGCTTTCTCAATGAGTAGCCCCATTTCAATGACCTTACTAAAAGTAGTTGGGCATTGTATTTGGATTTGATAACTCAGTTCTATGGTTAGGTTGTGAACAAACATTTCTATCATTTGTTTCTCCGGTATGTGGTAGGGACACTTGCTTGCAAGTTGTCTCCATCTTTGTAGGAAAGAGGCAAAGGATTCTCCCCCCTTTTACTTGTTATTACAAAGGTCCAACATGGAGATTTCATGTTCGATATTGTATGAGAAATGTGTTACAAATTTATCCACTAGCTCATCAAAAGTGCAGATGCTGGGAGGTAGGTGAGAGAACCATTCCATTGCTTGGCCTCCTAAGCTTCGTGGGAATAGTCGCATATGATATGTTTTGTTGTGTGTGACTTCTAGGCATGCTGCACTAAATTCCCTTATATGATCTCTTGGATCACCTTTTCCTCTATACTTATTGAATTTTGGAACCTCAAACCTTGAGGGAAAAGGTATCATGAGCAAAGATTTATCAAAGGGATATGGTGAAATATCCTCAAGAGAGTAATGTTTTGTTGTTGTCCCACTTTGGATGTCCATCAACTATTTTTGCAAGGCTTGGATTTGTGTTGTTAATGTGTCCAAGGGATTGAGTGTATCCTTAGCCTTTTCTGATTTAGAAGCATCTTTGTCATTTTTGGAGGCATCTTTGTCATTTTTGGAGCCATCTTTTGAAGACTCAGCTTCATTTGAGGAATTGTTCTCTCTTAGATTTGAGACATCAAAATCTAAGGGCAACTTAGCTCCTTGTTGAGCTAGCATGAGAAAATATCTATGAGGATCCGTGGAAACGACCCTATCCATCATATTTAGGAATTTTGGATCTTAAAGTTGTTTAAGGATTTCCTCCTGACTAATCTCCTCATCATCAAAACTATGCCCACTATTGCAAAGGGAACCCATTTTTTTTTGCTTAGATTTGGATCTAGTTTGAACCATGCAATTTTTTGGATGTGCGAGAAGTTGGATTGTGAGATTTGGGGGACTTGGTTTGATGTTTTGGTATGAAAATGATGTGAGGGTGAATTTGGTTGGATATGGTTTTGGTAAGATTTTGCTAAGGTTTTATATTGATCTATGTTGTCCAAACAATGTGCTCTTGAGCTAAAAGGTAGTTAAAATAGGGATAATTGATCACCACTATTGATATACACTATCCTTTTATCAAGATTAAACTAGCACAATTTTGAGGATGGTCTGATCCTAATTATGAAACCAACTAGATTTTTGCTTCAATTTGGTAGTCTCAATAACACCTAGATGAAAATCTTGGTTTGAATGTTTTAAAAGAACAAGGTAGTGGTATGCAAAATGTGATGTTTGAAAATGGTGTGAAGGTGAGTCTGCAAGGTTGAAATTATTTTCCAAGTAAAAACTAGAGCAAAAAAGTTACCCAGAAATGGTTTCAGATTTGTCTCCAAATGTACGAAACAACTCTCTGTTGTGAATGTGCAGCGTCAGATGCACAGGAATATTCAGCAAATGCGCAGCTCTACACTGTGTATGCGTAACTTTGTATGCATAGGACTAAGTTGTATATGCGCAAGACTGCATTGTAAATGTGCAGAAAGGGTATATGTGCAACAAGATGATGTATATGCGCAGCAATACTGCGTGAATGCATAGGTCTGTAGAAGTTTTGCTTTTTGTTGCAGTTTGTCAATCTTGGCTTGTTTGCACGTTTTACTAGGATGTTCAAAAGTTTGAAATATTGTTTTTGACTCAAGTTATTGCCCAAAAACACAACAAGAAAGATGTTGTCATGATTATTTGAAACAAGTTTTGTTAATGAAAAACAAGCAAGTACAATCCTAAGGATGGCAAGGACAATATTCGTCGAATTCCAACTTGGAGTTTACTTCAGCCACTTACATAAAGGCAGACAATTAGTAACTTGGTAGCACCGGCTCCCCTGCATGACACTCACTTCTCATGCAAACCAAGTTACAGTTCCTTCAAAGAGTTGAATTTTCTGTCTCCACACTAGATGAGTGTATGACATTGGACAGCTTTAGAGGTCCGACCTTCTATGTCAACAAATAGGGGTTTTTGGATTTTCTAAAACAAATGGCTTTTTAGTATGGACATCCGTTCAGGTGGTTACACATGCGTTAATTCACTCGAAGAAGGAGGCTTCCTAGCCTGTAGAGGTTACACTCTACAGGCTTTTGGGGGAAACATTTGTCGATGTAACACAACAGCACCCGTTGTTTGCAATTTTCATCACAAACACAATTTATTTATAGCGACTTGGAAGTGGCTTGGCTTTAGCCCGTTATCACTCGAGGTCGTCCTGCTTGGAAGGACAGATTCCAAGGATAGGACTCTTCTAAAGGTTATATAAATAAAATGATAAGTTTGGCATTTTGGTCACCCAAGAGAGGGGAGAGAATAGTCCTATCATCATTTTCAAGCACAAAGTACACTGGTTCTTTATCCTCCTAGTTAAAAAAAAGTGTGTTTAATCTACCAAGTATAATCCATTTGACAAAATAGCAAGAACTTTGAAAAGATGGTTCATTTTTATCCCCCTAAACAAATCTATGTGAAGATTGTTGTTGAAGGATGAAACAAATTACTTTCCTTTAATTTAAGCTAGATGAGAGATTTGTAATTGCAAGATTGACTTGAAAGATTTGTTCAGTTTTTATCCACCTAGGTTGGGACTATGTGCAAGTTGTAATGCAACAATATAACTTACTTCCTCCTAATTAGATCTAAGTAAAAATTTGCATGAAGATATCAAATTACTCCTCCCTAATTAAATCTAGATGAACTTATGATGCAGCTAAATGACTAAACAAAGCTCCTACACCTGCAAGAAGAGTTAGTATGGAAATCTTTGCAAAAATTAGTACAGCTTTTCTGTCAGAAACATATGCGCAGAAACAGACTGTGAATGCGTAGGACTATTTAATACATGCACAAAAAAGTGAATGCGTAGAAAGAAGTAACAGATGCGTAGGACTGCTCAATGAATGTGCAGAAACATTAGATGCACAATGAAACTTTATGAATGCATAAGAAGATGGCGTAGATGCATGGAAAGGTGAATGCGCAACAGGAAACTGTTAATGTACATGACTGGAAAGTGAATACGCCGAAATGACATGTCACGACAATAGCTTTACAAAAAACTCAAATGGAGGTTAAAAATGAGGCAAGGCCCCATGGTGGGCGCCAGAAATGTTAGAGGAAAATGTGAACAATAGTATTAAACAACTAAATATCCAATAACTCAATGGAATTGATGCAAATATAGTAAACAAAGATATTACCTTCATAGACCGATTTACCTCATAGCTTCCATTGTTGCCTATCTCGTACTGATCTTGTATATGATTTTAGCTCTCAGAAGTTGTACTTCCTTGTTGTTGAAGATGACAATAGGAGAATGGTTGTAGATGGATAATGCAATGAAGACTAAACTAACAATGCAATTCTAATGAAGATGGATGATTGATAATGGAGACATGGGTGGATGATTATGATAGTGGGATTATGAAAATGCAATGGAGATACTTTTCCAAAGGCACACTGGTAGGATTCCTGCAAAGTAAGATTACGAAAGCTTGAGTGATATGAAATGGGTGTAAGAACCTTGTTTATATAGGTTGATGAGAGGCCAAATCCAAGTGTCAATAGATCCATGACTAGAGGAATTACCTGTGATGTGTACGGTTGAGAAAGCTTGAGAGAATGTGCGTGAATCAGAAGAGGACAAGTGTCCAAGCCCCTTTCATAAGTTATGGGAGTGAATAGTATAGATTGAAGAGTTAACTGAGATAATTGATTAGTTAACTGCGTTGATTGGAGAGTTGACTGAATTGATTGACCAGTAAAATCAATTGATTAATTAGTTAACTTATTTGATTGATGAGTTAACTAATTTGATTGGAGGATAAATAGGACGTGGGTGAGGGGATATTAGCTAATTAAATATTAAAATATTTAATTATGTGTGCAACATGGTGAGGTGGAAAGGTGAGGTGGATGAAATGATGTGGAATTATGAAATTTAGGACTTTGGAATAGAGGAATTTGGGGTTAATTAAATAATTTAGGATTATTTAATTATGACACTATAGAAGAAGTAGGTAGTTTAATTAAATAAATTGATTTTATTTAATTGTTGGAGGAATGCGAATCATTTAAATAAATTAGGATATTTATTTAATTGATAGAGGAATGAGAATAAAATAAATATTAAAATATTTGTTTAATTTGACTTAGCCATTTTTAGGTGTATACAGACAGTATGATTGAATTTTGACAATTGGTTGGTGGTAATCATTATTGACTACCCCATAGATATAAATCAATTTGTGTTTGATGTAATCTAATAAGAATGAACACAAAATGGATTGAGTACCCTCCAATCTGCCTACACCTTGAGCACATTCATTTCCATCTCCCTTATACACTATTCAAGATACTATCAATAGCCAGTCCTTTCAAATAGATAATGAGTTAAGGAGAGAAAAATAACATCAATCCCTCCATTTTGTTGAATGGGATGAGTTCAGCTGGTGAGCATCGAGGCTATCATAAAAGAGCCCTGGTTCAACTCTCATGGGGCATGATAACATGTTTAAATTGTGGTACAGGAGCACCCCTTCAACAAGCTAAATATACATTTGAGGGAGAAGACTAAGGTTTAATATGTTTTATGCATTTTATGTTATCATGTAGTATTTGTGATGACATTTCATGTTCGTAAGAACCGACCCCACCATGAGAACCGAAGTCCCAAATTTGGCATCCCAATAAGCTAATTTGGACATCATTAGACATTTGGGGTATGTGGAGGATTAAATCAATGTGTCGCATGATTAGGTGTTTTGTTGTCTTAAGCCAAACAGGTGTCGAGTGATTAGTTAAGGTTTTTCATTATAATCTTGGTTTAAGCAAAATCAGAACATGGGAGATATACACAGAAAAGACCAGGCAGAGGCAAGAGAGGAGGAGGTTGTTGGTTTTTCCATCCTTTGGAATTATCAAATGTATGAATCTCTGTAAGAATGAAGAAATAGAAATTCTGTCAGTTGTGTTTTACAAATTCTGGATTCCGTGTAAATTCCCTGTGTATTGAATTGTCCTATGTACATTATCTGTATAGAATCATTTTATATTTAATTTAGTCTTTCTATGGTCGAGATGTACGATTAAAGCCATTCCACTGGTGGATTTCTGTGAAATCAGTGGAATGGACTTGTAAAATAGTTTTCTGTTTTATTTTCCTTTTGTTCGTGGTCATGGCAGATTAGAAATTGCGAGATTTGTTACAGAGGAGGTTATCGGCGTGTGATTCAGATACATAGTTATGTATATATGTCAATTTCATACCGGGAATAGTTTGTGAGTATATCGCATTTGTATGCGAGTATCATCTTGTGCATATTATGTGAAGAAATGTATGTGTAAGAGTCCATTCAGGTTAAGTTAGTGTTGTTCGCTGAACATATGAGTAGTGTGTATATTGCTAATGTACCTGAGAACATTTCATGTGTATATCGCATTTGTATGCGAATATACATTTCGTGTGTATCCTGCATCTGTGTATCAGGTTGAAGCATATCGGGGAAACTGATAGTAGATGGTCGTAGGTGGTTGAACCAATTCATAGGTTCAATGGTTCAATGGCTACAGCAGGTTCATGTGGCTCACCGGTTCATCGTAGCAAGTGTCACTGATAGGTGCACCGGTTTAATGGTTCAATGGTTCATTCGGTTCGCCGGTTCAACAAAGGAGCATCAAGTTCAACGGTTTAATGGACTCAGAGGTTTCATGTGGTTCAAAGGTTCAACCACAACTACAGTTTTGTAAATTTGAACTGTTTTCACCGCTCTGCTACCTAGGCTCTGCTTCATAGTGGTATTAGAGCAAAGGAGTATCTTTTGGGAAGAAGTAGCAGACAAAATGTCAGACGAAGAGGGATCATCAGAGTACCCAGCAAAAATGACCAACGCTAAGTTGGCGGCATTAGTGAGAATGCAAATGGCAGAGAGCAGAGCAACTCGGGCTCAGAATCGGGCTTTGAAAGAGGAGGTAGAGAAGTTGAGGGACAGAGTAGAGAAAGGGGAAGAAGACTCTGGTAAGTGAGAAGACAAGGATGAAGAGGAGATCCCTAAGCAGGAAGAGATAGAGGTTCCTGTAGACCAGAGACCCTTACTTAACGCCCTCAAATCCATGGAGAGAAGGACCATGCATATGAAAGTAGACCTGCCAATGTTTGCAGGAAAAATGGAACCTGATTCAGTGATGGAGTGGATAGACTCCTTGAATAACTTCTTTGAGACCGAGGAAATCCCAGAACACCAAAGGGTGAAGATGGCTCAATCCAAAATGAAAGGGGCTGCACTAAATTGGTGGAATTTCATCTAAGATGATAGGGTGAAAGAAGGAAAGAACAGAGTTGCTACTTGGAAGAGGATGATGGCTTTAGTGAAGGAGGCCTATGTTCCATTGGATTACAACATCCAATTACATAAGAGGAAACAAAAAATGAAGCAGAAAGAGTTAGATGTCAGTTCATACACAGAAGAGTTCATGAAACTATGTCTCAAGACAAAGGTAAAGGAGAATGAAGAAGAGAAGGTGGCAAGGTACCTCAATGGATTAAGGTTTGCCATCCAAGAAGACATAAATCTGCATAAACCAGAGACAGTCCAAAAGTGCTACCAATTGGCACTCAAAGTGGAAGAGAAATTCAAGAGAAGACAAGAACAAAACAATAGAGGAAGTGGGAGACAGCAAAGGGGAGGAAGAAGTCCTTTCAGAGGCAGAGGAAATGGATTTGGATTCTAAGGTGAATCAAACCAAGAGAGCGGCAAAGGAGACAACAGTCAAACCCAAGGGGGAAGTTACAATCAAAGAGGAAACTTTAGGGGTAGAAGACCACCGTTTAGAGGGAGATCTCAGGGCAGAGGACCTATTAGATGTTACAGTTGCAATCAAGAAGGCCATATAGCCAACAGATGTCCAGGAAAGGCAACAACTTTAATGGGAGAAAGGAGGATAAATCTAATCCAAGAACCTGATTGTTAGAGTGTGACAAGCTCCAGCACTTTTCAAAGTGTGAATGCTCCTGACAGTTATGGATATCCTGAGAAAGGAGAATCCCTGATGATTAGGAGAGCAATGACCACCATGAAGGTGCCTGACAAAGAACCCCCACAAAGGAAGTCTCTCTTCAGAACTACTTGCAAGGCAAGAGGAAAGGTATGTAAAGTTTTGATTGATTCCGGATCCACTAAAAATTGTGTCATTTGAAATGGTAGATAAGCTTAAGCTTAGAAGACTACCACATCCTTGCCCATACAAGATCTCATGGCTCACCCAAGGACAACAAACAGTTGTGGAAGAACAGGCTTGGGTGGAGTTTCAAATTGGACCATACAAGGATAGGTTATTGTTTGACATTGCCAAGATGGATGCTTGCCATCTCCTATTTGGAAGACCATGGCAGTATGACTTGAAAGCACACCATGATGGTGTTAGAAACACCTATTCAATCACCAAGGATGGTAAGGTGATAGAGTTGCTACCATTGATGGAGAATGAGGTGGAATCAAAAGGGAAAGAAGTCAAGGCGATGATGGTAGAAGGCAAACAATTCATGAAAGAGATAGTAGAAGAAGGAGCAGTTGCATATGCTCTAATTCCATGCCTAAAGGTGAACAAGGAACAGCAGCAAGAAGTCAAGGGAGAGAAGAGGCAAAGGGTCATAGATCCAGCTGTCCAAGAGCTATTGGACAAATACAAAGGCATCATCTCTGATGGAATGCCAAGGTCCCTACCACCTATGAGGGACATCAGTCATTGCATAGATATGATCCTAGGATCTACACTTCCAAACAAAGTAGCATACAAGCTTACCCCAGAATAGAATGCAGAGGTAGCAAGGTAGATTGAGGAGTTGTTGGAGACAGGCCTAATTGGCAAGAGTTTAAGCTCATGTGCGGTACCGACTATACTAGCACCAAAGAAGGAAGGCACTTGGAGACTTTGTATTGATTCAAGAGCTATCAACAAGATAACAATCAGGTGTAGGTTCCCAATTCCTAGGATAGAAGATTTTCTCGATTGCTTGGGGGGTGCTAAATACTTCACAAAAATAGATTTAAAGAGTGGCTATCATCAGATTAGGATTAGGCCAGGAGATGAATGGAAAACTGCATTCAGGACCAATGACAGGTTATATGAGTGGAAGGTCATGCCTTTTGGTTTGTCCAACGCCCCTAGTACCTTTATGAGGTTGATGAATGAGGTCTTGAGGGAATTCATGGGAAAATTTGTCATAGTATATCTAGATGACATCCTAATTTTTAGTAATATAAGGGAAGAGGACCTCAACCATATAGACTTGGTCCTCAAAAGGTTACATGAAGAGCAGCTAATGATCAACTTAGGAAAGTGTTTATTCATGCAGGAAGAGATCATCTACTTGGCATTTGTCATCTCACATAACAAACTGAAAATGGAGCAAGAGAAGGTAAGTGCCATATTGTCTTGGCCAACTCCTAAAACCTTAAGTGATGTTAGAAGTTTCCATGGGTTAGCAACCTTTTATAAGAAGTTTATAAAGGGGTTTAGTCATGTTTGTGCACCCATGCTTGACACCATAAAGGGAGGACGGAAGTGCAGATTCACTTAGACAAAGGAGGCAGATGATTCATTTGAAACATTGAAGAAGAAGGTGGCAGAGCAGCCAGTCCTTGCACTTCCTGACTTCAACAGATTTTTCAAGTAGAATGTGATGCAAGTCACATGGCAATTGGAGTAGTAATCAGTCAAGAAGGTAGGCCTATTGCATTTTTTAGTGAGAAACTAAATGATGCAAAGAAGAGATACTCATCATATGATTTGGAGATGTACGCTCTAGTACAGTCACTCAAAAAGTGGAGGCATTACTTGATGCCAAAAGAATTCATAGTGTTCACAGATCATTAGGCCCTTAGTTTCATAAATAGTCAAGAGAGGCTGAACCATAGGCACATGAAGTGGGTAGAGACTTTGCAAGCTTTCACCTTCACACTCAAGCACAAGAAAGGGGTCAAGAACAAAGTAGCAGATGCTTTGAGCAGAAGAGTTCTAACCATAAATCAGATCCAGTTGGAGAGTGTTGGCATTGACTCTTTGGAGACCATGCATGATGCTGATGAAGACTTTGGGAAGATATACAAGGTATGTACTTCCTTTGGGGACAAATATCACGTTGAATTCTCTGAATTTATGATCCAAGATGGATTACTTTTCAAGGGTGGACAGTTGTGCATTCCACGGTGTTCTATGAGGCTAAATATCATTAGGGAGAAACATTATGGGGCCATGGCAGGACATTTTGGTCTAGATAAGACTCTTGATCTTTTGAAGAGGCATTACTATTGGCCCAAATTACAGTCTGATGTGAGGAAATTTGTGGAGGCATGTGTGATATGTTAGAAGGCAAAAGGGAGATCCACTAATGCAGGTTTGTATCAGCCACTACCCATTCCTTCTAGACCATGGGAGAGAATAAGCATGGACTTTGTATTGGGTTTGCCTAGGACAAGGAAGGGATATGATAGTATTTTTGTTGTAGTAGACATATTTAGTAAAATGGAACATGTCTTTCCAAGCAAAACCACTTGTGATGCTTCATATGTTGCTGATCTATTTTTCAAAGAGATAGTGAGGATACATGGAATGCCATTGAGCATAGTGTCAGATAGAGATGTGAAGTTTATTGACCACTTTTGGAGGACTCTTTGGAAGAAGATTGGAACAAATTTATCCTTCTCATCAGCCTACCATCCTCAGATAGATGGTCATACTGAAGTAGTTAACCGTTCATTGGGAAATTTGTTAAGGTGTTTGACAAGGCAGCATGGAGAGAAGTGGGATAACATTCTGTCACAAGTAGAATTTTCCTATAATGACACCATTAATAGGAGTACAGGAAAGTCACCTTTTCAGGTAGTATATGGTATTCATCCAAGAGGTATTTTGGAGCTGAGAGATCTGCCTATAGGAGAGTCTATTAGTGCAGATGGAGAAGCGTTTGCATCAGCCATCAAGGAGGTGCATGATCAAGTCAAGACCCAAATCCAACAGACTACATTGAAGTACAAAGCATATGCTGACAAGAAAAAGAGAGATGTACAATTTGATGTTGGAGATTTCGTGTGGCTTAATCTAAAGAAGGAGAGACTCCCAAAAGGTAAATATACCAAGCTAATGCAGAGGAAGATTGGACCATGTAAGATTTTGAAGAAGTGTGGACAAAATGCTTATGAGATCCAACTTCCTCTTGATCTTGGATTGTCACCCATTTTCAATGTATGTGATTTGACTCCATACATTCTGAATGCAGATGTAGAACAGGAACCAAGGCAGGATGCAGTAGATGATGATATTCCTAAGCATGATCCACCAAAATTGAAGAAGATATTAGACTCAAGAGTGACAAAGAAGACAAGGAACAAAGAGTACATAGAGTACTTGGTGGCTTGGCATAGGAAACCTGATTCAGAGGTAGTTTGGATGACTGAAGATCAGATTACAAAATATGGTGCAGACCTTCAAACTCTGATCTCAAGTGGGCTTGAGATCTCTTCTCCTGGGGAGTATGGTGCAGGAGCACCCCTTCAACAAGATAAATATACATTTGAGGGAGAAGACTAAGGTTTAATATGTTTTATGCATTTTTATGTTATCATGTAGTATTTGTGATGACATTTCATGTTTGTAAGAACCGACCCCACCATGAGAACCGAAGTCCCAAATTTGGCATCCCAATAAGCTAATTTGGAGATCATTAGACATTTGGGGTATGTGGAGGATTAAATCAATGTGTCGCATGATTAGGTGTTTTGTTGTCTTAAGCCAAACAAGTGTCGAGTGATTAGTTAGGGTTTTTTATTATAATATTGGTTTAAGCAAAATCAGAACAGGGGAGATATACACAGAAAAGACCAGGCAGAGGTGAGAGAGGAGGAGGTTGCTAGTTTTTCCATCCTCTAGAATTATCAAATGCATGAATCTCTATAAGAATGAAGAAATAGAAATTATGTCAGTTGTGTTTTACAAATTCTGGATTCTGTGTAAATTCCCTGTGTATTGAATTGTCCTGTGTACATTATCTGTATAGAATCGTTTTGTATTTAATTTAGTCTTTCTGTGGTCGAGATGTACAATTAAAGCCATTCCACTGGTGGATTTCTATGAAATCAGTGGAATGGACTTGTAAAATAGTTTTCTGTTTTGTTTTCCTTTTGTTCATGGTCATGGCAGATTAGAAATTGCAAGATTTGTTACATAGGAGGTTATCGGCGTGCAATTCAGATACATAGTTATGTATATATGTCAATTTCATACCAGGAATAGTTTGTGAATATATCGCATTTGTATGCGAGTATCATCTTGTGCATATTATGTGAAGAAATGTATGTGTAAGAGTCCATTCGGGTTAAGTTAATATTGTTCACTAAACATATGAGTAGTGTGTATATTGCTAATGTACCTAAGTAAATTTCATGTGTATATCACGTTTGTATGTGAATATACATTTCGTGTGTATCTTGCATCTGTGTATTGGGTTGAAGCATATCGAGGAAACTGATAGTAGATGGTTGTAGGTGGTTGAACCAATTCATAGGTGCAATGGTTCAACGGCTACAGCAGGTTCATGTGGTTCGCTGGTTCATCGTAGCAAGTGTCACCGACAGGTGAACCGATGGGTGAACCGGTTCAATGGTTCAACGGTTCATTCAGTTTGCCAGTTCAACAAAGGAGCATCGAGTTCAACGGTTTAATGGACTCAGAGGTTTCATGTGGTTCAAAGGTTCAACCATAGCGACAGTTCTATAAATTTGAACTGTTTTCACCGCTCCACTGCCTAGGCTCTGCTTCAAATTGGGTAGAAAACAACATCCAACTTGCTGGGAGCATTGTACCCCAACAAAGGAGAGCAATTGCAAGTGCATCACTCTCCACAGGAGTGTGGGTACCTAAATGAACAAGGGTAGGCATAAATCCAATGGGAATGTGATGGAAGACATACACCTAAATTGCAACAACTAAGCAGATGGTTACCAATAACAAACAGGAAATAAATTTACCAAACAAAAAATATTAATAATTAAACTCTAAAACCTAATCTTGGAACTGTGGGGAAACACAAAAAAAGTCATATTTAGTTCTAAATCCTATAAAAAGTAGTTTTATTTGGACAAATGTATCGTTTATGTGCACAAAGTTCTTTTAGATTGCATTATTATTTGGTATAACACCAATGGCCAAAACACTTCAAAAGAAAAACATGCAAAGAAAAGAAATATAACATTAGTGGTAAACGAATCCGGGATTTCAAAACGGCACCCCACGTTCAATTCCAAGAAGACATGATAAATTATTTTAATTGACTACAACTTAGAGTCTAACTCTCTGTGGGCAGGGGACGAGGCCAGATGTAAGTTCCTCATAAAGGTGATAAAAAAGATAATCCTCAATCTTAGTAACCAACTCAAAAGTTACTTGTAAAGGAATTTTCCTAATTAAAAATAATAAACCCTGTCATGTCCCCATTTCCGGAGTGAGCTATCATGGAGTTCTTGGTTATCCTATCATCCATTCTCGTAGGCTAATAGGATGGTAAGGGAATGATCTTGTGACTTTGGATTGGTCTTGATACTTCCATCATTTAGCCTTTCGAGATTTGCACAATCTTTTTGTCATCGAGATGTCTTTTTTGGGGCCTTGCCAAATCATCAAAGCTTTGGGCTTCTTGCAGTTGGAGGCTGACTTGGTTGAAAGAGAGCATCGAAGTCATCTCAACATAGTTTAGGGCTGACCTGGTTTAAGGAAGAGCACCAATGCATCAAGGAGGAGTTCAAGGCCGACTTGCACAAGAGGAGTCTTTGGCGCCAAGTTTAAAGATGAAACAAGATAGAACATTAACCTTGAGCCAGCCGACTTACCTTGGATAACTTCTAGAAGCGCATATGGTCAAAAAGGGATCTAGAACAAGGGGTAGTATAAAAGCAAGACTTGGACCTGCATTTTGGCATCACATCGTCGAAGTTTCTTGGTAATCTTTACTATCTTATTGGCTAAGAATTTTGATTCTTAGTTCAAGTGTCGAGGAGATGGACCCTTGACAAGGAATGGAGATGACCCCATTCACCTAGCATTGGACTTAATTCATAGCAGCTTGGAGAGCACACTTTGGCTTCATTGATATCAGCTATTGAGCACTCATCATGGGCAAAATGTCTAGGGCTGAAGCGAACTAATTTGTGCTGAATTTGAGCATCATTGGTGAGCGAACTTGGTTAGGAATCATCCTAACACTTGAGTGACCAACTTGGTAGATAGGTGACTTGCCCTAGGGCAGGTTTATGACTGAGTGGTCCACTATTGCAATTAGGGTTTCAGGTCATATTTGCTATAGCATATTGTTTATGCTCATTCACCCAGTTTGAGGGATTGTATTGACATCATTTTGGTATGTAATTGTTGCCATTGAAGATTTCTTGATAGCTGGGCTATTTGGCCACTCATTTGTCATCATTTGTATGCCCTAATTTCATAATTACAAGAATTTATAGTAGCAGATTTCATATTGTTTCAGTAGACTGTGTACTTTGTGTTTTTGACATGATATCATAAGCTTCATGTGCATATTGATGATAGAAATTATCTTCATGCTTGGGCGAACTACTTATTATGTTTTACATTGATCAATAATCGTAATTTGTGGTGAAGTCTATACTTTATTCAAGTCTAATTTTTTGAGCAGATCTAGGGTTAGGGTAGAACCCTAAAGTGCAAAATTCTAGGGTAGAAATCAGGAGTTTGGTTGAAACACTTGGCATTCTGAATTTATCATATTTATATTCCTATATTTCATTGCTCAGATTTGTGGTGCTTTGATGTCTTCTTGGAATTATTGTGTAAATACAAGTTAGGATCATCACAGTGGCATCAGAGCCAAAAATCATGCTAGCTTATGGGTTATGAGGGATCACATTAGTCTGTTGCGGCATCATTACCAAAGAAGAAGAGCTGAAGACATGGGAGACAGAAGACAAGGCAACCCTCCTAGAGGAGATATGGAGCAAATGCTACAGGAGATGATTGATAATCAAAGGAGGATGGTTGAACAATAGAAAAATACCAATCATAGCATTGAGAGGATGTTCCAAGCTCTAATGAACAATGCAAATAATGGAGGCAACAATAATCAAAACAACACTCAAGGCAATGCAGAGAGCACAGGAGTTGGGAGTGCGACAGGATTGCCTCGTGATCAGATATCACATACACCTACAGTAGACAGGCCCATGTGACCTACTTTCCTTCCTAGGGAAGAAGAAGAAGTGGAGGAGCCCCAAGCAGAGGATGAAGAAGAGGTGCCCTTTGGAGAAGACTTGACAGCCTTGTGTTGCAAGTAGGTGCCTAATTAGTGTTGTCATTGATGTCAACATATCTTTGTTGTCATTGGTGTCAACTATATCCTATTTTGTTATTTGTTTAGAAGCTTTATATGTTGAGGATATTGAGAAAATTAGGCCCTCCGGAAGAATCATAAAGTAAACAGTGAATCACAGTGAAGACAGTGAGTTGCATACTAAAGAACAGTCCAGAAGATTGCTTTGCATTTCTTGCTAACTAAAGATATTGGTCTGTGGATTGGAATTTATTTAGAAGCATGGCTGAAGATGCTAAATCCTGAGTTTGAGCCTCCGATATGAAGATTTGAGTGAGTTACATTTATCAGAGTAAAACCTACTTTTTCTAATTAGTCTCTGGTGCCTAAGAGAAAGTATTTTGCTCTGCATTCCTCTGTATTAAAGTGTTTTGCTCTGCAGTTCTAGAGGGAAGTCTGGGATGATGATAAGTGCCTACAATTGCTATGGTTCATGTTTTGGCGATCCGTAATCTATCTTTCATTTATGACAATTGAAGACAGTGAAGTTCATGTGCTTCAGTGTGAAGAATCTCATGGATAAAGTGGTTTGAGTTTGTGTGGTTGCTCCTGGTGATTTCAACATGCTTGTGGATACCTCTTGATCATGTTCCTACCTTTACATTGGTCCACATTAAGGAATTGAGATTGTGTTTGAAGATTATTCCCAAATGACGTAGTGTGTAACCAGTCTTACCCAACTTGGTTAATTCCAACAATTGCGAAGATCCCTTGAAGATTATGGAAGCGTGTTGTGGCGTAGAAGATCGTGTTTGAGTCCCAACTAAGGTGTGGCATGATCCACATACATCTATACTACAAATCCTTAGCATAATTTTGTATTAGGTCAAGACCTATTTTGTAAATGTTTTTAATGTTGACCTTGAAGATTGTTCCAATGGTTGATGATTGTACTGCTGACCTTGATGATCATTCCAAGGTTGATGAAGTGTATAAATACTTGTAATTGAGTGTGGAAAAGGTGTCCTTGGAGCGAAGATGTGAGGATAAGGAAAAGGGCAAAAAGGCATAGCAAGGCAAAGGAACTATTGTACTTCAATGTATTAATCTTAGATATAAGGAAGATGTTGATCTTGGCAGTGAGCCACCAGTAGGATTTAACAGCTCTTAGGGTTTAACAACCCTTATTGTAATCTTTCTAGGTTTAGGGTTGAGGCAGTGAGCCTGCTAGATCTAGTTGTACTTCATGGGAGTGAGCCAACATGTTCTAGGCCCGTGGAGTGACCAAGCCTAAACATCATTTTTTAAAGATTGCAATATATATTAAGAGCTTATCCTCTCCATGGTTTTTCCCCACCTTGGGGTTTTCCACGTAAAAATCTGGTTGTAATCAATGAAATTTGAATGAAAGTAGAAACTAATCTAATGCATAAACAAAATGATTATACCTTCATGAAGACCTCACAAATCCATGCGGGAAGGAGATGTGCCATGTAGCTCCTCAGATGTTTCCCATGATCAGAATGACTAAATGTGGATGTGGATTGCTCAAGTGCTCACAACACAATGTGGATGAGAGACCAGTGATTTGATGATTGATTTGGATAGAGATTGGGAATGATTGGAGTGATTTTGGTAGAGATTCGGTGAGATGAGAGGATTTGGGGAATGATTTTGATAGAGGTATGATGCATCCAGAGGCCTCTCCAAATGGCTTAGAGAGGGGTCAATTTATAGGATTTTTGAGACGAGGATGGAGGGTCAGGATTCATCTGATCAGATCAATTCCTAGGGATTGAATTAAAAATTCCCATTTTGGGAAGAGTGGAGATGAGTGGGAGACAACTGAATATTAAATTTAGTTTAGTGGATGAGTGGGAGACAAGGTTAATTAAGTGTTATCTTAATTAACTTAAGCCTAGGTTAATTAGATAATCAGGATTTATCTAATTAATCAAGGATTAGGGAAATGGATAAATCATCTAAATGAATATTAGGAATATTCATTTAATTGATAGGACAGGGTTGTAAGGTTAAATGAATCAATTAGGTGAATTAATTGATCACAAGGGATATGCAGATTGGGGGAATGGATTAGTGCGAGGTATAGAAAATCGGTTTGCAGAGCAGTCCAATTTTAGGTGTCTACATTTGCCCCTCTTTGAGATGGTGTTGCGGCTAAGCAACATCATTTCAAAGAAGTTAAAACATAGAGATGGATTGGATAGAAAAAAGATTTTGGTTTGGAAGAATAGGGTAAGGTTTGGGGATAATTGGTAAGGGTGATGCCCCCTCGAGAGGATAGGCGGGTTGCGAGAACACGGTTGTGCTCTCGAAATGGATGAGACAGATTGGTTGAAATGGTTAGAGGATAAGCGGTGGGACGAAAGGGTGATGATGTTGGGAGATGATTGGTGGATGATCATTGTGCTAAAACTAAATTTGAGCAATCCTAGATTTGATATAGCAAAGTGGATATGTTCACCAAGGTATAGAAGACCAAGGTGATGATGTTTATCTAACATTTGCATGGACTAGACACGCAGACAAAGGGATGCTCTCATGCATGCCCAAGATAGTACAACTTTGTCAAGACAAGGGAAGGGGACTCATAGCATAAGCCCTTAGTACAAAAAAGGTATGATGAACCTTAGATGCATAAGGAGATCAATATGCTAGAACCGACCCTATGATCGATCAAGATATGAATATTAGCTTGGAGTAATGAGACCAACCCACAAGCACAACATACAAAAGCAAGACTATGCCCCATTCTAGATGTTTTCGCCACATACCATGATATAGTAACATCAAGGTAGCTTTGATGTGATCTTCAAAGAGGACAAAAGATAAAAATCAAAAAACCAAAAGACCAACGAACCAAACAAGTAACCATTGTATCTTTTGCCAAAATGGATGATGATGTGATAGATTTTGCTTATCGTAGGAAAGATATATCCTAAGGCAGGGATTGATAGATGATTTGATGATGTTGTAAAAGTGGCTCAAGATGTGATGGTGACAAGTTGTGATTGATGCTGATTTGATAATTGATGATTTTGATTAAGGACAATGCTTTGATAGGTGATGCGATGCTTGGATCTAGTGTAAGCTTATTGATGATAGATGTGATGATGATGCGGGATGATGAGAGTGTGATGGAGCAAGTTTTATTTGTGTGATGGATAGATTATTTTTGGAATTTTGTGTGTTTTCTATTGCATTTTTTAAAATTTTGTGATGTTTTTGTGTTTTTTGATTTTGTGATGTTTTTGGATTTGTTGATTTTTTTATGTTTTTGGATTTTGTGATTTTGTGATGTTTTTGGTTTTTTGGATTTTTGAAAAGGAATAGTTTATTATGAGATGGTTGCCTTGGATTTCGTGTGGATAGCCTTTTGCACTCGATGCCAATGACAAGGGAACACCAAGTCTAGAGGTGAAATGATGGGGTTGGATATGGGGATTGGACAGCTGATTCATGATAGATGAATGGACAAGTGATAGGGATGTGTGTGAGATGGATGGAAGATAAGGATGAGGGGTAGGATAGATATGCATGAAATATGGATGGGGGATTGCAGGATTTTCTCCAAGGGCTAGGTTGCAAGGAATCATATTCCCCAATGTCTACAGAATTTTACATGATGGGCTCATGTGTGAATGGATGGTCTTTGCAATAGATGAATGGAGGATATCTTTGGAAATGAAGTATGCCAAGAGGTCTCCAAAGCATGTTGTTGATATTGTGCCCCTTGTCTTTATCAAGATCTAAGGTGGGAGATATAGTGGATAAGAATATGATAGGATAAGGATAAGACAGTCGATAAGATGTGCAAGGAGATGATGGATGTGGATGAAGGATACGGTTTTGCCCCCAATTGTAGGGATACAAAATGAATGGAGAAGGGATTACGCATGACACCCACAAGGGGTTTTTATCAAGGTACTTGCCCAAGGTGCCACAAGGAGTGGTTTTCACCATTGGATGAATTTTTTCTCTTTACTATTTTCTTGATTTTTTGATTTTTTTGCGTTTTTGATGGAATGGGGACTCTAGCGTCTGTTTCCATAGCAAGGAGAAGATGGTCCCATGTTGGATAGCATTTTGGATGATGATTGTGTGGATGTTGGTAGATAGGAGAAGATGGAAGGGATGGTGGATAATGGATTATGGATTATGTGGAATATGATGTGGACTATGCAGATTCTGATGTGGACTATGCAAAAGCATGGACTAGAGGAATGTGATAGGGAAGATATGTAGGATAGTGGATGAAAGATGGAGAAACGGGGGTGTGTGGGAATTGCAAGTGGTGGAGGGGAACCAAGACCAATGGTTGCACACACCGTGATGTATTTGGAAGCTTGTATTTTGGATGTGGAGTTGGAAGTAATGGGGATTGGGATGGGGGATTTTTGGATGGTCGATTTGGGGTTTTAGGGACCCAAATAGACTTAGGAATTATGGGATTTTTAGATGGGGAGTGGGATGTTTGGTATTTTGCAGTAGATTGGGAGGTGGATGCCTCATTAGATTTGAGTGATCTTTGTTTAGGGACCCACACCATTTTTGCTTTTGCTTTTTCTTGTGATGGTGTGGGCTTTGATAGCCTTTTTGATTTTTCATTTTGATTGGAAGGGATAATATCCTTAGGCTTTTGTGCTTTATGAGTTGAGGCATTCAAATTTTTGAATCCCATGGATTTGGGGGAAGCTTCATGTTTGAAAGATGTGTGCTTTTGTTGGTCTTGATTGGGAATTTTAGTGGTTTTATGGATAAATGGATGAGGAGATTTGAGGATGGGGATATTAGGAGTTGGGAGGATGGGAGGATAAGAGGATTTGTGGATAGGGATGTTTGGAGTTGGTAGGATAGGAGGTAGAGTGGATTTGATAGGGATCTTTGGAGTTGGAAGTAGTGGAGGTAAATTGGATGGAGGGAGATGGATGGTCACATGCTTTTGCAAATGGTAGGATGATGGAGGAGGGATGGCGACATATGTTTTGGGAGTGCGATGAGATGCACCATGTTTGGGATTGGATGAATGGATTTTGGAAGGTGGGTGGATGGTATCGACTTGTGTAGGTTGTTTGCCTTAAGATGTATAGCCAAGGCCATGCGAGGATGGATGGAATGTGGTGTGAATGGGCTCCAAGATGCCTTGTTCGTGAAGGCCTAAGCCTATGCCTTGATAATTCATGTGTTGGAGCATGCGACATGCAATGGGATGTTTGGTGCTTTGGAAACAAGACGCGAATCCATTATTTGTTGGAGATAGATAGGGGGTGGATGGAAGTTGTTCACATCCTACAAGGGGTTTACCGCGAATGAAGGTGCTTGTGCCAAGTGGATAAGGGGATGGATTTGGGATGGGATTGGTAGATGGAGGTAAAGGATTCATGGGGGATGGTAAAGGGGTGGTAGACGAAGGTGTGGGATCAATAAGTTGACCAATAGATGGGAGGGGATCGGGGATGGGATTAGATGGGATGGGTAGATCTTGATTAGGAGAAGAGGTTGATGTTTCAACATGCTTTGGATTTGTGTCTTGACATAGCTCATGTGGTTGGGTAGAAGTGGGATTGACTTGGATAGATGTGGGGGGTGCTTGGATGGATGTGATAGGTGCTTGGATGGATGCCATAGGTACTTGGCATATGGATTCTTGAATAGGGCTGCATGATGGTTCTTGAGTTATGATAGGGGGTTGTTCAAGGGATTCGGTGGGTGTTGGATTGCATGAGGGTGTTTGATTCCTTGCTACTAACCAATGGATGGCATCCTTCATGAGTGAATGGGTTGAAGAGCAATATAATGGATGGATAATGATGGCAGCAGGTGTAGAAATAGGATTGGGATTGGATAGGGGGGTGATGGGATTAGGTTGTGATGGTTCGTGGATGGGTGCAAGGATAGGTATTGGACTGGATGATGGTGTTGGAGGGCACTTTAGATTGGTATCTCCCTTGTCAAAGGTTATTAGATCTTGCCTAGGGTAAGTTGGACTCATTTGATTTATGTACAAGGGACCACTTGGACTTGTAGGTACTTCTTGTTGTAAAGGTGGATTTGGGCTCACTAGTGCTTGGATTGATGTGATAGGTGTAATGGTAGGATATGTAGATGAAATGTTTTGGGGTTGATATGAAGTTGATGGTTGATATGAGGATGATGGAGGTTGATAGGAGGATGATGGAGGTTGATAGGAGGTTGAAGGTTGATATGAGGATGATGGAGATTGATATGATGGAAGTTGATATGAGGTTGGAGATGGTTGATATGAGGGTGATGGAGGTTGATATGATGTTGAAGATGATGACATGTAAAGTTGTTGTGGAATTTGTTGAGGTTGGGATGGTGTTTGGACTTCTTGTTGTGATATGACTTGTTGATGTTGGTGAATATGTTGATGTGACGATGATGGAGGGGTTGCATAGGATAATGATTGTTGTGATATGGATTGGTATAGATAAGGGTTGTGATAAGTTGAGAAAGGGTTGATAGGAGATGTGGATGAATTTGGTGGATATGAAGGGGGATAAGTTGATGCAGAATTGGTTTGATGTGTAGATGGATATGATGTGGTAGGTGCTAGATATGATGGTTGTTGGACTTTGCAAGTGGCCAGGAGTTGTTGGATTTCTTCCACGAGGTATTGTATGTGTGAGGAGTTGCTTGTTCAACCTAGTTGAATCAATTCTTGAATGCTTTGAAAGGTTCACTGCTCTACAGGGGATTGGCTTGCATGCATTTGGTGAAGCATATGAAGGAGCTTTTGGAAGTCCTCTAAGGTTGACATGATGTCACACAAGTGGTCAAATCTTAAGTCCTTTTTTTTTGGCAAGTGCTTGGTTATGATTTGATGATGATGTGGATTGTTTGGATGAAGTTGATTAGGATGAAGGTGACTAGGATGTGCTTATGGATGATTGGGATGGAGGTTGATTGGAGAAGGATGGAGAGAATGATGTTGTGTAATGATTAGAATGGGGTTGTTTGGATAATGATTTAGATAGAGTGGTGATGATTTGGTGATGTAGTTTGACAAGGATGTGAGTAGGATTGATTATGGATGACTTGGATGTGATTAGGATTGAGGTGGTTAAGAGTGTGATTGGATTTGAATGTGATGAATGCCTTGTCTTATGTGTTTGATGTCTTAGTTTGATTTGGCAATGTTTAGCAAATGATCACATGTACAAACAAGAAACACTCACACAAGACACAAGCAGATTTGAATTTTGAATTTTGAAGAATATGAGAATGATTAAACAACCACACTTGTAAAACAAATCAACATGCCCTATTGTCTAGTTTGATGGGGTATGTCCAGTTAGGTTTGGTCAATGTTTAGATGAGGTTGACTAATGATTTGAAAGGCAAATCCTATCACACAGCCGGGAGAAGGGGGTAACCCACCCTTCACCTTCACTTCCCAAAGGTAGAAAGTTCTTTGGGGCTTAGCCGAGAGTGACAGGATTCTGATTTCAAAGAGGGTGTCTTTCAATTCAGCCTCAGATGAGGTCATCCCTAGGGGTGATGAAATCCCCTAGCAGGCCTCCTAGGAAAGGATTAACAAAAGTGAATCAAGTGAGGTGTTTTTGATCTCCAAGATCACCTTGCGGTGCAAGGAGAGAGCATACACACACCCACTTGATTCACACTCGCAGTTGATTAATTATCCCTTAAGAAAAATGAAATGTGATGAAGACAAATCAAGCAATGGTTCTTTTTAGCCTAATTTCAAATTGTGATTGAAGACACTGATTTGTTTTAAGCCTGATTTCAATGTGATTGAAGACACTGATTTGTTTTATGAGCCCAAATTGAAGTGTGTTTTGCAACCAAGATTATGATGGAATGAGAAATAGGATGAGTGCACCTAATTAATTCATTGTCCAAATTGTTGTATTTGTAGCACTTGATGTTTGTCCAGTCTCGAATGATCACCTACAAGTCACAAAAATGAAAACAGAGCAAGTAGACTAGCCAAGGAGTTTGTGATGCAAAAATTGATAATTTGATAAAATATGATAAGAAATGAATTGATATAGAAAAAAGAAGTGCATAAATATATTCTTCAGGAGATTCTATGCAATTTCAAAAAAAAATCGTTGAAAACTGATCAAAATTGCAAAAGATATGAGAGTTTGAAGATTTTAAGCAAGTTTGACTTTGACTGATGAAAAAGGTGGAAAAAAGGTACCATCACCTGATAAAAACCTCACAACTGCGAAGTTCACCTCATCATCTTTCCAACGAGTCCAATTTTGTGAAAATCTGCCTTCGTATGGCCAAGTTATGATCAAAAGAAAAAATTAGCCTCCTATGGTATGTGGTAGGCACAAGAGGTAAGTCTTCATTAGATTAGTTTCTCCTTCATGGCGCATCTCCTTCCCGCATGGATTTGTGAGGTCTTCATGAAGGTATAATCATTTTGTTTATGCATTAGATTAGTTTCTACTTTCATTTAGATTTCATTGATTACAACCAGATTTTTACGTGGAAAACCCTAAGGTGGGGAAAAACCACGGAGAGGATTAGCTCTTAATATATATTGCAATCTTTGAAAAATGATGTTTAGGCTTGGTCACTCCACGGGCCTAGAACATGTTGGCTCACTGCCATGAAGTACAACTAGATCTAGCAGGCTCACTGCCTCGACCCTAAACCTAGAAAGATTACAATAAGGGTTGTTAAACCCTAGGAGCTGTTAAATCCTACTGGTGGCTCACTGCCAAGATCAACATCTTCCTTATATCTGAGATTAATACATTGAAGTACAATAGTTCCTTTGCCTTGCTATGCCTTTTTTCCCTTTTCCTTATCCTCACATCTTCGCTCCAAGGACACCTTTTCCACACTCAATTACAAGTATTTATACACTTCATCAACCTTGGAATGATCATCAAGGTCAGCAGTACAATCATCAACCATTGGAACAATCTTCAAGGTCAACATTAAAAACATTTACAAAATAGGTCTTGACCTAATACAAAATTATGCTAAGGATTTGTAGTATAGATGTATGTGGATCATGCCACACCTTAGCTGGTACTCAAACATGATCTTCTACACCACAACACGCTTCCATAATCTTCAAGGGATCTTCGCAATTGTTGGAATTAACCAAGTTGGGTAAGACTGGTTACACACTACGTTATTTGGGAATAATCTTCAAACACGATCTCAATTCCTTAATGTGAACCAATGTAAAGGTAGGAACATGATCAAGAGGTATCCATAAGCATGTTGAAATCACCAGGAGCAACCGCACAAACTCAAACCACTTTATCCATGAGATTCTTCACACTGAAGCACATGAACTTCACTGTCTTCAAGTGTCATAAAAGAAAGATAGATTACAGATCACCAAAACATGAACCATTGCAATTGTAGGCACTTATCATCATCCCAGACTTCCCTCTAGAACTACAGAGAAAAACACTTTAATACAGAGGAATGCGGAGCAAAATACTTTCTCTTAGGCACCAGAGACTAATCAGAAAAAACAGGTTTTACTCTGATGAATGTAACTCACTCAAATCTTCATACCAGAGGCTCAAACTCAGGATTTAGCATCTTTAGCCATGCTTATAAATAAATTCCAATCCACAGACTAAGATCTTTAGTTAGCAAGAAATGAAGAGCAATCTTTTGGACTGTTCTTTAGTATGCAGCTCATTGTCTTCACTGTGATTCACTGTTTACTTTATGATTCTTCCGGAGGGGCTAATTTTCTCAATATCCTCAACATATAAAGCTTCTAAACAAATAACAAAATAGGATAAAGTTGACACCAATGACAACAAAGATATGTTGACATCAATGACAACACCGATTAGGCACATACTTGCAACACAAGACTGTCAAGTCTTCTCCAAAGGGCACCTCTTCTTCATCCTCTGCTTGGGGCTCCTCCACTTCTTCTTCTTCCCTAGGAAGGAAAGTAGGTCACATGGGCCTGTCTACTGTAGGTGTATGTGATATCTGATCACGAGGCAATCCTGTCGCACTCCCAACTCCTGTGCTCTTTGCATTGCCTTGAGTGTTGTTTTGATTATTGTTGCCTCCATTATTTGCATTGTTCATTAGAGCTTGGAACATCCTCTCAATGCTACGATTGGTATTTTTCTATTGTTCAACCATCCTCCTCTAATTATCAATCATCTCCTGTAGCATTTGCTCCATATCTCCTCTAGGAGGGTTGCCTTGTCTTCTGTATCCCATGTCTTCGGCTCTTCTTCTTTGGTAATGATGCCGCAACATACTAATGTGATCCCTCAGAACTCTACCAAAATCATTTCACAATCCCCTTATCATGCCATCACTCTGTCAAAATCACTCCAAATCTTGTCTCAATCCCATCTAATCCATCATCTAATCTCATCTATATTGTGTTGTGAGCACTTGAGCAATCCACATTCTACACATTTAGTCATTACAATCACGGGAAACATCTGAGGAGTTACATGGCGCATCTCCTTCCTACATGGATTTGTGAGGTCTCAATGAAGGTATAATCGTTTTGTTTATGCATTAGATTAGTTTCTATCTTCATTAGATTTCATTGATTACACTGGTGTCTCTTGTGTTTAATGTTGCATCTGTGTTTAAGGTTCTAATTTCATGCTTTCATTGTTTAATCATAATAACTGTGGATAAGGCGTTAATGTTTAAAGTGCAGAAGTGGTTATGTTTTGGGACAACTGATTCACCCCCCTCCTCTCAGTTGTCCGATGCATTCCAACAATTGGTATTAGAGCAAGGTTCCTCTAAAGAAAGTCTAACAATTTGAGGAAGATCCAAAATGTCTTATAAGAAGGAAGCGCTAAGTTTTGATGGGACGAATTATGCTCTTTGGAAGGCACGAATGAAAATCCATCTTCTTTGTCTTGGTTATAAAGTATGGAAAGCTGTAGAAGCAAAATACACCATGCCTCAAAATGGTTTGATGACTGAAGATGAAATCAAAGAATATGAGGTGGATGCCAAAGTGAAAGATGCTCTGTTAAGCTCCTTATATGACTTAGTGCTGACAAAAGTTGTGGATCTTGAAACTGCAAATGAGGTATGGGAGAAGCTAAAAAATCTGTATGAAGGAGATGATTCTATTAAGGAGGCCAAGCTACAAAGTCTAAAAGTGAAATATGAGAGCTTGAAGATGAATGAAGATGAAAACATAACAGCCTTTATGCAAAGAGTTGATGAACTTGTTACTGGGATAAAAGGTATGAGGGGAACTATCGGTGATAAGGAAGTTGTGATGAAAATACTCATATCACTACCAAAGTCCTACAGTCACAAGGTAGTTGCAATTGAAGAATTTATGCAAGTGAAAACTATTGACAGAGATCAATTACTTGGTAAGCTTATTGCCTTTGAAATGAGAGAGATTGGTGATGCCCTGCCAAAAGTTGAGACTGCCTTCAAAGCCAGCATTTCTGGGAAAAGGACAAGGTAGAATTTGATGATGAGTTAGATGAAATTGAAGCTAATTTTGTTGATAGACTGCAAAGAGTATCTGGTAAGTTTAAAGGTAAACTACCTTTTAAATGTTTCTCCTGTGGTAAAGTAGGTCACTTTGCTTCCAGATGCCCTGAAAGAATTGAAAGGAATAGAAAAAGATATGAGAACAGGCCTAGGATCCAAAAGAAATGTTATTATGTTGAAGATTTTGATGATGATGAAGGAGTATCAGATAATGGTGAACCAGATAATGCTAGTACTTCTGGTAATGAATGCTTGTTTATTGCTGTTAAGGACGAACCTGTGTCTACTAATCCTGCTAGTTGTTTGAAAGTGCTTTGGCTGCTCAGGTTGTTGAAGACAAAGATGAATGGGTTATTGATAGTGGATGCTCTCACCACATGACTGGTGACAAAAATAAGTTTGTGAGTTTAGAAAGATATGATGGTGGACTAGTTAGGTTTGGAGATGACATAGCTGGTAAGATTTGTGGAAAAGGATCTATTTCTTTTGATTGCATGCATAATATTGAAGATGTCTTGTATGTGAAGGGTTTAAAGCACAATCTTTTGAGTTAGGGTCAGATGTGTGACAAAGGTTATGATTTAAGCTTCAAGGACAATGGATGCAAGATTAGGGAAAGCTCTGGAATAGTCATTGCAACTGGTAAGAAGACCATAGGTAATATCTATCACCTAAAAGGAACTGATAACTATTATTTGTTGGCTCAGACTGATGAAAGTTGGCTATGGCATAGAAGGCTGTGTCACATGAATTTTGATAACATTATGAAGATAAGTACTGTACAGGCTATTAGAGATTTGCCTAAGCTTGTGAATCTTGCTAATCCTATTTGCAGGGAGTGTCAATTTGAGAAACAAACAAGAATAAGTTTCAAAAGCAAGGACCAATCAGTTGATGGACTGCTAGAACTAGTGCATACAGATTTGTGTGGACCTACTAGAGTAAGAAGTCTGTAAGGAGATAGGTACTTCATGTTGCTTATTGATGACTATTCTAGAATGACTTGGGTTACCTTTTTGAAGGAAAAAGCAAAACCTCTAGATAAGTTCAAGGCATTTAAGGCAATGGTTGAAAATGAGATGGATTTGAATATCAAATGTTTGAGGTCTGACAGAGGAGGAGAGTTTACATCAAATGAATTTAATTTCTTTTGCGAAGAACATGGGATAAAGAGACAATTATCTACATCTAGAACTCCACAACAAAATGGAGTTGTTGAAAGGAAAAATAAAACAATTCAAAAAGCTGCTAGAACCATGATGAAGGAAGCTGGCCTTCTAGAAGTATATTGGAGAGAGGCAATTCACACTGTTGTATACATCTTAAACAAAGTTCAAGTCAAAGGTAATAGTTTTAAAACTCCTTATGAATTGTGGTATGGTAAAGTTCCTATTGTGAAATATCTCAAAGTTTTTGGTACCAAATGTTATATCAAAAGAGAAGAAGATCTAGGCAAGTTTGATGCTAGATGTGATGAAGGAATCTTCCTTGGTTACTCCACCAAGAGCAAGGCCTACCAGTGCTATAACAAGAGGCTAAATAAGATCATTGAGAGTGCAAATGTCAAAGTCGATGAAAGCAAGGAGAAGTGCCCAGAATCAAGTGGATATGAATCAGATAAACCAGATGTTTTAGAACTGGTGCAGCATGAAGACAGCTCAGATGAAGAGGAACAAGCTCCAAAAAGTGCTACCAAGACACCAAGGTATGTAAAATTTAATCATTCTAAAGATCAAATCATAGGAGATAAGAGCAAAGGAATCCTAACCAGAAGAAAAGTTGCAGAAGAACAAGTAAATTTCTATCTGATTTTCAAGATTGAACCTAAGACTGTGAATGAAGCTTGCAATGATGAGAATTGGGTAAACGCTATGGAAGAAGAATTGATGCAAATAGAGAAGAATCAAACTTGGGATCTTGTTCCCATACCAGTAGATAAAAATGTAATTGGCACCAAGTGGGTATTCAGAAACAAGATGAATGAGAATGGTGAAGTGGTAAGAAACAAAGCAAGGTTGGTATGCAAAGGATACTCTCAAGTTGAAGGCATAGATTTTGAGGAAACATTTGTACCAGTGGCAAGGATTGAAGCTATAAGAATGTTTTTGGCATTTGCAGCCTACAAAGATTTGAAGGTATATCAGATGGATGTGAAGTCTACATTCTTGAATGGAGAATTGGAAGAAGAAGTCTATATTGAACAACCGGAAGGATTCCAGTCATCACATCAGGGTGACATGGTATGCAGATTGAAGAAGGCATTGTATGGATTAAAACAAACCCCCAAGGCCTGGTATGGGAGGTTGGATAAGTATCTGATACAGTTAGGATTCAGTAAGGGTACTACCGATAGCAATCTCTATTTCAAGATCAATAATGAATAAATCCTAATTGTTGCAGTCTTTGTTGATGACATCATCTTTGGAGGCAATGAAGGTATGTGCACAGTTTTTGTTGAAGAAATGCAAAGTGAATTTGAAATGTCCATGTTTGGTGAGATGAATTTCTTTTTAGGTCTACAAATAAATCAATCAAATAAAGGTATCTTCATTTCTCAGTCTAAGTATGTGAAAGAGTTGTTAAAGAAATTTGGGATGGAAGACTCTAAACCAGTAAATAGTCCCATGATAACTAGTTGTAAGTTGAGAAAAAATGATGATTCACCTATGGCAGATCAGAAAAGGTACAAATCTATGATTGGAGGATTACTTTATCTGACTCAAACCAGACCTGACATAATGCATGCAATTTGTCTTGTGGCAAGATTTCAAGCAGAACCTAAGGAGTCACATGTGATGGCAGTCAAGAGAATTCTGAGATATTTGAAAGGCACAATGGACTATTGTTTGTGGTATCCAAAGGACAATGATTTCACTCTCAATGCATACACTGATGCAAATTGGGCTAGAGATGTGGATGACAGAAAAAGTACAAGTGGAGGTGCATTCTTTTTGAGAAAAGGTTGGTATCTTGGATAAGCAAGAAACAAGATTCAACATCTCTGTCCACTACATAAGTAGAATAGATTGCAGTAGCATGTAGTTGTACTCAAGTGTTATGGATGAAGCAGACATTGAAGGACATCAAAGTTGGGTATGAAGATCCAATTGCAATTTTTTGTGACAATACAAGTGCCATAAACATATCAAAGAATTTAGTAATGCATTCAAGGAAAAAGCACATATCCATAAGATGTCACTTTCTGAGGGAAAAAGTGACAGAGAATGAAGTCAAGTTGGAATATGTATCTACAAAAGACCAGATTCCAGACATTTTCACCAAACCTCTGCCTAAGGATACTTTTGAGTATCTCAGAGAAAAGTTAGGGGTTATTACCCCTCCTACTCTAAACTAAGATGCACAAGAGTGCATCAGTCTGGTGGTGCTTAGAGTCCCTTCTCCAGATCCAGATTGATGCTTTTAGGGATACTTCTCAGGGGGAGTAGTCAGAGAGTTCAGAAGAGAAATTGGATCAGAGCAGAAGAGTGCAAGTATGTGCCCTTTGCCATTGATGTCAAAGGGGTAAAGAAATCATGTGAAAAACTCAGAGGGAAAGAGTGCAGATGTGTAAAGAGATAGGGGGAGAATCTTGTCTTAATGGTTGTTGCAGTTTTTCACATCATATGTTGCCATCAATGACAAAGAGGGAGATTATTGCAAGTATGTGCCTAATCGGTGTTGTCATTGATGTCAACATATATTTGTTATCATTGGTGTCAACTGTATCCTATTTTGTTATTTGTTGAGAAGCTTTATATGTTGAGGATATTGAGAAAATTAGCCCCTCCAGAAGAATCGGAAAGTAAACAGTGAATCACAGTGAAGACAGTGAGCTGCATACTAAAGAACAATCCAGAAGATTGCTCTGAATTTCTTGCTAACTAAAGATCTTGGTCTATGGATTGGAAGTTATTTAGAAGCATGGCTAAAGATACTAAATCCTGAGTTTGAGCCCTCGGTATGAAGATTTAAGTGAGTGACATTCATTAGAGTAAAACTTGCTTTTTTTGATTATTCTCTGGTGCATGAGAGAAAGTATTTTGCTCCATTCCTCTGTATTAAAGTGTTTTGCTCTGCGGTTCTAGAGGGAAGTCTGGGATGATGATAAGTGCCTATAATTGCAATGGTTCATGTTTTTGTGGTCCGCAAGCTATCTTTCTTTTATGACAATTGAAGACAGTGAAGTTCATGTACTCTAGTGTGAAGAATCTCATGGATAAAGTGGTTTGAGTTTGTGCGGTTGCTCCTAGTGATTTCAATGTGCTTATGGATATCTCCTGATCATGTTCCTGCCTTTACATTGGTCCACGTTAAGGAATTGAGATCGTGTTTAAAGATTATTCCCAGATAATGTAGCGTGTAACCAGTCTTGGCCGACTTGGTTAATTCTAGTAATTACAAAGATCCCTTGAAGATTATGGAAGCGTGTTGTGGCATAGAAGATCGTGTTTGAGTCCCAGTTAAGGCATGGTGTGATCTGCATACATCTATACTACAAATCCTTAGCATAATTTTGTATTAGGTCAAGACCTATTTTGTAAATGTTTGTAATGTCGACCTTGAAGATTGTTCCAATGGTTGATTATTGTAGTGCTGACTTTGATGATCATTCCAAGGTTGATGAAGTGTATAAATACTTGTAATTGAGTCATGGAAAAGGTGTCCTTGGAGTGAAGATGCGAAGATAAGGAAAAGGGCAAAAAGGTAGAGTAGGGTAGAGGAACTATTGTACTTCGATGTATTAATCTCAAATATAAGGAAGATGTTGATCTTGGTAGTGAGCCTCTAGTAGGGTTTAACAACCCTTATTGTAATCTTTCTAGGTTTAGGGTTGAGGCAGTGAGCCTGCTAGACCTAGCTGTACTTCATGGCAGTAAGCCAACATGTTCTAGGTCCATGGAGTGACCAAGCTTGAACATCATTGTTCAAAGATTGAAATATATATTGAGAGCTAATCCTCTCCATGGTTTTTCCCCACCTCGGGGTTTTCCACGTAAAAATCCGGTGTCTCTTATGTTTGATGTTGCATATGTGTTTAAGGTTTCGATTTCATGGTTTCATTGTTTAATCATAATAACTATGGATACAGTGTTAATGTTTAAAGTGTAGAAGAGGTTAAGTTTTTGGGAGAATTGATTCACCCCCCCTCTAAGTTGTCCAACACATTCCAACACCTTGGCCGATGAGTATGATGCCCTTCTCGAGCGTGTGTGAAACCGAATCAACTTCAACAACTACATGAGCCAAAAGAGAGAGAGAGAGCCAAAGAGGAAGAAGGGACAATCAAAGACCAAGAAGAGCACAACACTAGGAGCCTAAGGAGTACAAAGATGCCTTGAACAAGATACCTCTTCTGAAATGTGATGGCAGTGGAGCAATAAGTGCTAGAGCTTGGGTCAACAAGCTGGATACCTTCCTTACTCTCAAGCCTATGAGTGAGGAGAAGGTGATACACTTTGCTACGATGCACTTGGAGGGCCTAGCTTATGAGTGGTGGCACCATGGACTTGTATCACATCATAACAGGATCACATCATATGATGAATTTGTTAGCAGGTTGATCAACAGGTTTGACTGCAAGGATGTGGAGGTCTATTACCAAGAGTTGGCACAATTGAAACAAACTGGTAGAGTGGATGCTTATGTGAATGAATTTGAAAAGATTGCAGTTATGGTTCCTGACATGATCGATAGAAGGATCACAATGTTATTCATTGAAGGGTTGGATGATAGGATTGAAGGATTGGTCAAGGTTCATAGGCCAAGTACACTTGATGAGGCCATCGATCTTGCACTTGATTTGGAGATCATTCCTACATACACACCTCAAAAGAAGAGTTTCAAATATGATAATGCAAATTAGAAATCTCACGAGCAGCGCACTCCAAAGAAAGATAAAGGTACATCAAAGATGAATCAAGAAGAGAGATGAACTTCATAGGAAGAAGTTGTGTTGGAATTGAAAACAACCTTGGGAGATTGGTCATAGGTGTCTTGGTAGAGGCAAAGTGCATTACATTGAGGTACTTGATGAGGAAGACGATGATGATGGACAACCAACACTAGAACTTACAAATGATGATAACAAGAGTTCAATAATTACCTATCTTTCAAGAGCTTCAAGGTACAATCCATTCATCTTTGAAGGTACTTTGTTTGGTTGTAAAGTTTTGGCACTTCTTAATAGTGGAGCTTCACATAACTATATTGATGAGGACTTGGTCAACAAAAGAGGATTGCTTTGTGATGGCTTTGAGGGCTTTGATGTGACTATAGCGGGAGGACTCACTATTCTTTACAAGAAGGAAGTGAGCAAGCTTAGTATCATATTTGGTGAGTATACTCTTTGTGATGACTTCTATGTTCTTGATTTGAAGGATAATGAAATCGTGCTTGGTATGCAATGGTTACATTCTTTACAAAGGGTCATCCAAGATTTACAAGCTATGGAGTTGAGTTTCCAACACAATGGGAAACAAGTTGTTATGAGAGCCCTCAAGTACACTTTACCTCCTCAAATAACAACTAAGTATATGGTAGCTATGGGCCAAGAATTGTTTCATACAAGCATAGGTGATGCACATGGAGATACTTGTTTTGAGACATCCTTTGATGGAGTAGAATGGCATGACCTAATCCCTAATTTATTTGAAGACATCAATCCTATGGTGTTACAATCAGCTCTACTTGATGACTTTGGCACATCCATTGATGATATACAAGAGGATGATAATGGAGATGATGGTAATTTAGTTGTACATGATATATTAGTTCCCTTTGTTGAACTAAATCAGCCTACTCATGATGTTGATGATGCTTTCTTTTTGGAATACATGGGTGATTTGATAGTTTATTCTCTATGGTTTGATATTTTTCTTCATTGCTGGACATTGAAGCATGTGATTTCAGTTTTGGGACAGTTGTGTTTTGGAGACTTTGTTGTGGTGAAAATTAGTATATTCTTATTGACAATTGGTCTTATGATGATTTCCTATCTTCATGCATTGAGGACGGGTCTTTGCATATCGTGTCGAATAACAATTTCAGAGTGCATACTGTTGTTCTGATTTATGACAGCAAGGTGGATTCATTTGTGTTGACATTACTATGCAACAACGGAAGTGGTCCCAAGATCTTCTACACTAGCAGCCTTAAAGAGATGCATCTAAACATGATTGAGGAGCCTCGATGGGTTTGGAATCTAGGGATTGATTAAGTTCAAATTTTCTTTTCCATTGCTTGGGGACAAGCAATTCTGAGAAGGGAGGACTGTCATGTCCCCATTTCTGGAGTAAGCTATCATGGAGTTCTTGGTTAGCCTATCATCCATTCCGGTAGGCTAACAAGATGGTAAAGGAATGATCTTGTGACTTTGTCTTAGTCTTGATACTTCCATCATTTAGCCTTTCAAGCTTTGCACAATCTTTTGTCATTGAGATGTCTTTTTTGGGGCCTTGCCAAATCATCAAAGCTTTGGGCTTCTTGCACTTGGAGGCTGACTTGGTTGAAGGAGAGCATCGAAGTCATCTCAACATAGTTTAGGGCTGACTTGGTTTAAGGAAGAGCACTAATGCATCAAGGAGGAGTTCAAGGCCGACTTGCACAAGAGGAGGAGTCTTTGGCGCCAAGTTTAAAGATGAAACAAGATGGAACACTAACCTTGAGCCAGTCGACTTACCTTGGATACTTTCTAGAAGTGCATATGGTCAAAGAGGGATCTAGAACAAGGGGTAGTATAAAAGCAAGACTTGGATCTACATTTTGGCATCACATCGTTGCAAGTTCTTGGTAATTTTTCCTATCTTATTGGCTGAGAATTCTAATTCTTAGTTCAAGTGTCGAGGAGATGGCCCCTTGACAAGGAATGGAGATGACCCCATTCACCTAGCATTGGACTTATCATAGCATCTTGGAGAGCACACTTTGGCTTCATTAATATCAGCTATTGAGCACTCATCATGGGCGAAATGTCTAGGATTGAAGCGAACTAATCTGTGCTAAATTTGAGCATCATTGGTGAGCGAACTTGGTTAGGAATCATCCTAACACTTGGGTGACCAACTTGGTAGATAGGTAAGTTGCCCTAGGGCAGGTTTATGACTGATTTAGGACTGCTGCAATTAGGGTTTCAGGTCAGATTTACTATAGCAAACTGTTTATGCTCATTCACCCAATTGGAGGGATTGTATTGACATCATTTTAGTATGTAATTGTTGCCATTAAAGATTTCTTGATAGCTAGGTATTTGGCCACTCATTTGTCATCATTTGTATGCCCTACTTTCATAATTACAATAGTTTATATTAGCATATTTCATACTATTCCAGTAGACTGTATACTTTGTGTTTATGACATGTTACCATAAGCTTCATGTGCATATTGATGATAGAAATTATCTTCATGCTTGGGCGAACTACTTATTATGTTTTACATTGATCAATAATCATAATTTGTGGTGAAGTCTATACTTTATTCAAGTCTGATTTTCTGAGCATAGCTAAGGTTAGGGCAGAACCCTAAAGTGCAAAATTATAGGGCAGAAATCAAGAGCAGAAATTAGGAGTTTGGTTGAAACATTTGGCATTCTGAATTTATCATATTTATATTCCTATATATCATTGCTCAGATTTGTGGTGCTTTGATATCTTCTTGGAATTATTGTGTAAATACAAGTTAGGATCATCACAAACCCGCCACGCCTGAACTCAAAAAAAAAAGTGAAAACACAAACTTTTGTTGCATATAGTCCAATTCATCTTGGAAATTTTATCAAAGCCATGAAAATCAGGGGCATTTGGACAAATTTCTTGTTTAGGTGCACTAAGTTTTGCATAGGCGCATCGATCTGGCCATCAAAAAATGTTGTATGCTAGTAAAATATAAGATTATAACAAAACAAAATATGACATATAAAATGGTCTCCATGAAATTGAACAAATATAGTCAACAAACACACCTCCTTTGACAATTAAAACTAAAAAAATGGCACTAGTCTCTCCAAGACCTAAACCCTAAACATATGTGAAAGAAATGTAAGAACAACTAACCAGACAAACCCTAGTTAAGAGGCAGCAAATAAACATTACCGTTCATCTAAGGAGCCATCTGTGGTTCACCTTGTTGTTGTTGTTACAACTGAGCTTGTTGCTGCTGGGGAGGAGGAGTGGCTGCCATTGATTTTATGAAGGGTTTTATTAGGGTTAGTGGTTTGTAGTTAGGACCCACATAACTATGTTCACCCCTAGTGGGGGTTGGTAAGGTAGTAAATATGTAAAACTTGAAAAACACAGAGAAAGCATTACGGAGTAGGATATTTCCAACTTTTTGCTTATGGATTTGTCAACCCCGGAAGCCCATATAATATATATGATAGAAATCGGTTGCTCCAAAAATATATTAATATCTAAGCCATAAGAGACAAAGTTTGAGAAAGTAAAAAAACTAACAGAAACTATAGACGAGAACCATGATTATTGGAACTATAACTATTAATAATCAAGTGCATACCCTTTCTCAACAAGAACATAACAAAATTGAATGACAAACATTATAAAACTATTATAGAGATCTATTTCAAGCTTCTAATTACATTAGATTAAAACCTTCAAACTACATCCTTTGTAGTGCTGGGCTCTGAAGATATTGCTGTTAATTGTAGTTAAAGAAATAGATTGGTAAATTTACTAGTAATTTGTCACATATTTATAAAATTTTCACAATGCCTCCCTGCCGCTGTGAAACCATAAATTATTTACTTCAACAAATATCTGAATTCATTAAATTTTACTATTTACTTCACATAACCTCAATCACCAAATATCTGTATTCATTAAATATTTACTTCCACGTCCTTCAACAAATATCTCTGAGTTGTCTTCCAGTATAAATCGGAAGGAGATAGTTTTCAGCCTAAAACCGACGACTGGAAAAAGAAAATTTAGAACTTCTATTAAATGAAAAAAAATCTAAATGCGCAGCTGGAACACATTGGCACCTAATGATAGATGGCTCCTGCAAACCGATCACTCTCGTAGTTTCTGCTGTGTATCTCCACAGAAGATGCATTAAAGTCTTCAAAAGCTGGAAAGGTGTAGGAACAATGGAGAGTTTAGAAAATCTCCCGACGGTTAGTTGTTTACAGCGTGAGACAATTTCGAGCACTATAATGCTCACATATAAAGCCTATTGGTTAATAAGAATGTGTTGTTTTTATAACAATAAATAGAATTTTGTGTTCAACTATTGGGTCCTTTTATGTTGGATATAAAGATTAGAGATAACAAGATTCAGTGTATCTGGATCATTAAAGTTGCATATAAGTTATATTTTAAATAAGAATATGATATTGTTCTAACAACAAATGATATTTTTTTGTTTAACTACTAGGGATTCCATGATAAAGTTTTGGTCAAATCTTTAAAATTCATTTTAAGGACACTTCTTACTAGACTTGCTATGTGGTGAATTGCGTGATGAGTCACACCTCCAAACCTTAGTTGTAGATAGATAAGAGTCCATATCACATTTCTGAAAGAAAATGAAAGTCCTATGATATTCCATGTAACTTTACATGGTTGCAAAGTTAGCCTTCACTACTATTGGCCCCTCTCTTATTCCATAACCTTATACATAACTTTTAAACATTTTGTACATAATTAAATAAAACTAGCAATTGGATCCAAAGGTTCAATGGGCACGCCGATAGTTTTGAGAAGAAATTGTAGAATTTGTTTGATTTTTTAAAATTTTTTTAAAAAAGTTTAATCCACTAAATTATGTTATCATTGCTTTACATTCACTCCTTATTGAGATCACTGCTTTATTTGTGTAGATCATTACAAAACTATAATTTTTAAAATGATAGTTCACCTTTAATGTGGTAAAATGTTATAACACAAAAAACTAAAAGTTTAAACAAAAATAGTCAACTGACATCTAATTCTTGAACTACAAAATTCAGAAAAAAGATTTTTTTTTTGAGTATTGCTTTGGCATCTATATTTGTCTTCCTTTCATAAGTTATTTACAAAGTTATAAGATTAACATGCACATGTATTAGGAAATAATAAAAATAATCAATAACAACAAAAAAGATTAGACTTTAAAATTTAAAGTTTGTTGTTTGCATCAACTATTTGAGTAAGTCATTTGTGAAGAAGTGAAGGGGTTGAGTCTTAACTATTTGCTTTACCCAAGGACATCCTATACAATTTTCGTTGATGTGGGCAATGATGTTCTACTGCACAAATATTGTGGTTGCACAAAGTGGACAATGGTAGAGTTGGTACTAAATGAAGAAATCTAGGCCAAGCTCAAGTGGAGTTGTAGGTAGTGGTATGGTAGGATCTAGATTTGTGTGCAATATTGTAAAACTTTTATACCTATAGGTGATGGTGAAAGAGAGACTGAATGCATATCAAACAGTCAAATATCAAGTGGTGGAAAATAATTGAGGATATTATCTTTGCCATGAAATAAGTGTATCCCTTATATGCAACCATAGCATTTATCATATCCTAATTACCACACCACCCAATGTACCAACTCTTCCATCAAAGGGTTCAAAGAGGCTAACCTTTAAAATTTGTTATTTAGTCTTCTTATATTGGTAGGTACAACTAAGAATCATCTTAAACAAAAAAATCATATAAAAAACAAAAAATCTAAAATCTATTAGCATTCCCTAAACTAATTAATTTATAGTATCAAACTCCTCTTTCATCTCCTTTATTTAAGTATGTTGAATCTAGATGTTGTATATAGGGGGTAGTAAGTAGTTGGTCATCATATTTAAATTTTTTTCTTGTTATAAGATTTTTAGAGGTTGTCTTTTTGAATTGGTTCAATCTAATAATTCATTATTTCATATTTTTGTTTGCACACTTATCTATTATTCTAAATCACATAGAACCCCTATATCAAGATGATGAAATTGTGTCAAACATTATTATCTGTAAAGAAATCATTGTGTTCATTATTTATTATGTGATAAAATAATTTGTAAAATAATTAGAAAATGAAATCATGATAAACATTATCATGTATAAAGAAATTTCCTCAACATTATTAAGAAGGAAAGTGTGTTTTCTCAATGATTTGGTGATTTCATCTTAGTTTAGTAATTTCAATCTTTGTTCTAATGCCTCAAACAACACAATAATTCAATAGGGATTATCTCTTGCCAAGCCATATAGATCTCCTTGACATCTATAGAATGGCTTGTAAAAGGAGTAGTCAATCTTTGTTCAAGCTTATCAATATCCACATATTACAATGAAGTTAGAAGTTACAACACTCATCACAATGAAATTACTAGTTTGGTTACCTAGGATATGTTAAATGGATTTCTCAACTATCAAATCTCAATTTACCAGGTGGAGTGAAGTGATGAGATGAGAGCAAAGGATATGTGTAAATAGAGGAGGCTAGAGGCAAGAAAAATTGGATCCTAAAGGGAAGTATGAGACAATAGTTTGGGCATTGCATGAAGTGCCATTTTTCTTGTTACTAGTACCCTTACCCTTCCAGTTCATCTTCTTCCCATTACCATCTTGTTGTTTAGGGGAGTTTGAACATGGGTGTTCTTTAGAGAACACATCATTTGTAGGGGTAATTTGAAGCAACTCTACATAAATCTAAATTTACCCATCCTAGAGAAATAGGATAGAGATGAGATGTATCTTTGCCCAACGACTCTGAAATTTATAGAAATGTTGTAGTTCAGAATTAAATAAATATGGTCCAAGCAAATAGTTTTATCTATTTTCGGGCAAAATAGACACTGATAATAAGCAAGCATAAATAAACCCCAACACGTGTCAAAATATATAATAATTGAAAAATTGCTTCCTATAACTTTATAAAAACATGAGAAATAGAATGTTCACTATAGAACAATGTTGTTGAGCTCTACATTAGGATATTAAATCACATATCCACTTCATGCATAACATTCATTAAACCTTGGCTTTGATTTATCATGAAAAATCCACCTTTGCCTCTGCCTCCACCAACATTGTTGTTGTCGTTGCCATTCTTTATAAACAATAACATATGCGTAGATCTAAGCTTCTCAGTGGAAAATAAGTCCTCAACTAGAGTGGTGGTGTGAACAAGTGGAGGTCACACAATAGTGATAGTGACGACGATGGCAGAATAGGAGGCACACCTAGGCTCTAGCCTAATGAGCCCCAACATGGCGACACCGATCAAGGCATAGCTCTAGAGGCGAGTGGCATTAGGGTTTACATAATAATATATTGAAAGAAGAGATAAGAAAGGTTAAATTTGAGTTTATACTTCCTAATTAATAGAACTTCTAAGTCCCTTTGATCTATATGATCATTTTTATAACAATAATTGTTTCTTTTCTTCTCATTACCATTTTTAATTCTTACTACCCCAAGTCTATGAGGAGTTCCTTTTTTATTTACTAGGCAAACCTATATCTTAAATTCTAGTGCAAGATAAGACTTTACACTGTTATAGTTACACTCCACAAGGCAATTTTAAAAGGACCCATTTTTGTGTGACCTATAATTATTCAGTGAGGTGTTTGTATTTGTTAACATACTTTTCCTCCAACCATAGTACTAAGCCTTGTTTTGAGTTGGGATCATTGTTTTATATGGTAATTTGTTTCTATTTGGCTACTTTGACTCTACAACTCACAAGTTCATTAATATATCTTCTAATGAAATTATTTTGTCTCACTTCAATAGCAACATAATTTTGAGATGAAATACATAATTTTGTATCTTTTACTTCCCTGATACATGGGAATGGTGAAATTTTCACAAAATTACCCCCTTATCAAAATATACATGTATTAAGACATCCTCTTAAAATAAACCAAAATTAAATAAAAATAATATAAGTATATAAATTTCACCATTATAAATATATTATTAATGATTATTTGTAGATAGATAAGAGTCCATATCACATTTCTCAAAGAAAACGAAAGTCCTATGATATTCCATGTAACTTTACATAGTTGCAAAGTTAGCCCTCACTGCTATTAGCCCCTCTCCTATTCCATAACCTTATACATAACATTTTAAACATTTTGTACATAATTAAATAAAATTATATGCTTTCCAACTTTCTTCCCCCAATCTCTTAAGAATTTGGTTGAAATTTTTATACTAGCCTTCCTTCCCTAGGAAGATTTTTATTTTTATTTATTTATTTATTTTTGGTAACCGCCATAAGATGGCAATAGAAAACTTAATCCTTATTTCAAATACGAAGAAAAAACAAATATTTAGAACGAATTATAGCATGTGTCCAATTTTCAAGTGGGGGCAGCAACAAATATCAATTTTGACACCGACAAATGAATTAGAGTGCCTAAAATTGGTTCCAATGAATGGCATCCAAAATGCTGCACATTCATTTCAAAACAGAAAACCCCTCTTCACTGAAGTTTATATGCAGCGATGGGGACAGACCGTCTATTCATAACAGAAGTAACAACTATCAAATTATGCATGCTTAGTATCTAAGTCCATTTCCCAGGCATTTAGAGCAAGAAACCCGGAGAACAAGGCAGGGAAGGGGAGAAAAACCACAAAAAAATCTGCCGTTTTGTATGTTCTGAGCCGGGTAATTCCATATATGACTCGGGCCATGAATGTGTTTAGAAATAAGCATTTTTTTTCCTTTGGTGGGTGTTTGTAATTCTGTCATTTGGGTGACGTTTTCAGATGAATTCTGTCAGTTCTGGTATTAGACTTCGCGGAAATCATGATGATATAAAACAATTGCATGGTAATTTTGTATAAAAAACTTTAAGCCAGGGAAACTTTTAATGAAGCATACGTTTTTAGAAATTTTGGAATCCTGGATTTTCCATTTCTAAAGTTGGATCATAATCTAGAAGTAATTTTTCAATGTTTTTAAATCCATTTCATGTGTTTTATACAAAACGTTGCCTTATTGGTGAAGGAAATGTTATATTTTCAAACGGGGAATGTATTTGGCGAAAATTTAAAAGTATCCCTGCACTATAATCTTAGTATTCTATTTCAGGTGCAATCGTATGAAGAGAAAATGACACGGGGGGAGCAGTTTGATCCAATCTGCAGAATTTGCTTGGAATCAACTCCAATTTCTGTGTTGGATGAAGCTGGTTTATTGGCAGATGAGCGCTTGATATCACCTTGTGCTTGCAGCGGTATGTTTCTGATCATATGCGAGTTTTTTTTTTTTTTTTTTTTTGATGCTGGATTTATTAGAAGGTTTGGGAATTGTAGTTTGTTGGGGGTTGCCCTAACCGAGTCTTTGTATTCACAAAGTGAGCCTAATGGATTCTCATTGTAGCATATTGGGTTTTTGTGCAGGAACACAAGCTTATGTGCATCTGAAATGTTTGAGAAGGTGGCAGAATGCTGTCTTGACGTCCACAAGGCCTGGAGCCAGTCATACTGCAGCTATAATGTAATACATTTAGTTTTGAATGCTTTTTTTCAGAATTATGCAGCTGTTTACATTAAATTGCTGACATTGTACGAAGAGGGTCTATGGGAACATTGCTGGTAATACGTGAGATTTGGACCTCGCGAGGCTTGGAGCTCCAATTCCAACCCACACTTATTTGCATGCTCCGGTTCAAAGCTCAGTTGCTGGAGAAATTCTCTAGCAACGGATTTAAATATGTCTGTGCACTCATATGTATATACATACTTATACATTTAAATAGTTTTACCTGCGTGTCAGCCAAGAAGGTTTGCCTTACTCAGTGATGTGCTGGGACGGGTCAAGTGAATTCCTTTTCATAAGCATTATTCATGGCTTGAAATGAAGACATGAGGGTGCTTATGAGGATTTACATAGGGGAATCAGTTTTTTCGCAAATTTGTCATAGTATTCTTTACCTATTGATTAGTTGGTGTGAAAGCAAATCAGTAGTCACTATTGAGTCACAATTACAGACGGAATTTGGATTATAGAGTATCTCTGCAATCTAAAACGTCCTATATTGCTTTTGTTATATTTGGGAGGCATGTCTATCTTCAATACACTATTATAACCATGCTGAAGGGTTAAAAAAATGGAGAGAAGTATTGCTATGTTTTGGAGAGCGGGCAGGGATCCAAGCAGAAACTATTGTTGTTCTTCACACAGAAGGTGGGTGGGCCCTTCTGAGATGGGATAAAGTTGCCTTGAAAGTCATCGATTTCTTTAAATTGAACCACACCCACACGATAAAATCTTGTCCTTACCTTCCACACAACAAATGCCTCAGCTGAAAGAAAAATCAAATGCAAGGTCAGCAGGGTTTAGCTCACTGCGGTTGTCTGTTTCAATCTATGTTACAGTACATTTCACGGAAGGGGCAGGCGGCAACAGAGCTTGGCAGGACACATTTCTGGTATGACAATTTTTTTCCCTGGATTTAAGAAATGGGGATGACAAACACACACACACAAGCGCATGGGCACGCGCATTGCAGAAATGGGGGTATGGGAAATGGTAGCTCCCCAGGAGAAGGGATGCATCCCCTGGTTGCATAGCTTCAATTTAATCTTTGTTGACAGTCGTGGAAATTTGTCATTGCTGCTTCTTAAGTCAGCTTTATGATATTTTGATTAATGGCTTATTATGAATAGTTACTGTGTTTGCTCCACCACTTTTGCGAAGACATAAACTCCAGGCACGGGTAGATGGACCTTGGTTGCTGATTGCTCCTCTGTCAATCTTGTTAAGCCCTTTGGATTTCATTTTAGACAAGAGAAATGAAGATTGTTATGATTACTGCAAATTAAGTGTTTACCCTAAGAGTCAAGGAAGAAGAGACCTTACTCACAGATTTCTAACCATTTGTATACGCTACTGCCTGTAATGCAGTGAAGCATCCAGCTCTTTTCAATTGAATATTGAAAAAGGATGCCTTTGACCTTTGTACCTTGAGCAGTTTGTTTTAGTGGCCAATTGTACCTTTGTACCTACGGTTATCTGTTCACTAGATGGAGCATGGGATAAAACATAGAGTCATCTCATGTTGAAGTTGAGCTGATGTATCTCCTCTTAGTGAAAGACAAGGGGTTTATGGAGATCATTATGGCAGAACTATGTTTATTTTCATTAAGAGTATGCAAGGCGTTCCAACAATTTGACTGAAACCCAGGCCCTTGTCACTTGTCTCCAAATTATTTCAGAGGATGTTTGGAACAATATGACATTGAAGGTGACTCTAAACTTATCATTGAGTTGATAAGGAAAAAGAATGTCAAAATTGTTGCCATGATAGAGTTTTTTCTCTGTAGTAGCTAAAATTGATCTTTTGACAAACCTTAGGACAGATTGTGATCTGAAATGGATTGGCACAATTCTGTTGAAACCACAGTTACCAACAGATTGTGATCTGAAATGGATTAGTACAATTCAGTTGAAACCACAGTTACAAATCCAGCCAGATTTGATAAAAATCCAGTTTGGTCCAGATTTTTTGGATTGGTGGAATTTGTCTGATTCAGTTCGGATTTATCAATTACTATAGATTTTATCAAATTTTTTTTACCTCCTCCATGAGTAGAATTTTTTGAACCTGGTAACTAAAGGGTTGAAGATTAAAGGCACACTGAAACTCAAAGCAAATGCTGACACTTCCACCTTCGAAACTCTAATAGTAAGGAACAAAACCAAGAAATGGAGAAAGGATGTGGCAGACAAAAATTGAGTAAGACAAAAAAAAATAATGGAGACTCATGATGGTCTGGACCCTTAGGGACTCCTTTGTAACGTCTCCAATCGGAAACATGCAATATTTTATTATATTTTTTCTGATTTTATGAAACAAAATCAATCCAAACTGCAAGTACATAGACTGATTACAATTTTCAAACCCTTATTTTGCTGATGTCATCAAACCGTAAACCCTAGGTGGATAAAATGCTTAGTTCCAGCAATATAAAACCCTCAAAAATTTATTCTATTTTATTGCAAATGTGATCATAAAGTAGAGAGATGATAAACAGCAACAACATAAATTTTATTGATTTTTTTTAACACTCAGCTGCTGTACGGCCTGGGACAGAGGCATGAACTGCTGCAAAAATGTAAAAAAATGCTAGAAACCCCTGTTTGCTGCTGGAAACTGCCACAGATAATATTTAATGAATTTTCTTGAAACCCTAGTGATGTAGGGGCATCCAGTCAACAACCATCTTGCAGTGTTTAAGCTTCCAAACCGTGGTTTAAATTTGATTTTGCCGTTTATTTTTGAGGGAATGACCTGCTACTAGCCGCATTCAATGCCTGATCGAAGAAAATACGTGAGGTAGGTGATTTCAAACATGGTCTAGGCGTTTCCTTAGGCGCGCAATCGGTCTTCAATTTGGGTGCCCGATTAGAAAAGTAAATTGGTCAATTAGTTATGGTAGCATTTAATGCAGCTAATTTTTGGTGTCTTGAAGGAGTTTTGAGCCGGATTTTTGGGAAGTTTCTGGAAGAGTGTAGTAGGAAGAAGAGAAGAGAGTATGTGAGAAAGAAGAATAGAGAAAAAGAAAAAAAAAAAGACGGAGAAAGGCTGTGAAGGAGTAATTTGAAACAGCAAGAGTGTGTGTGTGTGGAGAAGAGTACGATGTGTGCAGCAGAAATCTAAGAGGAAAGTGTTGTGGATAAGGTCAGAGATGATTACAGACACAGGTTATTCAACATGGAATAGTACCTAAAATCTTATTCTGCTTGAATGTCAACACTTGTTGGTATATTCCTTGAGCTATAACAACTGCCCAAATATAAATTTGTGCCTAAGGCATGACATTCAGGACTGTTGAGATAATGGGTATCATGGAAGAATAAAAGGTATAGCCATTTCACAATCTGAAGACTTCTCTGATTGAACTTTTGTGCTAGGTAGGGCAATACAATTCCAGATGGCATATCATTAGTTAACATCCTTTATTAGACTTTTTAAACCGTGTTATTTCATCTCGATAATTTGCACAGTTTAGTGGGGTTCTAGTGCCTCTCTACCAGCAGGAAAACATAGCATCACTGTCACATTGTTAGCATCTACAGTCACATCCACTTTCCCTTTTGGATTCACTACCAGTCTATAAGATTTGGCTCATAGTTCTCTATAAACCATTCAGAAATATTAGGGATCTGTTCTGTTTCAAGTATGATGGCCTTGGCCAATCCAGTGTACTGCAATCGAGAAAGCTACTTTTTTGCTTGAATGCTTCATAACAATATCTCTTATTTTCTGCAAGTCATCTTGAATCTCTTCTATTATATCTGGCTTAAAATATTTGCGCTGCATGTAAAAATGCTTTGGTTTATTTTTTTGGGGTTTCCCAATGACAAGAGAATTGTCTATTTCTTGAAAAATGGTTTGCCCTAACGAGCCACTTCCCATCATTGCTCTTTGTTGTCGCTCTGCACATCTCCATAGAATACTGAGCTTTTGCAACCTGCAAGATGTTTTTGGCACTTACAGTGATTGGATTGCCTCTAGTTGCAGCTAATCTTTCTCTTCCAACTCACAATGCTTCTATGCTTTGAGCCTCAACATTTGCCTTGGTAGCCTGAGTTCGTGTGGTTGTTGTTGATCTATTCAAAATCATGAATGAGTATTATGAATCCCGTTGGCTTTAATTTACCTATTCCTGAAGATAGATCTAGTAGAGAGATCCAACGCTTTGGACACTAATTTTGATATGTAGTTTCCTTTGGAAGCCTCTTAATATTGTGGTACACTGCAAACAAGACAACCTATAATGAATCCCTTTTTATCATATAAATAAAGGGCACAAATATTCTTATTAGTTCCTACTCATGCTATGTGACTACATTTAAATAGGAAAATCTTATATTTGACGCTCACACGAGGAGGATTTTTAATTTGGGGACTCAAGGCAACTGCACATCAAGGTAATAATTGCTTGAAATGACACACATAATAAATCACCCATGCCATGTTATCACACTCTATGCCATGTGTCCTACACGAATTGTCAATGCTTTGCATGTGTTGTACCATCATTGGGTTGGAAACTGTGCTTTCATTAGCTAGTGGCTTGATGCAGCCGAGGTTGGTTGAAGAGGTCAACATGCCAATAATTCCATGCCTTAGCCAAATCTTCTTCCCTAATCCTCATTGGCTTTCAGTTTGTTGCATCACTGAATCCGATAAAAAAGCCAACAATTTTCCTACTTATTTGATTTTCTTTTATTCAAGTATTATCAGCTTTTGGCTTATCACATCTTCAACCTTCATGATGAGGGGGATGAGCCTACTAACCTATGAGCTGACATTTTTCTACCTTAGCCAATTTCTTGAGATTGATTCATTGGCTATTGGGATGTTGCATTGTCAGGTGATGGATTTGAGAAGAGTTTAATGAGCCAATATGCCAACAAAATTCTTTCTTAGTCAATTTTGTCTTCTTTCAAGAGAACCAAATATGCATCTTCATTCTTTTACATTATTTTCTGAATCCTATTTTGTTTTTCCTGCCATAGAAGCAGATATCGCCAAAATATCATGAGAAACAATATATCAGTTCTTGCCCTTGGCACTGAGAAAGTCACGAAAATATCACGAGATTTTGAAAATAATGGTCAACAAGATTTTGATCAAGAAATTACGATTTATCTTGAGATTTTGGCAATATTTTCCTTTTTTCCCTATATATCCATGTGCACTTTTTTACTCATTCTACTCTGATTTTTTTGTGAGTTTTGTCTGATTTTTTAGTGTTTTCGGTTGCAGTTTCGGCAAATATTCAAGGATTTCATTGTGATTTGAGGGCACATTGATCAGATTGATGACACTCACCTTTGAAATCAGCACCAAAAAAAAGTGGTTTCTTTTTGATTTATAGGGTTTTTGCTACGATGATTCTGTACATTATGGTCGCAACTGCATGATGCATAGACTAGTGCAAAGAATTGTCTATGCAATTTGGCTGCATATATACAACAATTGCTTTCATCTGGTAGCCTTCTTGGTGCAGGCCAGAACAAATCTTGCATTCAACATTCCTTGTATCGTATGAAGGTCTTAATGATGCAATGATACCATTGCTGTGTTATATTATAGAAATCAATTGTTCATTTCCACAACTCATCCAAATCATAACTGCCCTGTTCTTTATTCTTTTTTGTAAACACCCTTGTGTTATACTTCAATAGGTAGTGCCATAGTCACATTATGCTTACATTACAATGGCATGACAAACCAAAAGTGTAAATGGAATTCAATTACATGGATTTAAAACGGGAAAACACAACAAATTAAAAGACACTAAAATACTCATTATAACACAGAAAAAAAAACTGTAAATTTTATTTCATGCCAAATATAGTGTGTAGAAAGAGAAACAAAGTCTACTTCAATTATAAGACATAAATAAAAGTCCAAACATCAATTTTAAGACATGAATAAAGATTCAATGTTGTTAGTTACTCTCAAATATTCATTGAGTATCCATTTTTTAGTTTTAGAGTACATATTGTCATAGACTTAGTACTCATAAGTCAGATGTCATATACAAAACAAAATTGGAGAATACAAAATTTAAAATTTAAAATAGCTTCTAAGGCAGCCATAATTAGATATGTGAAGCAGAAGTCAATGCCCCTGCATTTGCAGCCATTTGGTCTAAATGAGCATGTTCAAGATCATCCAAAACCTCATTCAGGATATCCAAATCCTTTTCACTAAATGTAGGCTCCTCCTCGGCTGTGATCTATTTGAAATCAGGATCAATCTCATCTAGATCAATTGGTTGATCATCTTGAGCACTATTGAGGTTAGCAATGATGAATGCATAAGTTCTCAACCTACTAGTGTCTTACAAAAACAGAAAATTATTGAAAGTCATAATTGAAAAGTTTTTAACCTTATAATGGCAGCATTTTCTTAAAAAAAAAAAAAAAACTTAGGGTGAGGGTTAGGATTTGAGATATTATGAATTTCGATTAGGGTTTAAGAAGTTTATAAAAAGAAAACTTGAAAAACCCGACCTCTATTACGATGTGCAGCTGGAAAAATGCAAAACAAGGGTTTTAAGGAGCAATGCCTAATGTGTGCTGCCATGCCCTAGTTTTATAATCACAAATGTCTAGTTCAATGTTTGCAATTGCTTGGAAGGTTTGAATATTTGTTTACTTGTTGCTGGAAAGTGAATAAATAAGAAAAAAATCAATTTTGAGGGTTTAATAGGAAAAGCCCATGGCCTGTGTGAAAAAACTGCATGTTTTTCAATTACATGCTTTTTTCCTGGTTTGACTGGTCTATTGAAAAACCTGGGGCAAACATGTTAGAATGGCATGACGTAGGTCACATGTACATATAAAATGCGAGCACTCGCATGTTTTTTGCATTTTCTGTTACTATGGGTAGTGCATGTTATCATTGTTAAATGTCCATTGATGGAAATGCTAATTACATTTATTAATTGCTACCTCATCTCCACCAATGATGTCAAATCTCCTTGCCAGTTACAGCCATGCAAGGAAAAACCAGAGCACACATATGTACTAGAGTTGATCATCCAAAACTCCACTGATAAGTTCGACGAAATCTTACAATTTGACCTCTTGGTATGAACCTTAAAGCAAGAATATGATTCATATATAGATGCAGGACTTATAACACAACAATTTCACAAAGAATTTCCAAATCCACTCTTGAATTGAGTTTAATTTTAATAAGCAGAGATCTTCACCAATTTATTCCCATTAAAGGAAATATCAATACTTAATAAAAACCAATAACTTAATAACATCAAAAGTGAGTAGCTGCAGCTATTAGAGTTTTGTTAAGAGATCAAATTAGGAGGGAGCAGAATGTTGGAGCTTCTTCATCAAGAACTGCAGCCTACTAGTGGATTGTACTTCATAGCAGCTAGCCTCATTGGCTTTGTCCACTCTGTTACTTTGTAGTTTGTATTTTGTAGGTTGACATTTGTATTTTGTATTTTGAAATTGATTTTGAGGTCCAAACTTAGAAGTTGAACTATGTACTAATGCACTATGTAGTGTGCAGTATAATCACTGGTCTCAAAATAAATGAGAAAAATCCATATTTCAAAATTCATGGCGTATTCTCTGTGTGTGTGTGTGTAATGTCCCCTTTTTGGCGCATATACCTTTTGTGCGCATTATGCTTGTTCCTAGTCTTTCGGAGGTTATTCGTCATGTTCGGGAGAACTCCAACATTCTTGGAATGGCCGTGGCTCAGTCTTGTAGAGCAGTTGTTTGTGGTTTAAGTTTGGCTAGTCATTTGGAGTTCATAGATGCTTTCGGAATTCAGTTCCGACCTCTCGGATGCTCTCCAATTTTCTTGGAGAAACATGCTATTTTTAGACAGTCACCTGACATCCTCCGATTTTCGTCCCAAGTCTTCTACTACACTTTGGTATGGTCAGAGTTGTTTGATCAGTGCATTTCTATGCTTTACATAGCTTGGGACTATTATCTGGCAGTTTAATTAATATTTCACTAAGGTTGCTTAAGGTTTGGAATAAGTATTAGCAACTTAGTGTAATATTAATTATAAGGTGGATATAAATGTTTTATTGAGCGCCTGGAGATATAAGTTGAAGTTATAATGTCTATGCATCCCTTCATGTGGCACCCACTTAGGAGTTATAAGGGGGTGAATTTGAAGTTATATTATTTTAAGTTGGCATCCCATTTAAGTGGGAAATAAATGCCCCATGAAGCCATAAAGCTATATTATATTTTATTTATCTTTGGCGTGCATCAGAAGGATATAATGGAGTTTTGAACGCTCATTCAAGTTAATGCTGTTGAATATATTTTTATTTCTTCTGAAAACTTGTGTTGTTGAGCAGAGTTCCTTCTTGGGGTTGTTTAGCCTCAACTTCTCATCTGGTTTTGGTTGTGGAAGATCAACCCTAGTTGGATATCTGGTGATTTTATTCAAAAATCACAAGGAGCTTCAATGGAGTCATTATGCAGAGATTTTAGTTTGAATAGTTTTGATGTGTGAAGGTTTGAGTTGTTTTTCAGTGAGATTTCTGGTCTGTTTGAGTGGGTTTTGCAGAGTTTGAAGGGAGTGTTGCCATGGCTGGGCCGTACCATTTTCCTGCTGGCAGCCTACGTTTCTGCTTGTTGTGGCACCAATCCTTGTTGAAGCCCTGAGCAATAGCATTGGTATTCCTTATTGACCCCAGCTGCCCTTAATAAGACCTTTGGGGGAGATCAAACAATGGAGAAAAGGAGTTTAGAGCCAGCTGTACTCCTCCCAGGACTGCCGTACAACCTTTTAGGGGGACGTGAGACTTAGAGGAGCAAATCGCTCCCATTTTGGAGTCTAATATTCATTGAATGGTGGCGCCTTGGTATGGGGAACACCTTCCAAGATGTTTGGCATGGAGATTTTGATGTTTTAGAGAGTTATGATGAGTTTGGTGGGTTTCTGTGCATCTACAGAATTCTGATTTTTATATCAGACCTGAGTAATCTGCTGTGACAGAGGTTTCTGAGTGTTTCTATAGTGTTTGCACCTCCATATCTTCACTTGCAACTTTAGCACTTCATGGGACAGCGTTGGTATGGTGTTGGGTGACTTCTAACCTCCTCTGGCTTCTGAATTTTAATGCTTTACCAGTCCTTATCAGTTCAGATCAGATTTATTCTAACATTGCAGCTTGCCCTAACCATTATGTTGATTGTCATTTATGAAATATTATAGATTGTAAGCCTGGATGGTAGTACCACCAGAGGATTGTTGCTTAGGGCTTCTTGCTGAACAAGTGGATGTGCCTAGATTTACATTTCTGTATCTCCCACTGAATAAATGGTTGCCCACGGCATAAGTGGATGTTTCCTTTCAGTTTGATTCCCATTGAATAAGTGGATGTTTCCTTTCAGTTTGATTCCCACGATCAAGTGGATGCCCAATGAACAAGTGGAAGTTGTTATTGATTACTTGCTGTTGTGAATGCTAACTCCGAAGCACTTGTATGCTCTCACCTTGCCCGCATTGGGATTTGGGTGATTAAAAGAGTGTGGAAGAACTTAACCAATTGCATCTTCTCTATGTGTGGAATTTCAAAAAAAAAACTAGGGTGCTCATTACACTCTCTGTGCAATTAGGATGACTTTAAAATTTTAAATATAAAAAACATCAGTTATTTCTCTCTTTTTTGTCTTTTTCTGTGTTTTACGGGTTCCCAATATTTTTCTGGTTTTTTTGCAGTTTTATCCTGAGAAATTGAAAATATCTTTATCTTTTGGTTTGCCGAGAAATTCCTGAGAAAGATATATGCTGCTATGTTTCCTGCATCACATTCTTGTTAGCGCATAATCCATGGATGAAGGATTTTGACATTATGATAGACAGTGACACCATCTTGATTACTAATCCAGTTGGATTATTGACACCCTTTACCTAATGGATCGTAACTGTGACTCTAGACATTAAATTTCCTGACTTTTGACTTGATCCAAGACTCATCACCTTTAATTCTGGCAAACCTAGTGGACTTCTTTGAGAATGGACACAAGAATGTTACTGGTTTTGAATGAATCCCCCAATTTGAAGTGATTATCAGCTGAAAATCCCCAGAGGTTTATCTAGCAATTAATAGAATTAGAGGCATTAAATGACAAATACCTGGCATGGCAAGGAAATATTCATTGGTTGTATTTCAGTAGTCCAAGCTTCAGATAAAGATGGGCCTTCATATGTCATTAAAGTATTAAATCTTGCAAATAACTTGATTTCAGACTTGATGCATGCATGGAAGGACAGTCATATAGCTTATATTTGAGATTATTTGTAGATATTGGATGCTGAAATTTTGAGATTTGACTTCTGTTGATTTGTAGTATAGACTCTAGAGCATTTTGTATTGGCAAAATTTTCAAGTAATATATTTTTAATCAAAAATCAGAGGGAAATTTTGATGATCCTTGATGCCTGAAAATTACCACTTTACTTTATTTACAGATGCCCAGTTTGCACAACAAAATTCTCTGTTGTTCCCCCTCAAACTGGATTGACTTCTCGCATGTTGAAAGTTATCACCAATTATTCATGTGAATTGGCTAGTGTCATTTGTGTTTTGGTAGGTAATTTACAATTTCTGTTGGCAATGTAAGTACTAAATGCTTATTGGATATTGAGTATCTTGCTTGAGCATTTGAGTGAAATATTGGCTTCATATGTTTTGAAAATTTGTTTCTTACTAGTCTGGACCATTGGCATTTTCCTTTCAGATTATTTATTCAACAAGACTCTTAAAAATGTTTGCTGTATCCATTATCCAGTGTGCTTGCTACTTCGCTCTTGCTGGTCTCAACTTGCAGACAATTCTGGAGGAATTTGAAACTGCGTTGGCCTTGGCTCGAGAAATTCTACCATGTAGTTTTAACATCAACATGGAAGAGGAATGCTTGTCATGGACGTGCAGGTCAGTATAGGGATTGAGGATTTGGTGGTAATCTTGTAATCTCTTAGAATAACCATCAATAGCTCATTTTCATGCTTTGGATTTAGTGCACCAGAGAAAGCTATGTTACTGAATACAGCCTTCCCTCTCCCAAATGTGCTTAGATATTGATGTGATACTCTTTGGATTCATTTCAGATATGTATCCGCATCCGGGATATGGTGTGTGTGTGCTGAAGAGATTATCATATATAGCTGATATGAAATCTCAGCCTGTGAAAATTCAAAAAAGAGGAAAATAAATTAAAATACAGAAATTAAAAGTTAAACAGTATTTTCACTCATGCCCACTCATCTCTGTGCTTATATATGGAGGATGCTTGGGTCAGTAATTTCTTTGTTGACTATTCACACTACATAAAATTCTTTTAATATATGTTCTTATGTATTTTTATGCATTTTATATTCTGGCCACATCATATGATATGTCCACGATTTTCTAATTCTTTTTCCTATCCACATTGGATATCCTACTTGTATTGGTAGTCATATATGCTATACTCATCTATGCAACCTAGGGTGAAAGATGCATGTAGTGATGGCTGTTTTCCTTTTTATGGAGATCTGAGATTTTTCCCATGAAATATTTTTTTATTGTGTCAAAAATATCCCTTTGGCTTAGATGGCAATCCAAACTACCAGACTAGGAGCTTACGAAAGGACAATGATAGCAAAGGAGAAAATAGAAGAAAAGCTTATTGTATGTGATGATAAGGGTAGAATATGACTTGATATTTGAGCTATCAATATGATCAATATAGGCTACTAGCATCATAACTAACCCTAATCAACTTAACTTTTTTCTGTGTACGTGGAAGTTCACATTATTAACTATAATTTAGCTTCTTTGTGTATGTAGAAGTACTCTTTATTAACTATAATTTATTTATTTATAATTATTGACTTGTATTTTGTCATGTTTCGATGTTTTCCAATTAAAGATTGGAAAATCCAGTTTGATTTCGTTATCAAATAAATGAGGAGTAGGTAAGGATCGATCTCATACACCAAGGCAAAAGCATCAATGGCGATGCCAACATTCATTGACAACTCGGCTGCTTAACAACGGCGAGCCTTCTAGTCAACGCAAGAACACCAATGTGATAGCAAGTGCGAAACCTTCAAGATACATGACCGATCTCTGATGGAGCGCTTATAAAGGAATATGATGGAATAAGCAATCAGTGAATAATCCAAAATACGATGATATATAAGACGTGGTAATTATCAAACTAACATATTACGTAGCGCCTCAAGCTAGACAAAAGAGGATAAACATATGTTTAGCAAATAATGTGTTAATAACACCGATGAGACGTTTAAGAAGAGACATCTCTATAAGGAGACGCGATCATTCTAAGAATAATGGTGTTGTGACCAAATCACACATCGCCCCATTGCAAATGGGGACCCCCTGTTTTTTTTTTTGAATTCCAGTGCTTTGCTGAGTCTTATATGATGTCTTAGGTTGACTGCGTGATGGAGTCAGTGGTTTGTTTGAAGTTCTCAGTCTAGTTCTAATCCAAGTGTCATGTGCTTTCATTCTGATGACTTGATCCTGATGTTTGAGATTCTGAAAATGACTAAGTCTGGTATCCTGATCCTGAAATCCTGAAAAATTGGCTGAAATCCTGAAAAATTGGCTAAGTCTGAAATCTGGTGGATCCTCCAAATCCTATAATCTGCATGTTAAATCCGGTGGATCCGAGACCTATCTCAACCTAAGGGACTTCCATTTCTAGGCGCATTTCTCCACTGGCAGTGACATCAAATGGCGCCTTTAACTCAGGGTGCCTCCCATCATTCCAACTAACTTCAAAATTGCGCCTGGACATGAGATAAACATAGGAGCAAACTAAGATGGCGCCTTGATTGAAATTGAAGATGGAAGGCCTTAGACATTGAAAATTCGACAAGAAAGTGCTTCATGATGTTGGGTGCCTTTGTAGGTTCAAGTGATCATCAAAATTGCGCCTTAGGTTGAAGATGTATAGTTTAGGTGCCTTTCATGCATTAGACTATCCTTTTGGCGCCCTAGCATGAAAGAAATGTTTAAACTAACTCCAAGTTGCGCCTAAGAGTCTAAGCGCCTTGTAGTGTCCAAACAACCTTAGGTGGGCGCCCAAAGTTCAAAAGGGCTTTTTGGTCACCATAATTACTTTAGATTGGTGCCTTAGAGGAAGTAAGTCGCTTTGAACATATGGAATTGAACATCATTGAGTTTAGGCGCCTCTTGCTTGTCATTCCCACCTCATTTTGGCGCCTAGGGGTAAGCATGCTTACAAATGCTCTAGATCCCTGAGAATTGAAGTAAACTTACTAGGGCGCCATTTCACATTCCAATCATCATCAATTGGCGCCTAGTGAGAGGAACCCTCTGAAAGTAGAAAGTAGATGTTTAGAGTTGTAAATTACATTCAATGAGTCTAGGCGCACTTACCTCTTCCTACAATCATGGATAAGCGCCTTGCAAAGGAGGACTTTAGATTATGAAATTTGATATCTCTTTGAGGTAGGAATTCCTCTAATAAGCCTCTAAATGACTAAAAATTGCCAAATTACAAGTCTAGGTGCCAATTTGTCATCAACTTACAACCTAAGTGGGCGCCTTGAAAAGAGAAGTCATATTCATGGAGTCATTCTAGATGATAGGCGCAATATCATACCTCTACCAACCCTTTGAGTGGGTGCCAAGATGAGGGAAGTCCTTCTAAGATCTTCACTTGTTTGATAGCATGAAAAATGACAAGTATAAAGCTCAAATTGTGTTAGGCGCCCTGTTACTCCTCTGTAAACCCATTTTGGCGCCCTAGAGAAATTATCATAAGTCTACATCATCATGGGCGCCTAGAGAGAAAAGGATCGTTTTAAGGTGTGTTTTAATCATTTAAAATCTTAAAAATGGCAAATAGCGCCTTGCACCTTCTTTAGCGCCTAAAGGAGGAATCACATCTAGGAGGTAGGGTTGGTTGAGAGGGTTTTTAGTGCCCAACTTAGAAGGTCTTCATTAATGATGGAGCATGAATCAAAACTTCTAGAGGGTAGCGCCTAGTGTTGAGAGGTTTCAAAATGGCTAAAACTAAGCATAAGTCTCCAAGGCGCATCTTATGCTTCCTCTTTTCCACTTAGGCGCCCTCATTTGGATTTTCATCAATTTTGGCACCTCAAAGAAGCCTCATAGATCTACATCATTGAATGGGCACCTATTGGAACTAGGTGCCTTTGCTTATTATTTCCATGAGCACTCTGGGAAGAATCACCTTATTTGTAGCGCCTAAGGGAGAAATTGCATTGAAAGACACCTCTTGAATGAACCTCATAAGGGAAATTGACTCCTTTAAACTATTGCAATGGGACTAACTTATGTTAGGCGTTTTTGCTCCTCTTCTCACCTAGATATGCGCCTAGACTTGAGACAAGTTATTTGCATGTTTAAAGTTATCTCTTTGTGTTATGAAGTCATTGATATATTGTTTATCTTGTCTTGTAGGAACATTAACAAAGTTAAGGAGTTGTTCAAGGAGTCACCTTCAAGCAAGAAGCTTGGAGTCACCTTCAAGAAGAGTCATCATGTAGCTGTTCCAAAGGAGCCCTTTCACATTCATTCATGCCAGAGAGTTAAGATGGGAAGTAGTCATTGCCAAAGAAACACCACTTCAAGAGGTAGATGCTCCAAGAGGTCACAACAAGATACATCTCAAATCTTCTTCATCAATGGCATCATGTTCGAAGACATTCATCCATATAACTTCAAGTTCCATTCAACTTCAAGTGTCAAAAGAGTCTCCTACTCAATCAAGCATCATCATTCTCTATTCTACTTCATTATCATCATCATCTACTCTTCATGAAGAAGTATCGAAGAAGATCAACATCAACTTACCTAGAAGAAGAAGAAACATTACAGAGTTAATCAAATGAAGCTACAAGCATCATGCATATCCTACTTATAATGAACAAGGCGAGATCAATAAGATACATTTCAAGTGTTCATCATTAAAGCAATCTTATCAAAGACATCACAAGATGATACAATTTGGGAACATGCTAAAAGCAAATTGTATAAACAGTTGAAATCCACAAGATACGCTGAAGTGGCACCTATGTGGCGAGTACACATCATTTTAAATGCATTCAATGTATCATTTAATAAAAAAAGCCAAAGGGACGCCTATGTGGAAGATGCTTTAAATGATTTCATCTTATCCTTATCACATTGGAAAACGTGCCTTCATTGCCTCTCTTTTGTATTAAAAATAGCAAGTTGTAACTAACTGTGAGGTGGCATGATCTAAGCCCTTGGCTACATGAAATGATCCTAGCCTTTCATTGTAATCTGGACACTATATAAAGGCCTTGTTGCCTCATTTGTAATTCATTAGAGAGATCAGAGTAATTCAGTTAGTAGGAGTAGAGTAGAATAGAAGAGACTCTCGAAATTCTCTGAGAGGACTTGAAATTGTTGTAAATATTGCTCAAGATTAATGCAAAAACATTGGAGTTCATTATTTGGTGTTAAGTGTTATCTTGTGGAATCACATGGTTTCTTGTACTTTGAATTGAATGAAGAGATGTTTCAAGTAGATTAGAGCTCATTGATGTAATGCATGTGTGTATTGAATATTTGATCAACTCTTAGCTCATGCTTTTAACATTCATCGTTGGTGAAGTGTTATGTAAAGCTAGTCTGAGCCTTTTCGTTTGCATAAGTTCGATTGTGGATGCTTGTTTGAGCTGCGCCGTCTTATGGGTGTTTACATAAGCCTTTATGATTTGAAAACCATTCACGTAACCCTATGAGATTGCACCAACTTCATGTAGTTGTAGGCATCCTTGGCGAAGTGAAGTTAGGTTTATCAAGGAGTTTGTCTGTTCAAGCATCATCATTGCTTCATTGACCTTAGATTAGCTTCCTAAACCTTACCTTTTTTACTTTTCTTTATCATTAAGACCTTGTATATACATCATCCACACTGGAAGGAGAGATAAGCTAAATGAAAGAAGATAAGTCTAATGTAAGTCCCTTTGTGATTATCAGCAAGATCACATGTAATCACTGAGTTATCCCTCACAAAAACATGAATAAGGAACCTTGGAGTCATCTTGTTTGATCACTTTGTTCAGCATTCAAGAGTCTTTGCTCAAGAGAGAGTTAGATACTCTGTATTTTACTCTATTGTTGACTTGTCTAAAAACAATCATCAACAAATGGCATATTAAATGGAAGAGGAAGGGAGCGAACAAGAGCATCGGCACATCGGATATCTGCTTATCTGCATCGAACAAGATCCTCATAGAAGTAACATTGAATTAAAATCAACATACAATCATATTGCAAATACAGTAGATCGATTATATCAGGTATGCCATCTTTCATAAGATAATATGTTAGATATATAAATGATCTCTCTAACATTTAATCATAATAGAATGAAATAATAGAATAAAAATATGTAAGTAATGAAAATATTGCATAGAATGAATGTAAATGTGAATAGAATCCTTTATGCATAAGGAATTAGATATTGGATATAATCATCAGCATTGAAGTGTCCAAGTTATATATAATGGGATAAGGATAAAATGGCTTATGGATCATGATCTTACAATGGTCTTAAGAATAAAGGCATGAATTCCCAAGGGTAGATACGAGGCTTCCTTATTAACCACCTAACACTAAGAAGGTGGGGTAGATAGTTATGGTAGGTATTGATCAATCCATGGGAATGGGCCTTGATTGACGAATCAAGGATATTGCTATGGACCCTCGATTTAAATATTGAAGGAATGGGCCTTAGTTGACGAACTAAGGAATTATGGCCCTTAGTTGATGAACTAAGGAATAATGTTAATGGACCCATAGGATTGAGATGACATCACCTTCCTAACGAATCTTCTCTCACAAGGTGGGAGGTGAGGTTAATAAGAGGCCTAAGGATTATCTCACCCAAGGAGAATCATGAAGTATGGAAAAGTGGATTTGTGAAATGGCAAATAGTGTATGGTTATGGTTATGATTATCATTAAGATTAAGTAGAAATGGGAAATGGAAAACTAATGTTCTTTTTTACAAGTTGAAATTGTGTCAAAGGTTGAGAAAACTTTGGCTTGCTAGAAGGGGACATCACATATTTAACCTTATGTGTGCTGTGTACATAAAGGTGTTGAACATATAACTAGGAAGGAGTGTACGGGTTGTTGTCCTCTAACAATCCCTTGACACACACTCTATATGTCTGATCTGAGTTGCATGTGCTTGTTGATTGTCTGTTCTATGTTGTTGTTCACAACTTTGAACTAATACAATATCCCAACCACATGCTTTGTACCTGCAATTGCCCATATTAGAGATTAGGGTTTTAGATTACCCCTAACCTTACAAAACTTCAAATTTGAGGTTTTGGTTCATTTGTGTTTTTCAATTGAAGATTTTCAGCATCCTCTTGTTATTGGGTGTACAAATAATTGATTTCTCTGGCTTAGAGCTAAGGCCTAAGGTTTTGGTTCAACCTTAACCATGTATACAAAACTTCCAAGCATTCTATACATTGGTTTGATTCTGCTTTTCTATTCATAGTCTTTGTGTTGGAGTAGATGATGCAGGAGCATCCCGGTCCACAAGTGATCTTGCATCACCAAAAAAATGTTTGTATCTAGTTTTGGTGGTTGTTTGTCTGGTAAGCCTTTTTATCAAACACACATACTCAGAATGTTGTTATAGGTTGGGTACAAGTTGTTACAGATTGGGTATAGGTTACCTACAGATGTTCTCTTAGGCCATAGAGCTACCTATAACTATGGTACATATTGCCTACGTGTTGTCTACATGCTGCTACAGGTGTTAAGTTTGAAGTCTCTTGAGAGTTGTTTTCTGACTTCTTATAGGTTATTGGGGCAACATTCTACTATCAGGATTGTGATTTGGACAATGTATATTGCTTTCAACAATTGAAGAGTTGTTGGGGCAAGAGATTGAATGGGGCAGTTTGCTTTTCATGAGCAGATGGATATTTTTGTCTTGGCCGAGTTTTCCTTTTATGTTGATGTGGCAGTAGCAACAGTTAAGACTTCCTTTTTCTTTAACGGAATCATTATGTTTCCTTCTTGGTGGCTGAATTGATCTCCTCATTGGTCGTGCTTTATTCCTTTCCTGATTTGGTGGCACTTAGGGCATTTAATTATTTCGGTTGAGACAACTGTTCCTTCTTTTGTTGTTGTCTGTTGGCGGTTGATTTGGAAGAGTGGGAGACCATTGTTATTTCTTGTGTGGGCGTTTGCAATCATTCAACTTTTCTGAGTTGGTAGTATGTCAGTTTCTTGGCGGCAGCAGTTGTCAATGATGATAGGACGACATGATTTCTTGTTCTTGATTTTAGCATCTATCCTTCTTGGGCAAGTATAATGTTTCTTTTTAACAGGGGGCAGAGAAGGAAAATGCCAAGATTGCCTAGGTTGAGAAGGAACAAAGGACAGAGATAGGTCCTCCAGGTAGAGAGAAAGGAGGAGGCAGGAGAGAGGCAAACTCTCTTTGGTAGGTAGCATTGTTCCTTTGAGAGGAAGTGCAAACAGGGACATAGGATAGAGAGGAGAAGTCGAGCTGAGAGGCCAACTATGTTGAGAGAAGAGAGAGGAAAATCAAAGGAGCTGGGAATGGATTTGTAGTTTATCCATCTAGGGCAATGAAATAGTGCATTGGTCAATTTACAAACTGTGTAATCTGAATGCTCATATGAGCATGTTTGTAAGCCTTTTAACAGGGAGATTTTCATAAATTAATTCAAGCATGTTGTTTTGCTTCCATTGGCTGTGTTCATTTGTTGAATGAGTGTTAGGCTGCTAAGTTTAGGTTGTCCTTCATTGGACCCCCTCGCCTAGACTGCATTAGTAGATAAGTCTCTTTTATTGGGCTTAGTGTATTTTCCTTAATTTTAAGGAATGCATCGTTATGTATGTCAGTGTGGTAGGATTTGAGTGGTTAGTTTACCCTGCATATTACTAAGATTAGGCTTATAAACAAGGGGCAATGACCACCTACCATAAGAATCATACCACGTTGTCAATTCTTCTTTTATTGATTATAGTGTTTTTGGGATTCCTTATGGCAATCTACCTCAATATCTGTGTGTGTTGTATATGATCTCTTGAATGTTTGTGGATATTTTATTTGTGTTGATCATATAATATTGCGTTTAATTCTCATGGTACTAGAGGTTAGGGTGTAAGACCCTTGGGCTTTGGTCATTCGCAACCACTTGGTTCACAGAGGCAATAGTGGCAACACATGAAATGAAGTGTTTGGTCATATTCGGCATTTTGTTAGTGATCTGAATTGGATCCATAAAAAACAACATAATTCAGCCAATGGATATAATTAGCTCAACTCTGAATTTTGTGTGACTAATCAAGTGCATAAGACATGCTTCCATCCTCTTTATGATAGAATTGAACAAGGTAGCGAGAACATGGAAACAGGTGCAAGAAGGCTGAGGGATGATTCAAACATTTTGGGGCCCACTCCGCAAAGGACAAAACAATAGAACCAAATGCCAAAAGGAAGGTCAGTGACTGTATGAATGAATTGCTCAATTGTAAAGATAAATATATTCTTTGTGGGTCTTGAGAAGGCATTGAGTGTTTTGAGCGAGTTATTGAGGTAGAAGATGACTGTACAAATGAGTGCAGCAGTCAAGTGTGATGAATACACATGTAATCCATGACAAGTCAAGCTGAGAGCATTGCAGAAATGCTAAATGAAGCCCACGATGTCCTATGAGCCTGGTACAAGTGCTAGAGAAGGCCTACAATGCATTTGAAGGCTCAAATTGAGCAAGTAGTTTGAAAGTCTTGCAGGATGATAGTGAAAATGAAGAGACACAACCCCGCTCTCTTGGAGTTTTCTTGCATTGGGTTTTTCTAAGATAAAATCTTGTGTTGATCTCCCTTTTTATGTGTGTTTGTGTTGTGACCTTTTACAACATCAACCCCAATTGTAAATTGGGTCCCCCTTATTTTTGACTTAGCCTAGATTCTTGCTCCAATCCCGGACTTTCTAGCATGGTTTCAGACCTCAGATGATGATAATGGTCTAAGTTGGTTCACCGGTGCTCGAGGAAGTGAACACGGAAGATCCCTCCTGCATGGCTTTGGAACCCTAATTGCCCGTCCTGGACAAATCCTTGGGAAGGAGTTTATCTTTCCATCCTAAGGAATGGACTCTCTCAACCCCCGGCATGGAACTCAGTTCTAATCTTGTTCCAGACCCCAGTTCCGCTTAGGAAGTCATTCCCGGACTTGTCCATGGGTCCCTGCATGAAAAATTCACCGTCTGTTAGGAAGATTTCGCCATGAAGATTCAAATTCCCTGAGGAGATGGAGGAAAACTCCTTGTCCCGGATCCCGCATCAACGATCAAACCTCCGTAAAGCAACCAAAGTTCACCTTTTTGCAACAACTGAAACTTCACTCAAACGACAAACTAAAGGATAAGTCCTTAGTCATCCTGAAGAAACTGTGAAAACTGGTCAAGGACAATCTTGGTCGCAGATTCTAGAAGGTACTGGATTGTGTGCCCAGGAAGGTTTTTTGCCCTGGTCGCACAATCTAGGACCTCAAGGAATGTGCGCTCCTGGACAACTGGACTGCAGGATGACTCTCCTGACCCAGCCTGAAGATACAACTGGACAACTGAACAACTGGACTCTAGGACCTGCAGGAAAATGTGCCATATGGGTTCCAATTCCTTCCGGAACATGTAACATGAATGGATTCCTGTTCACAAGTGCAAAATTGTAGCCTTCCATCTGAATGAAATTCATCAAGGAGAAGATTTCCAAAACTTAGCAAAATCTGGACGAGAACTTGAAAGCAAACTTGAAAGAATGAAGAAATCCGGACTCCGGACAAAGTTTGTCCTTGGTCGCACTATCCAGGACCAAGTGAATTATGCGCTCCAGGAAGAAATTTGTCCTAAGCGCAAAATCCAGGACCTCAGGGAATTTGCGCTCTAGGATAGATGAATTCCAGGATGAACAGGAATCCCTGACCAACTGGAATCCACATTTCGGGACTGGAAGGAATCCCCGACTCCATGAAATCCCCGACCAGCAGAAATCCCCGACACATGGAAATCTACACCACCGCCTTGGAGGATAAGGACAAAACTTTAGGTCGGCCAGGTAATAAAGTATGGCGGCTAGGTCTTCTTAGACCAATCTGGGTCGGCCAAGTGGCACAAGGGAGTCTAAATGCCTATATAAAGGGGCGCCCAAGTCATTTTCCAATCATTCAAACACAAATTGAAAGCCAAAAAGCAGATTTCAGTCCTAGCCAAAAGGAGAAGAAGGCATTCCAAGGAAGATTTCAACATCAAAAAAGCAGATTTCATCATCTGGAGATTAAAGTTCATCAAAGAGAATTCCAGATTTTAGCATTTCCAAGGCCAAATTCTTCATTAGGGCAGATTTTTCTGTAGGTTTAAAGTAGATTTCTGAACATTTCAAGGGCAGAAACTCATCTTCCAAGGGCAAAAATTCATCCTCCAAGACAAGAATCCTCCATTCCAAGACAAATTCTTCACAAAGACTGAAATTTCTGAACATTCTAAGGGCAGATTTCTTGACAAAAAAACCATTAAAACTCAGAAATTCCTGCATAAAAAATCAGAAATCCATAAAAAATTCAGAAATTCCTTTAAAGGTCAAAAGTTCCTTGTGCAAGGAGAGGTATGTGAATACATAGGATAATGCTTCTTACTTAGAATGTTATTGTTTTCTCCTTCCTATGTACTTAACATTGGTAAAATTTTAGTCCCACATGCATAAATTCGTTATACTAACTTCTCATGTGTGGGAATAAGAACCCCCATCCTGCCTCCATCCTTACCCCTTTAAAAAACTTATATTTTGCTATTTCTTTCCTTGATTTCACAGGTGAATGGCAAGTGCCAAGGTGAGCTGTTCAAGACAAACTCAAATGAAGGCTTCCCTCAGAGGGACACTCCCGGAGTCCAGAATCATCTCAAAATGGGCGAACGTGGGAGACACCAACATCCATCCCTCAAGCATGGAGGAAATTAGAAGGCGGATGTACGGAGTAGATGGACGTCCTCCATCCCAGCTTACAGCCAAGATCGTTCGGAACGGAGTTGCCTCCACTGCGTGTTTCCCACCTGCCATTCCTTGTCGCGAGCTGATCATGGAATGTTTCATGCACTATGATCCGGAACGAAGGATGGTTGTCGATCACAATAACACAGTAGTGGCCTACTTCTCCAAGGAAAAGATTGCGGAGGCATTCAACATTCCTGTCTATAGTCCCATCGAGTATACAAGCAAGGAGGTATAAGCCGACATGTTCCAGGGCGATTCGGCAACCTGTTTCGGGATCATCAACAAGTTAGGGATGCAGAAGAAAAAGCCTCACCATTCCAAGTTGCCAAGGACACTCCTCAAATCCGACTTCAAGCAAGAGCATGGAGACCTTGTCGTCATGCTGAACAGGATCATGGGAAGTCCCCAGTCCTCTACCTTCGAGCCATGGATGTTCTACATCGAGGAGGTCACCGCCGGGACAAAGATGATTGATTGGGCTTGACTCCTCAGTGATAGTATTGATGCACAGCTCCAAAACCTGGAGGAATCAAAGGCCTTTCACATGAGTTCCTATGTGATCTATATGCTGGCAAGGAATAACAAATACCGAGGACTGTCATGGAAGGGACGTATCGGCAATCAAGAAGGGCAAGTCAAGGTCTATGATTGCTACACCCAGCTTCACCTCCAGAACATAAACCATTTTAGGAGGTTTAATGACGCATTCGCCATGCATGTCACCAGGACCCTCCAAGGAGGCACTCACCAAAGGTTATCACCCGAGTCCAAGCAGTTGATCAGGACTTATGGCTCCTGGTTCATCCAATTCTCAAAGTTCACATACATCAGAGTGCAAAGATTCTTCGCTTACCCATATAGATTGCCAAGATATCCGTCGAACAAGATGGTCCTATTGGAATTGACAAGGCAAATCTCAGCATATGACAAAGTTCAGAAGAAGAAGAAGGCCGGGGTAGCCTACCTAGTCCAGACGGAAGATGCGGTCGAAGCATGCCCATCTCTCCAAGCCGCAGAAAGATTTGAAGAGGAGCTACAGTTCTATAACTTGGTGACTCATTCCTTGCGGGAGAACTTTGACCCGTTCAATACCACCCGGGTAGCATGTGGAAGGAGGCATAGACATAAGGTACACCTGGAGGACCACTAGGCAAATGCTGAGGATGACTTCAAGGTACGGAGGAGGACATGTTCCCGACTTTCAGTTGACATGATCAGGGCCACCGGGATCTTTTCAGTCCCGGATCAAGTTAAGGAGGATGGAAGGCAAGTCCAGTCGTTCTTCGAACAAGAGAAGGATAAGCCTCTTCCACCCTTGGTTTGGCTCGATCCGGAGGTCACCCACTTAGACGATTTGATGGCACCCGTGCTAACGATAACATAGAAATGGATAAACCAGCAGACGGAGAAATTGCACAAGAGAGGCATTCGCCCGACTTATGACCTGATGGGAGACTTGGATTCTCAGTCTTCCGAAGAGGACATGACCAAAGAAACTCCTGTGAAGGAACAAGGAACAGGAAGACAGGAGTAAGGAACAGGATTGCGGAAGATCCACCAGCGAAGAGAGTAAAGGCTCGGAAGGAACCTATCAGCAGGCCTGACTAGGAGGAGCAGAGTGCATCCAGGCCTCACTCTGCCAGCACTTCTTTCGTTCGGGAGGTTGATCTTTTTGAGAATGTGCAAATAGTTAAAGGTAAAGGACCCATGGAGGAGGAAATGGTCCCGAATGAGCAAGCTGATCAGGAATATAATGAGTCCATGGATTCCACCCGGGAACGGACCCCCAGCCTGATGGTGGGAAATCAGCCTAACCTTTCATCGCGGAATCCAGGGGAGGTCCGACTTGAGGATATGCTCCATCACCTTGATTTGGAATTCCTCGATGAGGAGTTCAATTCCGGCGAAGTACCGACATCCACACCACAAATTGGTCAAGATCCATGGGAACCACAGAAGGAAGTCAATCCATCCGCAAAACCCAATTGGTTATAGGACAGGTTGCGGAAGAAGACAATCAGGAAGAATGATCCTTCCATCGAACTTGGTGATTTTCTGGCCAGGATAGGAAAATCCCTTGATCCAAAGAAGGTGAAGAAGTTTTCCCGGATCACAAGGGATGAATTAGGATCCCGCTGAGTAGAGGTGGCAATTCCCAGGGTAACCGAAGCGAAGGAGGACATCAGTCCGGATGATTTTGACATCTTGAAGGTCGACCTTGGACCAACCATGAAAGATCAAGAAATGGAGGAATTGGAGGATTCCGTTGCTGCCATCCGAGAAAGGTTGAGGAAGGAAGAAGAAAAGAAGAACTAGTTGAAGCAAGAGAATGAGGAATTACGACAGCACGTCCAATAGCTCATGGGCCCATTGTAGTCCGCCCAAGGAGCAACGGCCCAACCTCTAAGCATAACTAAGGATTCATTAGTTGAGGTTGAAGTTTTGAGGACAGCCGGCCACATAGCAAAAGGTTGGATAGAGAAGGTCTCGGATAGAGCCCATAAGTTCATAGAAGACCTCGTCTAGGTGAACAGGAGACTTACACCACTCATGGATAGAATTCAAGCAATTCTGGATGCATGTTAGCAATTCATAGTCGTCCGGGAGGAAACCATCCCTAGACTGAAGGCACTGATGAACACTCCGAAGCCGGACTTGGTGAGGAATAAAATAATACGGGCAAATTCAGTATATGATTTCCTCAGTTGGTATTCTGCCTTGGTCATGAAGAGGGATAACCTTGAGAAGATTGAAGGTGACACTTCCCAGGCCCACGCCATGTTGAAGGAAATCTAGGACAAAATCCTTGTATCTTTGGAGGCCTGGTTTGATCTGGAGGTAGCATCGGATGGAGTCATTGACTTAGAGGAGTTGAAGGGCAAGATGTGGAGCATATACTTCAAAGCTGCTTATCCTACCTAGGAATCCCATCTTGAGGATGCATCCTCATTCCTGATCTTCATTAACAATATCTAGGAGCTGAGGGCGGATTGGGAAAATATCCTTGTCGCCTGTACCACCACCGCGTCCGTCATGGAGTTCCGGATTGAAAACATGCCTAGTATTCCTATGGAGGAGTTGGAAGTTGTCCTGACCAGGTTCCTGGAGGCAGAGACTAAGGAGTAGGAGGAAGTTCCAGACAGGCAGGACAGTCCTGTCCAGGAGTCCTAGTCAGCTGGGACACCCAGGACAGATGGCAGTCATCCTTTCACCTTCTGACGTCTAGGACAGGTGGCAGTCACCTACATGAGGAATCTGACGACCCCACCTACTTTTCCTAGGGTTTCTGACTCATGGCACACATTTCAAGGAAATCTGATTTCCTTTTGCCCTAATGTATTTTTGGTTGCCTATATAAAGGCTGGGGGGCACCTCATTTTAGGATCTCTCTCTTTTCCATCATTTTTATGCTCCTAGAGCACCTTAGTAGTTAGTTTCCATTTCTGCACTTTTTTTTGAGCTGAAACTCCAAGGATCAGTTGGATTGTTGTAATACAAACTTCTGAAGCAAGAATATAAGCATTGGATATTGGTGTTCATATGATTCTTTGGATGTTTGACATGGTCTTATTGATTCCTTGAAGCAAATCTGAAAGTTATTCAAATTATTTCCTTTATTTCAAGCTTTCGTTAGTTTATATGATGGAAAATATTATTGTTGAATGATTGAATGCTCATTTGTTCATACCATTTGTGATCTGTGGCTTGCAAATCACTTTGTATGGTTAGTCTGAACTAATTCCAAGCTCAACTTCGATTGTTCCTGAATGATCAGTCTTGTGTTCCATGTCGGGACAGTGTGAAAATCCCTGCTGCTATCCCAAAAGATCGCACCATCTCTGCCTAGCTGTTGTTGCATGACGAAGTAGAAGCGTGGTTCCAGCATCAATCTTCAGTAGTAGTCTTTCCCGTCATTTAGATCCCTGAACTCTCTTCCACTATCCCTATCTTTTTTATTTTCTTTGAATCTTCCTTAGGAGTAGATCATAGAAGAGCTTATTGCAAAATCATTCTTTGCCTGCATAGATTGGTCCGGTTAAACTTAGATCCTTTCCGCTAGAAGTTGAGAATCCAGTCCAGGAAAAGAAGAATCCACGTTCAAGACTCCAAAATCCACCGAAACCCCTGACTTTCTTCCTTGAGCACTGAACAGTAAGTCTGATACGTAAGTCCCCCTTGTGATTACTAGAAAATCACATCATTCCACTGAGTCTATCCCTATGCACGTCAAGACCTAACACAAAAGGAACCTTGGAGCAGTCTCATTCGATCACATAGTTGAGCGTCTGAGAAGCTTTATTCAAGAGAGGATAGGATACTCAGTGTTTTATTCTAATGTTTGTTGCAGTCACAAAAACACTCATCAATAGTTTGCTTGCTTATTTTCTATCTATGCAACTACTTCACTTTCTAAAGTACTTAGGAAAGTGACTCATTGATATGTTCAGTTGATTACAAGCATAGCACTTGCTCATAACAGCAGATAGGAATAGTTCTAATTTCTTATACAATCTAAAAATCAACTTTACTTCTTTAGTACACCATTGTCTTGTTGATTTGAAGGGTCACATGTTGATAGTAGCATAATAGGTGTGTAAAATCTGATGTACGAGCATTGTAGGCATGTATGTGGGCATGCATATAATTGCATATTTAATATGAAATATAAATGACATTTATAGATGTAGCATACATAAAATTGCAACTTCATAAATGCTAATTCCAGTAGCATAGAACATTGGATCAGCATATAATTAGGAATAAATCTGTGCTGGTGAATCGTATCAGAATAGGTTTACCTTGTGACTTGTGAAAGTGTATTGCTAAAACATTTCGGATTTGTGTGTTTATTTGGCTCCATATTTCATCATTGACAAGGAAGTGCAGGTTATTTGGTTACATAGCTCAACTACGGGCAAAGCTCTGAAGACAACAAGGTTTCAAGGGCTTGATGAAATAATCAACAAATTAAACTGGAGTGTGAACAACTAAGAATGATGGTGCAGCACTTCGGGAAGAAGAATCAGGAGTTGCAAGGCACATTGGCAAGCCATTGATGTTTCATAGAGGAGATGCAGCAATACTTATGATGCATACATATTGCACCTCTACAAAGCTTTCAATGGCAAAGCCCTTTTTGTGCATGTTTTGTCATGATCATTTGTACAATTGATTAACTAAAGCTGACTGCCATATTGTGCCCCTGTCATTAGACCTGTTTCAAGCTAGGTTTGTCTTTCATGGGCAGTTTGCCAATGATCTTATGCAGGGAAGAGATGTAAGATACCCAACTAGTTCTACTAAAATTTTTCTTACTTAGACAAATTTACTTGCACTTAACTCATCAACTACTCAACAATCTAAATGACATACATCAAAGATAACAACTTGAATGAATCAATCTTGAAGCTGGGTACTTGTCTTATTACTTGATTCAACTTATTGCAAATGTCTTATTACAAAAGAGAATGCCTTCAATAGCATGATTATACAAACTTATTCAAATGGATTACAAAAGAGGCCTTGAAGCCTTGATGTTTACAATGACTTCCACGATTGATCAACTCTATTGAACTCAATGATGTCAACTATGTGTTAACACCTCACAATGCAACAAGGGAGCATCACCTTGTCAGTTGAGGGAGCATCACCCCAACACTTGAAACTTGCAGGCCTCAAGATTACAAGCTTAGAGCTTTGCAGAGAGAAATTCGCCAAAAGATTAGATAGCAAATGAATGAGAGAGCTCCTCCTTTTATAGGCCTTCCAAAGGCAATGAAGGCACGTTTTCCAAGGAGCATATTTAGGAGAATATTCCTCTTGACAACTCACCCTGAGTTGGCAATCTTATCCAAAGGCCCTGACACGGATCCAAATGCCATCCTGTCGACCAATGAGAGCCCAGGTAGTTACAACTATCTTATCTTCTTACTAGGCGCCAAGTTGAAGCAGTTTGAACATGGAATGGCGCCCAATGTAGACCTAGGTGCCCAACTGAGGTAGCAGAGGCATGAATATGCGCCTAGAGGAATTTGATGACCCCATACACCCTTGGAACACTTAGCAAAGATCTTTAGATTCTAGGCGCCATCTTAGAATTGGAAAGAGGAGGATTGATACTTAGCTTGCTTAGGCGCAGTACTAGTGTCCTTTTGACTGGGCACCAGCTTTGGAGGATTCCCAGGGGCTCTGGCGCCTTGGTTACAATTTATCATTTTTTCTTTTCAAAGAACTTTGAAAACAACTTGTCTTCAAATGATTATCATCTTACCTCCTAATGGGCGCCTTGTTCCAAAACTGGTCTTGAAGACTTGCAAGTATCTTAGGCGCACATTTGGAGGAGTTTCAACTGGTGTCAGCGCCCAGCACCTCAAGGAAGATGTTCTACACAATTCTCACTCTTAAACTCCTTCAATCAAGCCTTTTGAAGCTTCTTTAACCTAGCGCCCTCACCTGGAGTACCAATATCTTATTTTGAGCCTTCAATTACATTTAGGCGCACTTATTGATAAGTCCCTTAGGCGCAACAAGGTGCCAGGGGAAGAGTAGAATGGTGCCTCATCTCCTTGAAGTAAATTCTAACTTCATTCAAGCTTTACAAGAGTTTCTGAACCTTTTCCAAATGCAACTTTGGGAACATAACATCAAAAATCATTCTTTTAGGCGCCATATGGCTTCCCAAGGGAAGGCGCAATTGTGAGGTTGGAAATGAAGAAAGATGCGCCTCAATCTCTCAATACTACACTTTGACAAAGATGATGACTTCTTCTGGAAGGATGATCTCTTAAATTGAACTTGACCCTTTTATGATGAATTTACCCTTTTCAACTCTCTAACTAGCTTAGGCGCCATTCAAGGTTTGTTCAGTCATGGTCAAGCCCACAGAGGGTTACTTGAATCAGGAAATGGCGCCTTGATACTTAGGCGCAAAATTGATGTGGAGGAGGGCTCAACTGAAGGTCCAACACCTTGGGCGTTCTTTGAGGGTTGTTCAAACATGATCTAGCGCCCTGGGTGCAATTTTGGGTTAGGAAAGTCATAGAAGAGTGCCTTGACTCCTTGACATAAGTTTGGCGCCATAGAGTCTCTGGATAAGTTCTTCAAAACATTCTTGCTCCTTGAAAATTCCTTCTACATGCTTGAGCGCCAATTCAGGGTCCTAGAACCATGATGTAGCGCTTTGTTGCTTTAGGCGCCCATTCATGATTGTGCAACTGGTGGTTGGCGCCTAGAGTGAATAGGCTTTTATCTTGACTTATTTTACCAAGGCAACTTGATCTTGAAGGCCAAACAACTCTTCCTGCCAGAGCGCCTTGCCTCATGTTGTATGCTTTCAATACCCTAGGCGCTCATTAGGGTCAGTTTGGATAGAGAAAGGCGCCTACCACTTAGTCATGTTCTCTGAAAATTTGCAATGTATAAGTCACTTTGAAGATCAAAACATTCTTTTCTTCCAAGGCGCCCTAGTTGAAATGATTGAAGTACTTGATAACTTGATGATTCTTGGTTAGGCGCTCATTTATGAAATTTGATATAGGATTAGCGCCTAGACTCCAAGAGTCAACTTCCTGTCTTCTTGGCTTCCAGACTTAGCCAAATTTTGGGTTTCTGACTTAGATCCTGCAAAACAATAAAATGGAGTTAGTCAAAAACCAATTCATTCCCTCATTATTTAGAATTAGCCTCCGGGAATGAGGAATAGGCTAATCCATTCTTCACTTGATGATCAAGCCGGAAACGGGGACATGACAAGAGAGATCAGTTTGTAAGTAGCAGCAAAAACTCATGAGGGCTGACTTGCTTTTATAAGAGTAACAAAGGGAAGAAAAACAAAGCAATGGTCACGTATTTATATGATTAACTTGTCATTCCTTTCTCATTCATCTGCTGAGCAGCATTCCAGGGCAGAGTGATGGACAGTTTAAGTAACAAAAGGACATAAAATAGGCGCCTGGGCTGATCAAGTTAGGTGTTTAAGTGGCAGATCAGACTGCAGTGCATGCCTAGGAGTAATATGATGGTCTTTTTCTGGCAGAAACATCAAAAGGGGTTGCCTGGACAGAGATTAGGTGACAGAGATGCATCAAAATGGTGCTTAGATGTTTCATAAATGTCTTTAAGTGGTGAAGATGACTAAAGCAGGTGCCTGAACTGAGTGTTAAGTGATAAATGTAGCTAAAAAGCACGCCTAGGAGACAGGGTTTAATAAACTAGTGAGTACAAGGAACGCCAGAGCTCCTAGGAGGAGTGGGATGCCATGTAAGTGGCAAAGGCCGCTCAAAAGTGCACCTAGGAGGTTAGCAACATGAGTTTGAGGGAGAAGAACCATAGAAAAGTGCTCTTGGGGTCCTGGTAAGTTACAGTAGCAGCAGATTGGTGTGCATGGGAGGAATATCAATCTATTAAGTGTTGAAGATGCCTAAATCAGGCACTTCAGCAGTGAAAACAACCATCTTAAGTGACAAAACATAAGTCAAATAAGTGCCTAAAACCATTTTTAAGCGGCAAAACCAAGTAAAAAGTGTGCTTCAGTCATCATTGATAGGTATTAAGTGAAGGGTGAGCATTAGGCGTGCCTAGCTTTGAAATGTGAGGTTTTAAGTGTCATGAGCAAGTAAAAGAAGCACTTGAGAGGCAAGATAAAGACTTAAGTTATAAGACATCACAAAAAGAGTGCCTAGGATCAATTTCAAGTGGCAAGGGTAACCTAGATAGGTGCCTGGGTTTGTGTTGTAAGTGACAGGTGATCAAAATAGGTGCCTACTTGCATTTTAAGTGATGAACCTATGAGGGAGGTGTGCTTGGACTGATAAGTATGAAGATAAGTGACATAACTGACCATAAGGTGCCCCTGACAGTGATCAAAACTCAGTTTAGTGTGAAAGGCAAGGTAAGTAAGCGCTTATCATGTAATAGCAGTCTGATTAGTGACATAAAAACATAAAATAGGCGCCTAGCAATCTTTTAGTGGCAGAAATGAAGGAAAAGAGTGCCTATTTGACAAATAAGTGACAAAAAGGTGATAAAGGCACTCACTTCAGCAGTGAGTGCATCATTACAAGTGTAGCAGAAATAAGTGTTTGGGTGCATGAAAGGATGAGTTAAGTTGCACAAATGGCATAAGGGTGCACTGAAGACAGAAGATGAGTACTTTAGTGGCACAAGTATTTCAAAAGGGTGCCTAGCAGACATGTAAGTGACAAATGCATCCAAAAGAGGTGCCTGGCAACTAAAGGGACCAGATTATGTGGCAATAGTGCCTAAAGCTCATGTGTAGGGTCAGATAGTATCAGGTTGAGTGGCAACATTGATATAAATAGGCGCCTCAGTCTGATTTAGGATGTCTTTAGTGGCACAAACACCAGAAACAAGCGCCTAGGCGATGCTTAAGTGACATGAGTGTAAGAAAAGTGCGCCTGAGAGGTATTAGACAGTTTAAGTGAAATGGAGGGCAGAGATAGGCGCCTAGGAAGAGAACCATCATGTTTTAAGCAGTCTGAAAGCAGGTTGCAAAAGTTCTTCAACATTGTCCTACTCCTAAGTGTAGCAGCAGTTCATGATTGTTTTATACTGTTATCAGTTTAATGTGTGTTTTGAAATGATTACAAGTTGCTACTATTGACCACCATAACAGAAGATACATGACAAAAGGGCATGCTCAGCAGGTTTTCAACCTCCTTCAGCAGCAAAAGGCAGTGTTTCAGTCATGTATGACAGCAGACCTATTTGAATGGGTTTTTATTTTCGCCTAAGGCTCCTATTTGGTGATGCAGATTTGAGGGAGAAATCCTAAGGTTTCAGGCAGTATCCAGCCCTTCCTAAAAACATTGTTCATGGCAGTTTTTTGGCAATGGTGCTGTGGGTCCTTTTCCAGTTTCTCCAAGTTATTGTGCTAGGGTTTAATGTTGAAGTCACTAAAAGTACTCACAGGAGTAGCAACATTCTACAACACCAAAAAACCTTCCACACAAGAGAGAAGTAATGAAAAATTCTATATGCCAATAACAGTACAATGCATACAAGATGAGTAAAGTACATGAGGACCCTTGTTTATATAGGCAAGGGTGAGAGGCATAGGACAACATAGGAATATGACATTTGTCATAATCATATGACTTGAGACACAAAAAGTAAATGCAAGTAGATGCCTTAAGTAAATTTAACTAACTAGGAGTGATTAGGTCCTAGAAAGGGAATTGGTTAGGTACTAAACCTTGTTCACATCAACACCCCCCCAAGTGCAACTTAGGGAGGAGAAAAGAAAAGAGCAAAAGGCTCAATGATGGGTCTTGACAACAAGGCCTGATGAGGTACCCATGTGCAAAGGATCTCTTACAAATGGAGAAAACTTGTATGAAAAAAGTCCTCCCTAAAAGAGAGAAAACATGTACAAGTGAAGGAAGGAGACTCAAGATGACCCCCCAAGGACAACTTCCTTCACCCCAAGCATCGATCGCAAATGAAGATAACGAGGTCACACCAAAGGCTTAGTGAAGATGTTTGCAACTTGCTCCTCAGTAGGCAAGTACTCCAAGTTGAGAACACCATCCTGGATGAGTTGTTGAATGAAGTGCATGTGGATCTCGATTTGCTTATTCTGTTGATGCTCCACTAGGTAGTGTGAAATGTGAATGACACTCTGATTATCACACCAAAGAGTATTGGGATGATTTGTAGGAAACCTGGAAATCTGAACTTGGTCATCAATTGTCGAAGCCAAAGAACCTCCTGGCTAGCCAGAACTGCTCCTTGGTACTTAGCCTTTGTAGATAATGCAATAGCTGTTTGGTTCTTGCAAGACCATGCAATCAGACTAGAACCAAGGTAGAAGACAAAACCAGAAGTAGACATTTCATCATCAACATCACCAGCCCAATCCAAGTTAGTGAAGCCCACAATCCAGGAAGCTTTTGATGTGTAGTGAATCCCAAAATGTGATGTGCCTTGAATATACCTCAATATATGTTTGGCTGCCTTCTAGTGACTCTCATGAGGCTCTTGAGAGAAACAAGAGACAAGTTCAACTGCAAAGGAAATATTAGGACGATTGTGTGTCAATTACAAAAGATTGCCAACCAACTATCGATACAATGTAGCATCAATTGTGGGTGTAGTGCAACTAGTAGACAATACAACACTTGATTGAAATGGTGTGGGGGAAGGCTTGCAACCAGCCATGCCAAATCTTTGAACCAAATTGAGAGCATACTTTTGTTGAAAAATGAAGATCCCTTCGGAAGTCTGATGAACGTGATGACCAAGGAAGAAATGCAGAAGTCCAAGATTGTCATATCAAACTGCTCTATCAATGCTCATTGGACATCATGGATCATGGAGGTGGAATAAAATCAAATCATCCACATACAACACAAGAATTGAAAGATCCTCCCCATGTCTCTGAGTATAATTGTCGAATCGGAATGGCAGTGTGTGAAACCAGAAGCAAGCAAGAAGTTATCCATCTTCTCATACCAAGCCCAAGGGGCTTGTTTGAGACCATACAATGAATGACAAAGCTTGCAAGCAAGTGAAAAGTCCTACACAAAACTTGGAGATTGCTCTATGTAATCTCCTCATGAAGATAACCATGCAAGAAAGCACTCTTCACATCCATCTGAAAAACTAGCCATCCTTGAGATGCAACAAGAGAAATTAAAAGACAAATAGAATTCATCTTGGCAGTAGGAGCAAAGGTCTCGGAATAATCAATGTCCTCAACCTGAGACAACCCCTTAGCTACAAGATGTGGCTTGTACTAGTCAATAGACCCATCTGCTGCATATTTGGTGTAGTACACCCACTTGTATCGAACCAACTTTCTTCCCTTGGGAAGAGGTACAAGATCCCACGTATGATTCTTCATCAAAGAACACTTCTCATCCATAGCATTGTCCCACTTTGGAATACCTGTGGCATTTGAAAACATTTGAGGGCCATTGGAAAGTGCATGACTCAAAATACTGACATCTATTGTTTGTGATTGAGTGTGGCGAGAATCTATGGGATCACCAACTAAAGGTCTAGCCTCCTCAAGAGTAGTGCAACCCCAACATGGCAAAGACTGTGCACTAGGAGGTGATGGATTAAGACCATCATCTGTATCATCCTCAAGAAGCAAAATGTCCTCAAGTGATGAAGAAAGTGGAGTAGGTAGTGATGAAGAAGCAGGGGATGGTGAATCCATTTGTGTGAAGGTCTCATCAAATTAGACATCTCGTTGAAAGTAGACGTCTCCAGTGATAGGATCAAACAACTTGTAAGCCTACACATCCTCACAATAGCCAACAAAAATCAAAGGTCGACTCTTCTTCTCCATTGCCTTATGTCGACCATTCGGAATGAATGTCCAAGCCTCACTACCGAATACTCTGAAGAAGGAAACATTAGGCTTGACATGGGGCCAAGCCTCCTTGGGAGTCATCTTTCGCACTACCTTGTGGAGCATACGGTTTTGAATGTAGTTAGCATAGTCGATTGCTTTAGCCCAAAAGGTGGGTGCCATGGTCTAGGATTGAATCATACAATTGGCCATCTCCTGTAAAGTCCTGTTCTTCCTCTTAGCCACACCATTCGACTGAGGAATGTAAGGAATTGTGTGTTGATGCTGAATAGCATGCGCATTGCAAAAGTCCTAAAATGCTTGGTTCGCATACTCACCCCCATTATCTGTGTGTATTTGCCGAAGAGAAAGACCCAATTGCTTCTCCAGAAATGCTTTGAAGATCCTGAAAGTGGTGAAAACCTCACTCTTGTACTTGAGAAAGTACACCCATGTGCACCATGAGAAGTCATCAATAAAGGTGAGCACATACTTGGCTCTTGAAAATGAAGGAATCAGAAATGGCATGAGATCACTATGAACCAACTCAAGAGGTGCCTTGGCACTAGAGGCCTTACCCTTGGGAAAGGGATCCTAATGATGTTTGTCAAGTACACAACCTCGACAAACACCCTCAATACATGAAATCTTGGGAAGACCAATCATCAAATCTTGTGTGTTCAATTGTTGGAGATACTTGTAACATGTGCAAAGAGGGATAATCTTGAAGAAGACACAAAACCATCAAACCTATACAAATAGGATCCATGATCAACACTGCTTGTAGCAACAACCATCTCAAGCTCGTGTAGCTCTTGAATGACCACATCATGTGGGGTGAACTCAAGTGTCTTTCCCTCACCGGAATGACAAATTTGATAGATGGGAAGTAGGTTAGCAAAAATCTATGGAACAAAGAGCACATCATTGATGCACCCACTGGCCAATTGTACTATACCTGATCTGAAAACAAGAATCTGTGAAGAGTCTCCCTCTGCAATTTGAGAAGTACTACTATTGGAATGTGAACAAAGATCACATGGATGTGTCATGTGGTGTAAAGGACCTGAATCAAGTATTTGGCCATGTGATGATGAACCCTACAAAGCCTATGCAGAAAGGGCTTGCCCTTTTTTTGTGTAAGAGGGCTTGGAGATAGAAATCTTGTCCAACTGCATGGCTTCCCCCAAAGCCTCTAATCTCTGCCAACATTTGGATTCATCGTGACCAAGCTTGCCACAAAAAGGGCAAGGATCACCTGTCTTCTTCTTTGCCTTGGAGCTAGACTTAGCGGAGTTGGAAGAAGTGGAGGGAGGTGTGGACTTATGATTGTTCTTTTGCTTCGGTTTGGAGGGAGGCTCGCCACCCGAAGTAGATTTTGTCTTAGGCTTCTTCTTCTTCTTTCCTTTACCCTTGGAAGATTGAGCCATCAAAGCTTGACTCTTAGAACTAGGAAGTGCATCCATCTGAATTAGCTTGGCTTGCTCCCTAGTAAGACACTCACAAAACAACTCAAAGATGGGCATCTTAACATCAGTCCCCAAGGCATCCATAGTAGAATAGAAAGTAGATGAAAACACTTGAAATGGGCCCATCACCTTAGACAAAATCAAGGAGATACATTCCTTATCAGTTTTATCATGTCCACAACCTTTCAATTGTGATAAAATTAGTTTAAACTTCTCAAGAAAATCCTGAATAGAAGTAAAATCATCTGGAGAGACTGATGTCAAATATGCTTCTAGTTGCAAAACATGGAACTCATTAATGGTACCAAACAATTTATCAAGTTTGTCCCATACTTGCTTAGGTGTTGTGCACTCCACAATGCGAAATAACAAATTATTAGATACATGCAATCCTATGAACCCGTATAAGCAAAATTTTCAAATTCCTTAGTGACTTCAGGTGGTTTGTCATTCAACATTTGCCAAAGTCTCTTAGATTGTAGTAGTTGGTCTCATTTTTAGTTTCCATGTGTGATAGTTGTGTGGAGTGAGGAGCTCAATAGTCCTAGTTTCCATTATGATTAGCAACAAACACCAAGAGAGCAAAAAGAAAATGGACACTTAAATCGTGCCTTACACCCACCCCCCCAAAAAAAAAAAAAAAAAAGGTATTAAGGATGTAATTGCAATTGCAACCCTCTAGCTAATAACAATGGGCACTTAAGTGCAATTTGTACAATCGACAAGCCTAAATCGACCGATTATGACACATGGTGATTTCTACAATTTAAAAAATGCTTGCCTAACAAAATTTTTGACAAATTCCTTGTGGTTTTCAAATCAATTTCAATTTTTTTGCCAAAATTTGATTCTGTGAGCAAAATTGATGCCTATCAAAAAAAGGAGAGCAAATGTACCTTCAAATTGAAAAATCAGGCACTTGGAGTAGAATATGGAAAAATCATTGCAAATTGCTTGGAAAGAGCTTTTTGTCACGTAAAGTCGAAAATTTGACACTATGGGCAAACGTTATGGCTCTCAGAAAAAAACTCCTTTAGAGCACACAAAAGAAGTACCTCAACACTGTTGGGGTGGTTGGAGGGTAGTGCCTCTAGCCAGGCGTTGCCCTCAAGCCAAGTAGAGCAACAATGGTAGATATCATAGCTTCTAGTTGTTGGTGCCGATGGATCGCACTGCTCAAGGGGGCACGACTGCTATGAACCCCTAGCCCTTGCAGGTTGGCTATGACTAAGGTTTGGCTCTTGTGTGACTAATCACTTCTATAGAGAACCCAATGGCATAGCGTTGACGCAATTTGTACGTAGATTATGCATCTTTGATGTAGGTTTTGCCCCCTACCAAACTGCACCTGTGGACGTTGACACAGGCAGTATGCTAGCAATTTAAAAAAAATAAATCTGTACCTATATGACGTAGGTTGAATATTCTTGATAGGATGTTGCTGATCCCAGATTTGTGTAGCGACTGTGCAGACATGGTACAAATCATACGACTGTATGGAATCCGTAAGACAATAATGACAACCCAAAAAAAGCTTTGCCAGTGACGATCATCAAACTTTATCGACTTTATTGTCGATCCATATAAATTTGGACTTTTTAGACTCAATTGTGAGGTCTGTTTCGCGCGTGGATGCACCATATGAAACTTTTTGGCAAAATCTCTCCAAAAAAGAGAAGGGGCTTGCAAATTCAAAGCTTTGATACCATGTTGAAGGCACTAAAACCTTCCACACTAGAGAGAAACAATGAAAAATGTTATATGCCAATAATGGTACAATGCATACAAGATGAATAAAGTACACAAGGATCCTTGTTTATATGGCAAGGGTGAGACATAGGACAACATAGAAATCATATGACTTGAGACACAAAAAGTAAATGTAAGTAGATGCCCTAAGTAAACTTAACTAAGTGTGGATAGGTCCTAAAAAGGGAATCGGTTAGGTACTAAATCCTATTCACACCAACATTTAATTTGTTTTGCTTTTGTGGAGGACATTAGGTTTGTGTCACCAAGCTAGGTTGGTGAAGTTGTCGGTAGATTGATGACTAGGGTTTTAGAGTTCTTCAAGAATTCGACATGTTCTAGAGTGAGAAGCTGCTTCAAAATCATAGTGGCCATTTATGTCACAAATTACTATTTTTGGCAGCTGTTGTTTCCAAACGTTCTATTTTTGGGTAGAGAGTTGAGGGCCTATTTATAGGTCGTTTTAGTTAGAGGTTTATTTTATTGTTTCTTTAGGATTAGTTTTTACTTTAAAGTACTTTATTTCTTGTTGGAAGCTTTAAGCATTTGTGCTTTAAAACTTGATTTTTGGGATAAAATAAGATTATAGCAAATCCCAAAAATTGGTCACATTGTAACCTATAAATAAGTGCTTTGAACACATAAACTCTTAATGATAATCGACGCTATGCTGATGATGCTGAAATCATTATTCATTTGTTATTCTTTGTGTCTACTTCATTGTATTTGTGATTTCATTAATTACTTTGAAACTAGATAATAACATCAAGCTTTTTATTGAGGTTATTCATGATTTCAATGGTAACTTTGTATATGACTTAGCTTTTTGGTTTATGGAATCACGTGTCTTGTGTTGCAGTTGTTATTCCTTCCAAAATCTTGTTTGTAGTGGACTATTGGTCTCTGTCTTAGACATTTGTGAGTTAGATTAGTTGCTTTCATTCGTAAATCTAGAAAATCTCACTTGTGAGACAGGAGTTACCAATCTTGTGCTCATACTCAAGGCAAAAAGATAGGTAGATAGTTATCTCATCTATTCAAAATCCCTAGAAGAAATATTGTATAGTGTTTATAATTGTATATTTTGTCTATATCTTAGTGTTTAGGGTAATTTTAGATCTCAGGGAGCTTCTCCTCACAATTTGAAAGAAGTTTTACCTCACATATTGTTTTGGTTTGAGTTGTCTCGAAGAGACAAATTAAAACATTAACAATACACAAATAATGATTGTTGTATGTATAGTAAGCACTCCACCAGACTCTCTTTCTTCCTAAGCAACATCGACTTAATCCTTTGGTGGTTTTTAGAAACATGCTAATGAATTTGGATATAAGTTGTTCAAGATGAGTTATAATGGCAAATATCTTGGCAAGAATGGCGAAGGAATGACAAATCCTATAGAGGTTGTGGGGTACCTCAATATGCAAGCTTGAGGTCCTTTGGTGGCAAACAAGAAGTTGGAGAATGATCTAAGGTAGTTGAAGCAAGGCAACCTCGCAAGGAAGAGGAACTGAAGCCACTATCTCAACCATCCCAAGCAAGGTAATGGTATCATTTTTTATGTGAAATCTAATGAAGACTTGAAGTCTCTGAAGAAGAACAACTTTCTTATGAAGAGGAATGCAACATTACACCATCTCAAAAAGACAAATTCGATTCTCCAAAGAGAATGATGAAACCTTGAAAAGAGGAAGCACATCATTGCTCAATAACCATAGCTCAAAAACTCGGTGAGTTGCTTGCCAACTCATGAGAACTTGCAAGGCAAACTAGGTTGGCGAGTCACTTGCCAAGAAGCTCAGCATTGAGTTACTAGCCAATAAACTCTCCAAACTTGGCAAGTCCAAGCCAAAAACTTGGCTAATGATGCCTAATAGTCAGTGGTAAAATACACCCAATAACCTCTCATTTTTGCATTTTCTCTTTTGTGCATTCAATCCATTGACACATTGACTAGATTATGTTCATTTTCAGATGATTTTGATTGATTCCAAGATTATTTTACAAATTTATGTGTTTTTTAATGTTTGGAAATTTGGTGAGTCCTGAGATCAAGTCAGATTTTGGACCTACTAAGTTTTTGCCAAGTTTGAGTTTTTGAACTATGTCCACAAGTACAAGAAAGAATAAAAGAGAAGGCTGCCATCCAATAAAGTCAAAATTGTTAAGGAGGGTTGAAAGAATTTCAGAAAAGAGGACAACAGCCTATGGAAGAAGGTAAAGCATCACTGCTCCAACCTTGTGCAAGCAAGAATTAGGACAGGCCAAGAAGATATGAAAAAAACAAGTATTTCATTGTTTGTTTACATTGTAAAAAGAGGGGCCATATAGCATGTAAATGGTGAAATCTTTCTCTCCATATTCATTTTATGGAATGAGTAACTATTGTATGACCTTGTTTGGCAGAACAAATCCATCACCAAGAAGCTACCCAAGTTCTTTAACAAAAAGAAGAAAGCTCGCGTCACTCTCTAAGCCAATGAGAAAAGAAGGGTGTAGGAAGAAAAGAGAAAATAAGTTGCTAAGAACACTCTTCAAGTTATCGTGAGCATGGTAAGACAAAGAAGTTGACCAAGAGCATGGGCAAGAAATATCACAAATATTGCAACATGAGTGGGCATTGGAATGTGTTGTACCCATACAAAAGATTATGTATGGAGTCATTTTTAGTTGAATGTCTTTCTTGTTTAATGAGTCTTGATTGAATCCTTGTTTTCCATGTTTGTGAATTACATGTTTCTCAATTGTTAATCAATGTTAGTAATGGATGATGGGATTTGCTTTCCAACGCATCAGACACGAGGCAAAATGGAGCTTAGACACAAAAGAGGCAAAAAATGGGTAAGTCATGGGAAAAATGGACACCTAGTGTATTGGAGTGCTTCTCTCCAAAGGATGGATGCTTTGTGCTTTAAGTCATGAAAATGGACTAAGTAGTGTATGAGAGCGCTCCTCATAGAGGGATGTCCAACTTCAAGTGAAAATCAAGTGAAAATGGCCCATAAGTGAAAAAGGGCACTCCTTTTCATAAGTTGTCCAATGTCAACATGAAATTAGAACAAAAAGTGACTTAAGTGAAAAAGAGCCCTCCTTTCCATAAGTTGTCCAATGTCAACATGAAATTAAAACAAAAAGTGGTGCATAAGTGAAAAAGAGCGCTCGGATGTTATCTAAAAAACACAAAGTATGGAGAACTATTGTTGGCCTCAAATGGTGATAGAGGAAAAGCTAAACATAAGGAAGAACACATGGATGGAATAGAATGACAAGTGGTTGAGTAAATGGGACATTAACGTACAAGAGTAACACAAACAAGGAATAAAAAACGTATGTGAGAAAAATTCAAGACAACCATGTGAACAAAGCAAATTGACTGGAAGAAAGCATACTATATCAAAAAGTTTAACCCCACATTGAACCATGACGAGGAAGCCTATATAGGAGAAGGAACCAAGTGTAAGGCGAAAATGTTGATGGGCTAGTTAAGGACTGACTCGCATCATCTTAGATGTGAGATTGACAGGTGGACAATGCCTGAGGAGGAGTGAGAAATGAGAACATGCCTATTTTGTAACAAGGGGGTGGTGGAGACAAAATGACACCACATCATGGAGTGTGTAGCCTATAGTGACATTCGTATCATATATGAAAACAACTTGAGAGTGGACAACCTAACCACTTTGTTTGAGGAGAGGCGAGGCTAGACAAAACATCAAGCTTTTTAATCAACATTTTTATTGGAAGATCCAACATCAAAAAAGGTATGGAAATTTTGTAAGGCGTATAGCTAATCGGGCAGCCCTTGTGTCTAGTGGGTGTGTTTCCGTGAAGAACTTTTGCTGCAGCTCTTGGTCCCATAGACTGCTTGGTCTTGTGGATGTTATTAAAATCTTTCATTTCATTTCATTACACTAATAGGACAAAGTTAAGGGAAAACTAAAACAAAAAGTGGACAGGTAGTGCATTGGAGCACTCCTCATAAAGGGATGTGCTACTTAAGTGAAAAGCAAAACATAAATATTACGCTCCTAGATCATTGAAGTTCTCTTTTCTAAAGAGTGTTAAAGTCAACTTAAAAACATAACAAAAAGTGGCACACGAGTGAAAAAATGCGTGCCTATATAAAGAACTTAAAAACATAACAAAAAGTGGGCTCATAAGTGAAGAAATTTATGCCTAGACAAGTGATGACCAAATTTTGAGTGTAAATACTAAAACACAAAAAAAAGTGTTTTAAGTGGAAAAGCAGACTATCCTTCATGTAATGGGCAAAAGTCAAGATAAAAACATAACAGAAATGCCATGTAGATTAGAGGTGCATGCTCAAGCAGGGGATGTGTTAGTTTTTAGGAGGATTATAGAATGTCAAGGAAGTGTCACATTCAAATTTATTGAGTTATGACCTAATTGCAGACTTCACATCTCTTCCTTGGAGATTGGATTTCCTCTTGGGTGCACATTTATGACGATGACTTGCATTAGTCCTCCATGTCAACATAGATCAGATTTGGTGTTGGTGTTATTTATTGGAATGCATGGTCTTTTGAAGGGGTTTGACTCGGTTCAGCTTGGTTTGACTTTGGTTTGATCACGTTGCTCACCTAGAGAATGAGGATTGGCATGTAATTGGGTTTTGGTTAGAGCTTAAGGTGAAACAATTGTATGCAAAAAGTCTTTGCAAGTATTTCTCTACTGTTTGAGTAGCATAGTGTTGTCGGGTTTTATGTATTGGTGGCCCTTTTGTAATTCTTTTATTTTTGGAAGTGAACACATTGATTTCTTGTTTGATCTCCATTGTTCTTTCTTGTTTGCTTTCTTTTGCATGCTTTGTGCTCATTCGTCAGTTGTTCATTTGACCTGCATTCAGTTGATGCACCAAAAATCCTCTTAAAATACATCATCTAAAACAATAAAGCCTTAAATACATCTCTAAATAAATCTTTTAGAAGATCATCTTAGAATAGGGATACTCCTATAAAAGCAACGACTAAAAATAGTTAGTCTAATTGTTGGCTCCTCTTAGTGATTCTGATGTAGCACACCTTTGTTTTGATCATGACGAATCCTCAAAAGAAACTTGAAACCTTGAAAATTCATCCTTTTCTTGATGACAATCTCCATATGATCTTCTTTGTTGAAAAGCAGATCGTTGACTTTAGAGCACCTTGAATGAAGAGCGAAGTTCATTGAGTAGTTGTACGTAAACTTTACTTTTGCCAACACAAACTCCCATTGCATAGCTTTTCTTCTACTAGACATTTGAGTAGATTGCCAAGACTTTGATTGACAACGCCTATTTGTTTGTTCATTTGTGGATGATATGCAAAACAATAATTGAGTTGCATGCCCAATTTTCTCTCTCATGTGTGCTGTAAATGGCTAAGAAGCTTTATATTTTAGTCTGAGGTAATGCTCTGCGACAACCCATGCAATCCTAGTATCTCTTTGAAGAACAAATCTGCAATCACAGACGTGTCATTCGACTTTTGACAAAAGAGTGAAATGCACCATTTTAGAAAATATACCCACCACTACCAAGATAGAATCATGACTTGTGTGTGTGGGGCAATCTAAGGAAAAAATCCATGGATGGTTCCTCCCAAGGTCTGTCTAGTGTGCACATTGGCTTATCAAACCTAGTATTTTAGGAAAAGAGGTTCCAGATGCCATAGAGAGAACATGTTGAGTTTCTAGTGTTGTGGCAATCTAACCGACATCTCACGTGCCATAATGAAGGAAGAGGAAATTTTTTATTTTCAGTGTAAAGGTGCGTATTGGAGTCACTTTGCGTGCCACATTGGAGGACTTCAATCTAAAATGTGTTCAAAAGTGCGCTCACATGCATATTGGCGCACCTAAACAAAGACAAAGGCTAATTTTACAAGAAAGCATTCAAGAGAGGAGTTTTGAGCAATGGCGCGCTTGTCGATCATCCCATGCCCCATAACAAGGATTTGAAGTCTTAAAAATATATGAATGTAGTGTAGTGGCGTGCCCTCTTGACATTGAACACGCCACATCAAAGGGACCTTGTATTCAAAAGCGCACCTAAATAGACCTTCACGTACCTATACAAGATGCAGTTCACATTTTTCAAAACAAATATATAGTGTATAAATGCGCCTAACAGTCACCCCATGTGCCTCACCAAAGGAGAATTTTTTTTGAAGAGTGCTGTGGCGCGTGTGCTTGTCGCTTGATGTGCCACATCAAACAAATTTTTACCTTGCCTTGTCCTAGCGCACATATGGAACATTGGACGTGTCAATACAAAGGAGTTGGTACATTGTTGACATTGATATCCTAATGCATTGGCGCGCACCAAGAAGCTCAGGCACACCAACACAAAGGAGGGCAGTTTTTGAAGATTTGAACAAGCTAGTGTATTGGCGCATGCCTATTAGGTGCAACACATCAATACAAAAGAGGAGGAAATTTTGTTGTCATTTTGCCTATTGTAATGGTGCATGTCTAAGACTAAGGATGTGCCAATACAAAGCAAGTGTGTGCTTGCCAAGATGCGCTTATGCAAAGGAGGGATGGATGAATAGATTTTCAAGTATTTTTCAAAGGGTTTTCCATGATTAGAGGAGAAGCTGTAGAATCATCAAAGTCATCTAGAACCGCCTATCTAGAAGTCCATTTTTAACTCACACTATTTTTAGTCGGTCACCATTTTCAAATAGAAGAGCATGTTCAAGGATTTGCTATTTTTAGTCGGAGCTATTTATGGCCTGTGCTGTTTTAAGTAGTCTCTATTTTTAGCTCCCTGCTATTTTTAGCATTCGCTATTTTTAACCTGGAGTTGACTTTTGTTCAATCGTCATGCGAGACATGAGAGCTTTCAAGGGATAATTGTAATAAATTTAATTGTCAATTGAACTGGCAGTTGCATTGTAATGTCCCCAATTGGTTATTTTTGCAATATTCTGATTTTTTTGTATTTTTGTCAGTTTAGAGAACCAAACCAAACTAGAACAGAAAATTAAAATTGGAAACCAATGGCTGGAAACATTGTAATAAATCCTCAAACGCTGATGTACATCTTAATGAACCTCGTAATTGACAAATCTGAATTATATGAGCCAAATATATTTGCTGATATAAACCCTAGATTGTCAAATAACACTCAGACCTGAACTGAAATTATTATGACAACATTATTCCACATCAAACACCAATTTTGGAACCCTTAGAAAAATGATTTTATTCAATTGCAACTGCTGGAAGTGATTACGAATGATAGGAAAATTATTTTCAGAATTACAAACCTAAACACTAGATGACAGTGACTGAAATATGCTGAAATGCTACTAGTACGGCTGCTAGGAAAAAACCCCTGAATGCTGGTACGACTATTAGAATAGGTGGCGGATGGAAATGCACGATTGGTACATGACTGTACGGCCGCGACAAGGCTAAAAATAGGCAAAAGCAACATCAACAGACCCTCCCCAAGTAGTTGCCCCTCAGTGCAAGTGATATGCAATAAATAAATAGGCTGTATGACTCCTCCAATGACTATTGCATATCTGTACAACAGCAAATAAGATTGGTACCACTGGTAAAAACATTGTATGGATCTGAAAATGGTCTTATGGTGTAAGAATAAACTCCCTTTGTTGGCGCACCTCCAAACAGCCTAAAATTAGGTGATCAACATGCAATAAATGATGAATAACTCTGTGAATCAGCAAGATCACCTTCCAAATTCACGAACAAATATTTGCTTGCAAATCCAAATCGATAAATCCTTGCAATTTCGCACAAATCATTGAATTAGCTCAACATGCAAACCCTAGGTGGAATTTGCCAATGCCAAAGATGAGGATTTTCATCCTCACCTCCGGAAACTAAGAGCCAAGAGGGTTTTTCCCCTTTTGAATCTTTGAAAATAGCCAAGGGTTTTCGTCCTTGGATGCCAAAACTCAAATGTCAAAGCTCACAATGAAAATGCCAAAAGAAATCTCGATTATCCAAAAGAAATCTCACATTTCCAAATTGGGCACATAATTAAATTCCCTCCAAAAATAGTATTTAAAAATACATTTTATTTTTATTTTATTAAAAATATTTTTATTTAATACTAGTGTTTAAAAACACTTTTAATTTTATAATAATTATATTTAAGTTGCCCCTTAAATCAAGAATTATCGGGCTTAAATGGATCCTTCAAATGGCTCATGAGAGGTTTGATTTATAGAAAAGGCTGATTTGAATGAATGGTTGAGATCGAAAGTTCAAATATGCTATGTGGACGGTTGAGATCAACTAGGATTTCCCACTCCATGAGGGGTTGTAATCATGTGACAAGTGTAGGGTAGGCCTAATTTAAATAAAAGATTATTTAAATTAGTGGGACATGTGAAGGCATTAAGTGGAAGTTGTAGCATGTGACATGTGTTGCAATGAGATGAAAGGTGAGGAGATTAATTCAAATATTTTATTTGAATTAGTTGGGACATGTGAAAGGGAAATTAATTAAATAAATAAGATTTATTTAATTAATTGTCTAGGTGATTAGGAGTGGGATTAGGACAAAATGTCATATAATGTCTCTAGTAATGTGTCGACAAAGAGATGCAAGACATGAACAAATTTAGGTGTCTACAAGTGGTATTAGTTGTATCAATCAAAAGAATGAATATAAATGAATAGTAATTCCCATGCTTGCATTACATTGAAATTGCTATTTGTTTGGTATTCAATGTTATTGCGATTTACTCAATAGAATTTATTATGCCTATTTTGCTTCTGAATATCTATTGAAATGCGTCATTATGTGTGCTAAAGGTTAAGTTGCTTCAATGAATTTGCAAGGTTTGTATTGTAGATGAGCTTGAAGGTGTAGCTCATGGTTTTGTATTGAGTAAAACATTTAATTTAACCATAGCATTTATGTTTATGTGTTAGCCTATTCTGCTAAAGGTTAAGTTGCTTCAATGAATTTGCAAGTTTTGTATTGCAGATGAGCTTGAAGGTGTAGCTCGTGGTTTTGTACCGAGTAAAACATTTAATTTAACCATAGCATTCATGTTTATGTGTTAGCCTATTCAACTTTAATCCGTGTGCATTTGCCCTGCTCAGCCTCTGTTTTTAGTTGAATAGTGCAAGTGTGTAGTAGGTTTTGATTTTAGTCAAAAAGTATAAAATCCTTTGCCTTGTGTTGAAAGAGCATTTCAACCCTTTACACAAGGCAAATCCAAAAGGTCACATTCATGTTTTATTCAGCATAAATGTGAAACAACCATCTCAAAAATCACTGTAAAATTTGTAGATTACAAGTAAATATTGTGCAATTTTAGGTTAGTTTTAGGTTATAGGGAGGTTCCCCTTCTAATTCAAAGAGCAGTTTTACCACACATCTGTTCCATTTTGTGTTGCATTGAAAAGTGCAAATTAAAACGCTAAGAGTGTAAACTCATTGGAGCCATTGATCTAAGTAACTCTAATAACTATGATGAACATGAATGCTATATTACTACTTTAGTGATTCACATTGTTGACCCACGTGGAGATATTAGAAGAGTGACGTCCTCTAGATAACCCTCAAGGTGAGCTAACCCCAAAGTTAAGCTCAACTTTTGATGGAATATTCCACCAGATACTTTTAGTTGTCAATATTCAGCCATCAAGGAATCACAATCTCTCTGTTGGAATCTCCTCTTGGGATTTGTTGTGCCTTTGTTGGGATCTAAGAGTTATCATTTTCAATGAGCTTGTGTTTGCCAAGAAAATTCTTCTGCAAGATGCATGTGGGGTTAGTTGTACATCTTATGTCTCTAATGATGGTCCCTTATTGAGCTCTGATCTGTCAATGCGTTTCTAACCCTGATATCCTTCATGTATAGGCTCATTCCCCCCTTTACATAAAAACACCAATTAAAGATTATGGCATTAAGTGTTCATTGCTAATGAAGGGGCAACTCTAAATATTATGCACATGAGGGTATTCACAACCCTCGGAGCCAACTGCAAGTAACTTCATCAATCCTTTCAAAATTGTGTTGGTTTTAACAACAATTCAATCCATCTTGTGGGAAATATCATGCTTGATATCAAATTCAGGCCCAAAACTATTGAGGTTGAGCTAAATGAGACTTTATCTTACAACCTCATCCTTAGCAGGCCCTAGACTATCACCACGAAACTGTCCTGCTACTTTTCCTATGGTTTAATTCAAGCATGAAGGTAAGATCCATGCCATCCTAATTGATCTTTATCCATGGGATTAGAGTGAACACAAATCTAAAGAGACAGATGAATGACTCATTCCAGCTATTGTTTCCAAGAACCAACTCTCAAGTTATGTTTCCTTAAGGATGACAAATTTGTGTTTAGTGCATATGAGAAAGCATTTGACATCCCTAAAGATTCTCTCTGGTCTCATGCTTACAAGGAAGCTTTAACCACCTCTGCATGTGCCTCTTCTAGGCAATCCCTCTTTGTGAGTTTCTTTGATAATCTTCTCATTACTCATATGGATGCATACTGCTCTAGTTCCAACACTTCTAGGGCATCAATAGGGGTAGTGAACCCCTCTTTAGAGGAGTGAGCTGCTTTAGAATACCACCTTGAGTGCTTTGACATACAACACGATACTTGGAAAATCTTTAATCAGTGGAAACCCTAAAGAAATCACTGAAAGCATCTCTCAAGGATCACTTTGCACCTCATTACTGACTTAGTTTCAAAATTTCCTTGGTTTCTTCCAATAATCTCCCTAACAACAAACCTAAATTTAAGGTCCTACAAATTGAGCCTAAGGAGCTCGACCAAGAGATTCCTTATAATGAATTTCTAACAAAACACTAAAGAAGGTATTTCTCTGCACTAATGTGGAGTCTCAATGTAACTGATATCTTCAATTGTTCTCAGCTCTTTGGGTATATTAGATGAATGTTTACATGGCCATGTGGGCAATACCCAATTCTCTTTTGTATGGTACCAAGGTTGTTCTCTTTCATGAAGTCATGATCCCATCTCTACAGGTGAAAACTTTGAACATTTACAATGATGAGACAGAGTGGGCTGCTGGGTTGGAACAATTAGACAAATGAAGGATTGATGCTTTAGAATATAATCACACTTATCAGAAGTGCTAACGTCAAAACTTTGAAAAGCTCACCAGCCTATGTCCATTCAAGGTGGGTAATAAAGCGCTCATTTTCAGCAAAAATCACAAATGAAAAGAAAATTAGTTTCTAAATGGTTTGGCTCCTTAGTCATTATAGAAAGTTTGGAAAACAATGCTTATAACCATAGTTTCCAGAAAACTCCATTATAGGATTAGCATGAAGGGTGAGGAAAAGTAGCCTAGGGGAAATATAGAATTGAACCATGGGAAAAGTAGCAGGACAGTTTTTGTGGTGGTAGTGTAGGGCCAGCCAAGGATGAAGTTGTAGTCTAGGGTGAGGAAAACTGTCCTGCTGCTACTTTTCCCATGATAATCCCTCGTTACAGGAACTACCACCATGAAGACTGTCCTTGGGGAATGGCATAGCATGAAGGGTGAGGAACCGACACTACCACTAGATACATAGCTCTAGAGGCACAACTACATGCCATCGAACATGTTAAATCTTTAGGTGGGAGATATCGACAGGGTTCTTAGGGAGCTGGTCCTCAAAAGAGGCAAGGTTATAAGCATAGTTACCAGGAGACGTGGAGGTACCTGTATGGGGAGGAGACCAGGTAAACATTGGTCCCAGCAGAGCCATTTGAACATATGACTTTATAGTGGTAGTTCTTAATGATTCCAATAGCCAAACATTTGGGAAGAAATATAGAATTTCTGTTTGTTAGAGATCAAATATAATGTGGTCGATGTGCTTCATGTATAAGCAGATTAGATATGTCAAACCACAATGTTATAATAAATATGCTTGTCACATATCTTCTATTTCTTTTGGTCTGGATGTATAAGCAAATTGCTGATCATAGTTGTTCTTCTATGTTATATGCAGTTCTCTTCTTCTAGGTCATATGCAGTTCTCTTCTAGTCCTTTGTTTCAATGTAATTGCTTTTCTGCAGGTCTAACATTTGGTTCCCTGAGTTTGAATCTTAACGGGTTGCTGTTGATGTACTCCTTTCTAAATTGTCTTATAATATATTAAACCTTTTTTCAAAAAAGAACCATCTTGGGTAGGACTCATTTGAGACTTTTGACCCCCACTTCCATCACCTCCTCCACAGCCTCCCCACTCCCCCACCCAACTTAACAGGATTATCTTACCTTTTTCTTCAATTGATTAATGATTTCTTTTTACCAGTCTAAATTTGTTATAGCCTTTTGAACTACATCTGTTTCAGCACAAAAATTCTATTTCAACTTACCTGGATTGGGTGCAAATCCTATCTATTTGAATTCTCTGTGATCCATCTGCCACTTTGTGCAATGTTTTCCAATCCCTGGATCCTTGTTGCTTGATTAAACTGACCTTATTCTGAATGTTTTTAAATATAATTCAAGGATATTATGTGCAGTGGATGATTCTGACAGAGTATATGTGGTGGCTGCAGCATGCTAGAAAGGAAATTAGGATCTGGTCGACCAAGTCTGCACCCTGGCACTCTGCTGGTGGCTACTGCTGCAATGCCTTCCTCTTTTTTCTATGGTTCTGTTGTGAGTATTTTGCCTTTTATTCAGTTTCATATGCTGGCATTTGCCATGTCACATTTAAATTTGCTTTAAGATTTTTCTTTAATGCAAAACCCTGTTTGTTTTCTCCCTAGGTGCTCCTTTATGAGCATAGAAGATGTAGTGGCTCTCGAGGACTTATTTTGAATATGCCACTTGAGGTTAGATCAACCTATGTGTCAGGACTTACCTCTTTTATTTTACAGCACCATTCTTACTGTGAAATCCTATTGCTGCTCACTTAGAAATAAATTTCAGTAGTGATGGACAAGATTCATCTTGGAAGCACTACTGTTGATATGTTTCAAGCTATAAGAATCTCCAATATCCTACTAAACTTTTTGAATCTCATGATGTAATACAATGCTGTCTATGTATATTTGCTATGCCAGGAAGAGAGGGTATTTGATTGGGAAGCCAAGTCTCTACAAAATATGCATATTGGTGCACTTTCTAAGCGTGTAGAACATGGAACTGGTGGGCCTGTGGCACCAAATGACTGGATGGTTTTACATAAATGTGCTTGTTGTAAAACATCAGCACCACAATACTTGTGCAGCCAGTCTCTTGGTAAAGAGAAACCATTTCCAAGGGACTGGGGACTAGAACTATTGCCAGGAGTTTTTCTTGGAAGAGATATTTCACCTGTGCTTCACTTTGCAAAAGAAGAAACCCCGGTAATTACATATCAAGTTCTTCATGGTCATGCCGAGTGGTTTGTGGGTCAGCTGGGTAGTGAAGTAAAGAGAGGGTTTTGGCTCGCCAAGCCAAATGCATCTGAAGCTTTGCTTGCAACTTCTCCACAAGAGCTTTGGCATGCCTTGATTAATGAGTGACTATTCATATATTACTTTCTTGTAGCTATCAATTGTCTTTCTTCTCTAATAAATTCCAATTGTTAATAACTTTATTTTTGTAAATGTTGCCAATTGTCACCTTTCTGGAAGCCGAGAAAGCATAAATACTAAAATGTATGAACACAGTAATTTTATTGTTTTGGTGTAAATATAGCTACAGATTTCTTTTTATCACATTGCCAGTGGTAAGAGATTTTTCATTTGTCTGTGTTGGCAACCAGTTGGACATTTCTTTCTTTTTCTCTGTTTATTTCTTTTGGTCATTAAGATATTTCACTTTATAAGAAATTGTAACTAGAATATAATGATAATATAACCATCCGTTGAACTGAATGCTAGCTAATGTCTATTTAGAGGAAAATATTCTATAGGTGACTTTTCTTTGGTAAATAATTTTTTATGTTGACTTTTTCCCATATATAGTAGTTTGAGGAGTTCCTTTTCCCTTGATTAAATATTTTTCATTCATGTTGCCAACACACTAGTATGACAATGGCACAGCTCAAGCCAGCATATTGTACTCAAATTTTAGGAGCGAATAACAAATCAAAAACTGAGAAACGCATACTAACTACTTGGCCCAAGGGCTATGACTAGAAAGATATATCTATATAGGGCTAGTGGTCTAGGCTCTAGCAAATAGTAGGAAGCGTTATGTTACAAAAGAAAAAAAGTTGTTTAGCTTGTGAATGGAAAAAGCTAGAAACATGGATGACAAAGATGTAATTTGAGGTTACTAGAGAGTGTCTTATTATGCTAGCCGCTTACATAGTGATATGGCAAAAAAGAAACTAGGAGCAGGTTGTCGCATGGCTTTGCAAATAGAATGCTATGGCAGCCATATGCATAGGAAATATGGAAAATGGGCTTGTTGAAGACGGGTGACCATCAAGGATGTTTAGAGAATTAATGAAACAAATTTAGATGTAAATAGCTTTTTTTTGTGAAGCTTCCAATGAAACAAGCCCCTTAGAGGCTGTGTGAATAACCATTCTTCATTCAGACCTACATGCCAAGGTCTGAAGGGTCACTATTCTGCCAAAGTTCTAATAGGATTGCACCCAACCTCATACAACAAAAACAGTTGCAACAAAAGCTAAATACAAGGTTCTGCAATTGTACACTGCAGTCATTGGTACTACAACCATAGAAAAGATGTATAAGAAAAGCTTGTAAAAGAAGTTTCTTAGAGGAGGATGTACACACGAATATGTACAACATTTAAGAATGTGCACAAGTCCATGTGACTACAATTCTAGAAAATATATATAAGAAAAGCTTCTAAAGGAAGCTTCTTATAGGAGGAAGTACACACAAATGTGTACAATACTTAAGAATGTGCACAAGTCTATGTGATTGCATGCACAAGTACTCCCTAAGATTAAGCTATCATTAATTCTTGTTGTGTTAAGTGTTAATTTGTTTCTTTTAGGATGATAAAAAACGTAACTAGTTGTAAGGTAAAACCTTTCTTTGAATTAGAAGGTGCAGCTCTCTTGTAAAAAAACCTAAATTAAATAGTAGAACTCAAGAACACATCTCTAGCTTTTTATAACAGACACAAATTAAATATTTGGGTTTTGATCACATATTGTAAACAAACTGAAGAAATTGTCTGTCTTTTGCCCCCCGTTTTTTTCCACAACTTATTTGCAATTCCTAAACACTAGCTGCTCCACAAAAAATAGGGAAAGATTCTATATTATTCTTTTTTAATAATTGTAAATTTGCATGGAGCCACTTCAAGTGCTTAAATTTAAGCGGAAAAATAACCTAAGGAGCCTCATGGGGACATGGGGTAACACCCCCCATGCTTTTTAAGTTTTCAAACATTAAAACTTTAAAACAAAACAACAAAAACCTAGCCTAAACTTAAACCTATCCTCCCTCCGCAACCCATATCCCTCTTGGCTTCCCTCAACCGCAGATAGCATGTTTGCGATGTTCCCCTACCCTAAATTTTGTCTTGACCCCTACGCGTGAACTACGGGTAGATGGCTAATTCCTAAAGAGGAGTGGGAAAAAACAATATGCCTTTTTTGCAGCAAAGGTGTGGTGGAAACGGAACGACAATTCCTCTTGGAGTGCGAGGCATACAATGACATCCGTTTCAATTATGGCGAAACTTTGAAAGTCACCAACCTTGGCACCTTGTTTGAAGCAGCAAGGTTGGGTAGTACATCAAACCTCGTGATCAAATTACACAGCAGAAGAGAGGATCTCAAGAAAGAGGGGCAGGCAATTTAGGGGTGTTCTGTGGTGTTGTTCTGGTGTCCCGTTTCTGACTGCTGGGTCCCATAGGCTGTTGCGGCCTTGTGGACATTATTAAAACTCTTCATTCATTCATCCCTTCCCTGGCCATCCCGTTCCCTTTTTGACCTCAGCCCTCTTGGATATCGCGCCCCAATCTCCTTGTTCCATTTGCACCCCCTCATGACCGCTTGCACTCCCCATCCTGCCCCTTCCCTGTAACTCTCCACTCCTTCCACCACCGCACTTCCTCGTGGTTTCTCCCTGCGTGCTCCATTTCACGCTTTGCCACTGCTTCCTACTCCCCTTTGAGGGCCCCCTTCCATCTCCTACGCATTGCTCCTGTCCCTCCTTCACTCCCCTCTTTCTACCACTCAATCGGCATCCCACCCCTGTCCTCCACCACTTAGTCAGTGCCTCCAACCCTTTGGTCCGCCCCCCTGTCTGCCTCCCTGTTCGTTGACACCTTATCTACCTCCTTGTCCACTTCACCCTGTTCTGACCCCTCTATCCGATTTCCTAGTTGTTGACACCTTGTCCACTCTCCTATCCCAATCCCCTTGTCCACTTTCTTTTCCGCTCAGACAGCCTGTCCGCTTGGCGGACAACCCTTCCCCCTTCCTAGTCCTCTTTTTCAAAATAGGTCTTTTTTAAAACCATCATAACTTTCACTCGGGGAGTCAATTTTTTGCATTTTTATAGGCAACTGAAACCCGACTTCGCCACCTTCACTATAGGCTAGGCCTTTTTTCTTCATTGTACCATAGACACTAGTTGTAGGCATTTGAATCATCATTTTGCATTTTTCTCTTATCAACTAATGTTTTAGTTTAACACTATTCACTTGTCAAAGATCTTTTGATCAAACTATTAATGCATTTGTGGGTGCAACATGCTTGCCAAAGACTTATTTTTCCCCACTAATTTAGTTGCACATATGAACATGTTTCATGGAAATTAACACCTTGTTTGTTGTGTCTTGGATATCATTTGTGTGTATGCTCTCTCCTCACGTCCAAGGACGATCTTAGAGATTAAAAACACAAAAACACAAGTTTGACCCCTTTTGTTTGTGTTAACCCAAGGAACTTAGTGTGCCTATGCTCTCCCTTCGTGTTGCGAGGTGATCTTAGGGATCAAAATCACCTAAATTTCTTTCCTTTTAGGGGTTGCCTAAGGATTTCATCACTTTAGGGGATGACCCAAACCATGCATTCCGATGGGGTATATCAAAGGTGGAGAACAAAAGTTGTACCCTAATAAGATCCATTGTCGTGTCTTGGCACAGCCTTGATAGTCCTTTTCGTAAGGAGTCAAGGTGAAGTGGGATTAGATTCAACCATGAAAACATGTTTATAGACAAGATCCTTATTCACGAACTTTGGCCCCTCGTACCTTGCATATAGCGGGGACACCCTTAGAAGCCTTGTTAGCCTAGTTTAAGACCTTTTGGTTGTCCTTTTTTGTGGTGCACCAGATACCAGTTAGGCTTGGGAAGTTACTCACGTTGCACTTCCATGTTTGTTGAGATAGAGTTCACCGTGAGGAAGGCCTTGACCTTTGCAGTAAGGGGTGTATAGTTGGTACGTGACCTTACATTCCTTTGCTATCCGTAGCTTGGTAGATAGTACATTTGTGGGCCCATGGAAATTGACACACCCACTTGAATAATCATAAGCTTGTTGATGTGCTTGGCGTGCTTTTCTTGTGCAAAACTCGTGACTTGTCCTTAAATCCAAAAATCCAAAACCTTTGCAAACATTTGACCACCTTACATGCAAATCCAACTTTGAACACCAAACTCCTTTTGCCAAAGGTTGAAAGTTTGAATTCCATAAATCAATTCCAATCAAGCCCACTCAACCCCAATCAAAACCCCACTCAAGTTCAATTCAATCCAAATCTCAACTACACTCCAATCAACCCCAATCCAACTCCCATTTTCATTCAATCCTTCACCTAATCCAAGGTCTTACACCTTAATCCCCCTCCCACATCAAAATCCAACAAGGCCTTGTCCCTTCATCTCCATCTTTATACCAACCATTCAATCCTAATCACCACATCCACAATCAACTCAATCTTACCCAAAACCCAATCCCAACCCCAATCATCTTACCATCCAATCACACAATCCTCCTACTCCTAATAAAACCCTTCCTAACACATCCAACATCAAATCCACCAACATCAAGGGCCCTGGACCTAATCCCTCAACTCCTAAATCCTAAGTCACCCATCCTCCTTAGATTTTAAATGTGATTAGTGCTCATCCATCCCATCTCCAAATCATCCCACATCAACCTTAATCATTCATCCTTAATTCTTACCCTAATAATCTATCCCCTTAATCCATCCACTCAAACCAATCATATCACACCTTACTCCCATCCATCTTAACTCACCAAATCACTAGATTTCAATCAAAGACCTTAATCCAAGCAATCCTTCTTAATCCACCTTTGCTTGAGAACTTTGACTATCTCAAGGAAATCAGCCCAATCATCTGATTCTAAACTCCAAATCAAATTAACCCTACCCTGAAGAACTTAGCCTATCTTAAGTCTAGGGAAATCATTTGATTTAATTATCCTTACCTCTTACTTGAGCACTTAGACTATCTCAAGTATCGAAATCAACCTCACCTATCAAATCAAATTAAATCGTAAGGTCTTGATTTTAATCTAACTTCCACATCATCCCTTAATCCAAACCTCATCCTTTGTTCCATTATCCCTCCTTACCCCTCCTCACATCAAATCAATTAAACCCCATCCACTAACCATCCTCCCAAACCAAATCTAATCAAGTTTTGAACTCAAACTCTCACCACTTTCATCATCACTCAAAATCCTATCTCATCAATCCATTCATATCCACATCCTACATTGATTCAACCTTTGTGAGCTTCACTAAGGTTGAAAAACCTTTTGATATCAAAGCATATATTAAGGTTTGAGCCTTAGTCTATCAATCCAAACCCCAATTCAACCCTATCAATCCAAATCAAACTGATTTAATACAACCCCATCTTCAATCCACATCCCCTCATCACACATCAACATTTCATGCCCCTTATAACTCGATCACAAGCAAGGAAGAACATGGATAATTGACACACCAATCCTTTGTGGATTGGGTTACCGATACCCTTCGCAAGTAGGACCTTCTTCATCTCTCTATGATAGTGACACTGACCATGGAAGCCTCGTCAATCAACTTGAATATTTACCTCGTTATGGATACTCCCCTCACTTCTTTGCATTTCTTAAGGATAACCACACTTGTGATAAAATGGACCAATTCGTTGATAATCATATTGATGAAATCCTAGTACACATTATCTTCGCAGGGGTTAAGCTTCCGCACGATTTTGATATATCAAACATCATCTTCCATGATTTGCCTTAATCACCCACTTTCGAAAACCCATGGGGTCAAATGCCCACCCCACCAACCCATGACCACACCTACCATATTGACCAAGCCAGTGTTGGCATGCCACCCCCCCCTCCTCCACATGATCATCAACTAGGTGTTGGTATGCCACCTCCACCTCCTCTATACAATCACCCCTCATCTTCCACCCCTCCTCAATAATATCAAGGACAACCTTATTTGTCTCATCAAACATGAATTACTATTCTCTCTCGTACTTCCACACAATATGTTCCAACTCTCTCCAATCCACCTCAACAATCATTTCCGTCCTCCAACATCCTTCAATCTCTTCCACCTCTTTCTATTCCACAACACACATCAACCATTCAAGCCATGTTATCGCACTCCATCCTATATCCACCTACTTCTTTCTCTCAATCCACATTGAGTTGCCCTCCAACATCATATCCCCCTCCAACATATCCCCTAACCTTTCATCATATACACTTAATCCACCAACATATCAACCTCCTCTTGCATCACATTATCCTCAAACTTCTCACCAAATCACCACACCACCTTCCACCCCTCCTCTAAGTGTGTATCAAGAACCTCATACCTCTTATAATGTCATTCCCCCCATCTATCAACAACTCCTTCAACTACCTACTTCAAATGCACTCACATCCAACCCCATCAATCCAACCACTCACACAACACTGACCTTTTGGGGCAATCAACTACATCCCGTGTAATCCATCTTTTGGGACCCCCTTTGACCAAGAATGACGAGATGAAAAATGCCCTAAACAGATTGCAAAGAGGGCTGCAACAAAAACAATACAAATTCAAATACCTTTGCCCATACCGCTTCGATCGCAATCTCAACATGATACCTTTTCCACCACACTTTGAAATTCCAAAATTTGATAAATATAAGGGCAAAGGAGACCCTCGTGACCACATAAAAGATTTTTTTAAGGCTTGCCAAGAAGTCTTCTACAACGATGTTTACTTGCTAAGACTCTTTCCTCATAGTTTGGGAGGCCAGACATTGGAGTGGTTCATGCACCTATCTCCAGGGTCCATCACCTCGTTTGCTGACTTGTCTGAGCAATTCGTTGCACACTTCTACAATGTTGAGCACGAGCTCACCATGCTAGACTTAACACAAAGGAATCAAAATTTTGGTACCACATCTTAGAATTTCTTCAACTTACAAACCAAATGTTCTTTACCTTTCTCAACGTAGTGCTCTAGCTATGTCATATAAATCTCTTCCCCCAAATCACCATGAAGAAAAGTTGTCTTCACATCTATTTTCTTAACCTCAAGATCATACACTGCAAGAAGTGATAGTAGAAACTAAATGGATGTCAACTTAGCAACTAGGGATAAAATATCACCATAATCAATTCCCTCAACCTGGGAATAACCCTTTGCAACCAATCTTGCCTTGTACTTCTCAACACTGCCATCTGAACTGATTTTCTTCTTGAACACCCATTTACTTCTAATGGGTTTACATCCATCAAGCAAAAGGTACTAGATCCCATGTATCATTTTTCTTTAATGCATCGATCTCTTCTTCCATGGCCACTTTCCAAGAATCTGCATCATTCATACCCATAGTCTCTTTTACAGTCCTAAGCTCATCAGTGTTAGTAATCAAAGAAAAAATACACCTCCAATCAGGAGTATACCTTTCTGGTTGGTCTTTGTCAAGTTGACCTTCTTAATGATTGAGGTGGAGGTTCCATTTCTTCTTCAGAACTCTCTGAATTCTTTGAGCTCTCCTCCTCTTCAGGGCCTTCATGGGCTTTTGGTTCAACCTTCTTGGTCTTTGGGGTTAGTTGAACCACATCTTTCTTTCCATCCTTCTTTAGCTGCAATATTGTGGAACAAGGCTTGACTTCTCTAAAGATAACACTTTTGCCATACAAAACTCTCTCAACCATAGGATCCCAAAACTTGTACCCTTTCATATGAACACCACAGTTGATGAAGGTATATTTTATAGTCTTGTTCTCTAGCTTTGCCCACTTCTCCCTAGGCACATGTGCATATGCCTCACAACTAAAGACTCAAAGATGTCTCAATCAGAGCTTTTTGTGCCACCACACCTCCATGGTTGTTTTATCAACAAGAGATGATGTAGGAGACTTGTTAACAATGTAACAAGTTGTGGCAACTGTTTCTACCCAAAACTTTTGTTCTAGGTCAACCCCACTAAGCATACTCCTAGCCCTCTCCATCAATGTCCTATTCATCCTCTCTCCAACTCCATTCTGCTGAGGGATATATAGAGTTGTCTTGTGCCTTTCTATTCCATGATCTTTATAGAACCTATCAAAATCTACTAAACAAAACTCACTTCCATTGTTAGTCATCAAACACTTAATCTTTTTACTAGTTTGATTTTCCCCAAGAGCCTTAAACTCTTTAAACTGACTAAAGACTTTAGGTTTACTTCTAAGGAATTATACCCATGTCCTTCTACTATAGTCATCAATGAATGATGCATAATAAATAGATTTAGAAATCGAAGGAACACTAATAGGACCAAAATCATTAGAATGTATCAAGTCCAATATCCTAGGAGATTTATGTAAATTAGAGTAAAATTGAACATAATTTTATTTTCAATATGTAACGTCATAAAATGTGTACACCACCATTTTACCCTTGATTTAGTTCCTAGATGGGCCTCAAATATTTACACTTGTTTATTAGGACCTATTTTAACATCTTATTGAGCATTAAGTGTGTAATACTTGATCTCGATGCACGAAACCCATAAAAGAATCATAAGGCGGGACTAAGTGTACTCTAAGTGCTCTTTTTCGGGAGGTGTCTGGCTAAAGGACTAGGGCGCCCAAGTGCCCTGAGCCCTCCTTTAGCCCTACCCTAAAAAGTGGCCTTGTCGGCTTAGGCCCCTTAAAACATTCCTAATGTCGGTCTTATGTGGTTTACTTCTCTGGAAATTAGCAAAAATACATATAAAAGTAAGTTATTCTATTCATTTGAACACACCTAAGCTATCTCTATGCTCTTGCAAACTTCTTGGAAGATTCTTATTCTCTCTTATGCTCTCTACTCTATTCTATAGCTCTCTCTTATGGATTATTGTTGTGGCACTAACATATTCCAGGTCTTGTGAAGATCTTGGAGGCTACACCAACTTCTTGAGTCAAGTTGTGACATCGTCTACAAGCATACAAGGGTTTCCATACTCATGGTGACTTCTTTCCTTCATGCTTTGTGTTAGCATTCCATTCTACTCTAGATTTGCCTCTGCCCTCGTAGGGCATGCACTCTTTATCAATCATCTTTGCTATCATGGAGGTGGAAACACCATTCATGGGGCTTGACTGAGGCAAGCTCCTAAATAGCACCCAACCATTTTCCTTCTTGCATGTGTGCAGGTCAGACGAACAAGTTTCAAAAGGTGATATCCGGGAAGAGGACTAAGCTTGCTGTTATAGACCCGACATAGTTTGTAGCTTCTGGAAACCCTAATTTGGGACCAGGGCACCCAAGTGTCCTTTTCCTAGGCATTCTAATCTCTGAGAAAAGTTTCTGAATTGTTCATTGACCTCTATTGTTCCTTTGGCTGCTGGGTTTCAGGTATCGACAATTTGTTTTACTCAGATCTTTGTTAACTAGGGTTTCATGTCTTCACTCTAGCTTGATTGATTAGATTTGGTTAATTCCTTCTAAATACAACAAAAGGGCAGAAAACCTGTAGTTTGGCTATCCTTCTAAGGTAGAAACCAAGCTCAGTTTGTGCCTCGAATGTTTTGTAGAAGAGGGTTTGACCTAGTTTGATCTATTGAGCTAGTCTCTCTTTTCTATGTTACATTTTGGTGAACCCGTTGTTTCTTACACTTTGGCATCCTTCTTGCATCATATCTGAGCTATTTGCTGCCTTAGATCTGATTAGATTTCATTCATTCATCATTTTTCATAGATATATAGCTTAATTTTACATTGCTTCATTGTTAGGGTTTGTAAAAACCTTGCTTTTTTTTGAAAATTTAGCTAATCTTCAACCTAGGGTTTGTAGATTGACGTGTTATTGTGGATCTTGTTGCACTATTGGATTGATTAAAGGGATTTAATTTGCTGTACCTTATCATCCTTGCTGTTCTAGGGCATTTTTGCATATTTTTGCATTGAAAAAGGTGAAAAAACTAAGCACTTTAGGTTTAGGAAAGGCATATTTGTGCATTGTTTTCATTGCATATGTTGTAGATCATCATAGAAAGATTTAAATCTCTAATTTCTGCATTAGATATGATTCATATTGAAGTAGTTGATCATTTCATGGTGTTGCATCTTGCATTTAAAACTCTCATTTGCTAGGGTTTTGTTGAAAAGCTTGCATTTCTAAAAAGCCCAGTTGAAATTCAAAACCTAGGGTTTGTAATTGAAATCTTGTTTCAGATTTTTCTGTTGTTGTAAACATTTCAAATCTGATTTTACATGACTATATCATTTCATAAAATTCACTTGTTCAAAAAAATAAGGCTTGCATAAAAAATTTTGGTCTAGAAGTGAGTATTTAAAGTCTAGGGTTTGATGGTAAAACCCTAGCTAGTCTAACATTTAGTGCATCCTTATCAAAGCAAAGTGTTGTAAATCATTGTTGCATTATTTAGGCACTTCTTTTGCACATACTTCATATTCTACATTTACAAGATTAGTTGTTGTGGTTACCAAGAATATCACAATTTTTGGAAGACCTCGCTTCTCTTGCACTTGTAGGTCTCTATTTGCAATCTCATTTTCATTTTGGTGGTACTTGATTAATACATAGATCTGATTGCACATCGTTGTTCCATATCATATTTGCATACAATAGACATGACATCTCATCATGGCTTCTTCTAGTTCTTCTTCTTTGGTATCTTTGCATGCATATATCAAAGATTCTGAAAAGTTTTACAAATTCATTAACATGCATCCTTATGTTTTACATCATATAGCATCCATGTATGATATTAATGTTTCTAAATGTTCTATATATGAAATCCTTTGTTATATATCTAATTTTGATAGCTTCATAACCCTCATGGGTGAGTATCCTTCAATATTAGAAGATCTAACTGAATTCATCTCCATGAGTAGTCATGAGAAAGATGATCGTGATGGTCCTTCCTCTACTACAAGTCATGATATTGCCATGCCTATTCTCATGGATCTACTCTCTAATACATGTGATGGTGACCTAGCTTGGTCTATTTCACCCTATGATTTGGATACCTCTCCCAAAATGATTCCCACTTGTGAGGACATTTTGGCGCAAAAGGATGAAATCATTAACACATTCCTTATCATCACCTTACCCTACCTTCATTCCAATGCTCACCTGTCAAAATATGAAGCATTAGCGAATGAGGAGCCTTTTCCCACTGGGATCCTCCATGGGTAGATAATGGGCATTCATCTCATAATCCTAAATCTTCTATTCCTACCATAGTGCATGAGGTCTCTATGGCTCATCCTATGGATATTCTGCCTTTGGTTGAATATTCAAGAACTTCAAATGTCACTAAGGAAGTGAAGACCCTTGATCTTCCTCCTTTGGTTGAGTGTTCAAGTACCTTGGATATCACTAAGGATGCAAAGACCTCAGATGTTAGTCCTTTGGCTACATACTCAAACCCCTTGGACATCACTGAAGATACAATCATCAACAAATTTCTTAACACTTTACCTTCCCTTCATTCCAATGCTCCCTTCAAAAGATGAAGCATTAGTGGATAAGGAGAGGTCTCTCACATTCAATCCCTCGAGATGGATGTTGAGCTTAATAAAAAAGAAAACAATGTCAATTCAATCATCAATAATAGACTTATTCCACCCACTAAGGGAATAGTGATAAGTGTACTAATGTTCCTAAAATACTTGTGCATGAGGCATCTAATGCACCTCCTTGTTTCAAACCGGTGATTACGATTGAAGGTGGTCCAACACCACCTCGACCCCTGGGCTATATTTTCAACTATGCAAAACAAATTACTCAAGGCGTTCAAGATGTGTCGCAGCATCACACAATTGCTCACACATACAACACCCATAATAACAAGCAAAGTAACCAAGCACCACATGTGCCTGTTTCTCTTCCACCTTCTCAACCTATCCTTCCTCAAGCACCTCGTCTTCCTACTCATATTGGTAAAGAATATGATCTTGTCGAGCAGCTCCGCGCTACTCTGGCTAAGATCTCTCTATGGGATTTAATACAAACATCGCCTACATACCACAAAATGCTCCATGAGGCTCTACAAAAGGTGAGTGTTCCACCTGTTCATCCGAATGATGTAACATCTCTATTAGTTTGTATGTAGGTGGCAACATTTGATATATCATTTCAACAACATGAGTTACCTCCTATAGAAGTTCAAAACCAAAATGAGCCTCTTATGATATGCGTAATCTTTAATAGGAGGATAAGACGCACTATGATTGATGGTGGATCAAGTCTTAATGTTTGTGGAATAGATTTGATACATAAACTCAATATTGATAGATCTTTAATTCAACCAGATGATAAACTCAACATTCGTGAATTTGATAATGTTGGTAGGCAATCATTAGGTACTATTACCTTACCTCTTAAGGTTGGACCTAAGACGGTGCCTACCCTTATCCATGTCATGCCTAATAATCTTTCATACGATCTCCTTCTTGGTAGACCGTGGATCCATGACATGGGGGCGGTTCCGTCTACCCTTCATCGTTTAGTAAAAATCATCTTTGAAAACAAAGTGCATACAATTGAAGTCGATCTAACTTGGGATAGTTGCTTGAAAATAGAAGCAAGACATCAAACTCCTTTAAGTAGTTTGATCCCTTCCTCAACACTACCCTCCGTTGCTAACAATAGTTTTGGTCAGGATAATGGTGGTCCTTCGAGTGCATTTTTCGGTGATAATTGGGGTTTGTTATATTTTACACCCTCCTTTGTGGGTGAATATAAAATCCCACCCTCACACCCTAAGACCTCGAAGGTAAATACAATTTCCTCAACACAATCTCATACTCCTACAAAGATTAAACTTAAATACAATAATGATGGAACCTTTACAAAATATGAAGATCCGCCTTCTCCTACAAGAATGGTGGCCGTTTGTGATAAAGTACCATCTAATTCTAATGGTGGTCTTGATAGTGACAAGGCCTCTTTATATTTCAATCCCCATGGGATGATTGAAACAAAGATGGGCCCTCCTCACCATGATAAAAATAATGATCCTTCTTCTTCAACATATAATCACACTTCTAACAACAACAAAGCTAGCCAAGATGACCTCTCTTTGTCCTTTGGTCTTAGAGAAGTGTTATGGGTGTGGATTCAAAATTCTTTCAAAACTTGGATACAATGGAAATGGGTTAGGACACAAAGAACAAGGAATTAAGGTACTTGTGGAACCAACACTGCACTTATCTAAAGTAGGTTTGGGTTTCCGGCCTTCTCCTACGTTCTCTCCACCATATTCTCAAGAAAAAGGATCGCTTCCTTCTCCAACAAAATCTCCTCTTCTATCTTAGCAAAAATAATTACTCACTACTCCCCCTATATCTTCTCTTTTATCTCAACAAGAGTGTTTGTTGCCGAGTCTACTCAAGGATGGCTTAATTGCTCTTCCTCCTCTTAAATGAAGAAAAAATCATAAAGATAGTAATATAAATCAATATTGTGAGTACATCGAGCACTTGGCCATTAATCCACTAACGAGTGCCGAGTCTTGGGGGACAAAATTAAACAACTTAGAACAAGGTGTGGCTCTAGCACTTCTCACCATGATTCATATAGTCCCTAGAGTACCTTATCTTTCTTCCGCCTATGTGGCACCTTGTAGCAATGCTCAGCGTCATACCATGACTACACAAGCCATTGTGTATCATGTCTGTAAGCATCGCTTTGGTTTGCTCGTCTTGGGGGCAACCCCTTGTTGTGATGTAGCTTTTGGAGAACACAAGCCATTTTCCAGGGCATGTGCTTATAGAAAGCTCTCGTGTTGGTTTTGTATTTCTTCATCACTCTACCTTAAAGGCAATTGCTCCCTGACGGAGTTAGCAATCACTTTAAGGTGGGGGCATATATTGGGCTATAATCCTTACTCTCTTCTCACTATCTAAACACTTGTTGATTATCTTTGTTACTACACTCTCTTGGAAAGGATTACAGAAAGCTCGAAAACATGATCTTGAGTCATCTTGTTCTCCTAAGTTAAAGCTTGGAAACATGATCTTGAGTCATCTTGTTCTCCTAAGTTGAAGCTCCTTGCATGTTTGGGAGAAGGGTTGCGCCACCAACTAGAGTTTGCTAGTAAGGTTGCTTCGCCTTCTTATTCTACAAGACTTCCCTTGCACGTTTGGGAGAGGGCTTGCACCACCAACTTGAGTTTGGTAGTAAGGTCGCCCCGCCTTATTATTGTGCAAGGCTTCGTGTAATTCCTCTTGCGAGAGGTAGCTTGGTGTATTCCCTTGAGTGGAAACACTTTCCTTTTGAGATGGATTATGTGTATGATGTGTTTGTACTCCTCTTGTGTTTCTTCTTATTTCTAATTAACCCCTTATCGTTCTTCTTTATTGGATCTTGGGGAATGATGCATGATGGTCGAGACATCACTTAGATCGAGGTCTCCTTTGTCATGCTGACTCAAGGTCTTTCGCATTATGTTCTTATATATTCTTATTCTCCATACATTCCTTGTGTATTCTATGTATACCTTGTGACTTACATGTGTATGCTTTGTATATACTTCATGTATTGTGTGTATGCGTTGTGATTTCTCAAGTGTATGCCTTGTCTTGTCTCATGTCTTCTAAATGCTTCATGTATATCATGTGTCTTATGTGTATGCCAATCATCATGGACTCCTAGAATCCTAAACTTGGGGGCTTGATCACCCTTCAATTTTAGTGTCATTCTCGAGTCTCTATGTTGTTGCGTTTGAATTGTGTCTTCTCCTTCCTTTAGTATGAGTTTGAACGTAATTTCGTACCCACACTAAAGTGGGGGCTAAATGTAACATCGTAAAATGTGTACACTACCATTTTACCCTTAGTTTAGCTCCTAGATGGGCCTCAAATTTACACTTGTTTATTAGGGCCTATTTTAACATCTTTTTGAGCATTGAGTGTGTAATACTTGATCTCGATGCATGAAACCCGAAAAAGAATCATAAGGCAGGACTAAGTGTACTCTAAGTGCCCTTTTTCGGGAAGTGTCTTGCTAAAGGACCAAGGCGCCCAAGCACCTTGGGCCTTCCTTTATCCCTGCCCTAAAAAGTGGCCTTGTCGGTTTAGGCCCCTTAAAACATTCCTAATGTCGGCCTTATATGGTTTAACTCTCCGAAAATTAGTGGGAATGTATATAAAAGTAAGTTATTCTATTCATTTGAACACACCTAAGTTATCTCTATGCTCTTGCTAACTTCTTGGAAGATTCTTATTCTCTCTTATGCTCTCTACTCTGTTCTACAGCTCTCTTGTGGATTATTGTTGCGACACTAGCATATTGTAGGTCTTGTGAAGATCTTGGAGGCTACACCAACTTCTTCACTCAAGTTGTGATGTCGTCTACAAGCATACAAGGGTTTCCATACTCATGGCGACCTCTTTCTTTCATGCTTTGTGTTAGCATTCCATTCTACTCTAGATTTTCCTCTGCCATCCTGGGGCATGCACTATTTATCAACCATCTTTGCTATTGTGGAGGTGGAAACACCATTCACGGGGCTTGACTAAGGCAAGCTCCTAAATAGCACCCAACCATTTTCCTTCTTGCATGTGTGCAGGTCAGACGAACAGGTTTCAGAAGGTGATATCCGGGAAGAGGACTAAGCTTGTTGTTATAGACCCGACAGAGTTTGTAGTTTTTGGAAACCCCGATTTTGGACTAGGGTGCTCAAGCGCCCTTGTCCTGGGCATTTTGACTTATGGGAATTTTTTTTAAATTATTCATTGACCTCTGTTGTTCCTTTGGCTACTGGGTTTTAGGTACCGACAGTCTGTTTTACTCAGATCTTTGTTAACTAGGGTTTCATGTCTTCACTCTAGCTTGATTGATTGGATTTGGTTAATTCCTTCTAAATACAATAGAAGGGCAGAACCCCTATAGTTTGCCTCTCCTTCTAAGGTAGAATCCAAGCTCAGTTTGTGCCCCGAATGTTTTGTAGAAGAGGGTTTGACCTAGTTTGATCTATTGAGCTAGTCTCTCTTTTCTATGTTACACCATATATGCAATGTTCACAAAAATCAAAATCAAGGTTATAATCATTCAACCCCTCAACAAGGTTTTTATTTTTCATGGTCTGAAGACCCTTCTCACCTATGTGACCCATATGTTGGTGCCATAACATTATTTTCTTTGCTAGAAGTTTTATCTCCAAAGAATGAGCACCCTTAAGTACCTAGAAAGCACGACCGTCAAAAGTAGACACAACACGCCTCTTTGCTATTGGTTCTAATGGTAAATACCTAAAGATTTTGTAGATCTCAAGTCAGTACAAGAATATAGAACTACTACACTAAACTACACATGTATCCAATTGAAATAGAGTGCTAATTTGGACATCCTTAGCAAGCACCATAGCTCCTCTAACCATATTACACCCTCCAATTAAGAAAAAAACTTGCACACTTGCATCATTAATTTTACTTATAGAAAGTAGGTTTCGTTCCAAACTAGGGATATGTAGTACACCATTAATCCCCTTCACTCATCCTTCATGGAATCTAATCATTACTCTTCCACAACCAACAATCTTTAGATGATAATCATCTCCAAGGTACACCTTCCCATCATCATATTCTTCATATTTTATAAACCAACCCTAGTGTGAGGCCATGTGGAAAGAGGCATTAGAGTCTATCAACCACACACCTTCCGATGCATGAGTAGCCAAGGCAGTGATGAAATAATCACCATCATCTTAGGAGGATCTCTCAGACTCATCATTAAAGTCAACCTTTTTCTTCTTCTTCCCCTCCTCCTTACAGTCTCTTCTAAGGTGTATCTTTTCCATAGTTTCAAAATTTCACCTTGAACTTACCAGAAGATTTGGATCTCCCACGGGATTTGGATCTAGACTTATCTTGCTTCTTGTCCTTCTTCTTGCCTTTTTCGTTGGATTTGCCACAAACCGCTAGGGCCTCTTTAGCAGACTCAAAAGTCTTCCTTCTCATTTATTCTAAGAGCAAAGATGCAACCACTTCATCCATCTTGAACTTGGTGGTAGTGCTCCTAATGGCCATAACCAGGTGGTCCCATGAATCTGGAAAAGAACATAGCAAAGTCATACAATGATCCTCTTCCTCCATATTTACTCCCATAGAGTGCAACTAAGTAACTAACATATTAAAGGCATTTAGATGTTTAGCCATAGACTCACCATCCTCCATCCTAAAGGCATACAACTTCTTTCTCAAGAAAATCTTAATCACCAAGGATTTAGCTTGACAAATTTCTCCAAGATTCTTCCAAAGATTCATTGAGGTAGTCTCTTCATGCACATTTAGCAACACCGAATCATCCAAACTAAGTCTAATGAGACCCTTTTCTTTTCTATGCATCTTGTCCCAGTCTTCTTGTGATGTGGCTTAGGTTTGGATCTAGATACTATAGGGCCCATAGATCTCAGTCTATGGACACATCCTTCATCATGAGCTTCCACAACTCAAATTTTGTGCCTAAGAACTTCTCCATCTCTATCCTTGATGTGTTTTCCATCTCTTCCTACTATAAGATCAAAAAATTTCTTTGTGCAAGCTCCCATTCAAATGAATATTAGTACAAAAATCCTATACCCAATAGCTAGAATCTAAAGTGATCAGGATCTGATACAAAATGAAAGGAATTAAGGTACATGGAAGTGATTCCTGCACTAAACTTCTGAGGAGATTGTTGTGTAAATTTCAATCTTTTAAATAATTATAGAAAGTAGAAATACATATTAACATAAAATAAACAATATACTATAACACATGTGTATGTGGGGGAAAATCATTTGAGGAGAAAAATGCCACACCCAAAGCAACTCAATGTATTATTCAATAAGCAACATAGTTACAATACACTCGCATAGAAAACCTTCATAGGAGTATCACCAACAAAAGATCTGGAGGAATTTCAACAACATAACAATACCTACAAAACTCCATTCAAACCTCCATCACAAGCACCCAATAAATAGGAGATACAATACATGAAACCATTAAATGGTAATTAGAAAACCATGAGCTAAAACCACCCAAAATAGTGGTGCCCAAATCCTTAGTTAGAAATCCAACACCCAAATTCCAAGATGAGTCCATAAGCTAGAAATAACATATTCATTTCACCTATCATAGCCTTGTTATAATCCACTCACTGAATTGGGCATTCATTTTGGCTTCATTTTCCCCATCCAAAGACTTTCCTTTATGACTCTTTTATGTGTTGATGTTTTTACATTTCCAATGTAGGAGGCCCAACCTTCGAAGGCCATAACTTTTGATTTAAGAGGCTAATTGGGCCCATTATATTTTTAAATTGTAAAGCCAAAAGAGCTTCACATGACATGCACTTGGGAACTAGTGTCGAACAACCCATAATTTTTATTTTGGTCAAAAACCAACTCTATATTCTAGAAATTGAGTTTTTCTATTTTTCAACCTAAAAATCACATTGTTTATAATCTTAATGTTTGGTGCAAGGTTGAGACATCTTTCCTAACATATTATTCAAAATTATTAAAGATTCAATACATTACAACAAGGTCTTAATAGAGCATCAATCTACAATACACTTGTTCTCTACTGACTCTAAAGCTTCACACCAACAATGTATAATCCAATGCTACTCTTTCAGCCTACCTAACCTTGATGCATTCACACAAGATGATATATATAGACATCCACATGGGAATACCAATAGTCAAACCATCCAACCAACCCATGGAATACCAAGAGTCATTCAACTATAATATGACCATAACATGACATTAGCATACTAGATATACCACCAAGTATGATGTCTCCATGTGGATAGTCACCTTGTATACTTTTGCATTACCACACGCTATGAATCAATAGTTACAACCTTGACACTGTAAGTATACATACATGTTTCTAGTATAGACACCACTACCAACTCTTTGCTTGCGATAACACATACAAATATAACTTTACTTCTAACTGCTTGAAGTACCTTGTGCCACCTTCCAGAACATTATCCTACTCTTAGATTGTGTTGCACGAACTCCAACTCTGTTGCAAGTGCTCGTACATCATTGTTCATGCTTCCAACAAACACTAATTACATATACAATTGTGAGTTCTTCAAAGTGACTTGTGGTTGTTATCATAACACCACCACATGTGGACAAACCATGTATGTTGCACCATAACTTATTGCCACAATATTACCACATATTAGTCAACATAAATTCTATACCACAATACCTGAAACTCACTATATTTCACTACATTGTACTCTACAGACAAACTCTTTCTACAAGGATGCTCTACAAGTGAATATCACCCAAGTCCCAACACTTATTAGGTTTGTACCATTAAGAGTTTCCCAAGCTATATATTTTCTTATTTTTTGTTGCTTTACTAAAAAACATAGATTTTGTAACCTTTTGCATTACTCTTATGCATTAGATTAGGCTTGTTTCCTTTCATTTGGTATCAAAGCTAGAATAGCTTGTTAAGATCTATGGGAGGCAAGAGCATTTTGACCCTAGTATTAATTTATGTTTTAGTGGGATTTTTAGCATAGGTGAATCTTTTTAGGTATACATTTTTAGAAAAGGTGTCTCAACCTTGCAACTATAAAAGGTTTCTATTCTTCCCAATTTTAGTCTTTTTAAATACCCTTTATCTTGAATAATGGTTTAGAACTTTCAAAGTTTCCAAAAGGGCTAAAAATGTCAGGACTTACTATTTTTAGTAACTCTACATTTGAGCTCAGATGGACCCAAAATTTTTCCAAAAGGTGCGGAACTACCAAGTAAACATCTTGGGTGAGTTTCAACTCAAGATCATACCTGGATTGCAAGATATTAAAGTTTCCATTTTTTAAACTGCCGAAAAAAGTTTCAAACTCAGATTTGAGGCACTTAGAGGTCCCTAAACGCCTCGAAAGTTTTCGTAACTAGTGAAGCGGGTTATAGCTTGATATATCTCTTCACAAGCTTTTCGACAAATCAAACAATTCATCAATCGGACACCTAGATCAATCATCAATCAAACACTTAGATCAAAATTTATGGCCTCCAGAAGTTGGACCTCTTGTTTCGGGAAAAGTGAAAATGTGTTGGACACTTAAAAGAGATGTAAAGGGGAGAGTTACACGTGTTGGTGTGTGATTTGGCACATCACAAGGCATCTTTGATTGGAGATAATTTGGGTACCATTTTTGGGTGGTTTTTGGCTCATGGTTTTGTAATTTCTGTTGACGTTTTATTGTATTGTATCTCCAATATATCAAGAGCTTGAGATGGAGGTTGTGTGTAAGAGTCTTATAGATGTTGATTTGCCTCTGAATCTTTGGTTCGTTATACTCCTGTGAAAGCTTGATCTACAAGTATATTGTAATCTTCTTGATTCCTGAATAATATATTTTGGGCAGCTTTGGAGTGTGGGGTTTTTCTCCCAAAAGGGTTTCCCCACGTAATTATTATTTCGCGGTATGATTTCTATTTGTGTTTATTTCTGTAACTATTGTAAAGATCTAAAAAGTTATGCATATCCCTCCCCTCAAGATTAGTGTAGGAAGTTGTTCTGCTACCTTAGCGCCCTTACATAAATAAATGGATATTACATCTAGAATGGAGATTTAAAAGTTAAATAGATAGAACTTTAGCTTTGGATGGTCAAAATGGAGGAATTGTTGGTGGAATGTGAACAATGGATTGCAATGATTAGTTTCATTCCTCGGGATATGGATCTTAAGGATTATGCTAAACTTGAAAGAAATGATAGATCTACCATTATACTGTGCCTTTTAGATTCAGTGATCTTGAATGTCTCTAGAAAAGAAATGACTAAGCAGTTGTTGAACAAGATAACTTCTTTGTATCAGATGATGTCACTTGTAAACAAACTTTTCCTATGAAAGATATATTATTTGAGAATGGGAGATTAGGATTCAATAACTGAGCTCTTGAATGCATTTAACACCATTTACATTTAGTTAGCTCTATTGGTGACAAAATGAATGAGGAATATCATTGCGTAACCTTACTTTGTTCCTTGCTAGATTCATGGGATTACATTGTGATGGTGATTAGTCCCACCACTTCGAAGTTGAGGTTTGAGGAAATGATTATAGCCTTTCTATCTAAATTTAAGAGAAATAAATTCTACTAAAGATTCTTTGACCATTAGAAGTCATTTGAAGGATAAAGACAAGAAAAAGAAGAGAGACAAAAGATCCAAATCAAAGGGGAGATCTAAGTCTCCTTGAAAGTTGAAGGTTAAATGATGGGACCATGGTGAGACTGGTTACATAAAGAATAACTACCAAGAGAAGCAGTCTAGAAAGGAATACGATGATGATTCAAATTTGAAGACATCTAATGATAAAGAAATAAATGTGTTTCTAGCATATTTTGTGATGCATGCATGTGAAGATACATGGTTGATTAACTTTGGAACATAATTCCACATGAATCCCCATAGGGAGTGGTTTTTTGTTTATGAGAGATATTATGGTGGAAAGGACTTCTTGGGAGAAAATACATTTCACAAGATCAATGGTCTAGGGACTTCAAGCTAGTGTTCAATAATAGGAGGACCAAGTCTCTTTCCAATTTGTTGCACATTCCTAGTTTGGTGAGGAACCTATTATCTATAAGTAAAATGAATGATTTTGGTGTACATGTAATTTTTAGTAAGGATGGACATAAAATTATTAGGGGAGCCATGGTATTGGCTAAGAAATTATTTACTAATTCTTTTTAGAATTGATGCTAATAATGTAATAGTTTTGAGGCTCCTAATTTTGAGAACTCAAAACTACATACTAAAATGAGAATGCTATGGCATGAATGCATGGACCACATTGGTGAGAAAGGCCTTAAGGCCTTTAAATCTAAGGGTATGGATGCAAATCTTGTTTATTTCTCTTTGGATTTTGATTTATGTGAACATTATATATATGGGAAACAAAATCGTGATAAGTTTTATTTTAGCTTTAGTTGATCAGATGGTATTCTATGTTTAATTTATAATGATTTGTTTGGTCCTAATAATGTACCCTCATTAGAAAAATCCCTTTATTATGTATTATTTATAGATGATATCTTTAGAAAAATGTGGATGTTCTTTCTTAGAGAGAAATACAAGGTCTTTAGACAGTTCAAAAAGTTTTAAAGGCTCCTGTTGAGATCAAGTAGAGAAGAAGATCAAGGTTGTTTTGCAAGGTTTTAGATTTCATAAGGTCAATGGGATTGTAAGACAAAAGACAACTCCATACAACCCAAAGTAAAATAAAGTTGAAGAAATACTGAGCATAATGCAAATGGAGAAATATAGGAGTATGCTCAATAGTTCTATTTTGTATTAGAAGTTATGGGTAGAAGTAGCCAATATAGTGTATTACCTTATCAATGGATCTCCTACATCATCTCTTGTTAATAAAAACCTCATGGATGTTTAGATAGGAAGAAAAACCTCTCTATAACATCTTTGGATTTTCAATGGCAAGGCATATGTACATGTTCTAAAAGAGAAGAGGTCTATGTTGGGCTTCAAAGAAAAGAAGTGTTTCTTAATTATAAGGTACATTGGTAGAGTTAAGGGACACAAGCTTTGGAATCTTGAGATAAGGAAGATAATGTATAGTCACAATGTGATCTTTAGAGAGATCAAACCTTCTCTTAATTTTACACATCCTAGAGATGAGTCCTAGTGGTGTAGCTTGTGTCGAAGATCCAGAAGATTATACTTAAGATTGAACCATAGGTTTAGGATGGAATTGATGAGGAGGTTTATTTAGAGAGTGACTCAAAGGATGATTTAGAGGAGGAAGACCAACACCATACCCCAATAGTCAAAAGGTCCACTTGATAAAGAAGACAACCTAAGAGGTATAACCCACCTAATTTTTGTTATATTTTTGCTTTGTCTACTAATGATGATGAGCCTAGAACTCTAGAGGAGGAAAATGATTCAAAAGATAGAATGTCCTATAAGAAATCCATGAACAAGGTATGGTAGCCTTAGAGAAGAACACAACTTGGGGATTTAGTTAAGTCACTAAAAGGTAGGAAACCTATTGGTTGTAGATGGGTTTTTAAGAAGAGGTTTAGTTCTAAAGGTAGTGTTGAGAAGTATAAGGAAAAAATAGTGACCAAGGGTTATTTTCAAGTTTAATGAATAGATTTTTGTGATATTTTCTTTCCCATTTTAAATCTTTCATCCATTATATTTTGTTATCTATTATTGTTGCATTTTACCAAGTAAGGTTGACCAAATGGACATTAAGACAATGTTTTTGCATGGGGTTCATTGGAGGAAATCTACATGATATAGCCAGAGCACTTCATGGTAGCTTAGGTCAAGGAGGATTTCTTTGTTAGTTGAAGAAGTTTCTTTCTAGTTTGAAATAGCCCCATAGGACATGTTATAAGAAATCTAATTTTGTTGGGAAAAAGAGTTCATTTCTACTATTAAACCTAAGAGGAAAGTTGTGTAGATTATAGATCTATTAAAATTTCATTTGTATAACAAGTTTAAAAACCTACTTTTAGATAAAAATAGAAAGATAAAAATGAATAGAAGGAGAAGAAAGATCATATACCAAGAGAGAAGCAACACAAATATATGTGGGGAAAACCCTTTTGGGTAAAAAACTCCACCCTCCAAACATAGTGAATCCCTTGTATTATTCAACAAATAAACATTTTTAATATAAATATATGTTCTAATATGGAGGTCAATACTGATCTCTAACACATATTCTTTAGCCTAGATAACTCAACATACAATATCATCATGCTTGGAAACTTGTTACATCTCACACGTGCAACCATATATTCATAACCATATTACATATTACAATGAAGAACAAATACTAACAATACTATACCATCTCTCACCCATGGTGGAATCTCAACATCATTATGGTTAAGTAACCTTGCTCCAACTTGCACCAGACATTCTCCATCTCAAACCCTCAACATATAGACTTAAGAAGCCCTAGAAAACCACTCTAAAACAATACCATGGACACAAAATGGTCCCAAAATACCATGGAAAGAATTCTCATGACCCTCACACATGTGGAGACCCCCAAAATCATAACTCCTCTTGCACTTCTTACACACCTTATGCATCATATAATCTATCATAACCAATATGCCAAGTGTTTAGAAAGTGTTATAGCCTCCTCTCATGGAATACATGTCCCATTCTAAGAGGATGTTGACATTAAATAATATTACTATATTTATGTTTTGCCTAGGTTCCACAACATCAAATGTTATAACCATTACCAATTAAACATTACAACTTAATAACCTAGGACTTTGCAAGGTGAATATCACACCTTAGTTCTATTAAATTCATATATTTTGAACTTAGGATTCGCTAGAGCTATTAAATCTGGACATTATGTTTATTATAAGCAAATAGGTGATCAGTTAATTGTTATCATTTTATATTTCAAAGAAATGATGTTAATTAGCAATAGTAAGGATATGATTATGGTTATTAAATATCTACTTTCGTTATAGTTTTATATGAAGGATTTAGGGTTGCTAGGTTTATCTTAGTGATGGATATTAGGAGACGTAGAGATAAAAAAAAACTCTGGTTAAGTGAAAGGAAGTATGTTGACTCTATTTTGTAAAGATTTAGGATTCATGATGGAAAACCAATGAGTGTTATGGAACCAAAGTTATTAATGAAACAATTTCTAGAGATACTAGAGGAGATAGAGGACATGAACCATGTTCCATATATGAGTGTTGTTGGTAGCTTGATGTATGTGATGATCTGCACCAGACTAGATTTTGGCCACACATTAAGAGTCGAGCAAATATATGTCCGATCTAAGAAGAGTGTTAAACTACAATTAAGAGGATTTTTAGATATCTTCATGGCATTTTAGAATATTCTATTTGCTACTAGGGATGACTTGATTTGAGTAAGGTAGTGGATATATAGGGATTTATGGATGCAAATTGGGTAGGTGATGTTAACAAGAAGTGGTCTACCAATGGTTTTGCAACTCATTGTTAGTGTTTTCTTCCTTTCACATTATGTATTGTGAAATACATCACTAAATTCTAGGACATACATCTTTCACTAAAAAGGGCATGCATTTTTCATCTCATAGTGTATTGAAGTCATTTTTTGTTGGAAAGATAAAGATAATATCTAAAAAATAATTTCCAATGTCTTCATAGTTGGCCTTCAACTATGTTTAAAATTGTTATAGATTTTCAATAATATTTTTACCCATCTTTCAATTACAATATTTAGTGATATATCCATCAAGGATTCTCTTCATTAAAATCTAAGTTCTTCAGTTGACCCTTTTTCTTCACCCTTGTATATCACTAAATTACTTCCAAAATTTAATCTTACTTTGAGTAATTATCATACTTTGAAATTTCATATTTTTTTAGATTTAAGCATCTTTTGAATATAGTTATAAATAGAAAATATAGGCCTCGTCCACTTGATTTAAAGTAGGGTGCATAAAGTTAGATCACTTTATTGGAAGAAGCCTTCAACCTCATAGGTATGTTTGTCACCTGAATTACATGTTCACATTAATTCTTGTACTACAACATTTGAGGCTTTAGAAAAACTAAACATTGTGTACACTGATGCTAATGAAGCTAGAAAAATTTAGATTCAAGATCAATTAGAGAATTTAAAGTATAATTATTTTAAATCTATGGATGAGTTCTTGTTAGTTTTAATTCTCTTTATAATCAATTAGTAAGTTTAAGAAATAAATTTGAACCTCTAATATTGATTCATATGATTCTTAAAAAGTGTCTTCCAAAGAATTATCATTTGAATTTTCTTACAATTTACTTCACCAAGAAGAAGAAAAACTCATTTAGTATGGTGTCTTAAAAGTGGAGAGCATGTTTTTATTTCTAAATATTAGTCAAAGGATCAAAATAGGCATAATTATAATCGACCTAAGACATCTCATAATAATAGTCAAAGAAAATTCACTTGCAGTAAAATTAAAAGATATTCAAGAAGTGAAGAAAGTGAGTCACTAGGACTAATTCCAATAACAAAAATGATGGTAATAAGACTAATGCCAATAGAGATAATAATAAATCTCAAGTTAGAAGAGATTTTATGTAACAACCACTATACTTAGCCATTAATCACCCATAAAATACCCCAAAATATGCTCTATTTTTTTCCTTTTAATGAAACATCATAAAAATTTCCAATAACATGTAGTAAGTATAAATAAAATAAACATAACTTGTTTATCCATTCAACTTGACAAGTGAGTGTAATTATATTCAAGACATATAGTAAACCCAAACATATATCTAGAATATTATCATAAACCACGTCTTATACAATTGTGATGAAATTGAAGTAGTAGTAACTATGTCATCCATGAAACATCAATGAAAAGGCATCTAAATATATATATTAAAAATATCCATGACAATCACTAACAAATTATAAAATCAAATCATATATTCCTACAACTCTGGTAAACTTGGTCTAACTATTGTGGCTTAGCTCCATGAGTTTCTCATAGGATTCCTTTTGACTACTATGGTTCAAGACCACAGGCAACCCCAAGATCCCCTCTAATTACTATGGATTAGATCCACTAATTATCTAGCCAAAGACTTGCAAACTAGGTCTTATTTCCCTAAGTTTTCTCACTAAAGAGCCATAATATGTAAATGCACTACTACTAAGGATATTTATATGTTTGAAAAATTATGTTAAGGCCTCTCCTTTTCAAGATAATATATTAGAACTCATTCATATCCTACCTTATGTCTAATTGTAATTCTAATAGGGATACACGAATATGATCGACCCTAGGATCTGTCTAATTTACCAAGTCTCTACTTTTCTTACTAATAGTATATATATTATTCTTTAATAATTAATTCAATGTGCATGTAACTAAATATGATATTCCCTAGCTCAATATTGTCAATAAAACAAAAATAATATGTATAGCAGTTAGATTCCATGATCAATTACTTCAAGTAATCATCATTCACAATAGTGAGACATTCTTCACATGAAATATTCACAAAAACACATAATAAAGTGAATAATAGTTTTAATTTAATCATATCTAGTGTCAAGATGCTAAATTAAGTATAGCCATTTGTTTCACATGGAGAACATAACTAAAATTATATTCCTAAGTTGATTGGTCCAACAATATCACATGGTTTAGTTCCATTTTAAAACATAATTAGACATTAAAGATATTACATCATAATTTATTATCGGTGGCAATCATGTCACCTAATTAATTCCTAAATAAAGACAAAGTTCTTATTTTACATATCAATATCATTCATCTAACTATCTATATATATTAACCTTCAATTAAGAGAAATTATATACACTATCAAATCACTCAATAAACTATACAATTATCCCTCATAATTAGTTGTATGCATGATCAATTAATCTATACATAAGCAATTATCCTATACTTTTTAAGTATTTTATTGTAATTCTATCATTAGATACAAATGCAATAACACTATCAAGGCTGAGCACAAGAGTGTCTTACTACTCTAGTGTCTCATACACTAGTAATGTCTTAAGACCCATTGATTTTTATAAACCTGATTGAAGAAACTTGGATTTTGAACATAATAGTATGGTGCCATGGCAAGCATTAATAAGCTCATACTTGTTTATATGCTAGCAACTAAGACTAGTTATATTCAAGAATCATAGATAGTGCATTGCTCATAAGTGATCAATATAAAGAATACACATTTCAAGATTGATTTGGCCTATAAGCTTTTCAAAGGCCAATTCAATGGTCAAAAATAAATTTGGGCCAATAAAAAAGGCAACTATTTATCAAATTTTAATACCGATGAGATGCAAAATCACTATTGACTATTTGACCATTAAAATATATTATATTTAAACAAAATGGTTTTGAAGGACTATTCTTAAATATCATCCGCTTCAACAGTCAACGGTCAATTTTGGCCAATAAAAATAGGACAAATATTTGCCACTTTTTATTGTGAATGAGGTGTAAAATTGTTATTGACTTTTTGACCATTGAAGTGGATGATATTTAAGTAGAGTGGTTTTGAATAGCTACATATAAAATATATTCTTTTTAACTTCTTTCAATATTTTAAAAAGAAAATGGGTTGTGGGTCTTTTTAAAATGTCACTCAAATCAATAGATTTCTTGATAATTGTAATTTTCAGTTTGGATCTTTTGTCAAATATGCAAGGTGTTAATTGGTGAAGTCCAATAGTCTCTTTGACCTATGTCCCTTCACATTCTACTCTTTTCTCTATTTATTGTTCCTTATGTCTATAAAATGAGACTTCATTTCTCATGAGATAAGACTGATGAAAAACTATTGTAAACGTTGGTGTGAAGATAATAAAACATAGTTTCCCCTACTTTTCCGGTGGACGTAGTTATTAATGGTGAACCACGTAATTCATGTGGTCACTGTGTGATTGTTTAATGTTTGCTCTTTTATTGTTTGTTGTTTTGTTCAATTAATTTAATCTTCAAACTTCTCTTCATACTCAACAAGTGGTATCAGAGCTCAGGCAAAATTGTGAAGAGATGGAGGATGGAGATTGGTTCAGAATTGAAAAGTTCTCAGGCCAGAACTTTAGCATGTGGAAGCTGCAGATGGAAGCCTTGCTAATTCAAAAAGACCTCTCAATTATGTTAGAGGGAAAGTCCAAGAAACCTGCTGATATGACACATGAGGATTGGGACAGATTGGACAAGAAAGTGAAGGCAACCATCATCCTCTCTCTTAACAACAATGTTTTGTTCAATGTTGCAACAAAGAAGAGAACGAAGGGATTATGAGACTGATTGTCAGGTATGTATGAGAGGGCTTCTATTGTTAATAGAGTCTTCTTGATGAAAAAATTGTTCAATCTAAAAATGAAGAAAGGTAGCAATGTTTCCAATCATTTAAATGAGTTTAATATTGTAATCAGCCAATTGATTTATGTTGACATTGATTTTCAAGAAGAAATCAAAGCCTTCTTGCTTTTGTGTTCTCTTCCTAATAGTTGGGAAGGTGTTGTAATGACAATTAGCAATTCAGTATCCAAAAATAAAGGATCTGATGAGAAGGGAAGTGGGTTGAAACTTGATGATGTGGCTGCAATTCTTCTTAGCGAAGACATGAGAAGAAAACATCATAATACTTCATCTAGAGAGGCTTTGATTTTCGGCAATAAGGGGAGATCCCAAGAACGGGGAAGAAATAACAATAGAAGGAGATCTAAATCTTTCAAAAGATCTAAATCAAGGGGTAGAAATTTAGGTTACTGGTTTTGTGGCAAGTAGGGTCACATTAATAAGAATTGTTGGTCATACAAGAAGGTAGAGAGTCAAGAAAAAGAAAAAGAAAATGTGGTTAATGTAGCATATGAAGATGATGCTGGTGCAAAATTTTGTCTACAAGTGAAACTATAGTTGATGCATGGGTGTTGGATTCTGGTGCTTCTTTTCATGCCACTCCATGCCAGGAAATTTTCAAAAATTGTCAAGAAGGCAAACTTGGTAAGGTCTACCTTGGTGACAATGAACCATGTGACATTGTGGGTAAAGGAGATGTGATGTTAAAATTAAAAAATAGAAATAATTGGTTTTTGCGGGATGTGAGACATGTTCCTCAACTCAAGAGGAATCTGATTTCTGTGAGACAACTAGGTGCTCAAGGATGTAGCATCACTTTTGAGTCAAACACTTGGAAGGTGACCAAAGGAGCCTTGGTAATTGTAAGATGCAGCAAATTGGGCACTTTGTATGTGCTAGAGAGTCATGTTGAAGTGGGAGTTGTGATGGCAGTTGTGGACAACGTGACGGAGATTTGGCACAAGAGGCTCAGACATATGAGCAAGAAGGGCATTGAGATTTTGCATAAACAGGATCAACTTCCAAGTCTGAAATCTATTGATTTGGATTTGTGTGAGCATTGTATTTATGACAAACAAAGGAGGAACAACTTCACCATGGGACATGACAAGATATCAACACTGTTGGAGCTAGTGCATTCAGATGTCTTCGGTCCTATAGAGGTAACTTCTATTGGTGGCTCTAATTACTTTGTTGTTACTTTCTTAGATGATTGCACTAGAAAAGTTTGGGTGTATATGCTGAAACACAAATCTGAAGTATTTGGCATGTTCAAGAATTTTAAAGCATTAGTTGAAAATCAGACCGAGCATAAGATTAAATGCTTTAAAACGGATAATGGTGGGAAATTTTGTTCCATAAAGTTTAATAACTTTTGTGCAGATAATGGTATACAACAGATACAAATTATCCCTTTCACCCCTCAAGAGAATGGTGCAGCTGAGAGGTTGAATTGAATAATCTTGGAGAGAGCTCGCAACATGATCTCTAATGCAGGTTTGGGTAAAGAATTTTGGGCAGAGGCAGTTAATACAACTGTGTATTTGTTCAACTGTGGCCCATCATCCCGGTTGGACTTTGAGATTCTAGAGGAGAAGTGGTTGGGAAGAATAATTTGTTACAATCACTTGTGGATGTTTGGATGTGAAGCATTTGTTCACATTCCACAAGATAAAAGAATGAAGTTGGATGTCAAGTCCAAAAGATGCATTTTTGTCAGATATGGCAATGAAAAATATGGTTATCGGCTATGGGATCTTGCTACGAAACAGGTCACTCGCAGCAGGGATGTAATCTTCAATGAGAAAATAATACCTAGTTTGCAAGAACATGGGACACTAGTGAAGGAGTTTGTGCCACTAGATGACATCTCCAATGGAAGTGATGTATTTCATAAACTTTCACAGTTTTCACATCCAAATGTGGTGCCTAATAAAATCTACCTTTTGGTATGGCACAACATACACCATACATGACGTAGTATATTCAGACATGGATATAAATCAAAGAAGTATGACATAGGTTTTACCTCCCTATGCACCATCCAACACTTTAAATCTGCCAATGTAACACTTACATACTTCTGCATAGGTATATCCCTTACAAATCTCTACGCACTCTTTAAACTCAAATCTGTGGTATCCTATTACTTCCACGCAGCTACCTTTGCAAGAGCTAGATATAAGTCCACATCTTTTTCATAGATAAGGCACTTCAAATTTGAATGCGCCAAGTTTGGCGCTGGACTCATATTTGAGTGCGCTAAGTTTGGCGTAGCAGAGTCAATTGAATGTGCCAGCATTGGCGCAACAATATCAAGAGCATACAGATATAAATATGTTGCCTCTTTTGAATTCACAACCCAATGATGAACATGGCATTTGTCATCACAACTCAACTCAGGAAAATCAGGAACAAGGTAATTTGCAGGAACAAGTTCCTCAGTTGAGGAGGTCCACTAGGGAACGAAAGCCTTCGTCGAAATATAGAGATTTTATACATCATCTATTGATCTCTGATCAAGCAAAGCCAACAATATTCAGAGATGCATGTAATGATATGAATAGTGAGAAATGGATGGATGCCATGAGGGAAGAAATGGATTCGTTGATGGCAAACCACACATGGGAATTGGTCCATCTTCCACCAAATCGGAGAGCCTTAAAAATATATGGGTTTACAAATTGAAGGAAGAAGATGGTGGTAAAAAACGGTACAGGGCCAGATTAGTCGTCAAAGGATATGACCAAGAGAAGGGTGTGGATTTTAATGAAACTTTTTCACCCATTGTGAAGATGACAACCATCCAGGCAGGTTTTGAAAAAGGACCTGACATGAAAATTTAGTGTGCAGATTGAAGAGAAGCTTGTATGGGCTGAAACAAGCCCCGCGACAATGGCACCTCAAGTTTGATTCCTTTATGGCTGAGCAATAGTTTACTAGGTGTGAATCTGATCTGTGTGTGTATTACAAAGTTTTGGAGAATGGTGAGTTTGTTTTGTTATTGTTGTATGTTGATGATATGCTAGTAACCGACACTAGTATGAATGTTGTTAGCAATCTGAAACAAAAATTGGCTAACAAGTTTGCGATGACGGATTTGGGGGCAGCGAAGAGGATTCTTGGCATGACAATAATCAGGGATAGTGATGGGGAGCGCACAGCGAAAAACACAGATCGGGTCCCTGTTTCCTCTTAATCGACAAGACTTAGCAAATGAATTGCCGATACATTTCCATCAGCCAGACATCCTTCATCAGAATGACTTCCTTAAGTCTTACCGTTGCTCAAACTCTAACTGACAACTAGCGTTAACTTGGGCGAGACTTATTCTCATCGGCTATGACTTTCTTCCTTCTACCGATGCACCAATGGCATTTACCCTCGGCGAGACTTGTTATGTCGATGAACACTCGCAATCTTTGGCTGATGCGCTGATGAACCAACACAGCGATACGTTGTTAGGGTTTTTAACTCACACACAGTTTGATCTACACTCTACGCCTAGCACATAGAGATGCTAGGGCATGCTACTGTGCACACTCCTTAATCTGGAACATCTGCCCTATCGAATAGGAAAACAAAATAGAAAACGAAAACAAATATTTATACAATGAAGCCATTCCACTGATTTCGACAGAAATCTCACCAGTGGAATGCTTCACAATGACATACAACAATAAAATAGAAAGCACAAAGAATGGAAACCTACAGCTAAGTAATATGTAATTACAGGAAAATGAGAATCAAACTGATGGAACAGAACAATTTTTATTTCTTCTTAGAACAATCACAATCAAATTCGATCACACTTCTGCTTCGATCTGATTACAATATATTGATCATTTGGTTCCTTACTCAGGGTATTTATCAACTCGCCTTGAGTAGTACCAAACTGACTCCAAGCGGCTGGGAGACAACCGTCTAAAACAGCCTCCAACTGCCCTATGCCCTATTTTTGGCATTATGCGGTTACGATTTGACAAATGTCCCCTAAGTCACTTGGGACTTACAAAATGAACCTAGATACCACTAAAATAAAAATGCATTGGTCAAATAGACCTTATTACAAAAGCAAACATGATTTTCTAGGTGCTTCTGCACCATACTCCCTAGGTGAAAGTTGTCTCAAGTCATCTTAGAGACTAACTGCTACAAAGCACCACCCTGCGTCTTGATGTCTTCTTCTAGCATCCATGTGGCTTCTAAATCTGGAAGTCCTTGCCATTTGACTAGGTGCTCAAAATAGGTCTGATTTCTGGTCTTCTTTGCTATCCTGCTATCCAAGATACACTGCATCTTCGGTGGTTCCTTAGGTGGTAAATGCTATACCCACTCTGCATTGTCTTGGATAGAATCTGCTGTACCTTCGCCTATATCAGGACTCCTATATAATGTTAGATCAACAACATTGAATATAGGTGAAATAGCAATATCATCAAGGAGTTCAATTTTGTAAGCATTAGGACCATATTTCTCCAGAATTCGACAAGGTGCAATTTTTCGCATCATCAACTTGCTGTGTTTTCCTGTGGGCAGTCTGTTCTTGTTGAGATGAACCATGACCATATCTCCTATTTGGTACTACACATCCCTTCTTCTTTGATCCACTCTAGCCTTAATCTTCTGACTGTTCTGGTGTAGAGTATCTCTGACTTGTTGATGGATCTCTGTCATAGCCTCTGCAAATGTATCAGCATGTCCACTCCTTTTGTCCAACCTTTGAACATCTCTCAATTCAAAAATTCCTCTAGGATGACTACCATAAACAACTTCAAAAGGACTTAGACCTGTACTTCTGTTTGTAGAATCATTATAGGCATACTCTGCTTGTGGGAGTACCACATCCCAACTACTGCCATGTTCTCTTGTCAAACATCTCAGTAGATTGCCTAATGACCTATTGACAACCTCAGTTTGGCCATCAGTCTGAGGATGATAAGCTAAACTAAAAGACAAATTTGTACCCAATCTTTTCCACAAGGTTCTCTAGAAATGTCCCACAAATTTGCTATCTCTGTCAGATACAATACTCAAAGGTAATCCATGAATCCTGACAATTTGTTTAAAGAACAAACCTGCAATGTAACTAGCATCATTGGTGGTCTTACAAGGAATAAAATGCGCCATTTTGCTGAATCTATCTACCACAACAAACACACTGTCATAACCTGTCCTTGTCTTGGGCAATCCCATCACAAAATCCATACTTAAACTTTCCCAAGGTCTATTTGGTATGGGCAAAGGTTGGTACAGTCCTGCATTGGTTGAGACTCCCTTTGCCTTCTGGCAAATCATACAACTCTCAACAAACCTTCTGATATCAGATTGCATCCGTGGCCAAAAGTAAAACCTTCTTACAAGATCTAAAGTCTTATTGAGCCCAAAATGTCCTCCTAAACCACCACTATGCTTTTCCTTCACAATTTTATCCCTCATTGAACACTTAGGGATACATAGTTGACTTCCTTGAAACAAAAGTCCATCCTGCAATGTATAATCTGAAAATTCACTATGGAAAGCATTGGCAAACTCACTGCATACCCTATAAATCTCCTTAAAATCTGGGTCCGCTTCATACAATCCTTTGAGTGACTCAACACCCATACTTTGTAGCTGCACTTCTTGCACTGTCAACACCCTTCTGCTTAGAGCATTAGCAACCTTATTGGTTATTCCTTTCTTATGTTTGATGATGAAGGTGTATGCTTGAAGACTTTCCACCCATTTCAGGTGCCTATGACTAAGCTTTTCCTATCCATTCAAAAAACTGAGAGCATGATTGTCATTGTATACAATAAATTCTTTAGGAAGCAAATAGTGCCTCCATTTTCTTAGAGCTTGTACCATAGCATACAACTCTAAATCATAAGAGGAGTATTTCCTCTTGGCTTCATTTAACTTTTCACTAAAGAAGGCTACTGGTTTGCATTCTTGGTTCAACACTGCTCCTATGGCTAGTCCACTTACATCACATTCAATTGTGAAAACCTTATTGAAATCAGGTAACACTAAAATAGGGAATTTAGCAACTTTCTGTTTCAGACTCTCAAATCTCCTATCTGCTTCTCTTGTCCACAAAAACTTCATCTTACCTCCACCCTTGATGGTCTCCAACATAGGTGCACAGATGTCACTGTAGTTCTTAATGAATTTCTTGTAAAATGTGGCCAACCCATGGAAACTTCGGACCTCTCTTGCTGTCTTGGGTGTAGGCCAATTCAAAATAGCTTCTACCTTGGAAGGATCCATTTTCAAATCACCCTTAGAGATGACAAAACCTAGGTACACCAATTCTTGTTTCGTGAAGTCACACTTTTCCAAGTTTATCAGTAACTTCTTGATCTTGCAGCCTCTTCAAGACTATCTCCAAATGTTTCAAGTGTTCTTCTTTTCTCTTACTAAACACCAAAATATCATCAAGGTAGACTACCACAAATTTTCCTATGAATTCCTGCAACACCTCATTCATCAGCCTCATAAAAGTGCTAGGGGCGTTTGAAATACCAAACGACATCACAAGCCACTCATACAACCCTTCATTGGTTTTAAAAGTTGTCTTCCACTCATCCCCCTCTCTTATCCTTATCTGATGGTACCCACTCTTCAAGTCTATTTTGGAGAATTAAGTAGCCCCTCCCAAACAATCCATTAGATCTTCTATTCTAGGAATAGGAAACCTATACCTGATGGTTATCCTATTTATTGCCCTAGAATCAGTACACAGTCTCCATTTCCCATCCTTCTTTGGGGCTAAAACAGTAGGTACTGTACATGGGCTAAGACTCTTCCTTATCAGCCCTTTGTTTAGGAGTTCTTGAATCTGATTTGCTATCTCTTCATTCTGCTGAGGTGTCATTTTATATGCTGCCTTATTAGGAAGTACTGCTCCTGGTATGAGGTCTATCTGATGGCTAATATCTCTGACTGGTAGTAGGGAATCGGGTATATCTTTTGCAATCACTCCTTTGTAACTCTCAAGCAAATCTCTGACCTCCTTAGGTCCTACTTCTCTCACACTCTTCTTCTTTTCCCCCTTAGGCTTCACAATCAAAGCAAAACCTACTCCATCACCTTCCTTCAATGTATCCATGAATTCTTTTTCTCCTACCAGCATTACACTAGACCCTACATGCTGTGGATCCTCTTCTACCAATGACTGTATCCCTTAAGTCATACCATCCTTTTGGAATGAGTAAGCATTTTTTTCTCCATCATGATGAGCCTTTTTGTCAAACTGCCATGGTCTGCCTAACAAAAGATGGAAAGCATCCATTGGAAGGATGATGAGTACGTGCTGCCCCTTGTTCAACCAACTGACTTTATATGGACTGCTATGGGGTATCTTTTCTAACTTCAACTTATTCACTGCTTCCAAAGATATAATGTTATCAGTAGAACCAGAGTCAATAATGACTTTACAAACCTTACCTTGGATCTTACAATTGATTCTAAACAAAGCCCTTCTTTGTGATGGTTCAACCTGCACTGGTTCCTTGAGCAGCATCCTCTTGAGCATCAGACTTTCTCCCGTTTCTGATGCTAGATTCACTTCAGGAGATGTCACACTCCTTGCATCTTCTTGAATCAAGGTGGTTCTCTTCTCACTACCATGAGAAGTTAAGGCCTTCTTTGGACACTTGTATGCTAGGTGCCCTATCTGATTGCAGTTATAACATCTCATATTGGAGAATTTGGATCCTCTACCTGATCCATTTGTCCCACCTCTTCCATTAGGCCTTCTTCCTCGGTAGCCTCCTCTGCTACTTGAGTCCCCAACTTGTTCTTCTTGGCTAGACTCACCACTAGGCCTCTAGTTAGGACTTCTTCCTCCAAAACTACCTCTGCCTCTGAAATTCCTTCCACCTCTACCTCTATTATTATGCTTACTCTTTCTCTTTATCTCCTCTTCAACCCTTAAGGCCATTTGGAAACACTGGTTCACTGTTTCTAGTGCTAAGATGCTGATCTCATCTTGGATGTTCATCCTTAGGCCATTTAAATACCTGGCCACCTTCTCTGACTCTTCGTCTTGTCTCTTTGACCTGAGACTGAGTTTATGAAACTCTTGTGTGTATGCATTCACATCAAGGTCTCTCTGTCTGAGGTTCTGCAATTTCTTATACATCTGCACATTATAATCCAGGGGTAAGAATTGTGCCTTGATTTTGGTCTTTATCCTTTCCCAGGAGGTTATCATATTCTTCCCCTCCTTGACTCTCTCTCCTTGTTCATAATTCCACCATGCAAGAGCAGATCCCTTCAATCTTGCTTTTGCCAACTTAACCCTCTTATCATCAGGGACTTCTTTGTATTCGAAATGATTGTTCAATGCCTCAATCCAATCAATCACCTCTTCAGTTTCCATACTTCCACTATACATAGGTAACCCATCTATGGTCTCCCTATTGACTTACTGTAATGCATTTAAAAATGCCCTCTTGTCTGCTGGTATCTACTCTATCTTTTTACTGGTTTTAGCAATTTCCATATCGCCTTCATCGTTGTCACTTTCATCTTCCCTATCTTTGCCTTTGGACTGCTTGAACTCTCCCAACTTGGATTCAAGCATCTCCTCAATCATCTTCTTAATGACGTCCTGTGACATACTTTTGGGAGGCATCCTCTCCGCCTCTGTCTCGCTTTCTTTGTCTGACATAAACATTCACAAACAACACCCAAATGCCAACACTCCTACAAATCCTCAATTCGACTTGCAACCCAAATCTTTTTCCAAGCTCTGATACCAATATGATGGGGAGCGCACAACGGAAAACGCAAATTGGGTCCCTATTTCCTCTTAATCGACAAGACTTAGCAAATGAACTGCCGATACATTTCCATCGGCTAGATACCCTTCATCGAAACGACTTCTTTAAGGTTTACCACTACTCAAACTCTCATTAACAACCAGCGTTAACTTGGGCGAGACTTATTCCCATCGACCGTGACTTTCTTCCTTCTACCGATGCACCAATGGCATTTACCCTCGGCGAGACTTGTTCTGTTGATGAACACTCGCAATCTTTGGCCGATGCGCTAATGAACCAACACAACGATACGCTGTTAGGGTTTTTAACTCACACACAGTCTGATCTACACTCTATGCCTAGCACGTAGAGATGCTAGGGCATGCTTCTGTGCACACTCCTCAGTCTGGAACATCTGCCTCGTCGAACAGGAAAATAAAATAGAAAATAAAAACAAATATTTATACAACGAAGCCATTCCACTGATTTCGACAGAAATCTCACCAATGGAATGCTTCACGACGACATACAACAACAAAACAAAAAGCACAGAGAATGAAAACCTACAGCTAAGCAATATGTAATTACAGGAAAATGGGAATCAAACTAACAGAATAGAACAATCTTTATTTTTTCTTAGAACAATCACAATCGCATTCAATCACACTTTTGCTTCGATCTGATTACAATATATTGATCATTTGGTTCCTTACTCAGGGTATTTATCAACTCGCCCTGAGTAGTCCCGAACTGACTCCAAATGGCTAGGAGATCAATCCAAGCGGCTGGGAGACAACCGTCTAAAATAGCCTCCAACTGCCCTACGCCCTATTTTTGGCATTATGCGGTTACGATTTGACAAATGTCCCCTAAGTCACTTGGGACTTACAAAATGAACTTAGATACCACTGAAATGAAAATGCATTGGTTAAATAGACCTTATTACAAAAGAAAACATGATTTTCTAGGTGCTCCTGCACCAGATAGGCAGAAAAAGAAATCAAATTGTCACAAGAAAAATACATTGATAAGGTCTTGGACATGTTTAATATGAAGGGTGCAAAGGATGTAAGCATGCCTTTTGCTGATCATTTCCGGCTATCCTTTAAGATGTGTCTGAAGACACAAGAAGAAAAAGAGTATATGAAATGAATGCCTTACTCATGTGTTGTTGGGAGCCTCATGTATGCGATGGTATGCACACGATCGAACGTTACTCATGCAGTGGGAGTAGTCAGCCGATATATGAGCAATCCAGGTAAGGCTCATTGGGATGTAGTACAGTGGATTATGGGATACCTCAAGGGCACTTCCAATTATGTTTTGAGATTTGGAGGAAAAGATGCACATCTGCAAGGTTATGTTGATTCCGATATGGTTGGTGACTTGGACAAAAGAAGGTCAACTACTGGTTCTGTTTTCACTTTTGTTGGGGCAGCAATCAGTTGGGTTTCTAGATTGCAACAAGGTAAATAAAATGGTTTTGAAGGACTATTCTTAAATATCATCCGCTTCAACAGTCGAAGGTCAATTTTGGCCAATAAAAATATGACAAATATTTGCCACTTTTTATTGTGAATGAGGTGTAAAATTGTTATTGAATGTTTGACCATTAAAGTGGATAATATTTAAGTAGAATGGTTTTGAACAGCCACATATAGACTATATTCTTTTTAACTTCTTTCAATATTTTAAAAAGAAAATGGGTTGTGGGTCTTTTTAAAACTTACACTCAAATCAATAGATTTCTTGGTAATTGTAAGTTTCAGTTTGGATCTTTTGTCAAATATGCAAGATGGGGGGACTAATGGAGTTGGAAAGCTTAATATTAAAAGGAAGAAAGCCATACGACGCCTACAAAACTGAATGACACACAGCTTGACCCACACCCTGCTTATCACATTATCAGATGCTTACTACCCAAACGCCTCTCTCTCCCAATCCAGTTGCAATTATTTGTTTTTCTTGTTAGAATCCTGGGTTAAAAAAAAAATAAAGCATTGGCACAACACTCATCGTTCAGCCTTGTCTTTTTCCAGCATATGAACTGTGATACTTGAATGTAAATCAAGTGGTTTGCAGATTACTATTGCTATGATAATACGATTTCAAGATCTCATACAGTTTCCCCACCTTTTTTAATTATAAAGGAAGCTCTATCATTGTTGTGTTGCAGCTGCAACCAGAAGATTGTGTGTTTTGGTTGGCATTCACAATACAAAATCAATGAAAAATAAGAAGAGATTCCACTTACCTTGGTCCCCTGTCTCTGTCGCCCTCACTTGGTTTCTGTGATCCTTCGATTTGATCCTTTATTAAGGATCTCCTTCTAAAAGACAAGGATCATGTTGATAAAAAATCTCTCCATATCAACATGATAATGGTCACTGATGGCCTCCGTACAAGAGAGGTTTGCTCATTGATTTTAGCAAGGGAAGGGATGGTTTGCATCGACCTCCCTCCTTCACATGTCGGCTCTGCAATCTTGAACCCTTCGTCAATGTTTTCTTATTATTATATTTATATTGATTCAGTTTGCATGTGCTTCTGTTTGCAGATTATTAAATCGAGATATATATAATTTACATTTGTAGGCATAAAATGTAATAACTTTTAAAGAATTTATCAATGTGTGTATATGTATATGTATATATACATACATGTAATATATGTACAATATATACACATATATTGTATATAGATGTATATGTACATATATACATATGTATAAAACACTCTATTTAAATATCATCCATTTCAATGATCAAACAATGAATAACAATTTTACACCTCATATACATATATACAGTATGTGTACATATTTTGTAATATTTACACATATACATACATATATATGTGTGTGTGTATACATATATACACATATATATGTATGTATTTATGTGTATATATACACACATATATGTATGTAGATATACACATACATATTACAAATATGTATGGACATATGTATGTATATAATTTATTTTTGTATGTATAAAATGTAATAACTCTTAGAGAAAATATTAAAATTATATAAAAACTTTATATATAAGTATATGTGTATTTAGTTAAATAATTAATTATTAACCAAAATCAATTAACTATATATTGTCATAAGTATGAGAGCCATTACATTTTTTGTGTTCTTTTAATGTAACTAAACCACTTGAGTGGATTATAGACTATAGTGCTCAAGGCCTAAATTTGACAGTCAACCCTGCCTATCAAGCAATTTTTTCATGACAAATATCTGTTCAAACTTGTCCTTCAAATACTTAGGCATATTTTACTATAAACAAAATTATCAATAAACTAAATACATATATCACAATAATTCTATAGAAATTTTGACGTTCTATCCGAAATCTACCCTTTCATGTAATACAATCTTCCTAAAATTTTGATTGTATTTTACGGAAAAATAGTTAAATACGTCCATACAGCCATCAAATTTAGGCCCTGAAATATTAGTTCTTCTTAATGTATGACATCCAAGAAAGCAGTGTTTGAATGAAACAAACATTTCCCTTCAACTTACAAATAATAATTGTAAGGTTGAAGCAAGAGGTGTTATGAATGCTCCTAATAAAAAATTATATGATCTTTTGTTTGTCCCTCATCTTAAAGTTAATTTAGTTTTTCTTGCGAAAATATGTCAAAATTCTAAAGTAAAATTTTATAAGGATTTTTACTATATCAAATATCATCAACAATATTTAAAAGTTATTGGTAGTGCTAAATTAGATGAGGATAACTTATTCAAATTTTATGATTTTAACTCATATAATGCTAGTTCTTCCTTGATTTCTATTGTTGACTCTAGAATTTGACATGAAATATTACAACATAATTACTTCAACGAAATATAATATTTATTTGATGCATAAACTTAGTTTGGTAGAAGCTTTACCAAATACAATACCTTCTAAATTTAATTAGATTGAATGTGTGGTAGGGAAAATCCATAGGGAAACATTTCCCATGTGGTTAACTAAAAAATTGAGCTTCATACATAGTGACCTATTGAGATCCATGGAAAATCCATCCATTAATGGAGATAATTATGCACTTACTTCTGTTATGAGTATTCTAAATGTTTTTTGATCTATTTTTTGAAAAGTAAAGATAAAGTTCTAGAATAGTTCATTGATTTTCATGTTTTTATTGAAAGACAATTTGGATCCCAACTTTAAATTTTTAGAACTAATAAAGGAGCTAAATATGTTAACAATGCACTTCTTTCTTATTCAAAGACTTGTGCATTAAACATAAAAGAATTATCTTTTATACATTTGAACAAAATGGAGTGCCTAAAAGAAAGAATGGGATAGTTGTAGAAATAGGTAGATTGTGTAATGCTAAAAATATGTCATATAAGTTTTGGGTTGAAGCTATGAATTGTGTTTATTTAATTAATATGACCCCTACCAAAGTTGTAAAGAGTATCACTCCTCAAGAAGCTTGGTTAGGGAGAAAACCTAATGTTAAGTATTTATGTGTTTGGTTCATGTTCCTAGGGAAAAAGAACAATATTGGATCTAAATCTATTCATGTTTTTGTTTTTGTTGGGTATAATGTGTTAGGGTTAGTCGGCAGAAGATATCAATTAAATGCAAATAAAGATTAAACAGAGAAATGGAAATACACAAAAATAATAACAAGAGACAAGTTTTAACGTGGTTCACCCAAACTCGGGTTACATCCACCAAACAGAGAGTCCAATATTATTATCTAGTAAATCAAACCGATTACAATCAGCAATCCCCTACAACTCAATACCGCTGCAAAATGCTACAAATACAATATGTCAAAACCCTAACCCTTAGCCACTTTTATCAAGCCTTTTGTTGGTTACAAAGATAGGGTTTTTTTATGTCGGTCAATGAAAAAATAACTCCCGGTGCCTTTATAAAATAATAAAAAATCGTGTGAGGTTTCGGGGGTGCTGCCCCTCGACCCCACCCTGTATCACGACAAGGAACGCGCTAGGGGCGTTGCCCCTGGACCCTGCAAGGGGCACTGCCCCTTGACCCCGTAGGAATTTGGGGGGAAACCACATCGATAAAAGTGGAGTAAATATAACCTCCGAGTCTGATTAGGCTCCATATAACAACATAATGAACATTCTAAAGCATATAGAGTGTATACTACCCAAACTAACATAGTGCTAAAAGAGATGTATGCATTATTGAGAATGGAGTTCATGATTTTTCTAAAATTGAAGTGATTTATATTGAAGATCATAATCTTAGTGTTAGTTAGCATAATATTGAAATTGATAGTGATAATGTAAGGGATTATAGTGAGAGTGAGAGAGCACATGTTCGCTCTTATAGTAGTAATCATTGACCTTAAACATATAATTCTATGGTTAAATGGGATCAAAATTAAAATTAAAAGGGAAATGAATATTTGAATAAAAATACTTGAACTAAAATTAGAAGATCCAATTATCGCAACTATGCCTTAATGGATAAATTTCTTAAGACTAGTGATGGTCATTCCTATAACCAAACAAAAGGTCAACCCTTTTTGAGAAAAGGTCAAGCTAGAGGAATATAAGTTACTTATGTCTAGTCAAACTTGAGACTTCTTATTGAGAAAAGGTCATGCTAGAGGAATATAAGTTACTTATGCCTAGTTAAAATTGAGACTTAGTTCAATTATCAAAAGGTCAAAATTTAGTTTCTTGCAAATGATTGTTTAAAACTACATTCAATGTTAATAATGAGTTTGATAGATATAAATATATATTACTTGCAAGAGGATTTTGCAAGTAGAAAGCTTAAATTGAATGAAAATCTTGCTCATGTTGCCAAATGCTTAGAATTAAACTTAGGTTAGCCTTAGCTACAAAGATGAAATGGCCTTCCATCAAATGAATGTTAAAAGTGTTGTTTTGCATGGTGACTTAAATAAATAAATTTACATGTCTCAATCCAAAAAATTGTTATGAAAGAAACAAAACGTTTAGTTTACAAATTAAAAAATTATTTATGGATTAAAACAATCTCCTAAGAAATGGTATAGAAATATTTTAATCCTTATTTTTGGGCATGGATTATATTTCAAGAACACTTCTAGTCATATATTATTATTTATGTGGTGAACTTATTGTTACTTCTAGTAAACCTTTCTTGATTATAGATACTAAATCTACGTTATGTCAAAAATTTCAAATGGATGATTTAGGTTTGTTTCATTATTTTTTAGCATGTAAATTTGGTAAGAATCAACAGGGATTTTCATTTCTCAAGATAAGTGTGATAATGATATTTTAGTTAGATTTTATATGGATAATGCTAAACCTAATCTGATGTAACTTTGTATAAACAACTAGTTGGTAGTTTAAATCACTTAACTCATACTATTCCTAATATTGCTTATAGTGTTGTTTTAATATCTAGATTTATTGATGTAGTCGTAGTTGGAGGGTCTAGTGAAAGACCATCAAACCACACAACAATGATAACACTCAACACATTCACACAATAGATTACAAAGATTTATCAATGGGAACAAATTTTATTGCTTCAAAACATAGTTACATCGGAAGCTTCAAGAGCTTCAATAGTATTCATGCATAGGCCTTGGAATTAAAACCTATTTTCTTTGAGGTCTGTAGTTCTATTGCTACTTCCTCTTGTTGCTACCCCCACTCCTATTGACTTATCACTTATTTATAAAAAATGTTGATGTAGTAAGGTAACGGCATTAAAAAATGTAGTACATCACTCTAGGCACATATGGTACTTGGGATAATGGTCCCTCATTAAATGATTTTAGCCTTAAATTTTTAAGAAAAAATTCTCACAAACACCTTAGGAATTAAACTTAAAATAGAGCTTAACTACTAAACATGCAAATATTTCCACATTAAACCTTTAAGGTGAATATTACAAAAAACAATCTATAGAAAATTTAATAGCATTATGATGTGTAAACAACACTTATAAATAGATGAGAAAGAGAGGAGAAGAATAGAAGCAACCACGAGAAGACAAGAGACATAGATATGCCCTGGGAAAATACTTTTGGTAAAAATCCAACCTCCAAAGTATCACACAACTCAATGTATTACCAAATAAACATGGTCATAATACATTCATAGAGATTCTTGATGCAATACTTCAATGAGATCAATACTCCTACTCCTTTGGCAGAAAAATCAGTAGTATAACCCTACAAAATACATTTCTTAATGCCTCCATCTTAAGCCCTCAATATATAGACCCAAGAAGGCATAGGAAATCACCAAAAAACATTACCATGGACCCAAAAAAGGTCTCAAAACACCATGGTTATAATTCTCATGACCCTCACATGTGTGGAGCCATCCCATAATAGAAAATATCTTACCCAAGCATCTTTGACCTCCATTATGCAAGTTGGCATAAGTAACTCCCAAGCACTTGCCCATGAAGCACTAATTACATCCTACACCCACTAATAATGGAAGATTATTCAAGTCCACTATAACCCCCTCATCATTGTCTCATTTTAATAATATTTCCATGTCCCTCTAGAGAATAAAAAAGTAATTACATATGTCCCCACCCTCACATGGGTGTCCCATTTTACCACTCTATGATTCTTCTAGAGATACATGATTAACTATCTATAAACAAAAAGTTACATTAGACCTTAGAATATATAAGGTGAATAGCACACCTAATCCTAACATTCTCCCACTTGACATTCACATTGCAAAAGCATAAGGGGCTCCAACAAAATGAACTAACTACCGAGGGTATTAACATGTTGCACCAACTGACTCCACTATCCTCACAAGCTCATGAAAGCATCTACAACATCCATCAAGTGACCACCATCTTGGCCACAACATTCTCATCCTCCATCATGCCCAATAATAAAAAATGAGAAACTGAAGCCAAAAACATAGTCTATGTAGCATTGTAAATTGTTCTCGCTCACAATTTCATGCGTTATTTGGTACTCACTTTAGTGTCCACTTCCCTAGAGTGCTTTCCAAATGCTGCTTTGACCCTTTATGCTTGTCATATCCAAAAACCATAAAAGTGTTGTAACCTTGGCAATGCTCCAAGTCATCTAAACTTTCTAAGAATTGAAGTTGCATGGAAAAAAGTGCTAGGTGTGGGTGTTTGCGCAACGCGTTGATGTCCTAAAAGTGTATTTCAGTTCATCAACCATTTTAATAATGTGCATTTTTACTTGAGTGACATTTCGAGCTTTTCCTACTATCTATCTGTGCCCAAACAACTCCTTTCCCAAAATTTTGCCTCTTACCTCTTCTATAAAAACCTATCACTTTTCCATTTGAAAGGATCGATCTCGCACACTAGAAAAGGTCTGCCAAAATTACTACTCACTCTGCCAAAGACTTGCAAACATACACTTTCTTAGTCTCAACAATATCTCTACACATCACCAACAATAGTGTCTCTCCTCTCCTAGACATAGAGAAGGTAGATAACACATCTCCACAACTTTCCCAAGATGGGAAGTTGGAAGATCAACCATGAAAACTAGAATTCAAATGTTTGGCATTCCAAATTCTTAACTCACTTCCCATAGAGACACATTCATCGCTTTACTAATATATCATTTACCACTTCACGATGTGTTTGTTGGGGTGAACACATGTTCATTTCTTGTGTAAGTGACAGACTCATCTATTTATCTTTTATAGTTCATTTTTGGGTCTATAACATTCCAAAGATGTTCCATTCCTTTTTTGACCTACACCTATCCTTTCCACATTAACATTATACTAGATCGATGATGAATTCATACTTTATGCATCTCAACAATACTCCAATGAGTTAGTGCCACCAAGACCTAGTTGATCTTGCACACTAAGACCCAAAATTTTAGATCACACCTCTCCAACCAAGAGGATTTTGGTCCCTAGAGATTAGAATCAATGGAAAAGGGTTGAGGAACCATTCATCCCCCTACTTGGTGTCATCTTGCTTTTCCATACAAAAGGAAGAACACCCAAAACTTGGTACACTTTTTCCACATATTGAGTTTTTGTACCCACAACTCCTTACACACATGAAGCTTTTCTTTAGCCCCTTCAACTATACTCTCACATTCTAGAACCACAAATATGCCACTCACATTAACCAAACATCTCCCCTTTGATGAACTAGCTAAAGCAATTTTGGACTTGCCACTATGAGAATTTAAGAAATATTCTTTTCCCTTTAATACCAACCCATTTATTCTTTCTTTATAAATAGATAACATCTCTCTCATACAAGGAGGGACTCCAAAAGATCACACTAGACAAATTTCAATACGAACCACATCAAGGATAGCTTCATCTAAAAAGTCCAAACCAAACCCCAGTTGTAGTTTGCATTGCTTTGTAACCTTCAACTTCACATTATCCTTTAACCAACCCAAGGGCTAAGGATGGGGACAATCTATCACTTTCAAACCTAATTCTTTAATTATCTTGCAAGAAATTAGATTTGCATGAGAGCATGAATCAAACAAAGTATCAAACTTTTTACATTTGGCTTGAAGCTTGATGTGGAATAACTTGGTAAGCTCCTCTTCCTTTGAATTCTTTTCACTCACCAAAACAACTCCCTTATTTGGCATGGCACAATAAATACAATAATCAACATATAAAACACACTTTATCTACATGCCCTTTTCACCAAAACATGTTTCTATATTTCCCTTCTTCAACCAAGAAGGTGTTAATTTGGGATACAAATTCCAACATTTATCATCTTCATTCCCATTTTTATCACAATGAGAACTTAGGATAGAGGAATTTTTGAATTTAGAACTTAGGATAGAGGAATTTGGATTAATTAAATAATTTATGATTATTTAATTATGTAGGACACTTAGAAGAATTTTAATTAAATAAATTGAATTTATTTAATTATGGAACAGTGAATCGCTTAAATAAATTTAGAATATTTATTTAATTGGTAGAAGAATAGAATAAATATTTAGAATATTTATTTAGGATGATTTGTGTCATTTTTAGACGTATACATTTTGCCCCCTTTTGATGCAATGCAGTTTACAGCATTGCTTCAAAGAATAAATAGTCTGACAGTGATATATGCCCCAGTTTGCCCCTGGTACAAGTTTAACGATAGGATGCCCCCTCGGGAGATTGGACGAGAAGAAGGCAGAAGGATTCGGAGACAGACAATCTCACGAAGACGAAGGGGTTAGGATAGGTTGGAGGAAAAGGGATGAAGAAAAGAGTTGAATGATACGCGATGCAAGATGGAATGATGACACACACAAGCAAGCAAGCAAGTATGCACAAATGACACAAGAACAAACAAGGTATTGCCCCTGTCAAGCGGTAAACCAATGATATACTGATAATGATATACGACAGTGTTGTCATGGCGGGGAACGATATATCCCTAGACCAACACGACATGCGTGTTGTCATGGTGGGGAACGATGGATCCCTAGAGCAACATAAAGGATAGTGTCTGGTTTCAAGAAATGAAGCATGTCGTGTAAGACGCGTGTATTGGTTTGATTTTGACAATGCAACATCCTATTTAAGACAATTGATTGATTAACTAATCGAGTTGGTCTACGACCAGACAAGGATCAAGACCACTGATTGTGATTGGATCATTTGTGCAAGATTGACTTGACATGATTGATATGGACTAAGGATGGACCTGCATTTGGATCATTGCGCAAACTGACTGGACAAGGATGAAAGATCTGATGATAGATAGAAATCTGATTGATAGAAGAAAGACTCGATAGAAGGACTCGCAAGCTTTTGTAAACATTGATACTCTGCATTGTTGGATCTTTATTGCATGGGGTATGGTATGGATGTATAAATGGATATAGGATGGATGCTTTGCTATTGGAGTGCTTTATTTCATCACTGGGCATTGTGTTTTTGGTACATTTTCTGAAATGTTGTAAGTGAATACAAGCATCGAGGTATAATTGAACTGAGATGACCTGAGTACCGCTTACATGGATTGTGATTTAACAAGTTAATACAAGCATCTAGTCAAAATTGAATCTAGATGACCTGAGTATTTCTTGCGTTTCAACAAGAAAGGATTGCCCCCGTTCATGTTAGACCTTTGATGTCCTCGATGATCTTTTGCCGATCACGTCCTAAGACAAGGCTTCACATTACTAAAGTTTAATCCACAAATAGCAAATAAAAAAAGTAATCATGCCCCCATCATAGCGTCTCTAGCTTTTGGCATCCTTGAGTAGCATAGAAAGACATGATAACAAAAATCAAGACTCTGTAACTTAACCATGGTTCCAATCCACAAAACATTCTTGCATTTAGATGTGTTTTTCTTGCCATAATTTAGATAGAATCAGTTAGAAGACCTTGGGTATTTGCTTTGCTTTAGATAGGTTAAGATGCTCATAGTCAAGATTTCTGCTTGAAGCACAGGTTCTGCTTGCATTTGCTTGTTTGGTGAGAAGATTGCACAATCTTTATTGGGGAGACGGACCCTAAGGGACTGACCTAGTGCCTCGGGGGCTCATTGCTAAATGGCCTTGCCTACGGGACAACGCAGAGGCAACGTAGTTCGGGGTAAACCCTAATGGACCATGGATGGACTAGAAGAAAGACGACAAGAATGAAGAAAAGAAAAGGGGATGAATGGGACCACAGAAGAAATGGGAGCCTCGGGGGCGCATTAGAATAATGGCCTTGCCTACGTGACGGCGCAGAGGCAACGTAGTTCACAGACTCGGACCATGGACACTGACGAGGGACACTACACTAGGCTCACACGAAGGAGATGATATGGGACAAAACCCTGGTTGACAAGGCCACAAGGAGAGTATTGAGCCATGATAGGTAACTGTCAGGTGTTTATTGTGGGACAGATATGGGTCGAATGGGGCGAATAGAGAAAGAATGGACTCAAGGTGATTGGATTCCCAAAGATGGAGAAGGCGGTTTATCACAAGTAACGCCTATTTACCAGGTTTTCATCACTTGCTTTTATTTGCACGAGAAGCTAGAAAGTAAACATGATGCCTGTTTGCCAGGTTTTCATCATGATACCTATCTAAGGCGCCTGTTTGCCAGGTTTTCACCAAAGGACGAATTTTTTTTTGTTTGTATGCTTTCTATTTTTTTTCCAATTTTTTTTGTATTTTTGTATTTTTGATTTTTTCTGATTTTATTATGCCCCCTTGCACTGGGGTTCCCCTAGGTATAGAACTGACGAAGATGCATGCTGTTGATTGGATCATCAAACAACTCACCCTCTGATGTGGCCAACTGATATGCCCCCGATCCGTAAGCAGCTACAATCACATAGGGCCCAAGCCAGTTAGGCTCGAACTTACCTTTCTTTTCTCTGTCCTGCTGATTGCGAGGGTTCTCTTTTAGAACGAGGTCCCCAACCTTGAAGCATCTTGGTCTAACCTTGTGGTTGTAGCTTCTTGACATCATCTGTTGATAGGCTTTGAGATGGTCAAAAGCTTTCTGGCGCCTTTCCTCTAGCAGCTCTAGTTCCTGTAGCCTAGAGACTCTGTATTCTTCATCTGATATGAGACCTTTCAACAACACCCTAAGGGATGGGAGTTTGACCTCAATAAGAAGGATGGCTTCGGAACCATAGACAAGGGTGTAGGGTGTAGCACCTGTGGGAGTGCGTATACTGGTTCTGTAGGCCCACAGAGCGGGATTGAGTTGGACGTGCCAATCGCGACCAGCTTCATTGACAGTCTTCTTTAGGATTTTCAAAATGGTTTTATTTGATGCCTCCGCTTGGCCGTTACCTTGGGGGTAGTATGGGGTGGAGAAACGATGTTGGATTTTGAAACGCTCACAAAGTTCCTGGACATCCTAATTTTTGAAAGGTCTCCCATTATCCGTTATGATGGATGAAGGGATGTCGTATCGGTAGATAATGTAATTCAGAATGAACGAGGAAATTTGTTTTCCTGTGACGGTGGTTAGTGGAACGGCTTCAATCCACTTTGTGAAGTACTCAGTGGCGGTTATGATGAATTTATGGCTGTTAGAAGAAGGTGGATGAATCTTTCCCACAAGGTCAAGTCCCCACTGGCAAAAGGGCCAGGGTGTCGTTAGAGGTCTCAACTCCTGAGCAGGTGCATGAATCAGGTTCCCATGTATTTGGCACTGTTTGCACTTTATGACGAACTGACAAGAATCCATTTCCATATTGGGCTAGTAATAACCCAAACGCATGAGTTTCTTAGCTAAGGAAGGACCGCTGGAGTGTGTGCCACAGATCCCTTCGTGTATGTCTCGCAAGGCCGTTATGGATTCTTCTTGTTCTAGACAACGGAGTAAAGTACCATCCAGACCACGTCGGTAAAGGGTATTAGCTATGATGGTGTAACGGGAGGCTTGTCGGATGAAAGTTCATTTTTGGTTGGAAGAGAGGTCGGGTGGAAGAATATTGTCCTTGAGGTAAGTGTAGGTCTTACCGTACCAAGGTGAATCAGATCCTACTAGGAGGCAAATGGAATGGGTTTCGAGGAGATCATAAGCCGGTTGCCGAATGGTTTCTACTAAGAACTCATACCGTGACTCGTATTCAGGTATTTCAAGAAGAGAGGCTATGGTAGCCATTGCATCTGCTGCTTTGTTCTCGATCCTGGGTATTTGTTCAAAGGAGATGGTCCCAAAGTGTTCCTTAAGGTCGTCGACCATCCGTTTGTATGGGATGAGCTTCTCATCTTTGGTCTGATACTCGTCGTTGACCTGATTTATGATAAGCTGAGAATCGCTGTAGACACATAGTGCTTGGATTTTCCACTCAGTGGCCATCTTGAGACCAATTACCAAGGCTTCATATTCTGCTATATTGTTAGTGCATGGAAATAACAACCTGTAGGACTTTGGAATTGTGTCACCTTGGGCAGTGATAAACAGGATACCTGCCCCCGATCCATGGTTGGTGTAAGACCCGTCGAAGTAGAGTTTCCAAGGAGATGTTGACAGAGCGAATAAAGACTCATCGGGAAACTCAAACTGCATTGGTGAAGTGTCCTGTAATGGTGCCTCGGCCAGTTGGTCAGCTATGATTTGCCCTTTGATGGATTTTCTGTCCACATATTCTATATCATATTCACTAAGAAGCATAACCCACTTTGCTAATCGACCTGTGAGAGTTGCTTTGCTGAGAAGATACTTTAGTGGGTCAATTTTGGCAATGAGTTTGACAGGATGTGCCAACATGTAGTGTCAGAGTTTTTGTGAAGCAAAAACTACCGCAAGGCATGATCATTCGACCTATGAGTATTGTAACTCGTAGCCCACTAAGGTTCGACTGATGTAGTATACAGCTCTTTCCTTGTTCTCATAGTCTTGCTGCGCTAGGAGAGCCCCAAGAGCAGTAGGTGTAGCAGAAATGTAGAGAATCAAAGGTTTTCCTTGGATCGGAGGCATGAGTATAGGAGGGTTCATAAGGTACTCCTTTAGCTTGTTGAATGCCTCTTCGCACCGCTCATCCCATTTAAATGGAATATTCTTATGTAGGAGGTGACTGAAAGGTTGGCACTTGTCTGCCAACTGTGAGATGAACCTTCGGATGGCCTACAGCTTGCCCTGTAAAGATCTCAACTATGTTAGAGTCTTGGGCGGTGGCATGTCCATTATTGCTTTGACCTTGGCCGGGTCTACCTCTATGTCGTTTGCTGACACGATGAAGCCTAGCAGCTTGCCCGATGTTACCCCAAACACACACTTCTTCGGGTTCAATTTAACTTGGAATTGATCCAACCATTGGAAGACTTTCTCTAGGATATCCAGGTGTGAGTCCCTCGTGAGAGATTTTGCTAAGATATCGTCAACATAATCCTCCATGGTCACATGCATCATGTCATGGAATATGGTTGTCATGGCCCGCTGATATGTAGCACCTGCGTTTTTCAGCCTGAACGGCATGACATTCCAGCAAAAGGTACCCCATGGACAAGTGAAAGCTATTTTGTGCTGATCCTCTGGTGCTATTTTGATCTGGTTGTACCCTGAGAATCCATCCATGAGTGACAACATTGTATGTCCTGCCGTGAGGTCGACTATGATATCGATGTTAGGCAATGGAAAGTCATCCTTGCGGCATGCTTTGTTTAAGTCTCTAAAATCGTTGCATAGTCGAACCCTGCCATCTGGTTTAGACACTGGCACGATGTTTGATATCCATTTGGGGTAATCTATGGCCCTGATGAACCCCACATCTAGCAATTTCTTGAGTTCTTCCTTGACCAAAAGGGCTATATGGGGATGCATCTTTCTCAGTTTTTGTTTTACGGGCTTCACCCCTGGATCCAATGGTAGATGATGCAGAATCAAGTTAGGGTCTAGACCTGGCATGTCAGCATATGACCAAGCAAAGCTGCCTCTCTTCTTCTTAAAGAATGGTACAAACCTGGTTTTCTCAGGTGGTGTGAGAGATTTTGCGAAGTGGATAATCTTGGGCTGCTCTTCGGTGCCGATATTCACTAGCTCTGTTGGTTCCACCACAATCTGTGACCGCTCCTGGTATATATCACTAGGGAGGGTGTCAAGCATTCCATCGTCAGGTGCCACAGTTGGGTTTTCACCTTCGGATATGTCCTTTCTTTTTATTGTTTTATGATCTGACACTGTCGCGCGGCGGTTTTCACCGTCAGATCCATTTTTGATTTTAATATTTTTGCGACTAGAAGGCTTGGCACCCTCCCCAAAGTAAGCCACAGTATTGAGTTCGATAGCGAAACCAGCTTTATGATCTCCTCTTGGTAAGTGATCCCTAAGTTCCATATAGTCAATGTAAGCATCATCATTCTGGAACATGTCTAATTGAGGGGTTCCTTGCAGATCCCAGTCGATAAGCTCAGGGTGTAAGAGGGGAAGGGAGTCGGATGAGAGATCTGATTCGTTAATGTTGTGAATGGAAATATTATGGGCACTGGTGGGGATAGTGTTCTGGGTGGTACTCTCCTCCAGGTTGTTTATTGCAATGGAATCGAAACTTTCCTCGAAAGCCATAACCTCAGGGAGGGGCAAATCAGACTCCAGTGGTATGTCCCGTTGCGTCTGTCCCTCATGGTAGGGGCTGAGAGTTTGGATGGTGTCAATCTCCTTGTCATCGTAGGAGTGCTCTATCAGCTCGTCCCACTCATACTCATTCGAATTATCTGAATCTGTGTCTCTATCCACTTGGAGCGTTTGAATTGTCTCCACAAGGCAGGCATTTTCCTTGGCTTTACCTTTACCTTTGTACCCTAGGCCAGTTGTGTTTCTAGCCGAAGAGGATGAAGAAGGTTGTATGGGTTCAACGATTCCTTCTTTTCTGAGGCCTATGGGGCCTTGTCCCTCATATCCCATCCTATGCAAAATGGTTTCACCCCGTCCATAGAGTTCTGTAGGGAGTCTAGGCGGCTCTTGGGGTGTGTTTTCCTCTTCAGCATAAAGCCATTGCAGGAGATCTCGCTCCTCTGTCTCATCAGATAAGGTCCCCCATTTTACAAAGGGATTTGCGGGAGTTGTAGGAGGAGCAGATGGCTTTGGAAAATGCCTAGGTTGATGCTTGGGTTTGCCAAAGGAGTGAGGGGACAAAGGCATGGTGGCAAGGTTGAGGTTGTGCTCAATGGAGTACTCCCCCACGCCATTTTCTTTTATGGTAAGTTTCAGTGGTTTGGGCCTCGAGGAGGAAGCCTCGGCGGTATGGTCTTGTTGCGGAGTAGGGGAAATGTAGGCTCTGTTGTTAGGAATGACACATTCAGATTTTGCTTGGAATGAATTGCAATGTTGGTAGGGGTCGGGGTCGCCTTGTATGGTGACCTGCTTGCCATCGTGTGGGAACTTTATGCATTGATGGTAGGTGGAGGGGATAGCCTTCATGGCGTGGATCCATGGTCTCCCTAGTAGAATATTGTAAGCAAGCTCCCGATCAAGGACTTGGCACACCACATCTTTAATTACCGGTCCCACTTGAATGGGTAGGACAACTGTTCCTTTGGTGGTTCGTTCCTCCTCATCATAGGCTTTGATGGTAATTTTCTGTCTTGGATCAACTGCCTGTTCGGATAACCCCAGTGCAAGGACTAGCTTCAAAGTACAAATATTTAAACCGGCACCCCCATCAATGAGAACCCTCTTGATGCGGTGCTTGTGCACGAATGCGACAATGTGTAGAGGAGTGTTGTGGGGTTGAGATATGGAAAGGTCATCTTGCTCTGTAAACGAGATGGAAGTGGAGGATGTCAAATTACCCACCATGGTTTGAAACTTTTCTTGGGCTAGGTTAGTGGGGACAGTAGTTTCCACTAAGGCTTTCTCAAGAATCTCCTTATGAGAAGGAGATAGACGCAAGAGCTCCAATATAGAAATGTGAGCTGGAGTTTTTTGCAACTGGTCGATGACATTGTATGGGCGGGAGTTGGACGGAGATGGTGACGACCTTGGAGGGGTGGTATTGATCGTGACCTTACCACTGCGGGTAATTATACTACAACCAGTTCTGTTAGGTCCTGGTTGTTGGTTGGGGGATATGACATTGATCTGCGGAATGTGCTCAGAAATGCAGTTAATGGTGTACTCGAATGGAACGCTTGCATAGTTAGCATTACTCGACCCGCTGTTCTGGTTTGGCCTGTTGTGACTGTTGTCGTTATTGGGATTGCCATTAGAGTTGTTGCCGTTGTGACCATTGTTGTTGTTGTGGCCATTGTTGCGATTGTTGTTATATGGCCGGTTGTGGTTTAGAAGAGGATCCCGGTAGGCCACATGAGATTCATTGGAGGTATGCGGTTGGGTCCCTCCCTGATTTTGATCCAGTATATCCTGTATGACATTCTTGAGGCGGATGCAATTATTAGTCGTGTGTCCCCTTCCTCGATGATACTCACAATAATCTGTGTCCTTCCAATAGGGAGGTTTGACAATAGGCTCATAGTCACTTGTTGGCGGTAGAGAAATTTCATTGTTAGCCAACAACTTCCTGAGAGCAGACTCTTGAGATTCCCCCAACGGCGTGAATTTCTCCTTGGATTTGAATTGAACCAAGGTCTAGGTTTTCGAGGGGGTGGCTTGTTGAGTGCACCAGTATTTGCTTCTCCCTTAAGAGTGAATATAGGTTGTTGCTTAGGGGCTGCCGCCTTGGCATCCACGACTCCATCGTCGACCACATTCTTGTTTTTGGTCCAAAACTTTGATTTATCTATTGTGTAATTGGAAGGAGGTGTGTCCTTGTAGAGCTTGAGAGTTCCTTTAGTGATCATAGCTTTTTCAATGAAGAGGCCCATTTCAATGACTTTGGCGAACGAGGTAGGGCATTGTATCTGAATCTGATAGCTAAGATCAGTGTTTAGATTGTGGACAAACATTTCCAATAGCTGCTTCTCAGGCATATCGTAAGAACACTTACTAGCTAGCTGTCTCCATCGTTGTAGGAAGGTGGCGAATGACTCACCACCCTTCTGTTTGGTGTTGCATAGATCTAGCATAGATACCTCGTGTTCTATGTTGTAAGAGAAGTGCGTTATAAATTTATTGACAAGTTCATCAAAAGTTTTGATTCCCCTTGGGAGACGCGAGAACCACTCCATAGCTTGACCACCTAAAGATCGCGGGAATAATCTCATTAAGTAGGTCTCGTTGTGAGCTACTTCTAAGCATGCTGCAGTGAATTCCCTGATATGATCTCTAGGGTCCCCCTTCCCTTTATATTTGTCAAATTTCGGAACTCCGAACTGATAGGGGAATGGTTTCATGATCAAATTTCTGTCAAAGGGGTACGGTGCTATGTCTTCCAAAGAGTAGTTCTTAGAACTTGTACCAGTCTTAAGGTTGGATATCTCGAGCTTTAGACTTTCGATTTGTTGTCTCACGTCTGCCATAGGAGTAGTTGGATCCACGGGTTGCTTTCCTCTCTCATTTGTATGGGGAACCGTGTCATTTGTACCTCTCTCATGCACATGTGGGACTGTGTCATTTGTGCCCCTCTCATGATCATTGTCTGCATTTTCCATGATGGAGCTAATGTCAAAGTCTGCAGGGAGTTTGATTCCGAGACTAGCAAGATGATGGAAATACTTATGGGGATATTCAAGGATCATCTTCTCTACGACACGTTGGAATTTTCTATCTTGCATGTGCGCCACTAATTCTTCATGAGAAATCTCTTCTTCACCATCACGTGGTGGGAGAAGGTGATCAGATGAGTCAGCCATTTCGATTTGTTTGTTGTACTGTGATCGAGTAAGAACCATGCAAGGTGACGCGGGATGGAGGGGGTGAGGACTAGAAATTCTGGCAAGGTGCCGACTGAGACTATTATGAATGGGATACCTTGGATAAGACTTGGACAAAGGATTCTCTCGCTCAATGACTTCAAGTAAGACGGTTGACACAAGACTCTAGCCACTAGCAAGGGTAGTCGATACCAGTCTTACTGTGTAGGGCTTAGTCGTTCAACAAGACTACTAGCAAAGGTACTGTGACCTACTAGGCTTACGTGAATTCACTAATGAAGCAAAAAAGAACTTATGCCGAATTGATATGGGATAGGCTGACTTTGGGACAAGAGTGATTTGGACAAAAGGTGAGTGCGACAATGGACGAAAGAGAAAGAGTTGGGTGAAACAGATGGAGATTGACTGCAAGGTTGATTCCGATCTCGGAAAGTGAAACTAGGCTGAAATGGGTGCTCTGATCAGGTGAAAATTTCTCCTCAAAAATAGGGCAAGTGCTCACTGTCGCGTATGCGCAGAAACAGATGCGCAGCAGAAAAGGACAAATGTGCAGCAAGTCGCAGTAAATGCGCCGGTTTGGTGAATTATATATGCGCAGCAACAGTGCATATATGCGCAGCAAAAAGGTATATGCGTAGTAAGTCGGTATAAAAGCGCAGCAAGTCTCTGTAAATGCGCAGCAGAAATGTGTAAATGCGCAGTTCTGAAGTTTTTGCAAAATTCTCAGTTTTTCTTCTATTTTTGGTATTTTTTTTTTGGCTAGAAAAGGTCTTCCTGATCTGATATTATGAGTTCAATAGCAAGAAAACACAGCAAGCACAAAGAATATTTTGTAGTTTTTCATTGTTTTTGTAATTTTTTTCGACTCTATTTTGGACAAAAGCAAGCACAAAATCCTAGGCAAAAAATGGATTATAAGGGATTTGGGCCACTAAAACAAGAGGTATTTAATTCGGGCAACCGTTCAAGTGGTTACACGTGCGGCGGCGCTACTCTCCGTTATGGAGTCTCCCAGCCTCACAGGGTTGCGCCTGAGAGGGTTTTGGGGGAGGTTGGCCGTCGGTGTAACATAACAGCACGTGTTGCAGAAAGTTTTCACCTCAAGCACAATTTATTTTAAGTGGCTTGGTAGGGCTTGGCGTTAGCCTGTTACCACTCAGGGTCGTTCCCACTTGGACAAGCGTGCATCCAAGGGTAGGCCCCTCCTAAAGGTTAAACAGATAGAATGACAAGTCTGGCACTCTGATCACCCAGAAGAGGGGAGAACATAAGCCTATTGTCATTCGCAAGCACAGAATACACTGATTAATCCACCCTAGTTAAAAGTGAAAAACTAAATGGGCTAATCTACTCAAACAGAACTTTGAAGTGATTCAGCAATATAGTAGTGGTTCAGTTTTAAATCCCAAAAAGCAGTAGTGAGTTCAATTCTTAAACCGCGTAGCACGAGTTTGTTAACTTTGAAATTCAGGTCTCACGATATAGCAATGGTTCATTTTAACTTCAGAAAGCAGTAGTGAGTTCAATTCTTAAACCGCGTAGCACGAGTTTGTTAACTTTGAAATTCAGGTCTCACGATATAGCAATGGTTCATTTTAACTTCGAAATCATTGATGAGTTTAATTTTAACCTTTAGATAGCAATAACTTGGAAGGTGTTTGCAATGCAAGCAAGAAATAAATCCAGTTACTTCCTCCCTAATTAGAACTAAATGAAGATTTGAATGAACATTAATTTTTTACTTTCCCCTTGAAAATGAAATGTGAACTAATTAGATGCAACTACATGGAACTAAACCTGCACCTATCCTACAAAACCGCTCCAGCAAAACACCTGCGAAAGGGTTAGCGTTAGCAACTTCCCCTAGAAAAGTACTAAAACCTCAGCCTGTTATAAATGCGCAGCTTCAGTGATCAGATGCGCAGAAATGATCAACAGAAGCGCAACAATAATGAACGCGCTGCAATATTACACGTATGCGCCGTTAAAAGGAATGAATGTGCAGTATAAATGCATGCGCAGTAATAGTCTTTAAAAGCGCAGCAGGAATGCACAAATGCGCTGGAAAAATAAAAGCGCCGTAACAGTGCACAGAAGCGCAGTGAAAATTCACATATGCGCAGGAAAAGCAAAAGCACTGTAACAGTCTTTATATGCGCAGCAGAAATACACAGATGCGCAGAAACAACAAAAGCACCGTAACAGTGTTTATATGCGCCGTGGAAATGAACAGGTGCGCCGAAGTAATCTGTGCGTGACTCTGAGTGACCTGTACGGAACCTGCCTTCAAAAAAGCTCAGAAACGGTAAAATAAAGGGGCAAACGGCCCCACGGTGGGCGCCAAAAATGTAAGGGTAAAATGGTGATCAATCAAATGAAATAAACATGACCCAAACATCAACAGAATAGTGAAACAAGAAAGATTCAATAAACAAAGCAATGAACAAACACAGTGCAAACCTCTCCCATTTCGAAACTTCTGTTGTTCGCCTATCACAAATCGTCCTTTTGCAGATGAGATGAGCCCTCAGAGAGTGCAATCTTTTTAGCTATTTTAGGAAGTCGATGGTGAATGGCTATGGTGATAAGCAATGAAGATGAGCTCCAATGCAAGTATGTGATCTCAAGCTTGTGGATGACAAAAGGGTGCCAAAGGTGCGCTGGTGATATTTCTGCAGAGTAGCGATGTCAAAAGCCTGGATGATTAGAATGGAAGAATGAAGCTTCATTTATAGACTTGGAAGAATGAGAATCAACGGTTGAGAGAAGATATGAAGATCAATGGCTGAGGATGGTTGAGGAATGTGCAACCAGTAGAAATGTGACAAGTGTCCCAGCTCCATCATGAAAGAGGGGATGTGACAAAGTTGATTGGAGAGTTAACTCCATTGACTGAACAGTTAACAGACTTGATTGATCAGTTAGAAGAGTGGATCATGGGATTGACTGAATTGATTGACCAGTGAACTAGATTGATTGAGGAGTCAACATAATAGATTGACCAGTGAACTCAAATGACCAATCAGTTAACAGATTTGATTGATTAGTTAACTAACTTGATTTGAGAAGAAATAGGCCATGTGGGTGAGAGGAAAATAGGTAATTAAATATTAAATATATTTAATTACATGTGCAACCTGATGAGGTGGAAAAGGTGAGGTGTAAAGGTGAGGTGGATTTTTGAATTTAGAACTTAGGATAGAGGAATTTGGATTAATTAATTAAATTATGTAGGACACTTAGAAGAATTTTAATTAAATAAATTGAATTTATTTAATTATGGAACAGTGAATCAATTAAATAAATTTAGAATATTTATTTAATTGGTAGAAGAATAGAATAAATATTTAGAATATTTATTTAGGATGATTTGTGTCATTTTTAGACGTATACAAGAACAATGAAATTCACTCTTATCTTTGCTCTTTTCTTTTTTGTGGAAGTAAAACTCTTTTTACCTCCGCCTTTAGATTCTTCTTTCTACCATGCTACTACTCACTACCCTTGTTGCAAGCAAAAGTTTTCTTTGTCCAATTTGAGGTAGTGTGCCTAGGTGCATGCCTCATCTATATTTTGGGATTTATACATGAGGACTACCCTTTGTAGATGGTCAAACAAACCTCTCACATACTTGATCAACACCTCATGTTCCATGATCTCCTTTCCAAGATGAACTATTCTTTTTATGACCTCACTCATATATGCTTACATTCTTTACCCTTATTATTGCTTCAAATGATGTCATTACATCACCCTCTATTTTTCATGGCAAATGAAGTAAAATTGTTTTTGTAACAATGACTTGAAGTCTTCCCACTTTGACAGTGGTGTTACTTGCCAAACCTATAATAAGTGCACATATCTCTCATACCATGTAAGAGCATGTCCAAAAAGTTTCCTCACAAAAGAGATATGTTGGTGTGGAGTTAGACGCCATAAACTAAAATATATTTCCATTCAGGATACCCATTGTTCTAACTTCTTTGCACTTATTTCTCCATCGTACAATTGGATGTCTAATTTGGCATTGACTTTGACAGACTTATCAAACTTTGGAGTATCTTCTTTCTCAACACCCATTTTATTGGTTCTACCTTCTCCTAACTTGGCAATGTCCATCTTGGCTATGAAGGCAAGCATTATGCTTTATAGCCTATTAAGTTTTCCTTCAACCATGAATATCTTGGCCATATTTGATTCCAACCTCCAAAATATTTCCTCTTCATCATCATCTCTCTATTCTCATCAACCTCATCCATTTTACCCACTCTCTTGACTCAATTTTGGGATCAGAAGGCACTAAACTCCCTTTTCCACTTGACCTTGTGGATGGGATACACCTACAGTCAAGCAAATAAACAACCAACCTAATGGATTTGATTGCTCTAATACCACTTGATCTATAAATTGAGTAGGATGTTCCACATGCTAAGTCATCAATAAATGGATTATGGTGTTTTAATCTCTTCTACACACTTTAACAAGCATTTCTAACATTTAAAATGGTTTTGAATACTCAAGGACAAGTGTAACAATAAATTATAGATATCTTAACACCTACAAATGCAAAAACAAAGTATAACACAAATTCTCAAACTAAAACAATGCAAATTGACCTAGAGAAAATCTACTTTGCAATGAAAAACTCTAGCCTATAGAGTAAGGAGCAATTACTCCCCATTCCACTATGAAAGAAGTAAGTACAATGACTATAAAAGCCAACTCAAGCTCAATAGACTCTAATAATAACTTAAGAACTTTGAATGTACATCAAACTATAATTCCCTTGTTACAACAGATTTGTAAACATACACTTGCTTAGTCTCAACAATGTCTCTACAAACCACCAACAATAGTGTCTCTCCTCTCCCAAACATATAGAAGGTAGATAACATCTCTCCATGTAGCTTCCCCAATATGAGAAGTTGGAAGTTCAACCATGAAAACTAGAATTAAAAATATTTGGCAATCCAAATGCTAACTCACTACCTACATACAAATACAATCATCATTTTACCAATATTTTTTTTGCCACTTCATGATGTGTTTTCCAATAGTGATTATCTAGTTTGTTGGAGAAAACACATGTTTGCCACCTATGTAAGCAACAAACTCATCAATCTAGTCATTTTGGGTCATTTTTGGGTTTGGAACTTTGAATATTCCAAATATGTCCTGTATCTTCCCTAACTTGCATGAATCCTTTCCATATCCATAATATACAGATGTCTAATGATGAATTCACAATTTGGGTATCTCAACAACACTTTAATGAGATAGTACCACCAAGACCCTATTGGTGTTTCACACATAAGACCTAAATTTTTGGATCATGGAATTGTTGTAAACTATGATTTTGAGCATTATCAAAAGGTGTGTTCTTGTGCAATGATCCACACATGATATAACTTTATGCTTCATTTTGATGCCTCCTCAATGTTGGTTACACGTGGGTAGATTTTACCCAAGGTCTTGAAAGACATAAATTTCATTGTGTCTTGTGTAGTACTTAATCCCACTACTATACTTTGAGAATTTGTGAAGTTCAATTTCTTTGCCATTCCATCTAGTCTCACTTATACAATATTGCACTAATGAATCAATTTTTTACCTTAAAACTATTTTTTAACATGTCATTATCTAACTTGCTCTTGAGATGGTAGTATTCTTTACGTATGACAATGAAACAACCATGTTAGAACATCAACATGACTATATTCTCTCTCTCACCATGCACAACAAGACTCCCACCAATAGAACACTCACTTGGACATCTTAAGTGTTGCAAAAGTGATATTTTTAACATATATGAATAAGTTGATTATGTATTCTACTTTTGGCTATTTAGTTAATCATATAGTGCCTTGGCTTTGATTTTACCTTACAACACCATAATTTTCTAATATTTACTTGCACCTTGAATGATTCTAGGAATTAGAATGAGGTAATAATTGTAATTGAAGCGATGCAAGATAATGGGTTGTCTTGACAACAATCAAGCTAGAATAATTCTCCAAGTACTACTAACATAGTTTGAACATGGTTTCTATAAAATGACTATGGTAATGATCTTTTGAGATTCAAGTGCATTAAAATTATAGATAGTTCGATATAACCTTGAATCATTTGTGTTCTAACCCATTCATTTTCCTTAAGTAATTCTTGATATGGATGATGATGTGTTGTTTGCCACTAGGTTCCAAAGATGGTCCACAATTAAATGACTAAAGTATAAGTCTACTAAATGTTCCATTTTTGTCCTCTAATGCCCATTGGACCTAGCATGAAGATGTGTACCGTGTAGTGAAATTCATAGTAGATTTTAAATTCACAATATCATTTGTAATTGAGAAACAAATCTAATTCAATTATAAAGAAATAATGATTCATTACAAACCACAAATAAAATTCCTATTAGAATTAGAAATACTTCGTAAATCTATTTAACTAAGCTAAAATCAAACATCCAAAACTAAATTATAAAAAAACTATTGAAATAAAATAAAATTAAAAACATTAAAAAATTATATTAAAAAAATTATATCAACTCTATGTTACTATATTCCTCCTACTTAAAAGTCAAGATTTATAAATAAGAAAACAACTCATATAAATTATATAGTAAAGCTAATAGATGAAGTCACCTAAATAAGTAGGTGTTGCTAACCTTAAAAAAACAATATTAATAAATAACAAACCAACTCACATAAATTATATTCTAAAACTAATAGATGAAGTCACCTAAATTTATGTGGAATTATTTAAAAATTTAAAAATTATGTAATTATAATGAAATAAATAAATTATATTTTAAAACTAATAGTTTTATAGATGAAATCACCTAAAATCTATGTGGAATTATTTAAAAATTATGTAATTAAAATGAAATAAAAAAATGGAACACATTTTGTGTTGACTTGTCCACTTCATACTTCATAATACTTCATAATGATTGTAATGAAAAATAAAGTTTTATTAAACAATAATAAAACTTTAAGATTTAGAGTTGGGGCAAATAATTAGTATTGTAATAAATATTGATATTAATGTGATAATTAAATTAATAAAAATAAATGTATTTATTTTTAGATTTGATGAATAAATCATTGTACAAACCTTAAAAATTAATTTGTCATGGTATAAAACTACTAAGTTTTAATAGACCACTACATTAGAATTAAAAAATTAATTAGAAATATGTTATGGAACTTCACATTTATATATAATTTGATTGAAAATCAAGACTAACTAGAATTTGCTCAACTTGTCTTGTTCTATGTCTGAAGAGGGATGGTGTTGAGAGACACCATTTGAGAACTTGCTAGACAAGGGTTATTCTTCTTTGGCCAAGCACTTGAGTGGACTAATTTAATGGTGACAAATATCTAATATAGCAGGTAAGCATATAGTATGCACAAGATGATGATGCAAATTAATAATGTAATTAGGATGCTCTCATATGAATACTATTCGATTAGATAATAATAATTAATTAGGACATGTCCTTAAATACACTACCCTAACATGCGCTTTGAAATAATTTACACTTTAGTTGGTTCATAATGATTAATATGGGAGGGAAACACTGGTCCAATTGAAAATTTAAATTTAAAAGTTTGGATTTCAAATCCATAGGTGCATTAGTGATTTGAGTCAATTTTGATATGAACCAAGGTGATGAATGGTGGAGATGTAAAGTCAAATCTAGATCCTAAGGATAAGTGATGATGGAGACATACTAGAATAAGTTTATTTGTCAAATTTCATATAAAAATATACCAACTTACATAGTAATTAATGTAAAAACATTCTAATCAAAATAAACCCAAAACATTAAAACAAAAATATATGATTTCACCAATACAACAACATACAATTAATCAATTATAAAAATATTATAATCACAAATTAATGTGCAAAATCCTAAATCAAAACAATTAAAGTAAAACTAAAAAATAATCTTAAAACGTAACTATTTTAAATAAATCTCCTATCTAAATAAATGGACTTCCAAAAATCCTCCTACTCTGCTAGGTTCTATACACCACTTTAGCCTACTATAGTGTCATGGAACACACAAAAGTTTTTAATGGAGGCAATTCATGTTATACACGTGAGGGAAGGGGAGATGGGCCTGACCTAAAAAATTCACCGAACCCTATCAACTCCCAATTTAACAATATGTTTTTTCATGATAATAAATTCTTAGATTCCAATTTTCTTGGGCACGAGAGAATATACATGTTAAATATAATTCTCAACCAAGATGACTTGTTCTTAACCATTTGCTTGTTTCTTTTTTAGATTCCAATTTTGGATTTAAAAAAAAAAACAAAAATTAGCCTAAAATTTGTGCTTATGACGGACAAGCTTTATTTAACATGCTAATCTCTACTTAAAAAGGAGGTGACTTAAAAATATAGTTTGACATATTAAGTGGTAACATAAGGTGTTTCTTGCTCAGTACACTATCATTTCAGGTTTATTTTGAGATGCGAAATATACTAAAGATGGAAATATTCTATCTCTCATTGTTTGCCTTCTTTATATAAAGTTAAGATGTAAAACTAAACTAAGAAACATTTATGTCAGAAATATTTTAACCATCTCAATTTAAATGCTTTAAAAACTAAAGATAATTGGTTAACATGGTTTAAAAAACTAAAATTAAGATGTAAAACTGAACTAGGAAACATTTATGTCAGAAACCTTTTAACCATCTCAATTTAAATGCTTTAAAAACTAAAGATAATTGATTAACATACTTTAAAAAACTAACCATAATTTTATTATTAAATGTAAAACTACTCAGAGAAGCTTTAGTCCAAATCATTTGCCTAACCATATCATGTGTCAGTGCTAGGTTGTAAGATTTATGAGATCTTCATAAGTCAGGGATTACATGCACCCATGTATATTTAGCTTACAATATATGTAAGACTATCTGACTTTGTCTCTCTTGCTGCATAAAGAATATGTAACATTGTTATCTTTTCTCCCAGGAATGCCTCCAATGGAAGATAAACAACAAATGCTATCTTGATTAGAAATATGACAAGACTGATGTTATACACTAATACTAAAGCTAAAGATTAGGATCTATGCATATTGAATTAGTTTTTTAACTTATAAAAAAATATCTAGATGGCAAAGGTAGTTATTCTCCCGGTCATCTTTAAAACCTGCAGCTAATATAAATATCTGCCCAAGATATCTTCTTAGATCTCCTACAAATCCTCCCACATAAAGTAAGAAGAGAAAGACAACCATTAATAAGTAAAAAATAATGCAGCCAGGACATTTACAAATGTATTTGGAATGTGGAATCTTGAAGTCTGCAAAGAATCATGTAAAATTTAATTTATAAAATTTACTGTATATGATGATACTGTAGATATATGAGATGAATATGATGATAACTGTCGATATATGAGATGAATATGTATCTTTTATGTGGGCTGTTACTGTTACTTAACAGTATTTTATATTATTGTTTTATGTTGTTTTTGGTGTGAGGTCTGTGTGATAGTATTTCATTGGACTGCAATTCTATGTGATGATTTACCTATTCAGCTGCTTTACTAATTCTTGTTAATACTGCTGTTGTATTATCTGCATTTTTATACTTAATCTATGGTTAAGTTAGAAGTATGTTATAGAACTCTTGATAATAATGAGTAATGATTTTAATGAGGAGTTGTGCTAGTGTTTGTCCCATTTGATATTTCATATCAGGATAAGATATCCACTAATATTTAAAACTTGTAAATTTAAAATTTTATTTGATTTTCTAAAGTAGTTTGAAAATATAATAAATAAAATATACAAAGAGTTTATTTTTAATTTAATATTTTTGTAATGGTGAAATTTGTATGTTCATGTTAATTCTTATTTAGTAATGGGTATTTTGTAATAAGTTTGGTTCATGATTGGATGCCTTTCTCTATCTATTTTATTTTTTATTTGCACCTATTTTATACATTCAACCTTATCTTATCCCTATTTACACAAAACTCAACACATTTGTCATTTTATCCATCCATGTTAGCACTTGTTTCCATACATTTGCTCCTTACTTCGATTTAACCACTTCCCCCTAGTTCACTTTCACACCACTCCCGATTGAACCTAGTTTAATCCCAAGGCATGCCAGATTGAACTTGAAATTCAAATGTTTGAATTCAAATTCTAAAATTCTTGCCTCTTTTCACTAACCATTGTGAGTTGACTTAACACACATTTGTGCAACTTATGCTATGTTTTAGTATTTCAAAACATTCAATGTGCAATAAATTCATATGGACTTTTAATAATATCTTCTCTAACGGTAGAGACAACAAATGCATACTTCACATTTTTCCCACTCATTTTGCATTCGATTTAGTGAACATTCACAATAAGAATGGCTTAGACTAATTACAACCCTCAAAGAAAATAAATCACCCTAATAACACCTCATCCCAACTAGACATGACTCCTCACACTACAAACACCCCAATACACGTTTGCTTTGGACTTCATGTCATTTGAGACAATAGCATATGTGCTTATGTCCCCCTAGATAGATTCACACATAGTAGTGTCCTGTACATTTGAATATACTTTTTCTTGCCTAAATGCCTACCTTTCACCCTAATCCCTAAGCCTAACTCATGCTTTCTTGCCTAAATGCCTACCTTTCACCCTAAACCCTAAGCCTAACTCATGCATAACAATTAGATTACCTGTAATTTTGATTATTTATGCAGGTTAGTAAAAATGGAAAAGATTTGATCATTCCACTCAATCATTCCATCCACTAGCATTTTCAAGCATGTACACATACTTTCCTCTCTAGGACACCCTCCATAGTTGTTGCACACACCTATGTCCATTGTTGCACCAACACCTTAGGGCCACACACCTCTAACTCTTCTAATACTTTATGTTGAAATGTGCTTCCATGGGCTTAACGAAGGCAAGCTTCTAATTATAGGCACCCCTTTTCCCCACTTTTCAAACTTGACAAGTATTGCAATAGGCAAGACAAGTGTTGACAGTCATAGGTTTTTACATCAACAAGTACATACGATGTGATTGTGAGCATACATGACACCATTGTGCCCACATGACACCTCTCCCCTTGTAAGACATGACCGCACTACTGAGACACCTCCACACTTTTTATGCCACTAGTGTGAATTTCAAGATGACGCCGAATGACATTAAGCAAAAGACTACTAGAAACTAATGTCAACCGTTGGAGACATCCACCTACATTCATCTAAACCATCTACTACCTCTACAACATTTGAAACCAAACAAACTTCCTCTAACTCTCTTATTCTATTTCTACTATTAATGCAACCTCAATTCTCACATATTATTTACTTAATTGAATATAAAAAGTATTATTACTATTTTGAGTTTAAAATAAATTATCAAGTAAATAAATACAATTATAATATTAACCATAAGCATTTTATATAAGTCCCCTCTAGACCCAAAATCAGGGCGCCCCACATCGTAGATCCATTTCCATTTCCAGTAGTAAACATGTAATCATATGCTTTGTGGGTCCTCTTATACTGGTGAATCGGTGATGACTAAGGTTATTCTTAGCCTTGCAATCAAGATATAGATGGAAAGGAGTAATATCAGTCACTGTCCAACGTGACCGGGCGATTATAATTATAGAAATACGCAGAATTACAGAGATGTAGTTGCAATTATCAAACTTCCTGATAACACCAGCAAAAGAGAACTTTTCGGTGTCCTCTTATCGATTATCCCGTAAGCTTTTTCTTACATCAATCGTGAAGAAGAAACGTTTTTCTTCCTCCTATTGTTTCGTTTAATCCCAGATTTTTGTGGCAGATATTTTTTTGGGTTTGCGAGGAGAGAGGAATGTGTTTTGATTGTTCAGGCTGATTCACTGTAAGTTTTCTACAGGGCCATCTATGTCTTTTTCCTTTCATTCTACTTTGATTATGCTTCAATCATATATTTTTGGTCGACCAGACGACATTGTTATTCTGTAAATTATTGCTCACATCAAGTCTTTTGCTGTATTAAATATTACCCAGATGAATGTTTTAGTAAATTTTAAGCCCTAATTTGAGTTGTGTGCATCTTTGGTTGCTTTGATGGGAATCAAAGTGAATGTTTACAGGTTTTTTTGTGTTTTCCTTCGATTTTTTGTAGTGGTTGTTGGGGATCAGTTTTAGTTGTGGAGTGAAGGGTAGTTGTTGTTTGATGGAGCCCAATGTGGTGGAGAACAATGAATTTGTGTAGTGATGGGAATTTGTTGAAGTGATGATTCTCATTTGAATTTTACAGGGATATTATGTTCGTTATTTTTGTGGAAATTAGGTGATATACATAATTCAGGAATCCAAATTTTGTCCCGAGAAGGTTTGTATGCCTATGATATCTTGATGTATGATGGTTCAGGAACCCATTTCGTTTTTTGTATTGAACAGTTGCTCTTTTTTTTTGGGTTGGTAAATTCTGGGCAAGGTTGTGGCCTAAATTTAACATAGTGTGGGGTGGGCTTGGAGCACATTTTTAATATGTGTAACTCACCACAATCTTGCCCCATATATTATATTACTGAGGTAGTGAACTGAACCTTGGTCATGCTCTTCCGAGCACACCTCACTACCATTAGACTACAGGTCCTTGGACGAATTTTACTATTTATTTGATTGTAGCCCATGTGGACTTTGAGATTTTCATGGTGGTCCTGTTGGCTTTGAATATTTTGTTTGCCCAGTGAAATCTAGTTGATTTTAGATATCATTATGTTCTTATGTAATTGTTTCAGTGGAGAAATGTCATTTGAGAATTCCTGTAGTTGTGTCAGTATAGAAATCTGCACAACACAGAATTTGAAAGTGATAGTGTTATTTTTCTTGTTTAATCAGGATTTTCCGTGCATCCATCAACCTTGGGGATACAAATGGGGTTCCCATTCCCTGGGTTTGTTGGAAAATGTGCTTAAGAGGGCCCGCTTTATCATGGGGAGTTGTCCCAACAGTTCCTGGGTGGGATTTGAACCCTGGTCTTCAATGTACATCATGGTAATTGGTCTGCCTTACCACTCAGTCATACCTGCTGGGAAATTGATAGTAGTGTTATGTTCAAGGAAGTGTATGGAATCTTAAAAATGGAGAACCCTTTGTAGAAAGAAATTTGAAACTCATGTATATTAAAAGACCTTAAACAGAACCTGCTACAGACTCTGAAAATTCAACTCATTCCATTTTGTAGGCATAACGTGATCATTTTGTATTCAAAGACCTTTAATTAAACTTGGCAGAGACTGACAGTGAAACTCGTGTTCCAGTATGTAGGCATTATAAGATAGAGCAAACCATTCACAGTGATAATTTACCTATAGAATGCCGATTTGATGTTGCATTTGTTGCATTGGAAGCTAGAGTAAAACTGTTAGTGATTGTCATTTGTATCAGTGAAATTCTCTACTGCTTTTTTTTTTTCTGTAATTTTTTTGACTTGTCAATCTTCAGATCTTATGTGAGGGATGGTCAAATTTAGAGATTGATGATCTACTAGTTGCCTATTGATGATCTGCTAGTTGCCAGTATTGAACTATGTAGAATAAAGACAACCCATAACTGTTTAGTATTGAATCATTGATGCATCCCTGGAGAAAAATAAAAATACAGCCTAGGATTAAATTCACATTGCTATTCAGGACCCGTTATTGACACAATGGTTGCTTCCCACAGGCTTTCGATTCCATGTCTCACTCCCACATAAACATGTTTAAAATATTTCCTATCCATATGAATTTGTGATTGCCCTTCGAAAACTGCAAAGCCCAAGCCATTTGAGATGCACCTCTTTGTTTGTTTTTAATTATCTTCTCACATGACAAGTGAAATGGCTTAGAAAAGCCCGTGTAAATTTTTTTGGAAGTGAAGGATAGTGTATATGGTTGCTAGTTTATAGACATCTCAGTCATTTGGAGATAATTGAAATGCAGGCAGGTATATAACTGCTGATCCTTATATTGTTTGATTTGTTCAGGTGGCCCCATCCATGATTGGGCAGTTATTGGATAGCCTCTGCATCTCATTTGTAATTTTGGCTCTCGTGGTTAGTTCAGTCCCTCCCATATGTGCTGGTCACTTCTTTTAGCATAATTTGACAACAGTGTCTTTCATCCGTAGATAGGTGGCAGAGTGCTTCCGCTGCCTCTTTGGAAAGTATAATGCTTACTATTACGGTATTACCATATGGAGAAAGAGTGTTTTGTAGTGTATCTTTGAACTGTATAAATTAATTGTAATTATTGTACTCATTTTGGAAAATGTTCTGCTGTAATTTTATTAATACTCACGTGGAGCATAATATTGGCATTGGAGCCACTAAACCTCTATGAGCTTCTGACCAATCCATGCCATGCCCTCTTCCTTTTTTAGACAAAATAAAAATTCTATTTATCATAATGGGTTACGAACCCTAGCACTTAACAGTCACACCCTAAAAGGCAATTGACACGATGAAGGCTCCACAACACAAACACACAGACACAAGCATCACTTCCCCCAGCCAGGAAAAGCTTCTGAAGCTGATTAGCTTATAACAAGTAACCCCTTAACATGGCACTAAATCTTAAGGTTAATCCTCTTGGGTATTTGCTTCAGGCTAAATATCTTATGGATAATATTCTTCATTGATATTGCTCCTCCAGCATGTTTTTTTTCCCATCTGACATAACCTATCAGCTTGACTAGTAATCCCCAGCTGGATTCCAGATTAGCTTATAACAGGTAACCCCTTAACATGACACTTAATCTTCTTGCTTATTTGCTTCAGGCTAAATATCTTATGGATAATATTCTTGGAGGAAAGCCAAATATTTTGATGTCCTTCCATACCCATCTCTCTGGGCTTCTGTTCTCCTCAGTAACCCAATTACATGCATATGATGTAACTTCATATGCTTAGAAGGGGGTAGTCTTTGATCCATGAGTCCTTCAAAAAATCAGCTTTTTCCCCGTTTCCTCTTTTCCAAAATAATGCCTCCTGAAGAAGGCATCTAACATACCACAAATTGTTCCAGATGGTGGGGACCCTTGGAAGGTTGTATTTGCTAGAATTTAAAAATCCTTTCTGAGAAATTGTTATCCATATATTTCCTGCATTATATCCAACTTCATTCCCTTTCTCATTCCTTTTAGATGTGCCATAGAATTTTCACACTAAGAGCTATGTTCCTTAATTAGTAGGGAGGCAAACCCTATTCCAGGCCCACCAAAGGGAAGTTCTTTTGCTTATTTACCCCTTGTTGAAGGGAACTACACATGATTTTTCCCATCTCCTTCACAATCTTCCTGGGAGCCTGGAACTGATAAACTGCGGTAGATTAATCCACTGATTTCAGTAGCACAAAACTCTTCTGCCTGTGGATACCCAGTTTATTTTTTAATTTGTCATGCAGATTAATAGCATTCATTAAAATGTATTACAAATTTATTCTTTTAAATTTTCCTGATAAATATTGAAAATTTCCAGCATACAATTTCAATATCAGAGGTGCTACCATATATTTCTGAGTATATTAAAATATGGGGCAAACCAATAGTTACATCAGATTCTTTTACTTTGATTGTTCAACTTTTGCTGTTCAGGTTGGCTATCTTCTGTCCTGGGTGCTTAAAGTTAAGACACAAGAACATCTTTGGCACTCAAACATGGGAATATATCTTAGCAGCCCAAAGACAGAAAAGGTGTCAGAAGATGGAGAAAACGATCGGATTAAATATGGTGTGTCAAGTATGCAAGGGTGGCGTGCCAGTATGGAAGATGCGGTGAGGAATAATATCATATATGGTTGTCCATTGGTTTCTGGCTTTTATATGTTAGTTATGTTGCCTTTAGCATGATTTGGCTTTTGCATTTCTATGAACGTCATGAAATTATAAAATAGACAAAGTCATCTTTGAACAAACTAATTTTTCTGTATGGAATAATTTTTAAATGCAAAACTTGTTGATTAGAAATAAAAAATCTCTGATTGAGAGGGTATGGTTTTTTATTAGAACCTTTGTGTTCGGCATTGCAGCTGATTAATTTAAGCTGAAATTCTTTCTTAGGGCTTCACAAATCAATGTAGTGAAATGTATTTGACATGTCTTTCTTCTGTATGTGAAATGTATCTATTTTTCTTCATTTTGAAGTGCACTATTCTTGAATAAAATAGTTTTCAGAATCTGCATGATTAATTAAATATCAGTCAATTCATATGCCATGGCAAGAAATGTTCTTTAGATCTTTAGTTGTTCATCTTGTCCTGATGAATACATCTGTCTTTTTGAACAAATTTGTTAAATGGCGCATTGAAATGCAGTCTGTTCTAGTTGGTCAATGGATAGATACTAGAGCAATAATATCTATCAGTGTTTTGTAAATGATTCATAGATTCCATCGTTGCCCAATGGAGGTGCATTTGGCATTGGTTTGCTGGACAATTTATGTTTTGAAGAGAATCTAAACAGTGTGAAACCTGTTTCTTGTATATTCAGAGAGGTGAATGAGCACCCATTAGTATGGTAGTATAAAAAGTGCATAAATACTAGGGCGTTTGACTGCAGATGGAAGGGAAATAAGTGTTGCATGAAGTTGAAGCCATTGTAGGCCTTGGAAGCCAAAGGAGTTTCTTCCTAACAGGTAAATTGCACCTTTGACTGCAAGTGAAGAATCATTCTTAGCTTCTAGCAAAGCCATGCTAAGCTCAACCAACATCTGACTATTTACAACTTACAAAGAAAATGTTTGCCTACTTAACGTCTTGGAGATGATCAATGTTTCATTGTTTGGAGACACCCAGATGTTAAAACCAACATTCCCATGGCTGCAACTGATGTTTAATCATACTATTTAGTTTACTAGTGATAGCTTTAATGTGGCAATAGTCATACTACGTGCACCAACTGGATGTTTGAAAAATACAATTTACTATGATATACAAGTTCTGTGTTGATCCTCAAACTACCCTCATTTTGTGATATATTATCTTTTAATTTTAGGATTTGAATTTCCATAGCATGTCACTACAAAGCAATTCTGAAATAGAATGTCACGTGAAAAGCATATTATATACATGTGCTCCCTTCTAGAAATGCTAGCAGGCTACAAGCGCCAGCTTTCACATACTTGTAATTAGATGTACCATCGAGTATAGCTTTCTCTGGAAACAGATGGGACACTACAAACTCCAGCATAGGTGTACATTTAGCTGGGTTTTCAGCAGTTATCTAGAATATGCATGGAAAAGGAGACAAATCATGCTGTGGATACTTTTCCCTCTTTTGTAGATACACATATCGACATATCAGATATGGGACGATACAGCTTGGATATGACACAGATATGGTATCTGGACGTATCTGAATACAAGCCCTTATCTGGGCCATATCCAACACATCCAGATATGATATCAGAATATGGTTATTAAGAAATTTTCAAAATATGCAAAAAAAAAGAAACGTCAGTTCTTTCGATATAAAAAATATAATCACAAAAAATATAAATATATTATATTGTTATTGTTTTTCTATTCTGTTCTATAAGATTTATTTTATAACTATAGAATAGAATAGAAAAACAACTATATATATCTAATATATATTACGTTATGTTCTATGGCTCTTGATGTATAAAATTTGTATGTGTTCATAGATGTTGTATGGAACTGTAACTGTGTCAGGATGTATTTAAAAACTCTGTATCCATATCTAATATGGTATCCATTTCCATGCAACACTAAGTAAATCATCTTGTATTATTTTTAGATTCTCCATTTGCAAAAACTTGACAATTTTTGTGAGATCTCGTACTTCTTTTGGTTTCTAATAGTAATAACCATGCAAATATGTAATGCGAGAAGTTGAATGGATACTTTGTTCTTCTAGTACTTTCCAAGCACATAGTTTAACTAACTATGCCAGGTCCAACTTTATTCATCTGGGGTGACCCCCTAAACTGAAAAAGTCTAGAATGCAATTTAGGGGTGAGAGGGAAGATTGTCTAATGACACGAGTATCTTGAACCCCTTGTTAGCATCCAAGAGTAGCGGTTCTTTTGCTAAATATCCAGTTTCTTTTGGATGGTACCTTGCTAAAGTGCTTAATGTATTTTTACTCATTAATATTGGGCTAGGGCTTGCTAAGCACAGAAACATATTAACTCTAGGGGTTGCTTGGAGCCACTCCAAGACCATTGTCCTTAAATGCTCATGTATTAAAATATTTTATATAGTATTTTTCTTTTTTGCATTTCTGTATATAACCATTTCCCTCTGCTTTGCCTGACTTGTATAATGTGCTTTGAATTTCCAAATGCTGACAAATGTTTTCTATGGGACAAGCAGAATTTGTAAAGTTTCCAAAAGTAGGTGGAAGATACATAACAGTCTAATTTTCTCTAAGGCTTCATATACCGAGTAGTTACAGGGGAAGCACAAGAATGATGTTATCTGCTAGATAAATGCTTGCTGTGTTGCAGCGCCCTTTACAAGATTGATAATCTCCATAAAGAGTGGGGGAAAAACACAAAATCTAGCATCTCTCTTAAGTATCCGTAAAAGATGAAATGAACTTTAGGATCTTTCTACAGTATATACCAACTTAAGACTTAAATTTGAAGTTTATTTTGGTTTAATTTATATTTAGACATTGAAAGATAAAAATATAAAATTTATTGTCCATGCATATGCATCCTCTCCTTTCCTTCTTTAATCGTCGCTAATATTTTCAAAAAATTTCTAGATATTAGTATTCAGGGAGTCTCAGTTATATTGGTCTGTTGTGTTTAAATGTGAATTAAGTGTCTTTTCTTGTTAAAGCTCAGGCAGTGCTGCCACTGCTGGTTGATTGCTCACAGTTTAATCACATTAGTTGGGGATCTTCTTAGTGGATGGAAATACACGATTGTTGATCCTTAGTAATATTTTTGATAAATTTTAAATGAATTTGAGATTACTAGGCAGTATGGCATTATGAGTTTTATGTGCTGTTAATCTACTATGTTAGTTTCTTGATGGCTGCCAGATCTTGCTTGAGAAAATAAAATTCTTGTTAGGATTTTCTGTGATTGTTTCTTACTGTAAAATATACATGTACTTATGAGTTCTTCAATAAACTTGAAATTTGTTTGGGATGCCTTTGTGCAGCATGCTGCTGTCCCAGATTTTGACGATGGCATGTCATTCTTTGGTGTTTATGATGGCCATGGAGGTATTCAGTAATGATTTTAACACAATTTGATTCAAATTTGATAAGTCAAATGCAATTTATTATTTGATTTCAAAGATTGCAATCATGTATTTCAATAACAAATCAGGAAATTTACAACAACAAATATACCTTTATAATATGTACCTTTTGTTGAACTTGTAATTTGCTCTTCAATGGAATTCATGCTTGTAATTTTTAGTTACAATGGCATATTGTTGCTGTTTGAACTTAGCAATAGTTCTTTAACATTCCCAAATGCAGGATAACCCAGCAATTGTTTGGCCTGAAACCTAACCTGGTAGCTGATCTTCACTTAATATTTATTCATGCTCACTAAAGATGGCCTACCCATACTGACTCATATACCCTGAGAACAAGAGCATAATCTGGTTAAACATAAACTTAACATTGTCTTTGGGAGTTGGGACTATCTCAGGGTACAGCATTGCCTAGAAATAGCACACAATGGAAAATTTTAGGATTCACCGACACATTTTTATAATTGTCACCATAGTTTAAAAACTTGTTACTTGGCAAAACTCAGCAGACACAAATTTGACTCAGACTCGGCAACTCAGCAAAAACTTGGTAATTTTTCCGAACATAAAAAAACACATTTACAAAAAATCTTAAAAATATGCACAATAAATCATGATAAGTCATAAAACTGATTGTAGAGAACCCATAAGTACTAAGTAATTTTTCTTTCATTCATAATTTCATAGATTAGAAAAAAGTTCAATACACAATTACACATCATTGATCATTCATCATATTTCATAAGTTCATAGTTATTACTTATTACTAATTAGTGTCAAGTTCAACAGTCCTATGTTCATAAATCTCAAACATCATAGTGACCAGAAAAGCAACAAAACACATCAAATTGGCCATAAACTCGTATAGCCTCGGGCTCTACTTTATGAAAACGTGAAACATCTCTTCCACAGATCAGTGCAAGATGATATTTGAAGCAGTTGATGCCTTTGATCTTGTTCCCACAATAATTACACACTTGTCCTGTTTCTTCCTCTAGGGCTCCATGCTTCAAAACAGGGTCTGCAGGTGCCATATCTCCAAAAAAAAAAAACTGAATTTGAAACTTTGCATAAATAAAAAAATAAAATTAAAGATTATAAGATGTAAACCCTAGCAGCTAGCTAGTTGCTAAATAACAGGGAAAAATTAAAATAAGAGAATAATAAAACCCTAGAATGAGAGGGAAAAACAAAACAGAAATCTGAAAATATAAAATGTAGTAGGGAATTGGGGTATTGTTAGGTTACATACCTTGCAAATGCTGCAAAAAGACTTGTTAGTCGTCAAATCAGTCCAAGATCACACAAAATCTGTTGAAATCAATTCCAAATGCACTAAATGTTGTCAATGTGACGAAGCAATGAGAGGTGGAAGAAGAAATTGCGAAAAAATGAAGTGTTTTGATACTTTTCTGGCCATGGAATGTATTTATGCATCACAGGGCAAGTTTTTATCTCGTACTCACAATTTTTAGTGAGTTAACTTGCGAAAAACTTGCTGAGTTTTTATGCACAACTTGCCAGTGAGTAAAATCGTAACTCGCCCAGCTAATTTCTTCTCGAGTACTCGTGAGTTGGCGATGCCAATTATTTAATCTATGATTGTCATCTTTCTTTGATTTCAGATTCTTAAGTTGTAAAGGAAATATTAGGTAAGCTTCATTCATAAGGTATGCCCCTAGGCTTTTTTAGGAGAAATAAGATTCACATAACCATGAAGCTGATGCTTTTTAATTTTGATATGCACCGGAAACTGGCTTTTTATAAAAATATAAGAGGAAAACATAACCAGGTTTTAAGGAGGCAATTGTTCTGGCTCCCGGTGCTCCTTCCTTGAGAAAGGAAATATAACAGGAAAATCTAAATTCTTTCTTAGAAACCTTTTCAAGAAAAATTTCGATCTTTCACCTAGCTCTAAAATGCATAGCCGAATTCAGAACCTGAAAGAGTGGATTTTGATACTTAGGCTCTTTTCATCACCCAAACAAGAACATAGATCAATGGGGAAAGAATGAAAATGACACTTTTCTTGCAGATACAACGTTTGATTAAATATGTTTAAACTCCTTTTAGGCTTTAGCACATGTTCCCAGCTTTGAAAGATGGACAGGCAACCTCCTTGTCTACATTGTCAAGGAAAAACAAAGCCATCAGACAAGGAAACCAGTTTGATCTGATAATTTCAAAAAGCAAAATCCCCATCATGGTGAAGCATATTCCCTCTCAATACAAGGAAGAGGCAGATGTAAATCACTTTTCTGTTATAGTTCTTTCTATACTGGATGACTTATCAAAAAAGGCTAGTGATTTTACATGGTGCTGCTTCAAGGAGCAGATATTGTGAAAATCACTAGGAAGCTTTGCAAAATCAAGAACCCTTCTACAAAGGAGAATTCACATGCAAGTGAAATAGCTAATATTCTATTATGTTACAACATTATACAAAGCTCTTGCATATATAGTCAAGAGTGGAGTCCCAACTAAAAACAAGCACTTTAAGTGAGTCATCATGTCATAAAACCAACACTAAGAGTCAAGCATTGTTTGTCAATTCTCCTAAGGTAAATGAAAGCCTAAACACAAGTCTATATTCAATAACAAAATCAAATCTACTTGCCCTTCTTCAAAATCCACTCTTAAAACCATTGAGCATAAATCAACTTTTAAGTCAAATGAGGCTTTCTCTAGACCTAGAAGAAGTTTAGCGAGCCATGTTCTTTTTGTGGCAAGAATGGTCATATAGAAACTAAATGTTGGAAGAGATTAGAAGCCTTGGAGGAAGCAATGAAACAACTAAGATCACTGTTTCTTCTTCCCCTTAACCTTCGTTTACTTCCAAAGGCAAAGGGAAAGCTCATTCTGCTTGAGCATTGGTTGCATCTTCAGATAGTTGGATTCTAGATTCAAGTGTTTCGCATCATATGACACATTCACCTAAGTCTTTCACTTCTTTCACAGATAGCAGTACTTAACAAATTGTAGTTGGGGGGGATTCCTCACAAATAAATGTTTTGGGCTTTGGAACTGTTGAGTTGCTAGATGGGTGTTTCAATAATTTCCTTTAAGTTCCTAAGATATCTACAAATCTTCTTTCTATGTATTAGATTTGGCATTCTGATGGTGGAAAGACAATTGAGTTTTCTCCTCATGATGTTGTAATTAGAGATTTGCAAAATCCTGAGATAGTCATTGATTTAGGAGTTCTTGATCATGGCTCACACTTGTATAGATTTGATGGGTTTGAGTCCTCTATAGGTTCATCCTTTATTGCTCATGGTGATTCTTTGAGCAAACTATGGCATGAATGTTTTGGGCATTTGAATTACTGGTACTTACAACAGTTGAGCACACAGGATTTAATACTTGGCCTTCCTACGTTGCCTTGCACTGATGGTGTTTGTTGTGGTTGTGTCCTTGACAAACATCATCAAGACCCTTTTCCCAAAGGAGCAGCCCACCATGCTAAAGCTCCTTTAAAGTTGGTTCATATGACCTTAGGTCATTTCCCACTCCTTTGTTTTCAGAAGCCAAGTATTTGCTAACTTTTCATGCCATACATGGGTGCACTTTCTCATGTACAAAAACGAGGTCTTTGCAAAATGTAAGATCTTCAAGGCATTTGTTGAGAAGCAGTCTTCACTTTTGATTAACAAGCTACACAGATAATGGGGGGAGTATGCCAATTTGGTATTTCAGGACTTTTGTATTGAACATAGCACATGTAGTCCCTTACACACCTCAACAAAATGGCATTGTTGAAAGAGAGAACAAAACTTTGAAAGAGATGGCAAGTTATCTAATCCAGTCCAAAAACATGTCACCTGCTTTTTGGGACGAGGCAGTCAATTGTGCCAACCATATTTAGAACCGCATGTCCCACAAGACTGTGTGGAACATGACACTTGAGGAGGCTTGGACCCATGTCAAGCTTGATGTTTCTTCATTTGTAGTTTTTAGTAGTGTGGCTTGGGCATTTATCTCTAATGATAAACACAAAGTCATGGAGATGAAAAACATAGTTCCATGGAGTTTCGGGGACGGGGACGGGGACGGGGACGGGGGGTCTAATTTTGGTGACGGGGGGACGGTAGGGGATGCGTTTCGGGACAGGGGGTCTAATTTTGGGGACGGCGGCGGGGGAGTGGCGTGCTGAAATACATATAGTACTTGAAAAATTAGTTATAAAAAGATGTATAACTGTAGAAGCCTATAAGATGTATACATTAGTTATAAATTAGACATGTATGCAAAATGTGGAAGCATAGACAAGGCACGTGAACTGTTTGACAAAATGCCTCAAAGAAATGTGGTCTCATGGACTGCAATGATTGCAGGATATGCACAAAATGGATTTGTTGAAAAGGCTTTAGAACTTTTAAAGCAAATGCAATTGGCTGGTGTAAAGCCAAATTCCACAACCTTTGCCAGCCCGGCATCCTCCCTGCCTGTGTCAAAATGGGAGCTTTGGAATAGGGTATGGACATCCATCAAAACATAAAGGATAGAGGAATTTTGTCAGATGTTGTAGTTGCAACTGCCCTGTTAGACATGTATGCAAAATGTGGAAGCATAGATAAGGCACGTGAACTGTTTGACAGAATGCCTCAAAGGAATGCAGCGGCAAAACTGGGGGATGGTGGGGACGTTTCCCTGAAGTCTCCCCGTCTCGGAAACGGGGGGACAGCTGTATTTCAGGGGGGGGCGCGTCCCCGTGGAACTATGAAGAAAAGTCAACCTTTTATTTTTGGTGCCTACTGTGAGGATGTGAAAGCTTATCGGTTATTTGATCCAGTTTCACATGATTTTCTGTTTTAGTAGGATATCAAGGTTGACAAGCAGTTCATTCTGACAGAGTCTACATCTACTCTATTCTATTAAGGTAAATACCTCTAGAAGATACTTCCCTATGTGGGAGATGACACATACAGTACTAGAACCTAAGCAAGCTTATCCTAAGTGCATAACAAAACTAGGATAATAAAATAAACTAAAGCATAAATATAATGCACTAACAGATGTTTGAGGCAGAAAGGATAGGTACAAAATCACATGGGTTCCCAGGAGCCCTTTGTATCTCTTACACAAAAAATTCAATCAGATTGAGACATTACATAAACTAAACAACATTTAAGATGACACAGACTATACCCATGAGATAGGGTACGTGTATGGAGCCCTTTGTATCTCTTGCACAAAAATATCAATCTGATGGAGACATTGCAAAAACTAAACAACGTTTAAGATGACACATGGCTTGTGCATATATCCAAAAATCCCTAATCTAAGATCTTTAATCTCTCAAGTTGTATTTGGTGTTTGTTGCAGGCCAAATTGAATTGCTTGATTGATGCAGACAGATATGTAAACATTGTTATGCACTTGAGAGGGTTTCCCAGGCCTTGGGAAATGTATATGCCTGAGTGATGAAGACAGATCTGTAAACAATGTTATGCATTTGAGAGAGTTTCCCAGGCCTTGGGAAACGTATATGGTTGAGATCTATGTTACCAGGTTCGCCCGTTTCTGGGGACATACCCATACCGAACTGGAGTAGGCAGAGTCCCAGGTCTGGTCCCTCCTAGAGTCCTAGGTACGTCTAGGGTTCACCCCCATTATTTTGGATTCGTCTTGGGTATGTCATACACCCAGGATTTGTCCTTGTGGATTCATTCCGGTTATGTCTCAAGATGTATTCAGGATGATCCACAATCCCGGGGATGATCCCTGGGCATATCTAGGGCAAAAACCCAGAAAAAAAGTTCTTTTAAAAAAAACAGAATTTTTGGACCAACTAATTGCAGTTTATTTCTTCTCACAAATGTTTTTTTTTCAATCACAGTTAAGCTCTGTCTAGGCAGGAACTTGTTTTGAACAAATGAATTCTGAGCAATATCTATCACACATTTTTCCACCATACACTCTGAATTTGTATCCTATACATGCTGCTTGAATTGAGCTTTTACAGTTTGCACATTAGGCTCCAGATTCTACCATTCATTCAATGATAATAGCACTTTATACGCACAGTCCAAGGACATCAAGATTTGACAGTATACTTGAATGGCAGCTAAACTTAGGTCTTTATGTGGGAAATACAGCAGCAAACAGAACAGATACTGCTCTACATATGGTTCTTCTTTGGTTTTTTAGTTTTCCTTGATACTATTTCTTATGGGCAGATCACATATCCATCTGTAGTTTCCGAATCCTTTGTAATCACTGGATATGTAGCAGTCTCTATTCATGAAATGTTCATATTTAGTGACTAATAGCTTATTGTAACCTCTGAAGGCAGCAATTTTGCAACAGTATTTCTCTTCAATATATATATTATTTTATGTGTATATATTTATATTAATATATTTTATGTTTCTTATTTATATTTATATAGTAGTATATCTATATTTATATATTTATATAAATGGATATAAAGAATGTTTCTTGTTTTACTAATATATATATATAAAATCCAAACCCGAACTGTCAACATAGCTTGAGATCTTAGATCTTAGAGCAGACTCCACTTCAGCAATATGAGCAGGCATGACCTAGCTCCAAAGTTGGATGGGGCATGATTAGAAACAAATAGTGACAGCCACTTTATTAGACATAAGGTTTAAATGTATAACACAGGATATAAATGTTTATAATGTTGTAATGATGAAATTAGATTGTAATCCGTGAGTGAAAGCAGACATTGTGAAATCTGAATGTTATCAACACGTGAATGCAAACATTGCAGACATTATTGTGGAAGGCAGAGACATTGCTACAAGGAGCAAATGGCAGCAAGGATCAATCAGGGGCATTGTCAACCACAAGTTGCAGTTAAGCGTGCAGTTGATGTCCTTGCAGCGTAGGCCACAGAAATAAAACAACAGATTACTGTGCAGATTGGACACAAGAAATAAAATGAACTAAAAATTGTTGGCAGGGTGCACATGCTGTCAGACCTTGTGTGGATCGTGGTTGGTACAGAATGGTTGAAAGTTGCAGTTTGAACATTGAAAGGGGTAGAGTATTGGAGATAAGTGAGATAAGTTCTGTATGCAAAGTTCTTATATTCGAATATTTCCCGAACTGTAATTTTCTGTATGTAAGGAGATTGTCAGAATTGTTGTATGCATTGTTCTTCTATTTTCCCACAATTGACAATAATCAGTCCTTAAAAACTCCAATAAATCACAGATAACAATTAAAATTTGTTGTTAGTAGTCTGGTTGAAGATTTATTCAGTGAACCTACCAGTAGCTTTTCACACAAGCCACATCTACATAGCAACATTGAGAGTGAACCTACATGAATTAGTTAATTACTTGATGCCACTACTTGCCATCATTTATATAAATTACATCATGTGACAAAATATAGGCATTATAACAAAATATCTCATTTACATTACATAACAAAATATCATGTTTAGGAACACAACATATTTTTCATAAAGATGTTGATTGCAACCAATGAAAGTTCAAAATTCTACACTCTTAACAATTCATTTTTAAAATCTTATACTGTTATACTTAGGTGTCCTTTTGTTGCACAATCACTGCTCAGATTATTTTCCTCAGTGTGTTGCCCTTAACATTCAGAGTTTTTTTATTGTCTTTCTTATGATGTCATTAATAATTTCCACATTTTCTTTTTAAAATCAAGTAACTTTATTGTTCCAGGAAGGATTGAAAAACTTTTTTGAATAATATCATAAACATGAAATTTGCTGACTCTCTTGTCAAAATGATTTTGTTGCGTCTATATATCAAAATTGGTTTGTGTTGATTCTACTTTTATATTATGGTATCGTGGTGGGGCTTCATTTAGATTGCTTTGGAGAAAAAGTTTCTGACATGAGTTATTGTACAGGTAAAGTTGTGTCTAAGTTTTGTGCCAAGTTTCTACATCAAGTTGTGAAAGCTGAAAAGCACAGAAAGGGTGATATATGTGAAAGCCTTCAAGCAGCATTTTTCAGGTCCTTTACTTTTCATCTTTTTACAATGAATGGATAACAGAAGGTTTTTGTAGATTAGAATCTGAGATAGCTTTTCTCATTCATCTCTTCCATTTCTTAATATGTTTGTTATCAGTCTCTGAAGTGCTTAAAATTTGTGATGGTTTGATCATCCAAATTCAAATTTTGTGCAGTGAAGTGTCTATAAATTGAATTTCATTGTTAGTATCTTATAATTGTCTGTTGGACTGTGGTGTAGTGGTTGGAACCTAGGTTAAATCCTCAGCCAGCTTAGAGCCCAACTTGTGTATCTTTGGCTCTTGGAAGTTTGACCTATGCTCCTCCATTATGAAGTTGCAATCCAACCAAGTTCCTGTCCATGATGTTATCAAGGGTGTTTGCCAAACCAAAAAATATATATTTGTTGGGGCATATCTTGTGCATTTCCACTGTATTGAGAGCTTCTATATCCAGCACATTCAAAATGTTAAGAACCAAAACTTTGAATATGGTGAATCCAGAAGCTCCTGATTTAGAAAGTTATATTGTGAGCTACAGATAAGGACAAAGGTTAAACAATGCTACAATATTTCAAACTTTGGTATCAATTGTGAGGAGTGGCAGGAGGTGGGTGGAAATGAGTTGGGTTAGTTTTGGTTAAATTATTTGTGTTTTTTAAATTTTTTATTATTGATAGCTGACCCTCTGCTGCAGGTTCATCCTTAAAATGTCAGATTCTTCCTACAAATGGCATCAATAACATGGGATTGAATTAAATTGATGCCCCTTATGAATCACAATTCAACTGTATGGGTTTGTGATGCCACTGCATTTCCGAATCTGCCACTTATCAACAGCTTTTCACCACAATACTTGTCTCTTCAAATTCTCAATAGGTTGAGCCATGGATCTGGTGCCTAGAATGATTAAGAAGGTAGTGCTTGTATGCACATTGTTGATGGCATGCAATTGTTTACCATTGTTACAGTAATGAAGCTGGGTGAGCTTGACATCATCCATGACATACAATAAGTGCTACCATGTGGAATAATAACAAGTGTGGGGGAGATTTGACTGGTCATCTCCCAAATCCTTCTCTTCCTATTGATTTCCATGTGACAAGACCTATTAAGGTCCCAAAGTTTGATTTCTCATCATTCTTGGATATCCTGAAAATGCATTAGAATTGAAACTAGCCCTTTTTTGAATTTTTTCCAGGGCATGGAGGGAAAGTATACTTCCTAGGGGAAGCTAGTCACCCCTTTTGCAATGAAGCAGCCATCTTATTTTGATATCTTTTAGCATTAAGAAAGGAAACTGTGATTTTGGTAGATTAAATGACTTGAAAATCTGTGACCAGCTGCAACAATCTCTTGTCATCAGATGGATCCTACTATTTGTTATTCAGTTAAGACCATAAATTTTGAAAGCTTCAAATCTGTTTCCACAATAACATTCATGACGCCCTTTGCACAGACTTCCAGTGGGCCAAGGTTGATCTGTAAGGCTTCAGCATCATTATTCATCTGAATTATTAAGCTCATTTCACATCAAGACACAATTTCCCTTGAAATGTTAGAAATCATTAATAGATCAAAGACACTGCATTTACTACTTGTTATTCTTGGGCCATTTCCCTAAAAATTCTGTCAGTCTTGGAAGACTAGATATGGGGCTTAAATTGTTTCAGTTTGAACATGGAACTCTTGGACCCCTCTCATTTGGATTTACATATCATAAAAGTGCTAAACTGTTAGGATTTTTTATTATTGTGCTATTTTATTTAGTAATTTAGTGTTAACAATATTTATGCGATATGTTTATGATCTGATTGACATATTTATTTCAAAAGCTCTATTTTTATCACATGTTCAGATTAACCAGGAATACAATTATAGTCAGTGTGAGTTGTCTTTTGCAATGTAGTTGTACAACCACTTGCAGGGTTGTGAAACATTCTGTTGTGAAATGAAAATATACCTTAAAAATGTATGTTTGCTTATATACCTTTTGTGTATATTAAGAAATTATATGGAAAATGATGTTTGATAAAATGAAATTGTGAAATAAATTTGGATTGAAAACTGGATAATCTTCTCATTGGTTTGGTTTATTAAAGCAGACTTGTAAGAAAATTTCAGTGGAATAATAGCATTCTAAGATGTTTATCTAATTTTACGGAAACAAAAGCATTATTATACTCTGGATGTAGCTTGCTAAAAAAGTCTTTTCTATTCAAAACCTGAAATCATGCTTCTTTAAACTTTTTTCCTCATTTTATTTGTGATCTGATGCTTAGAGATGTATTATTTTCCCCCATTGAACATTTTGAATCTTGACCCTGCATTTTTACTTTTCTCCAGTGACTTTCACTTAAAGATTATTCTTGATTATATCAATTTTTTTATAATTCTGTATAATTGTTTCTGACTGCATTTATTTTGTTTTTGATGCATCATACTAGGTGTACTCTATTTAATTTATGGCCTTGCAAGCTTAAGTCTTTTACGAATCATAATTTCTATATATATGATGTCAACAGGATGGATGAGATGATGTGTGGAGAAAGAGGGTGGAGAGAGTTAGCTATATTAGGAGATAAGCAAAATAAAATCACCGGTTTGTTGGATGGGATCATGTGGTCTCCAAGAAGTGCAGCAAATAGATCTGATGTAAATGAAGATGATTGGGCATCTGAGCAAGTACTTCTTTCCCCTTTAATAATTTTGTAGCATTATTCTTTGCATATTTTATAGCCTATGTGGTCAATCTGCTTCAAACATTTTTGGTACCATGCATTTCAAATATTTTCTTTTTAATGGAATAAGTGGATTGTTTTACACGAGTTTGTCTATGAATGCATACCATGGCTACTTGGGGAAAATCAGGGTACATGGTACATGCACTATTACCTTTACTAAAAATGGTTTTAGCTATTTGGAGAACCATCAACCTATTTGAAAGTCTTGAAAGGTGACAACTTGTTTGGGGAAATGAACATATGTGGCACATGTCTTGAACCTAAGTTAAAATACCAAGCTTTCTGAATATTTCCAATGCAATAATTTAATGAAGTAAATTATATTTAGGGTTGAACACCTATTGGGCACTAACCAAATGCCTAAACTTGATTTGTATGGGAATTGGAAAGATATGTATATTTGTTTAGGGTATTCAAATGCTTACTTAATGCCTTGATATATGTGGATCTATTTGGTTTCTTTCTTGACTGCGTCATGATACCTACACACAACAACAAAATACAAAGACACTTGAAATTGGCTGGTAAATTGTGAGGAAACAAATACCAAATGTGTCCAAAGGCTTTTAGTTGTTTTTGCTTTGCTTTAAAGCTTTTAATTGCTTTTGTTTTGCTTCAAAGCTTTGCTATGTGTGGTTGAATGGCCTGAAATCTATGGCTCAAAGGCAAGAAATATCCAAAGCCATAATTAATATTAGTTAGATTTCAAGATCTGTGCTTGAGTTTGGCACAAGGGCCTTGATGTCAAAAATGTTCCTTGACCTTACATAATGAGGGGTTTTGTCCCAAGCTACAAGCGAGGATACAGTGATGGCTTGACCTTACCCAACAATATCTTCTGTGAATTAGATGTATAAAAAGATGGAAAACGTGTTGTTTTCAATTGATTGGCTTATACAAAAATCAGAGAAAAGTTGTAAATACATCTTATCAAAACTAATAATATGTATCTTGCTATAGAGATTCTTGAATGTATAAAAACCCTTGGAACTTAGGATGGAACCTAGTTGTAACAACTCCATTAGACAAAACTAATAATATGTATCCTGCTATCGAGATTCCTGAATGTATGAAAACCCTTCAAACTTAGGACAGAACCTGGTTGTAACAAGTCCTTTACTGGTTGGTCTAATTAGGTATTGAATGTCATCATTCTTCTTAAAGAAATGTATCTTAGATTACATTACAGAGGCAGTGACTCAATATCTCTAATCTTTCACAGTAAATTGTAATTGATGATGGCTTAGATGATTCCTCCATTTCAGACACAGACAAGGATATTCGATGAGCTCCTTCCAGTCTTCACCAGCACATGCATTTGTGGCTCTCCCTTCATTGCTATTTGTATTGCTATTTTTAGTGGCACGGTGCTTTATTTTGTCTTATGTACTTCTATTATTTTGCTTCTAGGGTTCTCTCTTCCTAGAACTTTCTATTGTTAACTGCTGTATCTTCTAGTCCCATTGACCTACTTTTGGTCATCTATGGCCATTAATTTCTTTCTTTTCTTTCTAGAAAATGAAACAAACGTAATTTGACCAGCATAGCGGTCCCTGCTTGAAGTACCTAAACTTCCCTGAGCTGAGTGGAGAACTGACTCATGAAAATTAGCTTTATGTCTTGTCTTCTCATGAAACCAATGCTGGACTGTAATAACCCACACCAGCTTTTTGATTTTTTTTGCAAATAAGTAAATGCAAATGCAATGTCCTGACACTTTCTGATTACTCAGTTCCCAGTGTGGGCAAGGTGCGAGCATACAGTGTTTTGGACGACACACAGCTATCTAGATGAATGCACTGCTGCAATGAAAGGCGGCAAGCCAACCAGAGCATGCAGGAGGTAGAGCCGACCCAAATCAACCTCATCGGCGGACAAGCATACGTAGAAATGCAAAGCCATTGGCAGAATAACTTAAGCTTGATCAAACCAAAATGGTTGATTGCAAAGCAAGTTGTTTCGATGCCAAAACGGGTTAAAATGCAAGAGGGGTCTAGTGGTGAACCGACCAAGACCTTCTAAATTGAAATGCATTTAATCTGTGGAATACTGTCCGATTTTACAATAAAATGAGTGTGAAATGCAATGCCTCCGGTGGTACTACCATCCGGGGTTACAACAACAATGTGAATTGCATTACAGACTACTAAATAACTAGGTAACTGGCTGCAACACATTGATATATTATTCTGATCTGAAAAACCAGACTGCTGCAATAACATAAATCAGTCCAAAAAAGCATGAGTAACACAAATAAACATGCTTACATTAGCTTGTCTCTGAAGCACACTGAAGTAGGCCATAAGCAAGGTTGGTACAGGCTGCAAACTGACAGTTAACTGATCAAACAGCACCCACAACTGTTATACTGAAAATTTCTGCTAAAATTTCTGATCATACAAACTGTATGGCCTGTTTTAAAAGGGTACAGCCTGCACCCAACTCCCACAAACTGCTGGAAACTATTCAGAAAATCACACCACTTCATTGGCGCCCGATATCCAAACAAATCCCTGCTCCTATAGGCTGCAATTTGACTGCAGCAATTCCCACGCCCCTCCTCAACAAGTATGGCCTGCTGTAGGAAACTGTGTGGTCCAGAAGGGTATAAAAATGCTTGTAAGGAAGGTGTGACCATGTCTGGAAATCGCCCAGCAATGGTGATGGGAGTTATCAGCTGGTACAGCCTGGTACTATGCTAGTACGGCCCTAGAAAACTTCAACTTGGGCAGCTACTAAAGCTAAAAGCATACCAAAAACTTTATTAAAATCATATTGAAAACTTGACCAAAAAGACACATTGATACTTGCATCAAAAAATCTCTTCAAAACACATCAAAAATTTCCATTATTCAACAACTGGAAAAACTCAGTATGCAGCACAATAGTGATTTCTGGGTGAAATCACTCTAACCAGCTGCTGGGTGAAATCACTTTATGTCTTGTCTTCTCATGAAAATTACTTTTTCCTATTTTCCCTCCACTAAGCGTCATAAAGTGTCACTACCTTTTGCACCCCACTCCTAGTGACACTTTATAAACCCATCTTTTAAAAACGACCTTTTTAATATTAAACAGAAGTTGTTCTTTTTAAATATAACTTGAAGTTACTTTCTCGAACAACTAAAGTTTAATTATTAAAGTATTTCCCTGATTCCACCCCTTTAGCCAATGAGAAATTAAAAAGATAGGCTAAGGGTCTTCGAAAAACTTACGCTCAAGAAGGGGAGACAACATGGACAGGTGAGTTGTATGCCAAAGAGTTTTGCTACCATCCTTGATAATCAACATATTCTGATAGAGAAGACTTCTCCAATGAATAGGGCAAGTGAATAAATAGTTAAATTTAGATAAGACTTCTCTAGAGGACATCATCAATGGACCCCTATCTCCCTCCTAAACTGCATAGTGACTCTTTCATTACCAAAATTGCATAGTTCCACGAAGTTTCCTGATGGGGAGACGGAGGCCCTAAGTTTGGGGACAACGGGGAGGGGTGCAAATACATTTCGTACTTGAAAAATTAGTTATAAAAAGATGTATAAGGAATAAGTATATTGCATTGAACATCAACAATTTAACATTTAAGTTTTTAACAATGAAGTTTCAAGTTTGATTGTTTGAACCATTGAACATTGAAAATGAAAATCAAAATATCGAATTCTGAGTTATCAAAATTTCATAATGATAATTCATGATTACAATCAAGTATCAACAATGTTCAAAAACAAAATACTAAATACTAAAAGTAAATACTAATGAGTCAATGGCTAATCATCCCCAATGTTCTTGCCAAGCTCCTCATCACTAGAATTGCTAGACTCCACATGCTCAAGCTCCTGCAAACCAATACCAACCTGCCCCGTCTGTGTAGCATCATCATCAATCTGTGCTAGCTCTACATCCCATCTGGCTGCTGGACTCTCCTTGTACATAAGTGTGTTGCGGTCAATGAGACGCAAGGCACTATGTACAACCACAAGCTTCTTTGCCCTCCTAGAGGTAAGCCTATTCCTCTTAATGGAGTGGATGAAGCTGTAAGTAGACCAGTTCCTCTTAGCAGCATAAGAACTAGAAACTTGGGACAACAAACGAATGGCTAGATCGGTAGTGATGGAAGTAGGCCCATGCAAAGTCCGCCACAAAATAGGCTTCTCCTATGCCAAAGTCTCCTTATCTATTTCGGCCTCTTGTGGATATCCCCTAAGAGTGGCAAATTTTGTCCACTCAGTACGAATCATGCTGGACTCTGTAGGATCATACATTTTTTGAATGGCCTTGATGAACCCTGCCTTCACCTTAGCATCTTGTATAGGTGTAACTCTACCAAGCCTTTTCACATACCACTTTGGGTGCAATGCATAGGCAGTCATGTGTAAGGGAGTGTTGAGCTTCTCCTATCTACGATGAATGATCGGCTGAATATGTTTGGTGTAGAATTGCAATGTGGGGTCTCTCGTACAACAACCTTCATTTGATCAAGCATAGTATCAATCATAGTTGGAAAACTCGGACTCGGCAAAAACTCGCCAGGCCCAAAAAACTCGATTCAACAAAAACTCGGCAGAAAACTCAGCAACTTAAAATTGCTTAAATTTCATTAGAAACACATGTTTTTTGCAAAATTCAATGACAAGATGTATCCAATGAGTCCATAAATGAGTACAAAAGTGTTTTCTATTAAATTTGATTGATTTGAATGCAAATTGTGTACAAAATCGCATCCTCATGCGGAATCCTGATGGCTGATAGCTTGATAGGCTAATACAATAGATAATTGACAAAATGAAAATAGTAAAACTAAAAGTAAATACAACATTTTGCATCTTCCTCTTCCCTAATCTATTGAAAACTAGGGGAGAGGTAGAGGTTCTAGTCCTTGGAGTCCGTTGTGGCTCCTCGCTTGGCATGGAAGGCAGTGGCTCGACCTCCATCCTAGTAGTAAAATGTGGTGATAAAAGGACAATTTTTTCAGCTTGCTAAAGTCTAAATTGGCTAGGGAATGTATAGGGCCAATTGATTTGGGGGGGGAATTCAACTGATAAACTTGAGGAAGTGAAATCTTTAATAAAAAATTGGAGACCTATAACCTTGCTGAATGTGTCTTATGCCAAGGAATTTGCAGTAAGGCTTAAACACATTCTTCCTAAGATTATCTCCCCTTCAGAGACAAGTTTTTTCAAAGGCAGATACATCTTAGAGAATCTGATTTTAAGTTGGGAGGGCATGGGTTGGGCAAAAAATCTGGTCAAAATACATGTATGGCTCTGTTAGATTTTGAAAATTCTGGTCAAAATGCATGTATTGCTCTGTTCAGGAATAAGTTCTACAAAATTATTGAAAACCGTTTTCATGATTCTCTTGCCCAGATGGAGGTAAATGGTACTTTGACTAATCCTTTTGATTTACTGAGATCAAATGTCGTGATAAGAGGACAGTTTTTCTGCGCCAAACAGTCTGAATCAGAAACTCGGCAAGTTTTTTGGCGAGTAAATACTGCAAAAACTCGCCATATAGAAAAACTCACGAGTTTTTTCATGACTCGCCGAGTACTAGGTGAGTCTTCCATCTATGGTATCAATGCACTCATACACCTTTCCAAGGTTAGGTGCATTAGCATCCCCATATCTAATCACTCTGAAGACTGGAGTAATGATGGAGACAATATATTTGGCATCAGCCCAAAAAACATCACTCTTCGCCACCTCCTTCACCCTCTACCCTTGCTCTGTCTTCGACTCAGGCCACCGATTCCATTTTGTTGTCATAACCATTAGTTGCAATGCCTCTTGCAACTCAAGCATCCTCTCCAAGAGAATAAAGTATGATGCATACTTAGTCTCTACAGGTTTCAAGAATTCCTTCTTGGAGGAGGTCTTGAAGAGTGCATGTGAAGTGTGGTGGTTGCAGATAAACATCTGCACATCTCTAGCATCACTAACAAGTCTTTCGATCCAGCTGATTTTTCCCATGTCCTTGAGTGCATTATTCAATGCATGCACACAACAATGAGTCCACCAAATATGTCTATAGGCTGCCTCAATTAACTTCCCTGCAGCTTTGCACACATGGGCTACATCTATCACTACATGCACCACATTTTGTGGCCCAACCTCCTCTATAGCATCTTTGAGGATCTAGAATTGAGAATGAGCATCCTTGCGATTTTTTGAACAATCAATAGCCCTAAGGAAATAAGGGACAGCTATACTTGTAACCATGATATTGATGAGTGGATGATGCCTAATGTCCATCCACCCATCCATGACTATGCTGCATCCACTTGTGACCCAGGTATCCTTCATTTTCTCCATTAACATATTAATCTTGGAATAGTTCTTATCCAAGATTGTTGTCCTCAATTTAGTCTCCTCTAGTGGCACATATGATGGTCCCGCCCTTATTACGTTTGCCATAGCTTCCTTATAATATGGAGAGCGAGCCACATGGAATGGAATGCCATTGCCAATGGCATTATCTGCCTCATCATTTGCTTGCACATTGAATAACACAATTGCTATAGTTCCACTCCCAGTACGAACTCACTCCTTGAATTTTTAAGTTGAAAAGACAGTTTTCAGGGATTATTTGAAAGATTTTTTGACATAGTGGATCATCTACCATATTTAATTTTAGTGCTCTATCAAATCATGTTATGTGTTGCATTAATGTAGCTCACAGTTATGAAGTTCTCTTCTTTCTGGAAACTGGCATTGAGGCATTTACTTCTGAAAGTACTTTTTGTGTTAAAAGAATGGAGTATTTATGACTAGAAGTCCTTGGGCAGCTGCTCCCTATCAATTTCAACATATCTCAAGGAGTCAAGTCCTTGGTGAGCAGTTTTATATGAAAAATGGTTGAAATGTCTTTGCCATAAATATTGAATTTCAGGAACTCGTAGAAATGAACCTCTGCATTCAAGGAGCATAATGATTGAAATTTGCAACAGTTGAAGCAATGACATATGCATAAATCTAGTAGATCAACATAAGCATAACTAAACTTTGAATATCTTCATAGAACAAGATATTGTTCTAAATGCAGCAGTTGGATCTCTTGTCATAATATGCTTTCTCACAAAGGATGGAGCATAATATTTGGTTCTGTTTCAAATTACAATCATAAGATTTGTTCAGACATAGTATTCGTTTGTGATTCAATATACTATTTATGGTGTAAGCAAATTGACATACAGAGTTTCCTTGTCCTTTGAATTATAGGCCCTATGGCTTAGGGTTTTCTCATGCTCTTGCCTAAATGAGTAGATCTCATGATATGTAGTTCTTTGTGATATCTTTTGGCTAGCACAAGATTTTTAGGTTGGCTGAATGCATGTGGATGATTCTTCATCCTTAAGCCATCCAAGCCTTATCAAAATCAAGTTTGTCTATAATTATTTCTCAATGCTGTTCGTGTATCATTTAGACCATAGTTCGCAAACTAGGTGAGTCACCGAGTACCCACCATTTTTTTTGCTCCAGAGTTTACCCAGAGTAAATTTGCCGAGTGTGCTAAGTTTTACCGAGTCTGCATGATTTTTTTGTCAAGTACTTGCCGAATACTTGGCGAGTCTGGGTTTGACTCGCCTGGGTGCCAAACTCGCCAAAAACGTGTCGAAAATTTTCAAAAAATGCTGAAAAAACATGATTTTTTTACCTTAAAAATTTATGAAAATGGCACGCGCTATGAAGGTCTATGTGGTTTGAAGGTCTTCATTTGGGCTTGGTGGTAGGGGCTCCGCCCCTCGATCCGGCCTTGTACCGTGAGGGGCACTTCCCACAAACCCTTGCGAAGGACGATGCCCCTCAACCTCACTGGGGGTGCTACCCCTAGACCCCTGCCAAACTCATTTGATACATTTTTGTAGCTGTATTTTCCATAAAAATTATGTTTTTTTTCAAAAATTTAAGTATTTTTTTAAGTTGCTAGGTTGGAAATTTTTGGTCTGCTGAGTCCGAGTTGAGTCTGACTTTGTGAAAATCAGAAAATGTTATATTATATTTGCACCACTCTCCACGCCTCCCCCCCTCCCCTGCACCACCCCCCACCGTCCCCATATTTGGGCCATGGTTCCCCCATCCTTGAAACCTGTCCCTGACCCTATCTCCTGTCCTTGAAACTTCGTGGAACATTGCTTTAAATGAAATTTTTGCCTAGGATGTTTAATTTCTTTTCCTGGAATTCCATCTTTTTTCAAGTCAGATGTTTTTTATCTGCTACATTTTTGTCAATTCCTTATGTTCTTAAGGTACTTGGTTTTCAACTGTAATCTGTTTTGTATAATATCTGATGCTATGGCTAGGGCATCTTTATCTACAACCTCAAATATCCTAACTGTGATAAGGTTGTGTGGGCATTTATTGAGCTCATGTTCAAGGTCCAAAATTTTGTTCATTTTGCTCATAATTGGTTCAATATTGAAGTTTTTGATCTATGTTTGATTTTCAGCTGATGTACAAATTTTGAGATTGACATCGTCTTCTGGGATGATAGAATGGCTAGGGGTTAGAAGTTTGATCTGTTAGTTCCTTCAGTTCATCTTTCATCTAAATCTTTGTTCCAGTGCGTGCATTCTGTTTTCATATTCTTAATGGTCCTCTGTTTGTGGGTTTACATCTCCTTCTAGTTCCCCTAGCGCAAGCGATTGATTGTAGAAGGTGATTCTCAGGTTATCATTTCAGGATTAGCAAAGGGATCCTCAGTGAAATGGAAATTGATCAACAATTTATCTGAGGCCTGTAGCCTGTGCAAAAAAATTGAAGAGCTTTTCTTTGTTAACTGCTCTAGGGAAAGTAATAAGTGTGCTAATCTTCTTGCTAATGCTGGAATAGACCAGCTTCCCTTCATTCCTTTGGTGAGTGAGCCCAAACTCATGGGAGGGATTGCTCCCAATCATTAGTTTGAAATGCCCATCTTAATCATGTCTCACCAATTAGATTTTGTGGGCCTTGTGTTAAAAGCTGCCCCCACCTTGTATTTCAGGTTTAGAATGTTTTTATCTTCACATAAGGGAAGTATCAAAGCATGATTACTATCTTCCTTAAGGTGGTTTATTGTAGAGGATGTGTGGAAGAAGCTAAGATTATGTGTGGATGGCGAATTAAGGTGTCTGCATTTTCTCCCACTTCTATGCTTGCGAAAGGTTTAATTTGAGGAAGCAGAAGAAAGAGCTTGGTATTTCTGTTCAGCAGTTTGCTGGAGGTTTCCTTCAGCTCTCTCAACTTGTGATTTTTTTTTCCAGGAACAGACAAGGGGAGTATAAAGTTGCAGCAGCACAGAGGAAATGGAAGAAACTCTCTGTATGGTGGAGCGGTCTCAGATAGGTGCCTGAAGAATTTTTTTGCCATTTCTAATCTGGGCATGCTGAAATTTGTTAAGAGGCAAGATGGAATTGCAATCACAGATGTCATCAGGTCCCTTGCACCATTGTAGCAGATTTCAAGGATAAAATAAAGGCATGGACTGCAGACCCAATTGTTTTGGAATTTGGATTGGCTTTTCTAGGCAGTGCTTCCACTTGCAGAATTTGTGCCTATTGCAGATAGCTCAGATGAGGAGGAGAACATGCAGCAAGAGGAGGCTCGTGCAAGGAGCCTTGATGAAGAAATTCAGGCCCTGTGCAAGGAAATTCAAGTGGTTTATGAGTAGAAAGTAAGCTTGGCAGCATATTTTAAGGACTTAGCTCTTTGTATGGATGGGCTGCATGTAATCCACAAGGAGGGGCAAGCGGGAGTCTCCAGTAATTTTAAACTTTGCCATCTCTATCTAGTTAAGGCTTGGGATGTTTGAAGAAGAGGCTGTACTTGGAGCCTGGGTGCAGTTCAGGTCTGCAGGGGAGACTGAAACAGAATGTGAAATCAGAGAAGGAAGGTGACCATCCTGTAGCAACTGAGCGTGCAGGGGAGGATATGCTTGCTTCTGGTAGTTGTATGCCAGGGAAGGATCCAACCACTTTGGACTGATCTTCTTCAAAGGCTGTTGGCAGGAGCTTTGTCCTGCTGCTTTTCTTTTTGTCTAGGTGTGGGCTGGTGTTGGTGGCAATGCATAATGGCTTTTTTCGTTGCTTAGGATGGGTGGGCTTGCAGCTTTTTGCTATACGGTGGCAGGGTGTTGTGGGTTTTTTTCTGTATAGCTAGGTGGTGATGATAACCAGCAAGGTCTGATTTTGGGTATCTAAATTGGTGATTTAGATTGTAAATAAATTGTTTTTTCAATAACCTCTGTTAGGGTTTTGTCTTCAGTCTATGGCGAAGTCACAATGTCAGGATGGTCTAAATCTAGTGTACTTGTATGTAAATATTTTTCTTTTGAATTGGGTTTGCTTTGAGGTGCCAGTTGTAAATTTTGAGTTCTCTGAATCTTTTTTACCTGAAATTTCCTTCTAATTGCAATTGATTAAATTACTTTCATCTTTATTTCTTAGAATAAGTTCAAGATAACTCGAAATGTATGATGAAGTGTATGGATCTTGGTCATAAATTACCCATGGTTCCCTTTCATTTGTAGAATATGTAAATAATTCAATAATGGTATTGTTCCTGCAAAGGTTAACTTTATCTTTAATGATCGTCTGTAGCTGTTTTGAGTACAGATTTGCTAACTTTATTACAAAATGACATCCCTATTTTCAAACTGAATCCTTCCATTGCTTTTGTTATTAGGGATCCCATGAAGATTTTTCTGGACCAACCTCTGGAAGCACAGCATGTGTTGCAGTATTACAAAACAACAAACTCATTGTGGCAAATGCTGGGGATTCCCGTTGTGTCCTTTCGAGGAAGGGTCAGGTACTTTGAATGGTGAATTTCTCATGTAATGGCCTTATATTATTGGCTATCTTCAATGAACCATGGGAATGGTTCTGCCTTTATAAAGGGAGTTCCAAGTCTACTACTTAATTTATTTACAAGTAGCTGTATGTTTCTGAGATTTATTTTTCATTTGAAAAAGTTCTGCTGAGGCACTTTAGTTGTTGTCCCTATTACAGGCATATAATTTGTCAAGGGATCACAAGCCAGACCTTGAGAATGAAAAGGAGAGAATTCTTCAAGCAGGAGGCTTCATACATGCTGGGCGTGTGAATGGAAGTTTGAATTTGGCGAGGGCAATTGGTATAATTCAGGCTTCTGCACTTATCTTAAAGTTAATACTTATATCAGCACCTTTGAAGTTTTATTGGGACCTGACTTCATGCTTCTTGTCAAATTCTAATCGAGAGGCATGTGATGTTGGTGTTTTCTTGACGTCTTTGTTGATGATCATTGGTGCAAGAATTTAATTTTCCCCTCTCTGCCTGTTTGTTGTCTTAATTGATTCAGGGGATATGGAGTTGAAGCAGAATAAGCACCTACCTCCTGAAAAGCAAATTTTGACTGCTTGTCCAGACATAAATGTTGTATGTGTTCTGTATGCCCTGGAAGAAACATCATGTTAGGATATTCAGAAGACCCACTTTGATGTGTAATTGATTGTGCTAGTTCTGAATCACCTTTGAAAAGCTCTTATATAAAAAAGATAGCCTTGCGCTAATTTTGTGTTGCCTTCTATCATAGGTGGAACTTTGTGAAGATGATGAGTTCGTTGTCCTGGCATGTGATGGGATTTGGTATGGCATGTTTTCTGGAACATTATTTTTCTTCACCTGCAGTTATTTGGAGTTGAGAAAGCAATTTGTTTTTTCTTGGATAAATCTATTCTAAGTAAATTTCTGAGGGCATTTTTTTTAAGAAAAACCCTGGGTCTTCTACGACAGCACAATATGATAAACCTTGTATTTTGAAGTTTACCCAAGCAAACTAATAAAAAAGACAGAAATAAAGTACCAATTCTAACACAAAAATTTCATGCTTCTATTGTGGAGCATACAAGGCCATCTCTCTGTGGTGTCGAGCTCAATATATTATAACTCCAAGAAATCCTGAACAGCATGCAAGGAACTTAGTTTCATCCCAGTTTCGGAAGCATTTACTTACCATTTAAAGCCTGGGAAGCCATGAATTGCACGTCTTTGTAACTCTAAATTAACAAGCCTTATAATCCATAGACCTAATAGTTAATTACACTTATAATCCATAGAAACACGATAATTAACAACCCAAGAACTCATTTATGATCCATAGAAATACTTATAGCTAACAACCCTTGAACTGAATAAATTAAAATAAAAAACTATACCATGTAATTTGATTTATTTTCAATTTTTATAAGTCAAACAACTTTACCATGTATGCTCTCAAAAATTTATGTTTTCTTTACCTGTAGGTTTTCTTATTTTGTGTTTGAGAGGTTTTGCAACTGTCCTTACAAATGCCTCAAGGACAAATATTCTAGATGTAACACATTCCTTGGTTGTTAGGGTACAATTACTTGTGGAAGTGCTTCACTGTTTCAACATTTGCAAAGCATTAGCCTGTAAACAAATATATTTCTGTATTGCTTAAGGTTCTTTCTTATAGTACTCTTATAATGTGGGCACACTTTTTTGACTGTCAAACACTGTCCCAGGTGTGATTCTAATTCTCGTGTTGTTTCTGCCAGGGATGTAATGTCAAGTCAACAAACTGTCGATTTCATACACGAACACATCAAATCAGTGAGTGATTAAAATTAAAAAAGTATACGTTTATTGATAAAATAACTGTATGCTCTCTTCCAATCAGATCTAGAGTCATTCCGTCATATCTGTATATTGGAACATAAGCTTTGTCTGCACCAGTAACTCTAACTATTCATGTCAGCTATTTCAGATGTGGGTTAGATTCTGTGTTTTGTGCATGGTTTGTAAAACAGCTGTTTGCATGTGACTGAATATTAGCAGAGTGGGTGGGAATTTAGTTGCAAATGATGTTACAATGTCTTGATTAGTAATTTTTTTAACAATTTGCAGGAGAATAATCTCTCAGCAGTGTGTGAGAAGGTTCTTGACAGATGTCTTGCTCCAACTACATCCTTAGGGGAAGGTTGTGATAACATGACCATTATCATAGTGCAGCTCAGGAACTGTACTGAAACCAAATGTGATGATTAACATTCTAGCTTGAACAACAACTGGCTTAAAGTTCTGACTTGTGCCACAATATAGTTGTACCTCTTCTTAATATGAATTGTAGTCTGACAGAAAATGTTTTTTCTTACCTGGCTCTTTATATTCTTGTCAGGGGCAGATTATTGCAGTTGGTTATTGTCTACCTATTGTTAATTGAAAACAATAACCATTAGAAGAATGCTTCATTTGAGAGAATGTGCATTCAAGCTCTAGAAAATGTTAAAGGTGCATTACAGTCTGCACTGGGTTTTTTCCCCCAATGTTCATAGATTTCAGATTTTATATACATTTCATTAAGGTTACTGAAATCTAATATCTACATGAAATGCATGTCAGAGATTAAGAGTATACAATATAGGTTGGGGGAAACGAGGTAATGATGTTACCATCCTTGGACAGAATAAACTTCTAGTTTGTGTATGGTCCGCAATGATGCAAAGTGATTTGCTTAACATACATAAGGCACTTATGATGATTTTTCTGTCAAACTTTTATTTATCTTTCAATGTATTGTAACCTTGTAGTATTTCTCACTTAACCTTTCTGTACAATGTGGCAATGAATTTATAATGATAAACTTAAGAGATTCTTTTGATGGACACAACTTCATCACATGTTATCTTTGTAATATAATAGATGAATACAGAATAAACCTCTGAGGCTTCGGAGATTCTTTAGATGGAGCAAGCTACATCTTGAATTGTCATAATTCCTGACTTATTAGGTTGATGGACATGTTTTAGCACAAGAATGTGATAAGTTTTGCGAAAGGAAATTGAAGTATCCTAGAATGCTGCTATGAAACTTATTCTCACAATTTGATTCATCCTTTGCCCAATTTAACATTTTCAAATTTTCTAATGAGAATTAGGATCTAGTTAAATTAAGTTAAATCCTAGCCAAATTTATCTCTGTGCCTAGCAAACAAATAAGATAACAAAACTTAATACTAAAAAAATACCATTTTATCACTTGATGCTTGCATTGCTGCCACAGGAAGCCTGCAAATTTGTTTTGAAGGTGTTTTCACGAGATTAGGATCCTTAAGTCAAAATCCCCCACTTTTCTTTACATTTGCCTAAATATAACAGCCAATTCATGGCTTGAACAATTTACTCTTATTGGTTAGTCTGTTAGAGTGTGTGTTTTCGTGAGATAAGGATCCTTTAGTCAAAATCCCCCAGTTTTGCTTTACATTTGCTTAAATATGACAACCTGTTCATGGCTTGAACAATTTACTCTCATTGGATATTCTGTTATAATCTTTGTAAAGTACATGCTTTAAGGGTTTGTTTTTCAGCTGAAATGGGATCCCCATTGCATGAAATTCATGGGTATGCAGAACCTTTCTAATGTTTTTTCTTTTCTATTTAGTAACCGTAGCCATTGCAAGGCTTTACTCGATGATGGGCCTTGGTTTGGTAGAAATACCTTGATTGTTCTCACTGTGAAGTAGAAATTTTGTCGTCTTAAAGTCCCCATGTGGGTCAAGTACCTTATTTCGCTTTTGTTGCTTCTAGCTTTTATAGAACTACTGTTAAACTCTTTGGGCATGTTATTTTCTTTGAATCAGATTGCTTTTATAATACTCACCTTGAGAAACTTTTTTTAATTGAAGTGGACCTCTCTAAGGACTTAAGATTCGATTGCTATTCAAGTGTGTAATCAACATTTTTTGCAGAGTATTCTACATTAATGTACTTATTTTGCGTCCTTCTTGTCAATCCTTGGATCATAAGACTCAAAAAATTAATTATTTTTTTGTTGGCATGTTATTTTCTTTGAATCAGACTGCTTTTAATAATACTCACCTTGAGAAACATATTTGCATTGAAGTGGACCTCTCTAAGGACTTAAGATTCGATTGCTATTCAAGTGTGTAATCAACATTTTTTGCAGAGTATTCTACATTAATCTACTTATTTTGTGTCCTTGTTGTCAATCCTTGGATCATAAGACTAAATATTAATTATTTATTTGTTAGCCAAAACAGAGGTGAAGCTCACCTAAACTTGTGCCCAAAAACTCGATGAAGTCGGTTGGACCATTATTAGTATAAAAAAAATGCAACATCCAATGAACCATCTGCAAGGATAATGCCTCAAGGCCCTTGTGAGAAACCTAGCTTAACAATTTATTTGCCAAGAACACTATTACAACTTAAATTGGTTATTGCAAAGACTTATGAGCAATGTGTGCTACAACTGGTAAATGTAGTCATTCTTCCCTCACAAAGCTCAAGCCCTCCTCATTTGTAATTGGAGAAGCCGACCTCATGTGCCCTCTCGATCCAACAAGATGATGATGCCAACAAGTTCGCCTTGGTACTCTTGTAGACTCAAAGAGAAGTGAAGAAATAGAGGGTTAAAAATGAGCATTGGAAGAAATTGGTCCAATTAATCTTGCATATTATGGGGGAAATTGTCAGTAATATGGGGGAGTTTCTTGAAAAGACAAATGAGGCCTACTTACCATGTGAAGGCATATTGGTGAATGTGAGCCTCGATATTATTTCAGGGTTAATCTTGGGTTCTTTGATCCCCAATCATAGAAAGCAAAAAGACTTTCCTCATCTTTGGTTCCCATTGTCAAACTTGTGTGGGGGCCCTAATAGAGTTAAACCCTTTGATGATGTACATTAGGGGAAGAGGAGCCTTTTTTCTTTTGAACGATGCTTTTATAGACATTTCATGTGGTGGTTGATGTCATCCTCTTTATTCATTTCCCTATTCAACTTTCCTTCAACTTCAAGAGATTATAGACCCTAGATGTCACATAAAGTAAGTAGCTTTCTTAGATACACTATTGTGCTTTATTTGTTCATTGACACAACTTTTTTAAGAGTTTTTATTAAGCGTGAACTTCCAAGGTTTTTGCCCTCAATAGAAGGTATGTGTTGCGACCTTGTAGCATAAGCTTTAATTAGCTAAGGTTAGTAAAGTCCTCAATGCCCGAATCTATTTTTGCCTTCACTAGCTTAAGGTTGGGGATCATGCTAACAAGGATCTTTTAAGCCCTCAATCTTAAACAAGCTTTAGAGCATAATTAAGCTATCAAATCCACTGAAGGTATGTTTCTATTTTACTTGATATTGCTCAAGCCTTTGTGCAACATTACAACATGGTTTCCACTGACTAATACATGAACCAAGAGTGAGCTCAAGTTATTTAAACTTGGCCTCAAGGTTGTGCATGTAGGCTCTCTAAAGCCCTAAGGCTTGTCGACAACAAGCTTCTTTTTGTTGATGAGTTGTAGGATATTGTGCTTCATATGACCAATGACAGCTTCTAGTCTAGACAATCTTCATAGTGAGTTTTAAAATGTGTTAGGGACACTATTGGCCTTGACATACACATAATGAATGTGGAAATCCTGAATATAAAAACATCAATGAAATTTATCAACAAAGGTAAAATGAAAATTACCCCTAAGGCAAGCCATCTTGCGTTCATTACAAACTTGAGGCCTCTTACTCTTCCTAATGTCTCTAACAAAACCATTGGAAAGGTTGCAACCCTTGTAGTTCACAATCTCCTTACTTTGACTATTTGCATGGAGCATAGAAGTTTTATAAGGAATCGTTATATCCTTGATAGCATTATTATTATTTTGGATGAAAGAGAGTGGGTTAGCTATTGTCATTTAATGACTCTTTATCAAGATCAACATTGAGAAGGCTTATTCTTGCCACGTGCCAAGCCCTTGGTCTTGGGCCTCACTTTGTGCAAGTGATTGAGACTCTTTGTTGATGCTATTGGTTGCCTCACCATCAATGATCCAAATCCTACATGGTTTGGGGACTATGCTCCAAGCAAGGGCCTAGATGTGATGTAAGAGTGTAGAAGCGATATGGAGACAAAGCATTAGACAAAGAAGAATACTAGAACTAGAACACACTGTTTTATTAATTTACACATTATGTATATGACACACTCTCATGGAGGTCATTCTGGAAGTTGAATTAAGCAATCTTCCATGTATGATGATTCATCTCCCAATGGTTAGGATTTTGGTCATACATTGCTGCATGGTGCTTTGTGATGTGTAATGTTTTGTGTTGAGTTTTGAATTGTGCGGTTGTGTGCACTAATGTGTAGGTATGTAAGTCTGACGTAGAATACAGACAAAGTTGTTTGAGAAGCTATGCATCATAATTCTTGGCATTGTACAAATGACACATAATGTAAAGGGATGCACACAAGTTGGAGGATGACTTTTGATTCATGTGATATGGTTCTTGGCACTACACAGATGACACATAATGCAAAGGGTTGCACACAAGCTGGAGGATGACTTCTAATTCACATGACATGGTTCCTAGTACTGTGAGCATGACACATGATGCAAGGAGTTGTGTGTTGGATTGCACATTATAGTGCTAATGCTTTGTGATGCACATGCTTATGTAGAAGTGCATGGACCATTTGCCCCTTCCTGAAAGACAATCATCTTGATTGTGTTGAAGGAAACTTCTGTAATTGGGTACAAAGGTTGTGTGACATGTTTGACTCATGGAATCACTTTAGGAATCCGATATCTCTTATTGCTCATTGATATAGTGATGCTTCAAGGATTGGCTATGTACACATCTTGGCAATGGCGTAGGTAGGGATGCCCACAGATTATGCCATTGGAGTCAATTGGTTCGATGTCACATACTAGCTCCTTGTGGAAATGATGAATAACATATGAGAAGCAAATTGATGCATGACATGTATACCTCCAATGTTGTAGGAACTTATCACTAAATTGTACAAAGGATGTAGATGAGGCATGGTTGGACAATTTAGATGCACAACAACAATTTTAAAAATGAGGTTCTTCATGCAACTTCCATCAACTAGAAAAACCAATGGTTGCCCTTGCATCCACATTTGTAAATGGAATAGGTGATTTACATCTATATTTGGCATGAATGTTTTGATTGTTGTGTGAACACAAGCAACTTCAGAGCCTTTGTTCTCCACCTATGGCTCATGGCAACCCTTTGCTTCTATGCACGTGAACAATTTGTGTTTGTCCCACCATTTGCACATGGCACTTTGTGTTGGAGTTGCTATTGGATTTGTGTTTGTCCCACCATTTCCCTATATTGGATGGTTTAGTATTGTGTGATGAAGGTATTTTCTTTGGTATGGGGGATTTGTTTTGTTTTCTCTTTAGTCTTCACTCCTCAATGATAGTTGCATAGCAATAGGCTTCTCCCATCATCTTGACCTTGTCCAACTTTAGTTTAGACTAGATGAACGGGCAAGTTCCATTATGATACTTGAGGACTACATGTTGCTTTGACTCGAATGTGCCCAACTTTGCATAGAGATCGTGGAAGGCATCGATGTAGGTGTACATTAGCTAAGGTCCTTTGCATAGTTGTTGCGAGTAAATGTAGTGGTCATCATAGACATTTTTAGGATAGTCTTTATCCTTGAAGGTTTCTAGGAATTTTTTTTAGGTAGGCTCATATTTTTTCCCTATTTGGTCTTCCTCCCAAAGTGCATAGGCTTGCCACCTCTTCTTGATTGCCGAAGAGACTTTAGAAGTGCAATCTTGATATTTTCCTCATCAGAAAAGTCATTCATAGATAAATATGACTCTAGCTAATCTAACCAATTGTCTACAACATTTGCATATATTTTACCCTCAAACATAGGAATGCCTAAATTCACTTGTAATCTAGGGGGACTCTACCACCAAAAGCTTTACTTGACACTTACATCAATGGAACCACGTGTTCGAGGACTTTTGCAAATTGGTGGAACAAAACAGTCTGTTGTTCTCGAAGGGCCTTTATGATATCATCTTTGATCATTAATTGGACTTCATTATGCTCCTCTGACATTCAAACACATTTGAAATGACTTGGAAAGTAATATGATGGATCTCATAGTTTGACACTGAGGCTCATATACTTTGATCTCATCCAATAGGACATGCAAGATGAACTACTTTGATACTAATGCTCTAGATCCTAGGTTGTCTTGGGGACAACACTCTAGGTGAGGGACTATATGTGTTGTAAGTGTGCATAAGCAATATGGAGATAAGACATTAGACAAAGAAGAATACTAGAATTAGAACATACCATTTTATTAATCTTTATGTTCTATACATGGTACTCTTGTGGAGATGTGTGGTTGTGTATTTATAATGTTTGGATGCTAAATCCTGTTATGTTATAGATGTACTATTGACATAAAATACAAACCTAAGGATTGGATTATCTATGTCCTAAAAGTCAACCCTAATGTGATAATAAGAAGGAAAATTGGAACAAATGTGGATTATATATAGAAACAAATTAAATAAACCATACATTCACATAACACAATATGAAATAGAACCATTCCTTTATTAATCATTAGATATATATTACATTTATTGTCTCTTCGTACGAGTATGGGTATACACATTGCACATACTTGCTCACTTATCATTCTCTTATGTTTAGTACATATTCTCTTGGTGACACTTATTACATTTATTGGTTGTCTCTTACATATCCTCTTACCTAATACCTATTATTTCATATGTAGAACTTTAAATTGCTATTATAGCTTCCCAAGGTGCAGGGATGTGTCTCTAGGCTCAACCTCATACAACTATGACCATTTGGAGGTATCACAAAGCATTTGGTAATATAAAATTTGTGCTTTCTAGTTCCTATGGTGACCTTTGGTTCATCCTTTAATGAGGAGGGTACACATATTGGACTTAGCCTCTAGTGCTCTTATTTTCATCATCAACCTCCATTTGACTGCCCTTGTGGGTTTTCAACCTAACAGAGTTAGATCTAGTCTCCCTTTTAGGTTTTCAACTAAATCCATTAGAGTCCTAAAGTCAACTTTATTCTTGCCTATCCTTTGACTTTACCTATGTCTTGTGCTTAAGACATGCTAGCTCTATCTTCCAACTCCTTAACAAAAATAAGAATCATAGTTACTTGGGACTCCATCCACCATCATTGCAAAATCTAAAAATAATATTGGTTGTGGCTCTAACTGCTCAAAATGCTTGTATCATTGTACTTTGGCACTCTTCACTAGTAGACCAACTCCTTAGTTGTGCATATGTGTTGTTCCATTAAGTAACCACTGCACATGCACCATGGCATCCATGTATGCATTTTTTGTCTCGACTAAAGTAGAAGGCTCTAAGGAAGACTATCATTTGCTTGGTATCCAACAGTATCACCTAAATCTGTGTTAGTCTTAGGCTAATCATCATACCTAATTCCTTCAACTGTGAAATAATATTTGACCTTTGTTCTTGTGCTTGGTGGTATTGGGAATCAAAATCTTCTAGATTTTGCCTTTGCTTCTCATTTTTATTTGTTAACAAATTATATGAAGTAGAAGCTTGAAGAATTTGGTTTTTCTAGAGTATCCAATTGGGTCTTCAAGGCTTGAGTAGAACCCATCCAACTGGAATAGTATTGATAAAGTATAGAAATGTTATTACAAGTATCTTCCACCTTTTTGGTCTATTCACTTAGCTCTTTTTGGTCATTCACCCATTTGTTCTTAGCTTCCCTTAGTTTTTCTTTTTCATATTCCTTAATGATATTATATTTCATTTGTTCCTTCTTCTCCTAATCCTCAACTTCCACTGGAATCAGGGTTCAAACCTTCCCTTCCAATTTCTTCATTGTATCTACTAGGGGTTCATTACAATATGTAGTTGCTGAATTAGTTGTATTGTTTTCTCTAAGGTTTCTTTCATAGTTAGACATTTTTCATCTAGTCCTTCTTAGTGTCTCTCTCAAATACATCAATTATTTCTATTACTTGACCAAGCAACAACTGGGTCATGTCCACTTGATGTCTTATGGGATTGTTGATGATATTTGGTTCTAGTACCACTATAAGAGCAATCTACTTCTATTTTACCATGAACTATTTCATTTTGTCCATCACTTCTTCCATGTGTTGTATTGGGTAACTCGTCATAGCATGAGTACTATGCTTCTAGTTTGTTCTAATCACTTCTCCTTATCTTCGTCTACTCTTTTTTTGAGATCCTTCAATATTTTCTCCCTTATCTTGTTCCTATTACTCTTCTTGCTCAATTTGGGGTTCTACTTTTGATTTAGCTGAATGTGGTGAGTGTGGTGGGCTGCCAACTTGTTTAGATTATTTCTTGTCTTCAATCAATTTTTCATATGCTTTCTTAGCTGCTACTCATGCAATTGATGTTTTAGTTTTCCATCTTTTTGTTTTTATTAACAGTGTGTCTACACTTTGCCTCATTCTCAACTCTTGGTCCTAAAGGGTTTGGATTTGAGCCTTACTTTTTGGTGACAAGCTTAATTCTAAAGCTACTTCCTCCAATGCTTGATGTTTGATGGATACATCATTCTTAAATGCATCCTCTATTTATTATGCCCTCTTCTTTATTCTATGTACTAGCTCTACTAGAAATTCTTTTGTTATCTCATTAAATGAATAGGGCTAATGGATAATAAATATACCATAGGCTCCAAAATGATCCCCTTGTTGGTTGCAGTGGTAGAGATATATGATTTAGCAACTTCAAGGGGCCTGGCTTTTATTGACAAGGATTTGTATAGTATCTTGATATCATTAGTTTCTTGTTGTTTTCCTTTCCCTTTCTCTCTAGCCACCTTGCTCCTTGTAACTATTTGTTGGGTTTGCTCCTTCTCAAATTTATCATGTAGGGTTTCTTATTCCCCTTTCTCTTTCTCTTCTTTTGAAGAGTCACTATAGTGTAGCAATTTTATCTTTTTTATTTCTACTTTTGCCTCTTTATTGGTTCCATTTTTTCTTCCTTTTTATTTTGAGCACTCACATGTAGTAAAGTCTACAATATCTTTTATCTATGGACCTTGCAGTGAAAGTGTCATTTCCAACTCAACATCTACTTCTTTTTCCTTTTTTCGGCAATGCAGGGTCCTCAAATTTTATTTTCTTTACCTTTACTTCATACTAGGGAGATTTACCTTTTAGTTCTTTTGCACTTAAGGGTTGTTGAAATGCACAAGACAACTGAGAGGGGGGGGTGTGAATCCGTTGTAACCAAAACTTAACTTCTTTCAAACATCAACACATCAACCACTAATCACTGTTATTGTGATTTAACCATGAAAGCATGAGATCAAAAACTTAAACACATTCACACATTCAACACATAAGACACCAAATTTTTTACGTGGAAAATCAAATAAGGGAAAAACCATGGTGAGGATTAACTCACAGTATAAATGATATATCAAAATTTACAACAGGGCTCGCTGCCTTAGGGCTCACTGCCCAGAATGCTCACTGCAAAAGAAGCAACTCACTACCAAGAGAAGGGGCTCACTACCAAAAGTGCTCACTGCCAAAAATTGGTGAACTGAGATAGTAGCATCTACACTATGCCAAGGTTCAGTTTCATTGAAGCGCAATAAATCTCCTCTGCTCTGCTCTACTTTTTCACTCCGTACTTATCTTCGCAACATCCTCATCAATTAATCACGACTTCATTACATGTATTTATACAATTCATCAACCTTGGAATGTACATCAAGATCGGCATTACAATCATCAACCATTGGAGCAATCTCCAAGGTCGGCATACACACATTCATTAGAATAGGTCTAGACTTAAACAGATTCGTGAAGGATAGGAAATGAATGCAGACCACACCATGCCTTAGCTGGGACTCAAATGCAATCTTCCATGCAACAAACTCTATCACAAACTTCAAAGCATAATCGCAAGTAGTGAAAACAACCAAGTCATCCAAAACTGGTGTTAACACTAAGACCTTTAGGAACACGCTTCATGCACGATCCGATTTACACTTTGCAAACCAATCAAAAAGAAGGAACACGGTCTAGAGACATCCACAAGCACGTTACAATCACCAAGAACTTCTGCACAACCCCCAAACACTCTATCTAGAAGATTCTTCAAACCAGAGCACTTAACCATTACTGTCAGCCACTGTTATAAAGGAAAGATCACTTGTAGAGCACCAAATCACGAACCATTTCAACTGAAGGCACATAACATCATCCCAGACTTAATCTCAGAACTGCAGACTATAAAACTTAATTACGGAGAAATGCGGAGCAGAATACATTCTCCTTGTCACCATTAAATACTTAGAAAAATAGTTTTTACTCTGGTGAACATAACTCATTTAAATCTTCACATTGGAGGCTCAAACTTGTAACATGGAAACTACAAACATCCCTTAACATAACTTCCAAACTACAGACAAAGATATTCAATCTATAGGATATGCAGAGCATAACACTATACTGTTCTTCTCAGACACTTGCTCAAACTCATTCAAATAATTTCCTTGGATGTTGACCTTAGGTGTTGACATCAATGACAACACTTACTGCTCATACTTGCAACAAGGGTTTCCTTGTCTAAAAATCTTTTATTTCAAATTTCTCCCTTTGCAATGGTGTAACCATAGTGTTCACAAGGTGGACATTCTAAAGCATGGAAAACTCAGGGTCCTCGTAGGGAACAACATCCATAGACACAAGGTGTGGGGCTATCCCCCATACAACACTTCTTTAGAGGTGGACATATTAGCTCTAGTAAACTTGGAGCAAAACAGTCTATTAGGACACCATCAACACATGTGCAAGCTAGAGGGCCTTGCTATGCTTGTGGAGGTGGACACTTGGCTAGGGAGTTCCCATAGTGATTTGCGACAATAGGAGGGTAGTGTGCAAGTGCCTTTGAGCAGACTATAGAGTATGTAGGTAGATCCCATAGGGTTTTTGCAGCGGCTAAGAATTGTCAAGCTAAGCATCAAGCCACTATTATAGAGGCCCTAGGTACTATTAGTGTATTTTCAGTTACTATTTTATTTGATTCTAGATAATTAGATTATTTTATTGACCTATCTTTAGTGGAGTGTTGTTGGTTGGTGGCTTCTAGGAAGGATGATAGGTGGAAGGTTGAGTTAGCTTCAAGGGCCAAGGTGGCAGTAGATTTGATAGTTAGGGATTGTGAGTTGGGACTAGGAGTTTTCACCACATCAGTGGACCTTTGAGTTACTCCTTTGGGTTCTTATGGAGTAGTTCTAGGTATGGATTGACTTGATGTCCCTTAGGCTAAGATAGATTGTCATTGTAAGAAAATCAAATGTTTGGATGATCATGGTACTAGAGCTAAGATATTGGGAGTTTTGAGACCCATTTCCATTTGTATGATTTTTTCTATACAACTTAAGTGATGCATGCGAAAGGGTTGTCAACTTTTACTATTTTAGTTAGTGACAGATCAGAGGATGATCCAAAGACTACACTTGATGATCATCCTATTCTTAGAGAGTTTACAGATGTCTTTCCATCTAAGCTTTCAAGGATGCCACCTCAATGAGATAGATTTCAATACTGACCTTCTGTCGACGTTTGAGTTGGTGTCACGAGCACCTTAAAGGATAACTACTTATGAGCGTAGTGACCTCAAGCTACAATTAGAAAGGTTTTTAGAGAAGGATCAAATACATCGTAGCATGTCTACTTTGGGTGCACTAATCATCTTCGTTAAGAAGAAGGATGGGTCCATTTGCCTTTGCATGGACTATAAGTAGTTGAAAAAAGTAACAATGAAGAACTGTGACCCTTTTCCAATGATCGATTACCTATTTTATCAGATGCAGGGTGCTAGGGTGTTATCAAAGATAGATCTAAAGTCTGGTTATCATTAGTTGAGAATTGTAGAGGTAGACATTCATAACACTTTTTAGACTCAATATGGTCATTATGAGTTTATAGTGGTACCATTTGGGTTAACAAATGCCCTTGTAGTGTTCATGAGCCTCATGAATGGGGTGTTTTGTGCCTTCTTGGATCATTTTCTTTTGGTTTTCCTAGATGATATATTGATCTATTTGTGGATAAAGGAGGAGCATGAGGAACACTTGCGTTAGGTCCTTCAGTGTTTAAAAGAGAACCAACTTTATGGTAACCTAGTGAAATGTGCCTTCTTCCGATCAGAGGTTCAATATTTGGGACATATCTTATTTGGTGATGGCATCTTTGTAGATCCATTAAATATTAGAGCTATTATGGATTGGATAGCACCTACTAGTGTGATAGAGATTAGGCATTTCATGGAGTTAGCAGATTATTATCATAGATTTGTTGAGGGTTTCTCCAAGATTGCACATCTCATCACTTCTCTTTAGTGGAAAGGGAAGAAGTTTGAGTAGATAGAGCAATGTGAGAGGGAATTTAAAAATCTTAAGTAACATCTTGCCAATGCATCAATCCTTGCAGTACTTGATATGGTGGCAGATTTTGTGGTTTGTATAGATGCATTCATAGAGGGACTTGGTGTAGTGCTTATGTAAGAAGGTTGAGTGATCACATAGGAGTTGCGAAAGCTTAAGACTCATGAGCTAAACTATCCCACACATGATTTAGATCTTGCATCAATGGTCCATGCCTTGGTTAGGTGGATACATTTTCTCTTGGGGCATAGATTTGAGCTTCATACAAATCATCACAGTCTTCAGTACATATTCACGCAACCTAATCTAAACTCTCACCAACAACATTAGATGGAGTTATTATGTGAGTATGACTTTGATGTACATTAAATTAAAGGTAAGGAGAATGTGGCTATATATGCCTTGAGTGGGAGGTGACATGAGATCATGGCTTTGACTTTGGGTACAAACCCGAGGGAATGTATTCTCTAGTAGTTGCTAGAGGATGAGTGGTACAGAGAGGTTTAGCAAAAGTTGCAATCTCAGAGATCCCTTAAGGGTAAGTTTACATGATATGCTTTGGATGTAGATGGGTTGTTACGTCATTGAGGACAAATCTATGCACCTCTTTCAGGGATCTTTGAATAGTGGTTTTGACAGAGGCACACAAGGCACCTTATGCAACACATTCAGGGGTGAAGAAAAAGCATGCAGATCTTAGATAGTTATATCATTGGATAGGTCTACGATGAGACATTGTAAAGTTTGTAGCTCGATGCCTTGAGTGTTAGTCAAGGCCAAGCACCAACACCCAACAATATTTCTTTACCCACATGATATACTTGAGTGGAAATGGAACACCATTTCCATGGACTTCATAGTTGGTCTAACCTTGTTATCTTGACACTATGATGTCATCATGGTGATAGTTGATAGGTTGACCAAGGTTGTACACTTTTCTCTTATGTGAACTACATATAATTCTCTAGCAATAGCAAGAGTATTTCTTGATGATATTTTTAGACTTCATGGGGTTCCTCACAAGATTATTTTAGATAGAGATTTAGTTTTCACTTCATCCAAAATTGCATTACAAAAGGCATTGGACACACAAATAATATTTAATTTAGTTTATCATCTTGAGATAGATGGCTAGACAAAGAGGGTGAATCAGGTTCTTGAGGAGATGCTATAGATGTATGTGGTGGTTCAACAATTTAGATGGGAAGATTATCTCTACCTAGTGGAGTTTTCCTACAACAACAATCATCATAGATCTTTGGATATGGCACCTTTTCAAGCATTGTATTGTAGACCTTTTAGGACACCTTTGAGTTGGTATCCCATTGAGGATAGAGTTCCTATTGGACCTGAAACGATACATCATATGGAGTGGCAGGTAGTTTTAATTCATCAATTTCTCTAGGAGGTGTATGATCACTAATAGAGGTACCCCAATGCCAAAAGATTGGATCAGAGCTTCTTAGTTGGTGATAAGGTGTTTTTGAGAGTGCGACCACATAAGAGTCCAATCTATTATCAAAAGGGTTCTAAGATTGCATCTCAATTTGTTGGTCCCTTTGAGATCTTGGAGTGGATAGATCCTATATCCTATCATTTAGCCTTGCCACCTAGCTTTTTATGCATCCATGATGTATTTCATGTTTCTATTTTGAGGAAATATGTACTTGATGTGACACATGTTTTGGATTAGGATACTTTATAAGTGGAGGTAGATGAGTAGCTAGCTTTGGACCCCATTTGCATCTTGGCTTGTTAGGTGTTGGCCCTTTGAAGATGGGAGCTAGACTAGGTTAGGGTCCAATGGGACTATTATGATGAGGTTGTAGTGACATGAGAGGAAGCTACTCGGTTGAGGACACTCTATCCTCGCCTCTTTGAGTGCTTCTAGGAGGAAGCCTAATCTTAAGGGGGGGGATGTGAGGCCCACCCTTTCTCTTATGAACTCACTCACACCCAGTGGACCTATTATTGATATTGACACTCTTTGATTTGTATATTTTATTATGGAATTATGACCATGATGTTAGATTAATATGGATATTGATATTTTGTTTAGAATAGTCTAATTTTTAGGAGCACATAGTGATGATTTGATTTGTGGATGGCTATGGTATATTTATATTTCCATGAGATGAATATATGTTACACATTCTCATTATTGTCATAATTTAATTATGAGTATATTTTCAATTATGTCTTGTAATGATCAAATTAACCTCATTCCAAATTTAATTAATAATGTATAAGGATATATATGCATGTTGTATTAAGAGAATTGGTATGAGATGTTGTTATCAAATGAATGTGAAATTGAATTGATTAAGATATAAAATTATGATGACTAATTAAATTATGATGTTGATATGAATTACAGATTCCTTATAGTATTTGATGATTATAAAATTTTGATTTTAATTGTTTCAACTATTTTATTGGATGTATTAATTCTCTTTATCAAGTGTGTAGCTGATTTTCATGGCCAATGGAAAATATTGGAGGTCCTCTAAAAACCCTAATTATGTTCATCATAGTGATATGTTGGCCTTAGTCCATGAGGGGACTAAAGCCTTTATTTGTAAAAATATGTTGTAATGTGAGAATTTTGTGATGTTAATTTTAATTTTTAACTTGTCTAAGGTTGTTTGAATTAGATTCATGGAGTGAGTGTCATCCTAAGTGGCAAATCCTGGATGTGCACCTAGTGGTTTTTTTAAAAAGTCGTGAAATGTCTTTTTATTTAGTTTTTTAATGAAAATAGGTCCTTGGGGCAAAGTACCTATGGGTTGGTTACTTGTTGGGATATGAATTTTGAGTTTTGGAGAATAATTTACACTTCCCAAGTGCCTTGGAAAGAGTTTAACGTGAATGGACTTTAGGGAGACTGATAGTTGACTTGTCACCATCCAGTCTCTCCTTCTTAGGTTTATGGATATGGGGTTGTGTCAAGTACACCTTCATCTCAATGTCTCACATATGTGGGAGCATAAACAGAGAGATTTCATGGTGAAGAGTGTACAAGTACACTCTTCTTCCCAAGTGCTCACACATGTGGGAGCACTTGAGGAGTCATGTCTTTCCTTGGGATTTGGGTGAAGGGAAGAGAGGGATGAGTTGGAGGCCACATGTCATACCTTCATTGGGAGAGGAGTGACATGGAATCTATTATTTATACCCTCTTGTAAGGTTATAAGGGAGCTTTTTATTCATTTTTTGTTCTTGTGTGTGAGAGAGGGAGAGAGAGTCTTGGAGAGAAATTCTTGGAGGGAGAAAAAAATGCAACTCACCCAATCCTTGGAAGATTATTGAGGTTTGATCCATAATCCTCTTGATATTTATGTGGAATGTTTGCATTGTTGATATGTTAATTTAAATGGAATCTTGTGCTAGATTGTGTTGGATTTTGGTGTAATGCTTGTGTTTTTGTTTTGGGAAAGGGTGTTGTGTTGGGTTAGGCTCTCCCAATTAGATGAGAGCAACCCATGTGATGGGTTTAGAGAGGTGTAGAACCTCCTTGGGGAAAAATACTTATTCCTTTGGGAGAAAAATTATGGCATGAGTGCCCCTTGTGATTTTTTATTTTGCATAGTGCCTTTGTGGGTAACCATGTTGTGGGAGATGTGGTGGTTGAGCTTTGAAGTGAAGTTGTTGAATGAGAGAATGTAGAAACATTATTGAAGGATTATACATGTGGTATATAGATGAGTTGACATTTCATTACTATTATTTTCTCCATTGGAGAGAGTCCCCTCGCTTCCCCCTACCTTATGAATCATTTCATGGATTCATTATGTTGTGAAAAATTTTGAGTAGCCTTGAGTTGTGTTCATTGTTCCTCTTTAGGTATGAGATGGTGTACCTTATAAGTTTTTTGTGTGCTACCTAGTTTCCCTAAAGGACCTCCTAGCTCATGGGTAGGCTAGTGAGCAAACCCTATAGTTGGGAGGTGAGCAACCTCCATTGTCCTTGGTTGAGGAAGTTGTATTGCATTATTGAAGGCAAGAAGGATATTTTTCATGGGTTCCTTGAGTTGGAAGTTTTTCTCATTTGAGAGGAGGATAAAGCCCCTATTTTTGTATGGGTTGTGTATGTTTATTTGTATGCAATGAAGAAGACTATGTAGCTTGTATATTCATTTCTAGTGTAGTGGTTAAATTTGATGAAATACTATAGAGAATAAAGAAAGTAGAATTTATCATATTGTATACACATGCATTTTTCTTGGAAGAGAATGATTTGTGATTTTGTCATTTGTCGCAAATTGTAAAGAAACGATGTACATTTACTTTCAAATGTATTTTTCCTTATTCTTGGATTATGTATGTGAAGGTCCATTATATGTTGTGCATGCAAGGAAAGTCTTTTTATGCTTGTAAAGTAATATATACATATGTATCAATACCTATTCTTGGTTACCTTGATTTTGATTATAAATGAAAATATAAGTGTTGTTATCTTGCATTGGAAATTTGTATGTCAATGTACATAGACACACTAAATAATGTGTATATACATATGTATCTATATAAATATTTGGATTGATTAGTTATTTTAGTACATACATTTCCCATAGTAATTAAAAGGAATTTTAAATGAATGAAATCACTTGTCTATTGTGGTAGCCATCATTTATATTTGTAGATTGCAATAGATTTCTAATATATATATATATAGAACATTATTTGAAATAAAGTTAAGAACCCCCACTCCCCAACAACTCGCGAGTTATGGGGCTTGGGGGCCCCTCGCCATAAGGGTACCACAACCCCTATGGGTGTTGTAGGCCCCTCAATGGGGCCATGAAACCACATAAAGCTATCCATCCCTGTCACCCTTGCCTATATTTTTTATATATTTTCATTTATATTTCATTTTAAAAAATAATCATAAATGATTAAATAAATAAACAAAAATGTATAATCTCTGTTTAAATCTCCTACAGTCAAAAAATGTAGGAAGATATATACATTTACAGCTCTAATTTATGAAAGGTTGTAAAGAATATATATATTTCTTTTGTTTATATACAATGGCATTTGGCCAGCAAAATAGCCTGGACCCATTGCAAATAAAATGAAATTTCTTCATCTTTGCTTCAAACAATTGCAAACTTGGCATCTTTAGTTGGGAGATTTTTTCAACACACTAGATATTTTTTTATACTCATGTTCCTCAATTTCTTCTCTTTGGTATCAATGATGGCTTCTAGAACCAAGATCAACTTACCTTCTTCATCCAAAGGATTCAACTCTATTGAAAGAGTGATATGCTTCCCAAGTGCTATTTTGAGGCATGAAACTTGAAATACATTATGAGTCTTGTTGTGTTATGGCAACTCAAGTTCATAAGCAACCTCCCTAATCCTTCGCCTAATCTTGTAAGGCCCATAGAAGTGAGACTTGAGCTTCCCAAATCTATTTCTCTTGAGAGAAGATTGTCTATATGGCTATAACTTCAAGAAAATCATGTCTCCAACTTTAAAAGTTTTCTCAATATGATGCTAATCTACATACATCTTCTATTGTTTTTGTACTCACTAGAGGTTTTCTTTGAGTGACTCCAAAATTTCTTGGCTTTGTTTAACCAAGTCTATGGCTCCTGAAACTCTACTGTCTGTGATGACTAAATCAACAAAAGTTAGAGCCATAACCACATAAATCATTGAATAGAGTCATACCAATGGATATATGATGTGAATTATTATAGCAATGCTCCCCTAGATGGATATATTTGATCCATTCTATTTTCTACCCTACTACATAATTCCTTAAATACCCCTCAATCCACTTATTCACAATCTCTATTTGTCCATCTGTTTGAGGGTGATAACTAGTACCGGGTGTCAACTCAGTTCATGTTAAGTGGAAAAGATCCTACCAAAATAGATTAAGGAACCTGCTATCTCTATCACTCACATGTTCTTAGGCAACCCATGAAGTCTGAATACTTCTCTGAAAAATAATTCAGCCAATCGTGGTGCCTTAAATTCAGAAGATATAGCAAAGAAATGAGCATATTTAGTGAGTTTGTCTACTACAATAAATATGCAATCCTTACTCTAAACTCTTAGGAGGTTAGTGATGAAATCCATAGAGATGCTCTCCCATTTTTTAATGGGAATTGGTAAGGATTGCAATAGACTTGCTAGAAACACCTGCTTTGATTTGTTCTACTGGAAGATAGCACACTCTCTAATGTGTTTAAGAACATCACCATTGAGTCCTTTCCATGAAAGTCTCTCCCTGATTTACTTGCAAGTCTTAAAGAATCTAGGATGACTCGCCAAGGGTGTATCATGTATTAATCTCAAGACTTTATCCTTCACGTTTGATTCTAGGATGAGATAAAATCTATTCTTGTAGAGGATGAGATCACTTGCTACCTTATATATATCATCCTATAGTTTTCATTCAAAGACATCAATAGCAAATGTGTTCTTTATTAGACATAGAGCATAAGATTGGTTTTCTAGATAGGGCATCAGCTACAATATTGTTCTTACCCTTCACATACTCTAATACCAAAATCAAAGGCCTAAGGCTTACTCAACCATTTCTGGTGTCTGTCATTCAAATCTCTCTAGCTGAGGAAGAACTTCAAGATATTGGTGGTCAGTCTTAAACACAAATATACTACTAACCAAATATTGCCTGAATTTACCTAGGGCATGCATAATGGCCAACATCTACTTATCATAGATTGAAAATCTTATTTTCTATCTCTTTGAGCTTTCAACTCTCAAATGTTATGGGATGCCCATTTTGCATCAAAACTACCCCATTCCTTTCTCTTAAAGCATCACATTCTAATACAAAAGGAAGTGAGAAATCTAGAATAGCTAACATAGGGGATGAACTCATTACCTCCTTGAGCTTATCGAAAGCCCATTGTGCTAAACTTTGTTGGAAAATTGTCATTAATGTCAAAGGAAAGATGACGTAAATTGTTAAGGCCAAAGGCCACTAAATCGTCATCCTTTAACTATCATTCCTGGCTAACTTTGTGAGAAGCTTTTATGAAGAATATTCCTGTTGACTTCACATGTATGGAAGTGTTGGGTGTCTATGAAGAGTATTTAATTGAATTCTTGGCCGACTCTCCTCCATATGGGCGCTTTGGTTTATGAAGTACAGAAAAAATAAAATTATATTTTATGAGGCTGACTCCCTTAAGAAGGCCAACCTTCTATATTGGTGCCAAGAATTAGAATTTAAATTTCAAATAATAAATAAATACTCTTTTAAAGGGGTCAACCCCCTTAAGTGCAACGCGCCAAATAAAGGGACATATCTATATATAAAGATGCCTCTTGATAATGAAAAGATATGTCTTTGGAATGAGTCGCTCCTCTCCAATTTGATATAAAAGATAGTTGTGAAGGTTGATGAAGATGGTGTGGAGAATTAAAAGAAAATCATACATACACCTGCACATATGTGAACAATAACAATAGAAAAGTGAAAGGAATAAGTGCAGATCTGATAAGGAAAAAGTGCAGACTTGATAAGGAATAAGCACATATTTGATAAGGAGTAAAGTGCAGATTTGATAAGGAGAAAAGTGCAGAGTTAATAAGGAATATATGAAGATCCAAAAGGGAAAGTATATGTTGATCTTATGAAGAAGATCTAAGTGGCTATCATACATTGAAGAGATCACAAGAAGGTAGATTTATTATCATTTTTGAATAAGCTTTATTTGGAAGTTTGTTCCTCTCATATCAAAGAGATTGGCGTCTCTTGTTGGGTTGGTGCTTAGTTGGGGGATTGGTGTCTCCAGTGGGTATTGATGTCTCCAGTGGGTTGGTGCTTACAAATTCTACAAGTGGGGATTGGTGTCTCTAGTGAGTTAGTGCCTACAAATCATATAAGAGGGGATTGGTGTCTCCTGTAGGTTGGTGCCTACAAATATTGTAAGAGACTTATATATAAGCAATATTTTGTCATGGTTTTCTCCCATAAGGGTTTCCATGTAAATCTTGTGTTTTTCCTGTGTTGCATAATTATTAGATCTTGTGTGATTGCTATTGTTATGGTTGTTGAAGTTTTGAAAGAGTAAAAAGTTAGTCTTTTACTGATTCACCCCCCTCTTAGTATAAGCGTGTGCTCATCAATTAGTATCAGAGCCGGTTCCTTCAGAGATAGTTTAATTGCTTGAAGGTAGATCTCAAGAGCACACATGGCTGGTCAAGAAGGATTTGGATTCTCCTCAAATAGGGATCCATTGTTCGATGTAACAAACTATGATTTTTGGAGTATAAGGATGTGCACCTACTTAATAGCTCTAGGGTTGTATATTTGGAAATCTATAGTGAATGGATATACAACTCCATCATCTCCACCAATGGATCAAACCAGAAAGAAGGCAAGTAAAAATAATGCAAAAGATATGAATGTAATTTTATGTGGCCTATCAGAATTAGAGTTTGTTAAAGTAATACAATACAACTCGATGAAAGAGATCTGGGAAAAACTCAAGAATATTTATGAAGGTGATGATAAGGTAAAGAAATCCAAGCTTCAAACTCATAGGAGTCAATTTGAAAGCTTGAAAATGAAGGATGAAGAAAACATTGCCGCCTATCTGCTTCGCGTAGATGAAATTGTTAACACTATCAAAGGTCTTGGAGAAGAGGTGAAAAAATCAAGTATTGTGCAAAAGGTGCTAAGGTCTCTCCCTTTGAGATTTGATGTCAAAGTTTTTGTAATTGAAGAAATGAAGGATCTAGACAAATTAATAATGGATGAACTACATGTGATTCTCATGGCTTATGAGATGAGGACCGAAAAGGAAAAATCTTCTAAGCAAGAGGCAACCTTCAAAGTCTCAAAGAAATTGAAGAATACAGAACTCGAGCCAAGCGATAGTTCCAACAATGAAACAGACAAAGATGAAGCTCATTTTGTGAGGAAGCTGAAGAAAGGATCTGGCAAGTACAAAGGTAAGTTACCTTTGTTGAATGCACAAGACAACTGAGAGGGGGGTAAATCAGTTGTAACTTAAAACTTCAGAACCCTCACACATTCAGATCCACATTAATTCAATTAATCCCTTAAACTATTAAGATGATTAAGCATGAAAGAAAATAACAGAAAGTAAATCAAATCGACATCAAACACAAGAGAACACTAGATTTATGTGGAAAACCCAAGAAGGGATAAACCATGGTGAGGATTAGCTCACAATATAAAGTAATATCAACACTGAAATATAATAGGGCTCACTACCTGAAGGCTCACTGCCAGAGGGTTCACTACCCAAAAGAAAGAAAGGCTCACTGCCAAAATAGAGAAGATTGTTGCAAAGAGAAAACTTTCTCAATGCAACAAAGAAGTCCACCACAACGCCATCATCACCTCTGCAGTCTCATCGAGGAATTGTAGACACCTTCTGCTCACTGCATCCAATAATCTAACACATGAAATCTCGCATTGCACTGCACAAATTCACACTATAATTCTGCAATTCATGTCACACCCATCATACTCATCTCTCTTACCATCCTTCAACAACTCAACACTTATTTATACCATCTTCAACCTTGAAAACATTCTCCGAGGTTGACAAAGCACCTTAATCTCGTAAATTCAAATTAGGTTGACATAAAACATTCCTATGGTGGAAAGGAATGAAGGCAGACCACAACACACCTTAGTTTGGACCTAAATCCACTCATACATGCCACACCACATTTCCACAAACACTGAAGTAACTCCACAATCAGTGTAAACACCCAAGGTCAGTCGAACCTGCGTTAACACCATAAACAATTATGTACATGCTTCCTCAAACCCAAAGACAACTCACGGACAACACACCATGCTTGAAGATGATCTAGAGTATTCCAAAAACATCCTAAAATCTAACAAATTCCTTTGCAATAACTTTCACATGCCAAACAAACTTACCCTGTTTACCCAATATGCTCAAATATCTCTGCTATGCACTGTAACTCAAGAAATCAACTTGTAGAGCACCAAATCACAAATAATTTCACCTGAAGATAGATATGAACCTTATAAACATAATTCTAGAACCACAAGACCTGAAACCACTCTTTGGAGAAATGCGGAGCAAAAACATTTCTCCCAAATGCCTCTGTAATACAGTTCATATACTGGTGAACACATCTTCCTCTACACATCGATCCAGCATGCCAAATTATGAATGTAGCACCTTTGAATACCTCTAATGAACATATCCAAATTGCATAAACAAATCTTCAATATAAAAGAAATGTGGAGCAAAACTAGAACACTACTCTACAACATAGAATACCATTGCCACACACTTGTCATGACCGCTTTTCCCATGCAGACATGACACACAAATGCTCGTGTCTCGACCACATTCGCCATGTGGTCACGGCACGGGCCACGAAAATTTTTCTCCCTAACCCTAAGAACCACCTCGCACGCACTTGTGTGCTCGGTGGTAAAACGCCCGAGGCATAAACATGACAACACAATCGATGAAGGAGAGGACCGACAAGGAGTAAGCGACGAGTAAGGTGTCGCTTCTAGGGTTGGGCTAAAATAAACCTGAACCCTACTTATACTAAGTCGGCAAGAGGTAAAATTGGATGACCTAATGGCACGTGACTAAGCAGGTAAGGTGGATCTGTCGCGACAGGAGTGGAAGGTTTAAATTCAATAACATAACGCAAGCACAGACCCCAAAAGAAAAATCTAGCAAAATTCTGGCAGCATAACGCGTTATCGATGTGGATACAAAATTCTTTCTACTACGCTAAACTTGGTTACTTAATTATCCTGTGTCTGGTTATTCTTCGCAACGTTAACCGTCGTCGCTTGGCGACGTTCCCGAGGTTTACGCCTGAAATAAAGATTCCGTTCTGAATGCTACTCTCGCTAGGTACTTATAAAGTTGTGGTAGGAGGTCCATCTCCGATTCCAAATTTCATACCACGTACTTCGAAAAGGAGAGGATACAATTCATACTTAATAGTTTAGTTGTGGTTGTGAAACACTGAGGGAAATTTATAATCACCTACTTAAAGTTTGTTCTAAAAGCAGATTTCCCTTTTATTATTTAAAAATACATCTTGGTTAACAAATAGGTAAATTTATTTAAATATTACAAAAAAAAACACTGGTCATGGTAAAGTATTCTTATGATCTCAATGTATATCTTGTTAAATTTACTTGTTTGGTTTAATTATTTTCTTTTATTTGAGAAGTATTTTTCCGTTGGAGTTACCTATCACTAGATAAAATAAAAATAAAAATATAAAATATACATTACACAAGATACAATTCACTTATTTAAATAGTATATATATATATATATATATATATATATATATATATATATATATATATATATATATATAATACAACTCCTAGGTTGGAAATTATATATATTTGTATATATATTATAAACTTTGTTTTAATAAAATAAGTTAAGTTATTTATTCTAAGGAAATTAATGTATTCCCATACTACCCTCACACTTACCTTAATTGTTTTAATTCTATGAGGTTAATAATTAAGAAGAAAGAAATTAACTAAAACAACTCTAACATATTTAAAATTAATTCAACCCTAGTTGCCCTAAAAGCTTCATTTGCCCTAACCCCTCTATTCTTTTTGTTAACTCTTATGCCCTAAATTGTTTTCATGCTGTGTGTGTGAAGTGTGTTTGTGTGAAATTGCAGTGGCAGATTGATGTAGAGGCGGCTATGGGGAGTCGTCGGAGCACGCAGAGGGGAGACGGAGGTATGAGGGTAGAGAAGGAGCTGTCGGCGCAGCCAAGGGAAGGGCGGCCGAAGTGTGGATCGCCGTCCGCAGAGCGTGGAAAGTCCGGCGGTGAGGGGCGGGGGAGAAACCGCGGTCTAAGAGGGGTGGCGCAGCCGCAACAGGCGGCGGAAGCTTATTCGCGGGAGGGTGAGTGTGGTGCCAGGATTTTGTTCACGGCCCCACACCCCCTGTGTACGATAAAACCCTGTCCCCTCCTTTTTTTTTGTTTTTATTTTTACCATAAAATAACAGTCTAAAATCTGTGATGGGTATAATTATTTATTATTATTATTATTATTATTATTTTTTTACATAGGGTAAACTTTTATATGTATATATATGCTTTCTCACCTACATTTATAGGCTTAACAATGAGTAAAATAATAACAGTGCTTATATATATATATATACAAATTTTAATAACCTACATATTAATTTATTTATTTTTATCTTAAAATTATTATTATTTTTTTCTTTTCTTAAAAAAAGAAAACAACAAATACATCCTTTTCCTTTCATTTTCTACAGCTCACTAATATAGCCTTCTCATGCCCAAGACAGGTAGCTACTTTAACCTCTTTCCTTTGGATCATTACAGAAATACATCATGCATTCTTTTCTCTTTTTTTATTTATTTATAATAAACTCTAACAGGACAACATAAAATTTATCTTTCTTGCAGGTCTCTTTTCATATCCTACATTACAGGAAGGAAACAGAAAACCACCAGCATTCAAATAGATTGTAACAATATTATCATTGCAAAATTTTATTTTGATAACCTACTTAAAGAACAACAAAATTTACACAGCATTATTAGAGTTATCATATTGTTTACATTACTCAACTAACTTCACAAGCTGGGAATTGATCTGTATTCGAATACCTAAAGGGTTTATTTGCACAACAGCATTTACGACCAACTCCTTGAGCACATACTGATAAGAGTAAAATGCATTTCTATCCATTTATAGACAACAGAAATTATACAGTGAATGATAATTCTTTTCATGCAACCAATAGATATCTAAGGTAAACTTTGTCTTTTTCTTTTTTTTTATACTCGGGAATTTATCTATCCCTCTTATACTCTTCTTGCTGTAGAAAAAAAAACAGATGGCATACAATGTGTATAATTTTTAACTAGCTTTTCCCAACTCACTACTCCACATCATAGGAAGTAAGCATCTTAAATTAAACTACAAAATGTTTACATTGCAATGTTCTTCACAGGTTAAATAATAACCTATAATTCCAGCAAGGGACACTTTTCATACAGCAGAAAAATTATAGTCATCTCATGGCTAAGATATACACATAGTCTTGTACAAAATGCAATGCAATAAGGTCTCTATGGCCTTGGCTTCAATAGTCTTCACAAGGAGACTTTTTTAGCAACTTCACTCTTTTTCACCCAACCTGCAACTAAACACAGCAAGGAAACAACAAGAAACCAGCCACTGAGAAGGAAATGCTCTCCTCCCTACCGTAGACCCGCGAGTGGGTCACCCCCGAGCTAGGGAGGTAGGGGTTTTCACATAGGTTCCAATTCCACAACAGAAGCAAATACATCCACACAAACAACCCCAAGGGCTTAACACATTACATCAACTCATAAAAATGAGTTTGGTGAGGGTAGGGGATAGACCTCTCAACTTAAAGGGGCTCACAATGAAAATGAAGATCTCAACACATGGCCTCAAGCCAAAAAAATAATTCCTTAAATAACACAAACCACCAGAATCTCACACCAAAATGCTTGGCACTCTTGCCATATAAACATCTCCTCCTCAAATGATATTAGGCCCTCAAGGCATAAACACATAATCACAAAACTGTGGGAGAGCCCCCAAGGATTGTTCCTCTCCCCTTCCCATACTAGTTGAGCATTTCCTCCATAGGAGGTGCTCTCACCATGACAACCCAACCCAACATCAAAAGCAAAAAACAAACAAACATCTCAATGCAAACAATTTTACAATCAAATTTCAAACATGGAAACGTCGTATAGCAAGCAAGCAACAAGATCAGAGCCTACCTTCAAGGTCTTGATAATAGATGTAGAAGTTGGTGAAGAGCTCCAAGCCTTCCAACTTTTAGAATCTCCTTCCCAACCTTCTCTAACTCCACCAAACTTAGCAAGTAAAAGCTCAAATTTGCAAGAAGTTTTCCAATTGCAAGAAAAAAATAGCCTAGAAGAGAAGAACCCCCACTCCTCTACAAGAGGAGCTATTATAGGCCCTCTATTTGGCCTTGAGAGAATGAGGTGGTGACATTTGTCACCATCTCTTCCCTCCACCAAAGCCACTTGGAGAAGAGAGAAGGTAAGAGGATGACAAGTGTCCTCCTCTCCCTTCACCTCCATCTCCACCTCATCCACTTGTGCTTCCACACAAGTGGGAGGGGGACAAATGGTGAGTTGGATTCCCACTCACCCTTCCACAAGACAATGGCCTTGAGTGGAGTCCCCACTCACTTGGGAACTTGGGAGGACTCTTGGAGACCTCCCAACTCCTCCTTGGGAATGTTTCCCAAAACTAGGGATGGGAGAGGTGCTCTTCCCAAGACAAGGCCCATCCCTCATCTTCCCTTTTCCCATTTTCGTCACTTTGACTCAACCATGGGTTAGGGTGACCCAAGGTGAGTCTAAACTATGGTTAGGTGGTCCAAGTTGACCCTAGGCTCATGGTTGACTACCTAGGGTAACTTTTGGGACCCTAGGAGTCATGAAAGGGGTCAAAAAATCCACATATAAAGGCCCAAAAGAAATAATAAAAATACCAATTAACATTAATCATTTATAATTTTACAACACTAAACATTAATCAAAATAAGAAAGAGAGGGGGTACTAAGGATCAAAATAATTAAAATTTAAACAAAAAAACACAATAAATCATCATGCAAATTTTCACACATGATTCTTATCCCTCTTGGGAACGGATCGGCTAAACCGGGAATAACAGGGTGTGAATCCTCTACCTCCGATTTCCCGTGGCTAGGGAAAACAAAACCTGCACATCTCGATCAAGTGTCAGTTCTGTCAGGAAAATGATAGCCGAAGCAACTGGAAATTAAATTCATGCAACCAATACAGCAATATCCATCAATACATAAATCCAAATTAACTGTATTTCCCATCACATGTCAATTAATTCCAATCACATAAACACTAGAATCACATAACAAAATAACATCCAATATAAAACCATATATCGAACCAAAGTATATCATCAATATGACCGAATCAAAACACATATATCAAATCAGTGAGATAAAACATCAAGTCTGCGATATGAAACATAGTCACTACTGAATAGTACAATGATCAGAATATGGGAGGCAAAATAGTCGGCCTCACAACACTATTTTCTTTATTTTATTCAAATTTTCTCAAAAGCACTTGGAAACCAAGCACCAGAAACATATCATCAACATCTTCAGCACTTCCCCAATACATCATCCACTAAAAACCAACTTACTCACACTCTTGCGATATTCTCTTTCTCATACATTTGACACCAATGACAACACAAGCTTGTTGACATCAATGACAACACCGACTATACATACTTGCAACAACATTTTAAATGCTTTAATTGTGGAGAGGTAGGACATTTTTCTTCCAAATGCCCTTATCCAAAAGGTGAAAATAGTGAGGATGAAGAAGAGAATAACATAAAGAAAAGTGGCAAACATTATCAACAAAAGAAGGGCTACAAACAAGGCAAATCTGAAAAAAGGAAAAACTTTCATAAGCATAAGAAAAGTTTCTACTCCAGGAAAGTAGTTCATCCGAAGAGAGTTTATCCATCAACAATGAAGAATAATTTCTATGGAAATAGAAATGAAAGATGATGTCTTGGAAAAAGAAGAAAAAGAAGAGATGGAGTTAAAAGGGGAAGAGAATGATGAAATGGATGCAAAAGTTGATTTGGAAGGAGAACTCATATGTGCCTTAGGTGAGATCAAGAGACTTAAGAAGTTCATTTGAAGCAAAAATTAAAGCTTCAATAAGAATGTGAATCTAAGGTTAAAATGTCACAAAATCTTGAAGAATCAAAGAAGATGATCATCAATCTGAAAATTGAAATTGAAGAAGCAAAAAGAATAGAGGAAGAGGTGAGGATTCAATTAAAGAAAAAGGAAGAGAATTGTGAGAGCCTAGAGTCTGAAATTGTTTCCTTGAGGAAAGAATTGGAGAAAATAAATGCTCAATTGAACAGAAGTCTAAAGAATGAGAAGAGTACTGAAATATTAGATGACATCCTAAATTGCCAAAGGCCAGCATCAATGAAAATTGGTATTGGCTACGAAGAAGGTCAACATTCAAAAGCTAGATAATCATTGAAGAAGATAAATGAAGAAAAGACAAAAGGCTATGCATATGCTCTCAAAAGTCCTGTTGGTGCTTGCATGAGTTGTCAGGTTTTCAAGTAATAAATCTGCAAGCACCCTCCCAAAAAATCCAAAAAGTTCTAAGTCTTCGGACCTCCTCAGTATTTTTCAATGTTAGCATCATATTTTCTTCGGAGGTCATCATCATATTTCTAGCTATCATCCTGATGTTGCTAATGTCAGTCCTATGTCAGGGTGATATCTGCTTGTCTAGCGGCTTCATCATTTTCTGAGGGCGGGGGTGATATTTCCAAATATTAGTCATATTTAAACATCACCCCGATGTTACAAATGAAGCTACAGTGCAGCCCGATATTCTTGTGGGGGGTGATATTTCAAATATCGGGTGATTTTATGACTATCACCCTACCACCAAAGATCACCTTATGCAGACATGACGATGACGTCATCTAGGTTCGAGGGGGATCATATTTCTAACATCAGTTATTCTTCTAGGATCACCCTGATATTGCAATATGATGGTGACGTCATCAGGATATTAGTGGATATGATCAGGTAGATCATTGGTGAGACATATGGTATCAACAAAGTAGGAGGATCTTCCTTCGATGCATCAGGTTGTGCCGATGAGGGTGAATATCGGGGTGACATTTCGTATCGGGTGGACAAGTTGGTGGTTTGCTGATATAAGGAGTCTGGCCGACAGAGGATGATGATGAGGTTTAGGCTGGCGTCGTCAGGTGCAAAGGCACCGACATCATGTTTGTTCGTGGCCTAGTTTATAAAGTGATAAGGAGGTTGCCGCGGGGTGCATGTGGGATAATTGGTTCCTACCAAATTTGAAATATCTGGATCATGATTCTTGGCAGGAAAAGCTGTCGAGGAATCATGCGACCACTGCAATCCTAGGACCGCGAGTAGGTGGACATTAATGGTGGATGTTACAGGGTATGGGCGATGGTATAGTCAGATCTAGTACCTGATTGAAGTTGAGGATCCCCAGGCGGCAGCGTGTGGCTCGAGACCCCTCCCCTGTCTCTTCCTCTACCTGTTGCATTCAATGTTGAGCACCATCTCTTCAGAATGAACTGTATCTGGCAGACTTTTGATTTTTGCCATGTAATTAATATTGGGTACACCCTCTTGCTATATATAGGAGGCCATGTTACTCATTTTTGTTGGTTGGAAACTCGACAAAATTTTGGGTGCTGTGACACAATACAACTTCTTTGGTGGCCCTTTCCTAGATGTCTTGTGAGTTTATGAGTCTCATGTTGTATGTTTTTCTACATTAATCCACTCATATCATGTTGATCTAAATGAGTAATGCTATATTGCATGTGTTTTGTCATCTGTCTCCAAACTAAGTATGTTCTTCTTCTGAGTCTGAGCACCTAAGGGCTGTTTATGATTCTAGGATACAGGTATGTTGTATTGAATGCTTGATTTCTTACTTCTACTCAAGGAGTAGATTAAATGTTTTAGATCAAGGGTTGGGAAAAATATATTGCAGTGAGGATATTATAAGCAGAGATAATAGGATTCCCTATCTTGGGATGTATCTGCAAGGCAGATGCTACAAAGCCCCTTGATATTCAGTCTTTGGTATATGTTCATGCAGGCCATTCACATGTGTACGTCTACTGACTCCGAGCCCTGGATAGGCACCAATCTAGTCTTGTATTGAGGTTACACCCAAGGTCCTAGTTTTGCATCCACATAAAATTAAACTTAAACTTCAAAATCAAACCATTAGGACTTTAGGAGTAGTTTAGGACCCAAATCCTCTGTCTACAACTGAAAATAGGCCCAAAGCTAGCCCCTTTGCACTTATCTCACAGTTTTGGTCTACATAAAGGAGGATTTATCTGCTTTGTATCAACATCCCAATCAGTCCATAAGCATATCTCATGGATGTTGAATAGGGAATACCCCCCTTCGTTCTGCAGAGCCTAAAGAAGAAGAGGAGATATTATAGAGTCTATCTCCTATACTGTTGGCCGCTGGCCCAGAGATCCTGTTGATCATTGATGGCTACCTTGTAGGGATAGCTGGGAATAAGCATCCAGTCAGATTGTGAACCAACAAAAATTGGCGACTCTGCTGGGAAGGTGAAGTGAAAGTATTATCTTTTCATCCCTGGTAAATTATTGCCCATTTGAGTCGCAACAGAAATTGGCGACTCTGCTAGAGATGTGATTTAGCAGAACCCTGATTCTAAAAGAAAAAAATTCTTAGTAATAGGTGGTAACTCCAAGTAATCTCCCAACCGGTAAAGTAAAGATTTATATGTAGGGGAGAAGATCCCAACGTAACCCTTTGTTTGAAGAGTTACCCAGCAAAATGATGTATAGAAAGAAAGGAACTATTCAGACCAGTCATGAGGGTTCCCCTAGAAATAATGATAATGTTCAAGACAACCCTAGGTCTTCAGGGCAGTAAGCTTCTTATTTTTCAAATACAGAGGCTGAGATTCAAGAAATGTATGAAAGACGAAAAGGTGGTGGTCTGAGAATGAGGTCATAAGTGTTTCAGGAACGTCCTTTCTTGGACCCCAATGACAGATTTGAAGAATTTGAATCTCCAAGATATGATGATGACCAAAATGTAATGAAGCCATCCTCTTCTATGCCTAGAGAGGAGGAATTAGCTGAAGAAATTAAGAGCTTGAGGGCTGAATTAGAATACCTACAGGCAGTGAAAATCAGAGATGACATGAAACAGAAAGTGCAAGCTCTGAGAGTTGCTCAGAACGATTCAATTCCTACCCTTGAGAATACAAATGTGCAGAGAAACCAGCAAAGAGATGAAGTTCATCATCGGCATGATGATCAAAGACATAATGCAAATAATGTTAGAATACTATTGAATAATGTCAGAAATCAGAATGCAAACAGAAATGTAAATGTAGATCAGTTTGGCAGGCAGTCCATGCAGTTAGACAGATTTAGACAATTGGTTTTTGATGGCATTCCTGATTACCCCAATCCTATTGACAAACATGTGAGGCTGCAAGTGCCTAAATTTTCTGGAAACAATACTGTGTCAGGTGAAGACCATTTAAAAGCTTTTTAGAACATCATGGACAACTTTGAGGTTGAGCATGAGGATATCTTTATGAAATTATTTATGCAATCTTTAGTTGATGAGGCTAGAGAATGGTACAAGGGTCTTCCTGACAGGAGTATCTCATCATGGGATGATTTTAGAAGGATGTTCAAAGAACAATACGGTGACAAAACTAACCCAAGCTTCTTTGTAAATGAATTTACCAGTATCACCAAAGGATCAAATGAACAGGTTGCTGATTTCAATGCTAGATTCACTAAGGTACTGAACAAATTGCCACATCACATGAGACCTAATGAACCAATGTGCATTGTGCTCTATATAAATGCTTTTGATGCCAAAACAACATATGGATTAAGAGATAAGGGTCCAAATAGCATCAGGGATGCTTTTAGGATTGCAACAAATATTGAAAATAATAGGAAAGCATCTGGTAAGACAAACATAGGAGATGATGTAAAAATTCTGCAAAATCCAAATACTAAATCTCAGAGTGCTCAAGGCAATACATCTACTTCTGAAGACAAGATAGATAAATTGACAAATGTTGTTAAGGACCTAAGTTACAGATTAGCCAAAAATGAAAAAGGAATAGGTCTTGACAGGTAGGTTTATCAAAGACAAGAAAAGAGGCCGTCATTACATGACATGCCATATAATACAAATTGGCATAATGGTAAGCCCATGTTCCCACATAACAACTCAGGTCAAAGGACTCAAAATGTTAGAGAAACACCTGACCCTTTGAAGAAAGCTGTAAATATTATTGATGACACCCCATGGTGCATAATATGTCAAATGCCTCATTCACAGTCACAATGTGTGATTGCTCAATCTCTATATGATAATGTTGTTGCTTGTAATGAGTGCAACGAGCCGCATTATGTGTAGGATGATAATGTCAATATGTTGTCCACAAAATGGGAGTGTTCCTATCATCATGCAGTTGAAAGTACAGGTTATGGGACCCGGGTTTGCCAGTAGGTTTTCTGTGATGAAGATGATGAAGACAATTATGCTTGTGCTCAGGACTCACACAAATTTTTGAATAACTTGATGAGGCCTTCTGATGAAGAGATTAGAGCCCTCACGGCTGCAGCAGTAGCTCAGGTCAAAAGCAATTACAATCTCAAGGGTAAAGCTCAGGTAAGTGATTCACACCAACCAGAGAGTACTTTTGTAAACCAGCCAGTGCACAGTCATAAAGATACTGAACCACAACAGAAACAATGGAGCAATAACAAGCAAAATTTTAAGCAAAAAATAGGTTATGATCCTCAAGGACCAGAGAATAGAATTCCCCAGGCTGAGGATCAAAGAAAAATTTCCTAGGTCAGGAATGACAGTCAAGGGACCATAAAAATCAAAGCTGGATCATCCCAGGATAAAAGTAAAACTGTGGATCAGGCTACAACTGTTATACAAAATTATACTCCTTTTGACATAACTCAAGTCCTATCCCAGGTAAAGCTCTCTATCCCATTGATGGTGCTGATGAAGGTGGATGAATTCAGAGATAAGGCAGTGTCCTTGATCTTAGGGGTAGCTTGTCAGGCTGATCGGAATGTTGAAACCCAAAGTAAGAAACAAGCTCTATGTGTTGAAGAGGATGAGACTCCTGAAGTGTATCTAGGGGTGACCATGAGAAAATGCCCTTCACAAGTTGAACCATTTTATGTCTCCCTGGTCATAAATGGAAAGGTGATTAAGAATTGTATGCTTGATTCAGGAGCATCTACGAACATCATGTCGTTGGCCATCATGCAGCAAGCTGGGTTGAAAATAGACAAGGCATGTGGGAAGTGCTATGCCATGGATGCTAGAGAGGTACCAGTCATTGGAATTATGAAAGATGTAGATTTCAGACTGGCAGCATATCCAGAAAGGACCTACAAAATGAACATAACGGTTGTTGATATCAAGCCACAATATGGTATGCTGTTATCAAGAAGATGGGCAGCATTGATTGGTGGGAGTATGCAATTAGATCTATCATATGCTATGATCCCTATGAATGGTAGGGATGTCAAACTAATTAGAGAAGAAAGGTCTCTAGGCATAGTTAAGGATCAAGAATCAGAGGAGCATATATGCTTTGTGGACACTAACTGTGATAATTTTAGAGTTGTCTCAGGTGATCAGGGAAATAAAGAAAAGAATACTTGCATTCAAGAGTTGGACCAGTGGGATCTATGGACCATGTATTTTGATGGAGCCTGTGCAAAAGAAGGGTCTGGTGCTGGAATTGTTTTTCTGTCTCCAGCTGGTAATCTTCTAAAATTCTCTTTCTTGTTGAGGTTTGCCTGCACAAATAATATTGCAAAGTATGAAGCTTTGTTACTAGGATTGAATGTTGCTTTGAAGCATGGAATCAAGATGCTCAAAGTGTTTGGTGACTCAGAGTTAATTTTTTCCCAAGTTAGAGATAAGTATGCTTCAAAAAATAAGAGGTTAAAACAATATTAGCATGTTGTCTGGGATACAATTGAATTGTTTGATGCATTCTCAATAAACTGGATAGAGAGGTCAAAGAATGTCATGGCAGATTTTCTAGCTAATGTAGCCATTAGGCCAGATGATATAACTCTATCAGATGTCACAAATGTTGAGGTCAAGTTTAGACCCTCAATACCAGATAATGTATGCAACTGGCAGGTATTTGATAATGATAAGGATTTGTTAAGATTTCTGCGCTGCATAGATGAATATGAGAACCAAGAAATGGATTTTCAAAACTTTGTAGAGGTTGTAGATGAAAAAGAAACTCTCTTAGGGAAAGAGGTAATACAACTCAAGACAAACAAAATCCCCAGAGGGTTAGTTGCTTTAGAGAGAGATTTTGACAATAGAGACCAATTTGTTACAAAGCCTAGAGACCAATTTGTTACAAAGCCATCTCCAACAAATAAGGATGATCTGGAGGAGATAAACTTGGGGACATCTTATGCACCCAAAAAGGTATACATTGGCAAACAGCTCAAACCACACATAAGGAGCATGCTGATTACACTACTAAAGAGATACAAGCATGTCTTTGCCTAGTCATATGAGGACCTAAAAGCTTATAGAGAAGACCTATTCCAGCATGAGATCCCATTAAAGCATGGAGCTAAACCATTTAGACAAAAACAAAGACCTATCAACCCAACTTTAGCTCCAAAAATGCAAGAACTTATAAAGCTTAGGGCAGCTGGAATAATTATGCCTATCAGACATTCAACTTGGGTGTCTAATCTTGTCCCAGTTAGAAAAAAAATGGTGATATAAGACTTTGTGTTGATTTTAGAAACCTAAATGTATCCTCTTTGAAGGATAATTATCCACTGCCTAACATGGAGGCTATGTTGCAGAGAGTGACTGGATGTGAACTTTTATCCATGATGGATGGATTTTCAAGGTACAATCAGGTGAAGGTAAAGGAATCAAAGCAATTCAAGACTGCCTTCACCACTCCATGGGGAACCTATGTTTATATAAGAATGCCATTTGGACTAACAAATGTAGGTGCTACATTTCAAAGGGCAATGGATGTTGCTTTTGCAGGGTTGATTGATTCAATCTTGGCTGTATATCAAGATGACTTGACTGCTTATTAAAAAAAAGAGGAGCAACATTGCATACGCCTGGAGCAGATTTTTATTAGAGCATTAGAATATGGCATCTCACTTAACCCAAAGAAGTGTGCTTTTGGGGTAGTGGAAGGAAAGTTGTTGGGGCATATTGTTTCCAACGATGGAGTCAGGATTGATCCTGAACGGGTAGCTGTAATTGACAGGATCCAGACCCTAGAACAATGAAAGGAGTTCAGTCCTTCTTTGGGCAAATTAATTTTGTTAGAAGATTTGTGCCTAATTTTATAGAGACTACAAGGAACATTTCTAAGATGATGAAGAAGGGTGAGACTGTCAAATGGGAAGATGAAGCAGCTAAATCATTTCAAAATATCAAAGAAGCTATAAAGATGGCTCCTGTGCTAAAGTCTCCTAATTTTTCTAAGCCATTTCAGTTGTTTTCATTTGCTTCTTTCCATACTATTGCAGCATGCTTATTGCAGAAAAATGAAGAGGGTTTTGAGCTGCCTATTGCTTTCTTTAGCAAGTCATTACAGGCTGCTGAGTTAAAATATGATATCATGGAGAAACAGACATATGCATTGGTTAGAGCAGTCAAGAGCTTCAGGCCTTATTTAGTGGGCTCACAAATAGTTGCATATGTGCCTCATGCAGTAGTCAAGGATATTTTCACTCAGCAGGAGGTAACTGGAAGAAGATGCAGGTGGATAAATAAACTACAAGAATTCAACATAGAGATACATATCACAAAGCTGGTAAGGGGACAAGGCTTGGCCAAGATAATGACAGAGTCAAATTTAGAAGCATGTCAAGTGAATGTAGCTCAGGATGAAGTTGTAAATGTGTCAAAGTCTGAATGGTACAAGGACATTGTGTATTATTTGCAAAATTTGAATTGTCCTTCCCACTTCAGTGATAGTCAGAAGAGGACATTAAAGCTACATGCAATCAGATACATTGTTGTACAAGGAGAACTATATTGGAAAAATCCTGATGGTGTACTACTTAGATGTGTGGATGAAAATCAAGCTGCTGATATTTTAGGTGATCTGCACAAAGGAATGTGTGGTGGACATTACACTGCCAGGACAACAGTCCACAAAATTCTTAGAGCAGGCTACTGGTGGCCAACTCTTTTCTTAGATGCACAGAAGTTGGTGAGGAGATGTGATTCTTGCCAAAGGTTCTCAGGAAAGCTAAGGTATGAAGGTCCATTACCCCTTAGAATTGTAACTATGGGGGCTCCATTTCAACAGTGGGGTGTTGATTTTATAGGGGAAATTTCAGAAAAATCAAGTGCAGGACATAGTTGGATTTTGGTTGCTACTGATTATTTCACCAAATGGATTGAAGCCATTCCAACTAAGAAAGCTACAAGTAAGGTGGTGATGGATTTTATTCTAGAAAGTGTTATTATCAGATTTGGAGTACCAGTCGAGTTGGTCACAGATAATGCAATGTGCTTCAGATTTGGTGAATTTGTTGATTTTTGCAACAAGGATGGAATTGATTTGTCATATGCATCACCATATCATCCTCGGGGAAATGGTCAAGCAGAGTCAAGTAACAAGAGCCTCATGAAGATCATCAAAAGGATGGTAAACAAAAATAAGAGAGCATGGAATTCAAAGCTGAAGATGGCATTATGGGCTGACAGAGTAACTGTAAAGAAGGCCATTAAGAAGTCACCTTTTGAGTTAGTATATGGTACAGCAGTTAGATTGCCTATAAATAACCTCCTACCAGTTTATAAGTTCATACAAGAAAATGATGAGGAGATTGAGGATCCAATGACAGCGAGGATAAATCAGCTGGTGGCATTGGATGAAACCAAAAGGGAGGCACACAAGGCAAATATTAGGAAACAACAGGGTGTTAAATATCTATTTGATAAAAGGACTGCAGAGAGAAGGTTTCAAATAGATGACTTGGTCCTTGTATGGAATGCAAAAGGTCAGGACAAGGGTAAGCATGGTAAGTTTGAGCCCTTATGGTTGGGCCCATATCAGGTTAGCAATACTCATGGAGGGGACTCCTACTTTCTTCAAGCCTTGGATGGTAAGATGCTAGAATTGCCTGTGCACAGTCAATTCCTCAAAGCTTATTTTTCATAAGTACCTCTTTCTGTGCACACTTGTAAATTATTTGTAAATTTTCCTGTATAGTCGGCTGTGCATTTTTTGTGTGTTTTGCTTGGTCTGCCCGGAGGTGATCTGGTTCTCGCTGCAGCCTTGCACCTGCACGTCCCCCAGTCAGAGCCAGTGTTGGTGCTTGCATGAGTTGTCAGGTTTTCAAGTAATAAATCTACAAGCACCCTCCCAAAAAATCTAAAAAGTTCTAAGTCTTCGGACCTCCTCAGTATTTTTCAATGTCAGCATCATATTTTCTTCAGAGGAGGTCATCATCATATTTCTAGCTATCATCCTGATGCTGCTAACGTCATTCCTATGTCAGGGTGATATCCGCTTGTCTAGCGGCTTCATCATTTTCCAAAGGCAGGGGTGATATTCCAAATATCAATCATATTTAAACATCACCCCGATGTTACAAATGAAGCTACAGTGCAACCCGATATTCTTGCGGGGGGTGATATTTCAAATATCAAGTGATTTTACGACTATCACCCTACCGCCAAAGATTACCTTATGCAGACATGACGATGATGTCATCTAGGTCCGAGGGGGATCATATTTCTAACATCAGTTATTCTTCTAGGATCACCCTGATATTACAATATGATGGTGACGTCATCAGGATATTAGTGGATATGATCAGGTGGATCATCGACGAGACATATGGTATCGACAAAGCAGGAGGATCTTCCTCCAATGCATTAGGTTGTGCCGATGAGGGTGAATATCGGGGTGACATTTCGTATCAGGTGGACAAGTTGGTGGTTCACCGATATAAGGAGTCTGGACGACAAAGGATGATGATGAGGTTTAGGCTAGCGTTGTCAGGCGCAAAGGCACCGACATCATGTTTGTTCGTGGCCTAGTTTATAAAGTGATAAGGAGGTTTGCACGGGGTGCATGTGGGATAATTGGTTCCTACCAAATTTGAAATATTTGGATCATGATTCTTGGCAGGAAAAGTTGTCGAGGAATCATGCGACCGCTGCATTCCCAGGACCGCGAGTAGGTGGACATTAATGGCGGATGTTACAGGGTATGGGCGATGGTATAGTCAGATCTAGTACCTGATTGAAGTTGAGGATCCCCAAGCGGTAGCATGTGGCTCGAGACCCCTCCCCTGTCTCTTCCTCTACCTGCTGCATCCAATGTTGAGTGCCATCTCTTCATAATGAACTGTATCTGGCAAACTTTTGATTTTTGCCATGTAATTAATGTTGGATGCACCCTCCTGCTGTATATAGGAGGCCGTGTTACTCATTTTTGTTGGTTGGAAACTGGACAAAATTTGGGTGCTGTGACACAATACAACTTCTTTGGTGGCCCTTTCTTGGATGTCTTGTGAGTTTATGAGTCTCATGTTGTATGTTTTTCTGCATTGATCCACTGATATCATGTTGATCTAAATGAGTAATGCTATATTGTATGTGTTCTGTCATCTGTCTCCAAATTGAGTATGTTCTTCTTCTGAGTTTGAGCACCTAAGGGGTGTTTATGATTCTAGAATACAGGTATGTTGTATTGAATGCTTGATTTCTTACTTCTACTCAAGGAGTAGATTAAATGTTTTAGATCAAGGGTTGGGAAAAATATATTGCAGTGAGGATATTGTAAGCATAGATAACAGGATACCCTATCTTGGGATGTATCTGTAAGGCAGATACTACAAAGCCCCTGGATATTCAGTCTTTGGCATATGTTGATGCAAGCCATTCACATGTGTATGTCTACTGACTCTGAGCCCTGGATAGGCACCAATCTAGTCTTGTATTGAGGTTACACCCAAGGTCCTAGTTTTGCATCCACATAAAATTAAACTTAAACTTCAAAATCAAACCATTAGGACTTTAGGAGTAGTTTAGGACCCAAATCCTTTGTCTACAACTGAAAATAGGCCCAAAGCTAGCCCCTTTGCACTTATCTCATAGTTTTGGTCTACATAAAGGAGGATTTATCTGCTTTGTATCAACATATCAGTCAGTCCATAAGCATATCTCATGGATGTTGAATAGGGAATACCCCCTTGGTTCTACAGAGCCTAAAGAAGAAGAGAAGATATTATAGAGTCTATCTCCTATACTGTTGGCCGCTGGCCCAGAGATCCTATTGATCATTGATGGCTACCTTGTAGGGATAGCTGGGAATAAGTATCCAGTCAGATTGTGAACCAACAAGTCCCATAAAAAATGAAATTAGCAAGAAGAAAGAGAATCAAGTCCCACATAAAATAAGCACTCCTCCAAAAGATAACAAGGACAAATTTAAAAAGTCTTTTCTTCTGAGGCAAACGCACATAACTAGGTTTCAACATTCTTTCTTTGGTTATTGTTTTTTGTGCAAACAATTTGGCCATAAAGTACTATATTGTCGAGCACTTGCAAGAATTAATTTTTGTCATAAAGCAATGAGTTATGGGAACCAGACAATAAATAATATGACATGGAACAAAAATGGAAGTTCTTATGGGTTTGTAAATAGGAACTATAATTCCTTTGCTCCTTTAGTAGATTACAATGTCATATGCTATAAGTACAACAACTTCAAGCATACAAAACAATTTTGTAGAAGTGGTTTTGTGGAACCACCGAGACAGAACAAGAAGGAGGATATCATGGCCAAACAAAAAGAGGAAAATACAAAAGTATGGAAAAAGAAGTAGGAGCAAGAAAATAAAAAGGTGAAGTCCATGCTTGTGCAAATAGCCTTTCATGCTCAAAATGAGGGAATCAATGGTATATTGATAGTGGTTGATCAATCCACATGATTGGAGACATAAGAAAATTCCCCACCTTGAAGAAAGTGAATGGAGGGACAATGAAATTTGGGGACAATGCTACAACAAAGATAATAGGAAAAGATACTCTTAGCTTGGATAATGGAAAAATGAAAACTAAGAATGTTTTATATGTTGAAGGGTTAAAGCATAATCTCCTAAGTGTGATTCAAATGTGTGACCAAGGGCACACTCTCACATTTCATGCTAAAGGTTGTGAAATTAGAAAGGCAAGTATAGGGAAAATTGTTGCGGATGCAAGTAGAGCAGAAAACAATCTTTATATTCTTAGTGAAATTAAAGGTGAAAAATGTTATATGGGGAAAGAAGATGAGATATGGTTGTGGCACAAAAGGATGGGACATATAAACTTTAACAATATAGTAAAGATCAACACCAAATGGGTTGTAAGTGATATACCTAAGATTACAAAGCCTTCAAATACTATTTGTAAGCAGTGACAACATGGAAAGAGAACAAGGGTGAGTTTCAAATAAAAGGAATATTCTACATCAAAGCCTTTGTAACTTGCCCATGCAGACCTATGTTGGCCGACAAGAACAAAATGTTTTCAAGGTGAGAGCTATTTCATGTTGTTAATTGATGATTATTCTAAGATGACATGGGTTACCTTTTTAAAAGAAAAGTTTGAAGCATTTGATAAGTTTAAGGCATTCAAAGCCTTAGTTGAAAATGAGACTAGTATGAACATTAAGTTCCTGAGGTTAGATAGAGGAGGTAAGTTCACGTCAAATGAATTTGAAGAATTTTGTGAACATCATGTGGAATAAGAAGACATCTTTCAGCTGCAAGGACTCCACAACAAAATGGAGTTGTAGAAAGAAAGAATAGAACCATTCAAGAAATGACAAGAACTATGTTGAATGAGTCTAAGTTATCAAACACATTTTTGAGAGAAGCGATTCATACGACAGTCTACATTTTGAACCGAGGATAAATAAGAGTCAACAATAGTAAAACACCGTATGAACTATGGAAGGGTAGGCCTGCAATGGTGAAGTACTTCAAAGTATTTGGGAGAAAATTCTATATTAGAAGAGATGTTGAAGATCTGGGAAAATTTGACTCTAGATTCGATGAAGGAATCTTCCTTGGTTACTCTTCAAGAAGCAAGGCCTATAGGCGTTACAAAAAAGGGATGCACAAGATCGTTGAAAGTGCAAATGTAAGGGTGGATGAGGAAAGGCATCAAAAAGAAAAAGCACATGATGTTGATTATCAAAAGGAAGCAAGTTAAAAAGAAGAATAAATAGAGGAAGAAATTGAAAATGAGGTAATTGAATGAAAAGACACAAAAACCCCATACAAATTTGTAAGAAGGAATCATCTAGAAGATCTCATTCTTGGTGACAAAGACACTAAAACCCAGACAAGAAGATGATTGGTTGATACATTAGAACATGCAAATCTATCCTTGCTTTCTAGAATAGAACCTAAGAACTTTACAGAAGCAAGTGAAGACAAGCACTGGGTGAGTGTCATGGAAGAATAATTAAACCAAATTGAGAAGAATGAAACTTGGGAACTTGTCCCAAGACCCAAGGACAAAAATGTGCTTGGCACTAAATGGGTTTTCAGGAACAAGTTGAATGAAGATGGCCAAGTTGTGAGGAATAGCAAGGTTGCTATGAAAAGGGTATGCTCAAGTAGAAGGAATTGATTTTGAAGAAACATTTGCCCCTGTTGTGATTAGAAGCCATAAGGATATTTTTGGCATTCGCTTGTTTTAAAAATTTTTAAGTCTATCACATGGATGTCAAGTCAGCCTTTTTGAATGGGAATTTAGAAGAAGTGTATATTGAATATCCAGAAGGATTCATCCTATCAGAAAATAAGGATTATGTATGCAAGCTAAAGAAGGCACTTTATGGGTTGAAACAAGCCCCCAGAGCATGGTACTCAAGACTTGATAAGTATCTACAACAACAAGGTTTCAAAAAGGGAATTGTGGATAGCAATCTTTACATCAAGACTATAGGTGATGATCAATTGATTGTTGTGGTGTATGTGGATGATATCATTTTTGGAAATAGTAGTGATAAAATGTGTCAAGAGTTTTCCATGGACATGCAAAAGGAGTTTGAGATGTCCATGCTTGGTGAGTTGTGTTATGCCCTGCACACACGCCCCATTTTGCCAAATGGAGACCCCTTTTTTTGCTTTGGCTTTAAGTCTCAACCTTTCTTCCTGATGATGATGAGAGTGAAATTATGCTTAGAATGGAGGATTTGCTTCAAAGTTGAATATTATGCATGTTTGGAGTTATTTGATGTCTTTTCATAATTGATTTGGAGGTGTCTTGAGTGGGTTTGTGCTTTAGAAGTAGTCATTTGTTGCCTTTTACACTAAAATTGGGTGTTACTGCACTTTGTTCAAAAATCCTATGTCACTGGATATTGTCCTTGAAATTGCTACTGTAGGATGTATCATGTTGAAATTCCTAGTTTCCAGGTCTTAGAGTTGCAAAATCATGCCAAATTCCATAAGATTTCACTAAGGGGTTCATATACTTTCATTCTGACACATGGTCCTGAAGCCCTGATTTGGCTAAGTCTAAAACCCTGAAAATCATAAAAAATGGCTAAGTCTGAAATCTGGTGGAACCTCAAAAATCTAGAATCTGCATATGAAATCCTATGGATCTCGAACCTATCTCAAACATCCTGACAATATATTTCAAAATATTTAAAGTATAAACATATATTTAAATATATTTTGAAATATACTGTCACTTAGGGACTGTCAAAATCTGGTGCTAAAATTGCCTCCTACTGCCAAAAGTGCTAAAAACAACTTTCACTGACTTGGCGCTAAAAAATTAAACTCACTGACTTTGTGCTAAAAATAGTCACTACCAACTCTTAGTGCTAAAAACATCTCTCACAGACTTCTGTGCGAAAATCATTGCCTATCAACCTTAGCACTAAATTCACCTCCGACTGACTTCCCTCCAAGCTACCACTAAGTCAGTCATACCCAAAAGTCATGCTAGGTCAGTGAGACCCAAAATCAGCGCTAGCGTTAAAAACCTCCCCTACCGACTTCTGCGCTAAAAGGATCTCATGCCGACTTGTGCTAGAATCATGTTGCATTGCCTTTTGTCAGGGAAAGGTAAAATCCGCACTAATCGGTTGCATAAAAAATCCATGCTGACTTAACACTTTACATCTTGCGCTATAAACCCTTCTCACCAACCTGTGCTAGAATTACACTTCACTGCCTAAAGTCAGTGGCACCCAAAACCAGCGCTAGGTTAGTGACCCCAGAAATCAACGCTTTTGACATTTTGACCCAAAAAATTGATTTATTCAAGGTGCAAATTGGATTTTCTTGGTGGATTTAGATTGCATATCTATTTGTCACATCATGATGGACATTTTTAGCATATTTGTGTGGATTTTAAGCACGTTTGGCATCAATTAATGCCATTGCACTTGAAAAGTCAGTGACCCCCAAAAATCCTACTTTTTGCAAAAAAGACTATAAAACGCAAAATAAAAGTCCCCAAATGGATTCAAATGACAATAAAACCCTCCCAGATCAACATTTAGGCCAAATGGGTACTTGAAAATGGTAAAAAATGTAGAAAATCATGTGAAAATCACTAGATTTAAGAGGTTGTTCATAGAAAAGTGACATTAACAATAAGTTGTCCTAGACTAATCCGTGACTGCAAATGGACATATTTGGATTCAAAATGATGGGAAATGACTTTTTATTATGAAATTGATGCTTGTCCTTGTTGATTGCAGGTCTAAGAGGACACAGGAGCTTGCTGGAGCCATCTTGGAAGGATGAACATATATAGGTACCCTGCTGACCCAAAGATGTAGAATCGACATTCTATTAGCCAAATTGTTGTTGCACATGCAAAAGGAAGTTAGTATGATGTCCAAGATGATGGAGATGAACTACATGAGCTAAATATATAAAAGATCAAGTCTACTTCATTGTTGTTCCTGCAGATCCAGTCCAATGTCCAAGACATGCATATAGATGTTCCAACAGTCCAGTCATCAAGAATCAGTCTAGCAAGCATCCAATTAGATATACCTTCACTAAAATGTGCTCCATACTCCTCTTAATCCAGTCAGCACTTGGAATCCTATGAATCTACAGATCAACTCAAGTTTTCAAGTGTCATGTGACTCTATTTTAGTTTTATTAGGCCTTGAAAATTGACTTTTCATCACATACAACTAAATGGGTATCCATTTTGTCTAGATTCAATATATTTGCAAGCTGTATTTTGTCTTTTTCCTAAAGGACAAATGCAAATCCAAAAATGCAACAAACTGATGTATCTCATAAAATGCCATGTAATCTTGACCCTTGGTGTTGAGTTAATCTCCACAGTCCATTGAAAAACTTGGTATGGTGCCTTGTCTATAAAGGGCCATCATTTTCTCTCATTGTAAGTAAGATTTGATAATGAATTGTTGAGATTGCCAAAATTCAGTCAATACAAAGCAAGTTTTGCAGGTTGATGGAAATTTGTGTTTCTGTATTGTCTCATTTTGATTTTTATGGTTCATGTCAATATGAAATTAGTTGATATTTAGTTGCATTTGTGATTAATCACTCAGATATTTGATGGAATTCTTGTCCATACCATTAATGGCTTGCTGATTGTATGTCATTGTGCATGGTTAGTCTGGGCATGTTATATGAGATGAGTTTGATTGTGTGAATTCATTGAGCTACGCCAAGAGTTGGGTGTTTGATAAACCCTCCACAATTTGAATATCTTTACATCTCCTTAGAAGATTACACATTCTCTGTGGCATTGTGGGCTGCCTGGTTAAGTAGAGATTTGTTTACTATTGGGAATCTATCTATCTACCTGATTATCATTTCTACAATTATCTATAGGATCTATCTTATCCCTTCTCTCTCTCCCTCTCCTTTTGCATTTTCTTTACATCAAGTTTGGTGGATTTAGGATTTGATCAGCATTACATTGATCATTTGCTAAAATTTTAGATTTCACAGTCTAAACCATCTAGGGTTGCTGCATATACATTGTTGTCATATCATACAAACCCTATCATTATATGTAAGACCCCTTGTTGGCAAAGCTAGACATACCACTAAGTCAATCCATGCAAGATAAGACCTAGTTGTATTATCCTTGGGGCAATCCTATCTTGGATAGGACACATTTTTCAAGAGAGGTGTGATCCCAGCAATCATACTTGTGTTGTGTGTTAAAACCACCATCAACAGAATTGGCGCTAGAAGGAGGGTTGAACCAAGATTTTATGTAGGCTTTTAGTTTTGTTGGTTCATTGCACATGCTGAAATGAAGTGAATGTATAGGAAATTCTAATCTGATGGATACACAGAAGGGTTTCAGTCATGAGACTCCTTTGTTCTTTAGAACATTGTCACAGCAGTCATATCATGAAGAGAATTTCAAATTTGACATCCCACTTTTTGAAGAAGTGTTAGATAGGCAGATTAGGGTAAAGTATCCTCTACTAACACTGCTTGATTTTAGCTCACCTTAAGTCTACATGGTACATCTTGGAGAGTTGCATGACAAAATTAATTGTCTAACTTTTCTCCAAAGATTGGATCTGCATTTGAAGGGATTGCTTCCTATTTTTGAAGTTTACAAGCTTGAAGTAGGATGTGGATATGACAAACTTATTCAGATTAAGAACTCACAAGGAATTGCAAAATGAATGGATGCACATGCATGTGATCATGTCTCAATTGAGAACATCCAAAGAGTTGAGGCTGCAGAGGCTATAAATCCACCATTCATAGTTGATCATAGTCAAAAGGGCAGTCTGCATATGGAAAAAATTCAAGTTGTTCATCAAAGTACATATTCAAATGATGATGGTAGGCAATGCTTGTGGTTTGTAGGTCACCCAACTAAGGAGTATATAGTCCTTGATTGGTTAAAACCCAATTTTCATTTATTGGACTTTGACAATATAGTCCTAGCATGGTTGAAGCCTAGTTTTCAGTCACAGGATAATGAACAGAGCAATGCACAAGATCAGATTTCTGCTACTAAGAATATTGATAAGATAAATGATAAATCAGACCTGATGAGTAGTCATGTTAAGAATGCAGATCAGCAATCAAATGCTTCAAAAATATCAAGTTCTGAGTCTAAATTTGTTGCTACAGAGATGCTGAACAACAGTTCATTACAGTTGGCTGATAATTCTGATTATGAACAACAGTTAGATTAGGACAAATATATGCAGGAACAAGAAATAATTAGTCCCCTAGATCAAGAAAAATCATGGACAGTAGGGCAGGAAGAGCTCCAATCAGATTTTCCAGTGAAAAATGATCAAGTTCTTGACCATATCAGCTCACTAAATCATCATGATCAGTCATATCAGGCTGATACAGTCACTCCAATAGAGTCTCTGGCTGAGTTATATGAACAAAATCAGGATGGTACACCACCTCAAAGCAACATTGACATCAAGAATCTACTTATAGAGGAAGAAGAAGACCATGCTGTTGTTGTAGAGAAAGGATGGACAATTGAAATAGGAAGGTTGTTGATTGGTACAAAGGAAGTTTCCTTAGAACATATGACTGACCTTGATGAAGACAATTCAAGTTTATCATATATTCATCAAGCTAATCTTGTTTACACTTGTGATAAAGAAGATCTCCACATGGTTGGTGCTGACCCAGTAGTGACAGATGAAATAGTCATGCAAGATGATGGCTTGGAGGTTTTTTCATGTCAATCACTTGATCACATCATTGAGTTGGTGTCAACAATATTGAGCAAAGATATGCTACTTCATGGGAATTCACCGCACATAACAAACTTTGCTTTAACCAATTCATGTTGAATTCATCCAGGTGATCCACATTCTGAAGAAGGTTGTCTAGACTTCCTATTTGCTTGGGAGATTGCTACAGCATTCAGTGATCTAGAGGTATTTGATGCACAAGATATGACCCTCCACGAGCTGAAATCCCCTGAAGATGAGAAGGTATTTGGTATAAGGCAACAAGGTGATGAACTTGCATCTTTGATTGATGGTACTGCAAATCAGGTTGTATCTTCCCTCTCTCCACTCAGTTTTAGCAGTTTCATTTATCAATTTGATTATGGTGATTTAGGTAAGACAACTTGCATTTGGATTGACCATGGCCCTAATGAGTTGCCTCAATTGTTGATTCTACATGATTGGTACCCTGAACATGAACCTAGCCTGCCCATACCCTACTGTTCAGAGTACAAAGATGAGTTTTCCAGACTTAAGATATTGACCTGCACCTTGTTACTCCTACATGTCCTAAGAAATAAGTCACAAGGGAGTGTAAATACTTGCTGCCCAAAGCTTTTGTACATAGTCATGCTTGTTTCTAGTTAGGTTTTAGTTAGTAGTCTGTTGTTCTAGTTTAGTTTCTGCTTTTTGTTTTGTCTTTTCTTTAGTTGTTAGTTGTTTCTTTCTGCTTGTTTTTCTTTGGTTAGAGTAGTTTGCTTTTGTTTTGGTTGGTTGTTCTTTCCTACTTTGCTTTCGCCTGCTGCACTTGCTTGGTTGGGGTTCTCCACTTCTTGAACATGGTGGCAGTTGTGCAGTCCTACAAAAGGTCCTCTTTGTGTAAGTAATCTAGAGGATTTCTTTGAGAAACTTTGGTTTTCTACTTTGGTCCTCCTATGGGTTCCACAATTATGCTTGGATGGTATGATGTATCTTCATGGGAAATGAGTCATTAGTTGGTGCACTTGAAGTAATTTCTAACCATATATCTCTCACACTTTAAAATCTTGAAAGTACCTAAGTGAGTCTGGGTGATCTTACATTAAGTGAAAAATATAAGATCCACCTTTTCCGCCATCAGAATTCCACACCCAGCTAGCTAAGCTATCAACGTAACTCGTGCCGTCAAAAGCATGTGTTGCAAGGGTAGCAGTGCTGCATTGTACTCTACCAAATCTAAGCTTAATAGAATATCAAGAAATTATGAAAAAAAAATAAAATAAAAAATTACAACCACACACTATAACTCAGTTAGATAGACAATCAAGTAAACTCTATCGGGGCTATGGATGCCTGACTGGCAGTAGGGCTTTGCTTGAGTGGAATTCTGAGACAAACCTGCTAGGGCTATAGACACTCGCTGGTGGTGGGGCAATGTCTAGGTAGTTCATGAGGTGTGTACTAATTACGTAGCTTAATGTAAAGGATCTTAGATGATCTTAGTTGCCTAGGGATGGGAATTAATTTAATTACACACACTCAGGCTTTCAGGATACGGATGGTTGCGCTATGCTTTTAGTTTCTGCTTCTATGATAGGGTATCATGTCTTCCTATTTAACATGTGGGAAACACAGAGATTCTGAGTTTGAAACTGAAGTTTATCTTAGAAATACTCTGGAGCATTTCCCCAGTAGAGTTGCCATTTGTTGTGCCTTGCACACACACCCTATTTTGCCAAATGGAGACACCCTTTTTTCACTTTGGGTTTAAGTCTCAACGTTTCTTCCTTATGATGATGAGAGTGAAATTGTGCTTAGAACGAAGGATTTGCTGCAAAGTTGAATATTTTGCATGTTTGGAGTGATTTGATGTCTTTTCATAATTGATTTGGAGGTGTCTTGAGTGGGTTTGTGCTTTAGAAGTAGTCATTTGTTGCCTTTTGCACTAAAATTGGGTGTTACTACACTTTGCTCAAGAATCCTATGTCACTGGATATTGTCCTTGAAATTGCTACTACAGGATGTATCATGTTGAAATTCCTAGTTTCCAGGTCTTAGAGTTGCAAAATCATGCCAAATTCCACAAGATTTCACTAAGGGGTTCATATACTTTCATTCTGACACATGGTCTTGAAGCCCTGATTTGGCTAAGTCTGAAACCTTGAAAATCCTAAAAAATGGCTAAGTCTGAAATTTGGTGGAACCTCAAAAATCTAGAATCTGCATATGAAATCCTATAGATCTCGAACCTATCTCAAATATCCTAACAGTATATTTCAAAATATTTAAAGTATAGGAACTTAAATATATTTTGAAATATACTGTCACCCAGGGACTGCCAAAATCTGGTGCTAAAATTGCCTCCTACTGCCAAAAGCGCTAAAAACAACTTTCACTAACTTGGCGCTAAAAATTGAACTCACTAACTTTACGCTAAAAACAGTCGCTACCGACTCTCGGCGCTAAAAACATTGCTCATGGACTTCTACGCGAAAATCATCACCTACTAACCTTAGCACTAAATTCACCTCCGAGTGACTTCCCTCCAAGCTACCACTAAGTTAATCGAACCCAAAATCAGTGCTAGCGCTAAAAACCTCCCCTACCGACTTCTACGCTAAAAGGATCTCCTGCTGACTTGCGCTAGAATCATGTTGCACTACCTTTTGTCGGGGAAAGGTAAAATCTGTGCTAGTCGGTTGCATCAAAAATCTGTGCTGACTTAACACTTTAGATCTTGCGCTAGAAACCTTTCCCACCGACCTGTGCTAGAATTACACTTCACTGCCTAAAGTCAGTGACACCCAAAACCAGTGCTAGGTCAGTGACCCTAGAAATCAGCGCTTTTGACATTTTGACCCAAAAATTAATTTATTGAAGGTGCAAATTGGATTTTCTTGGTGGATTTGGATTGCACATCTATTTGTCACCTCATGATGGATATTTTTAGCATATTTGTGTGGATTTTGAGAAAGTTTGGCATCAATTAATGCCACTGCACCTGAAAAGTCAGTGACCCCCAAAAATCCCACTTTTTGCAAAAAAAATGCTATAAAAACACAAAATAAAAGTACCCAAATAGATTCAAATGACCACAAAAACCTCCCAAATCAACATTTAGACCAAATGGGTACTTGAAAATGGTAAAAAATGCAGAAAATAATGTGAAAATCACTAGATTTAAGAGGTTGTTCATAGAAAAGTGACATTGACAATAAATTGTCCTAGACTAATCCGTGACTGCAAATAGACATATTTTGATTCAAAATGATGGGAAATGACTTTTTATGTTGAAATTGATGCTTTTCCTTGTTGATTGTAGGTCTAAGAGGACACAGGAGCTTGCTGAAGCTATCTTGGAAGGATGAACATACAAAGGTACTCTACTGACCCAGAGATATAGAATCGACATTCTATTAGCCAAATTGTTGCTGCGCATGCAAAAGGAAGTCAGTATGATGTCCAAGATGATGGAGATGAGCTACATGAGCTAAATACATAAAAGATCAAGTCTACTTCATTGTTGTTCCTACATATCCAGTCCAATGTCCAAGACATGCATATAGTTGTTCCAGCAGTCCAGTCATCAAGAATTAGTCCAGCAAGCATCCAGTTGGATATACCTTCACTAAAATGTGCCGCATACTCCTCTTGATCTAGTCAACACTTAGAATCCCATGAATCCACATTAGCTCAAGTTCTCAACTGTCATGTGACTCTATTTTGGTTTTATTAGGCCTTGAAAATTGACTTTTCATCATATACAACTAAATGGGTATCCATTTTGTCTAGATTCAATGTATTTTCAAGCTGTATTTTGTCTTTTTCCTAAAGGACAAATGCAAATCTAAAAATGAAACAAACTAATGTATCTCATTAAATGCCATGTAATCTTGACCCTTGGTGTTGAGTTAATCTCCACCGTCCATTGAAAAACTCGGTATGGTGCCTTGTCTATAAAAGGGCCATCATTTTCTCTCATTGTAAGTAAGATTTGATAATGAATTGCTGAGACTCTGCCAAAATTTAGTCAATACAAAGCAAGTTTTGCAGGTTGCTAGAAATTTGTATTTCTGTATTGTCTCATTTTGGTTTTCATGGTTCATGTCAATTTGAAATTAGTTGATATTAAGTTGCATTTGTGATTAATCACTCAGATAATTGTTTTTCCATACCATTAATGGCTTGTTGATTGTATGTCATTGTGCATGGTTAGTCTAGGCATGTTATATGAGCTGAGTTTGATTGTGTGAATTCGTTGAGTTGTGTCAAGAGTTGGGTGTTTGATGAACACTCTACTATTTGAATATATTTACATCTCCTTAGAATATTGCACGTTCTCTGTGGCATTGTGGGTTGTTTGATTAAGCAGAGATTTATTTACTATTGGGAATTTATCTATCTACCTGATTATCATTTCTGTAATTGTCTATAGGATCTCTCTTATACCTTCTCTCTCTCTCCCTCTCCTTTTGTATTTTCTTTATATCAAGTTTGGTAGATTTAGGATTTGAGCAGCATTACATTGATCATTTGCTGAAATTTCAGACTTCACAGTCTGAACCATCTAGGGTTTTTGCATATACATTGCTGTCATATCATACAAACCCTATCATTATATGTAAGACCCCTTGTTGGCACAGCTAGAGATACCACTTAGTCATTCCAAGCAAGCTAAGACCTAGTTGTATTATCCTTGGGGCATTCCTATCTTGGATAGGATACCTTTTTCAAGAGAGGTGTGATCCCAACAATCATACCTACATTGTTGTGTGCTAAAACCACCATCAACAAGTTGTCTTTCTTCCTTGGCTTACAAATTTTACAATCAGATAAAGGAATATTCATCTCACAAACCAAGTATATCAATGAGATGTTGAAGAAATTCAAGATGGAGGATTGCAAACCTATGAGTACACCCATGGTCATAGGATGTAAATTGAGTAAGGATGATGAATTCCTTGAAGCCAATCAAACTCTCTATAGATCAATGATTGGAAGTTTATTATATGTGACAACTTTAAGACCTAATATTATGAAAGTAGTCGGTATGGTGGCATGGTTTCAGGCAGCTCCAAAATAGGCCCATATGTAGGCAATTAAAAGAATATTTAGATATCTAAAGGACACTTTAGACTATTGTTTATGGTATCCAAGAGGTGAAGATTTCACCTTAGTAGAATACACTGATGCAGATTGGGCCAGTAACTGTATTGATGACATAAAGAGTACAAGTGGAGGTGCATTCTTCCTTGGTACCAGTCTTGTATCTTGGTTGAGTAAGAAATAGGATTCAATCTCTCTATCCACAACATAGGCTGAATGTATAGTACCAACATCTTGTTGCACTCAATTTCTTTGGATGAAGAAAACATTAAGGGATATCAATGTAGAATACAATCATCCAATATCCATATTTCTTGATAATAGTAGTGCAATCAATATTTCAAAAAATCCAATGATGCACTCCAGAATAAAACACATACCAATCAAATATCACTTCTTAAGGGAACAAGTGGCAGATCACCAAGTCAAGTTGGAGTATATTTCTACACAAGAACAAATTGTAGACATCTTCACAAAGCCTCTTCCTAAAGAGACATTTGAGTACTTAAGTTAGAAATTGGGAGTGATATCACTCTCATCTAGTCATTAAATTCCTAAGGAGAAGCACAAATTCAAGGGGAGCTATTCACTACATTATCCTTTATCTCCATGAAGACTATCATTGATGTCAAAAGGGGATAAGTAGAGAAAGGAGGAGCAATAGTGATAGGGGGAGAATTATGTTTGTGTTGCATTAACAGATTATTTCTATATGAGGTTGCCATCAATGACAAAGGGGAGATTGTTGGAAAATTGTCATTGATGTCAAAGGAAAGATGAGGTAAATCGTTGAGGCCAAAGGCCACTAAATCGTCATCCTTTAACTATCATTCCTAGCTGACTTTGTGAGAATCTTTTATGAAGAATATTCCTTGTTGAATTCACATGTATGGAAATGCTGGGTGTCTATGAAGAATATTTAATTAAATTTATAGCCGACTCTCCTCCATATGGGTGCTTTGGTTTATGAAGTATAGAATAAATTAAATTATATTTTATGAGGTCGATTCCCTTAAGAAGGTCGACCTTCTATATTGGTGCCAAGAATTGGAATTTAAATTTCAAATAATAAATAAATAGGTTTTAAAGGGGTTGACCCCCTTAAGTGCAGTACTCCAAATAAAGGGACATGTCTATATATAAAGATGCCTCTTGATAATGAAAAGATATGTCTTTGGAATGAGTCACTCCTCTCCAAGTTGATATAAAAGATAGTTGTGAAGGTTGATGAAGATGGTGTGGAGAATAAAAATAAAATCAGACATACACTTGCAGATATGTGAACAATAACAATAGAAAAGTGAAAGGAATAAGTGCAGACTTGATAAGAAATACGTGTAGATTTGATAAGGAGTAAAGTGAAGATTTGATAAGGAGAAAAGTGGAAAGTTGATAAGGAATATATGCAAATCCTAAAGGGGAAGTATATGTTGATCTTATGAAGAAGATCTAAGTGGCTATCATACATTAAAGAGATCACAAGAAGGCCGATTTGTCATCATTTTTGAAGAAGCTTTATTTGGAAGTTGGTGCCTCTCATATCAAAGAGATTGGTGTCTCTTGTTGGGTTGGTGCTCAGTTGTGAGGATTGGTGTCTCCAATGGGTTGGTTCCTACAAATTGTACAAGTGGGGATTGGTGTCTCCAGTGGGTTGGTGCCTACAAAGTCTACAAGTGGGGATTGGTGTCTCTAGTGGGTTGGTGACTACAAATCATATAAGAGGGGATTGGTGTATCTTGTAGGTTGGTGCCTACAAATATTGTAAGAGAGATTTATATATAAGCAATATTTTGTTGTGGCTTTCTCCTCTAAGAGTTTCCATGTAAATCTTGTGTTGTTCCTATGTTGCATAATTTTTAGATTTTGTGTGATTGCTATTGTTATGGTTGTTGAAGTTTTAAAAGAGTAAAAAGTTTGACTTATACTAATTCACCCCCCTCTTAGTATAGTGTGTGCTCATCAAACTTGTCCATGAGAAGTCTCCCTTCTTTGTTAAGTCTATCAAAGGTAATCCTAGCTATGAGAAACCCTAAAAAACCTTCTATAGTAACTACAGAGGCTGAAGAATCTTCTCAATTGTGTCAAGGTATTTGGAGGAGGCCAATCTAGGATTGTTTGTATTTTCTACTAGCCACTTGGACACCTTGGGCCTTTATGATATGCCCCAAGTATAGAATCTCTATGATACCAAACTCACACTTGGATGCCTCGATGAAAAAATATTGTTGTTATAAAATTCCAAGTACCTCATCTAGATGCCTCAAGTGATCTTCCCAAGTATTTGTGTAGATCAAAATTCCATCAAAGAATATTAACACAAATTTTCTCAATTACTTGATGAATACTTGATTCATGCAAGACTGGAAAGTAATAGGTGCATTTGTCAAGCCAAAGTCCATGACTAGAAATCATAATGTCCATAATGATACCCAAAGTATATCTTATGAACATCCTCCTCTTTTACTCTTATCTGATGGTACCCTGATCTAAAATCAATCTTAGAGAAGTATACTTCTACATGAAACTCATCTATCAACTCATCAATCCTAGGAATGGGGTATCAATTCTTGATAGTCTTCTTGTTAAGGGTCCTGTAATCAATGTGCATTCTCATTGTGTTATTCTTCTTCTTATCTAGGACTATAGAAGAAGAAAAGGGGCTAGAGATAAGTTTGATGTGACCTATATCCAAAATCTCATTGATTGCTTTCACTATTTCCTCCTTATGCGTTTTAGGATGGCCATAAGGAGTAGTAATGACAAGTTTGGAACCTATCTCAAGTTTCACTATATGCTAAAATTGTTTATCAGGTGGCAATCCTGGAGGTATGTCACCAAACACAGTGTTATGCCTATCTAGAATAAATTGAATGTCAGCATGATAGGATTTCTTGCCTATGGATGAAGTTGTGGTTGTCACCAAGAAATGTGTTGTCCAAGCTAATTGCCCTCTTTGAAAAGATCTCTCCATCCGCTCTAGTGAGACAATTCTTGGGGCTCCATTTGCAATGCCTCAAAGCACTATTTCCTTTCCCTCTAATTTGGATTTTAGATCCATGGTTTGATAGTTTTGTGTAAATTCTCTAAGGGAATGTAACCATTGTACCTCTAAGACCATGTTGGTCTCTCCTAGACCCACAACATCAAAGTTATCATGCACCTTGTAACTACCAAGTGTTATGCTTAATTACTGGATCTTCTTAGTGCAAGGAATGGTGAAGCCATATGCTACTATAGCATTGAATCCTTCAAAGTCCTCTATTCCCAATCCTCTTCTGGTTACCAAACTCTCATCTATAAAATTGTGGGTTTCCCCACTATCAATCAATACTATAATTTTTTGCCCATGCAAAACCCCACGAACTCTGAAAAGGTGATATTTGGGAGCACCAAAAAGTGTGGCAAGGATGCCTCCTATAGTTTCTTCCTCTTTTTCTTTCAAGTTTGAGTTCTTCCTCTTCAATCTCTATTTGATGTTCCTTTAATCCTAATTCCTCATTAGATATCACCTCTATATAATGCACCTGACCTCAACCAAGAAATTTGTGACTAGGTTCCTATGGATCCTTGCAAGAGAAACATAATTTTTTTTTGAGATCATTTTTGGTTTGTTCTTCTTTATTTGTTTTTTGTGCCATATCCCTCTAATGATATACTCTCTTATGGAATGATTTATTCTATTGACCCAAAGATGGTGTCTTTGAGTAGAATTAATTCTTGGGTACTGAGGTCTCCAATATTAGGGATCTCTTAATGGCTTGCTAGAAAGATGGTGATTGAAAATTTTCACCCAACCTTTGAGTGGTTCAAATAAACCTTCCATGAAAAGAATACTAAGCCTCCCTTTGAAGCCATCAAGAACAATAGTTAATAATATCTAAAACTCTACCACATAATTGCCCACCATGCTATATTGCCTCAACTAAGCCAACTCCCTGAAATGGAACTTAGGATCTTTCTTGTCAAACTTGTTAATTAACCTCTAGTTGAATTCATCATATGTGCTAATGAGACTATGCCCTTAGGTAACCAATCCATGGTACTACCACTCATGTGCTACACCTTCTAGATGCAAGGTAGCAAATTTGATAGCTTCTTCTTTGTACATAAGGTTTAGTAAAAAAATATGTATCTAACTTCTAAACCCAAGCACGAGTTATCCATTTGTTTGAACCATCAAAAGAAGGAATGGTTAGCTTACCCAATATGTGTTGTAGATCTCTGTGAGGTTGATTTGCATTTTTCCTTCTCATTATTTTGTCCACTTTTCATTTTTAGGTTGCAAAAATTGGCGAGAGATATTTTTGCATGAAATTCAAGTCCAAGAGCTCTATATTCATAAAAAAAAACTACAAAGTTATCTCCATTTTGATTTTGCTCTTCTTCCTTTGGTTGTTCTTCTTCTCTTTGTAAGAACTTGGGCTAGAAAGGTTGGGATGTGGAACTAACCATGCTTTTTTAATTTGCAATAGCACTTCCTTCACCTCTAGGGGTTTGTATTGGCCTTGGAATACTCAAATTTTGCATTGCATGTAGTAATTGTGCCACAAGATTTATCATTTGCTATTGGTCTTGGTTCATATTGATAATGGCATTAAACTAGATCTCTATATTTTCTTCATCTATTAGAACCTTCTTACTTTTTCCCCATTTATACTTCTTCTATTTCTTTACTTTGGTTTTGTAACTTTCTTCATTCTCTCTGATAAAACCTAATCTCTCTATCATTGGGTTGCATTAAAATGTTGTCTTTTAATCCTATAGGCTAGCAATCAAAGATTTGATACCATGCAATGATCCTTTTTAGAATTTTATAACTTTGATAAATTTTCAAGATTCATATCTAAGTAATATTTGTTAGGAAAAGTGTCTCAACCTTGCAACTATGAAAGGTTACTATTCTTCCCATTTTTGGTTTTTTTGAATACCCTTTACCTTGGAGAATGGTCTAAAACTTTTAAAGCTTCCAAAAGGGCTAAAAATGGGGGGACTTACTATTTTTAGTAACTCTACATTTGACCTTGGATTGACCCAAATTTTTTCCCAAAAGGTGTAGAATTGCTAAGTAAACATCTCGGGTGAGTTTCTACTCAAGATCATAGCTAGATTGCGAGTTATTAAAGTTTCTATTTTTTGAAACTACCAAAAAAAGTTTCAAACTCAGTTTGAGGCACTTAGAGGTCCTGGGCAAAAGTTGTCATAACCAAAAAAGTTGGTTATAACTTGATAGATCTCTTCACGATCTTTCCAACGCATTAAATGGTTTATCAATTGGACACCCGGATCAAAAGTTATGACCTCTGGAAGTTGGACCTCCTATTTTTAGGAAATGTGAAAACATGTTGGACACTCAAAAGAGTTGTAAAGGAGAGAGTTACATGTGTTATTGTGTGATTTGGCACATCACAAGGCATCTTTGATTGGGGATAATTTGGGTGCCACTTTTGGGTGGTTTTGGCTCATGGTTTTGTAATTACCGTTGATGATTTACTGTATTGTATCTCCTATATATCAGGAGCTTGAGATGGAGGTTGTGTGTAAGAGTCTTATAGATGTTGAGTTACCTCCTGGATCTCTAGTTTGTTATACTCTTGTGAAAGCTTGCTTTGCAAGTATATTGTAATCTTCTTGATTCCTGAATAATATATTGGGCAGCTTTAGAGTGTGGGGTTTTTTATCTGAAAGGGTTTTCCCCACGTATATCTCGTGTTGTGAGTTTTGCATTTGGAAATTTTTATTATCTTTCTATTAATGTGCATCTTAATCTATAACTATAAAAGTTAAAATTAGCATAAATCTTTCCTCATTAGATTAGAGTAGGAAGTGTTTCCACATGCCATGCTTCCTTTTAGTTGGTATCAGAGCCTGATCACCTTTGGTTCTAGTTTTTGGGTAGAGGGTTTTTTGAGTTGATCTTAATTTGAGTGGGTGCTTGTGCAGAGGATTTTGAAATCTTTGTTACAAGAAAGAGATGGCAAGCACATAGATGGGATGTTTGAGATAGAGAAATTTAATGGCAGTAATTTCAAGTTGTGGAAACTCAAAATGGAGGACATGCTTGTAGATTGAGATTTATGGGATGCCATATCTAGTACAAAACCAATGGAAATGTCTCAAGCAGATTGGGATCTCAAAGATCGAAAAGCTAAGGGTTTGATAAGATTCTGTTTGGCTAATTCAATGCTCCTAAATATCCATGAAGAGAAGACTACAAAGGATCTTTGGAAGAATCTTGGAGATGTTTATCAGGCTTAATCCCTAGAGAACAAGTTATTCCTGCGAAAGAAATTGTATTCTCTGAGGATGGAAGATGGAGGATTTGTCCCTAGGCACCTAAATACATTCAATATGTTTGTTTCCCAGTTGACCTCTATTGGTGTGAAGATGGAGGAGGAGGATCGATGTATGGCATTACTGTGTTCCTTACCAGATTCATGGGATCACCTTGTTATGGCCATTGGGAGTACCACTACCACCTTCAAGATGGATGAAGTCGTTTCTTTGTTGTTGTCTGAAGAGATGCAGAGAAAGTCTTCTAAATCGGCTAAGGAGGCTCTTGTGGTTCATGGTAGATCTAAAGAGAAGGGAAATAAAAAGAATAAGAAGAAGGAAGAAAAAAGAAGATCCAAATCTCATGGGAGATCTAAGTCTCTTAGAAAGTCCAAGGCCCTGTATTGGAACTACGGCAAACTTGATCACTTCCATAAGGAGTGCAAGGGGGAGAAAAAGAAAAATAAGAACTATGATTCAGATTTTGACAAGTCATCTAAGAATGAAGGAGAAGCGTTTGTCACTACCTTGGAAACACATGCATCTGCGGATGTGTGGCTTATTGACTATGGTGCATCTTTTCACATGACCTCACATCAGGGTTGGTTTTCAAAGTATGAAGAATATGATGGTGGAAAGGTGTACTTGGGTGAAGATTCTCACCTGAAGATTGTTGGTCATGGAAGAGTCTTGATTAGATTCCTTGATGGACAAGTGAAGGGGATCAATGGTGTTTTGCATATCCCTGGTTTGGCATAGAACCTCCTTTCTATAAGTAAGTTGAATAATGTGGGTGTGCAGGTTGTTTTCTTGAATGGAAGATGCAAGCTGACTAGAGGATCTATGGTGTTGGCTAAGTGTGTTTGGATTGGTAGTCTATTTCAACTTGATGCATGTGTGGTTTAGTGCAATAGTGCCTCTATTTTGAAGAAGAGAGCTTTAGAGTCTTCATCCTCACCATTGGAACTAGCAGCGAAGAGGACTGTTGCATCTACTTCCGATGGTCGTGCTTTCTGGGTACCTAAGGGTGCTCATTCTATGGAGATGAAACTTCTAGCTAAGAAGACAATGTTATGGCACCAAAGGCTTTGTCACATTGGTGAAAAGGGTTTGAGGACCTTGAAAACTAAAAATCTTGTTGAGGGTATTGTTGGGTTGAAATATTGACTTTCTTTTATAATGTTTCTATATGTTTTAAAGACCTTTTTACATGATTCTGCAAGAACCTTACAAACATTATCTTTATTATATGTTGTTTTACATATACTTCTCAAAGACTTTGAACCTATGCTGATAAATGGAATATGGTGATTATATTCTCAAGTGGATGTTTTAAATTATTGATATGAATGTAATAGAGATAGGATTTCATAAGTGTAATATGAAAGGTTATTTTGTGTATATATGTTAGAATAATTAACCTTGTGCAGCAAAGACATAGCATCTGGGAAGGAGTAATGTAGCAGAGTGCAAAATAGGGGAATTGATTAAAGTCCAATCCAAGTGCCAAAAATGAAGATCGACGGAGATGAACATGGTCATCGTGGAAGAATAAATGCAAGGAAGAAGAAGACTTGTTCTAGAAGTCTAACTGCAACTTTTGTGTTTTCATTCATGAGCTGTTGTATGGGCTTTCTGTTCAAATAGGACTATGTTTCCTTTGTTCTAGATAATTAATAAGTTGATCTCAAAACTATATCCTAATATCCAGGGGATGAATTGATGATCACAATTAGTTAGTGTTGATAACTGAGAAGGGGGGTGAATCAGTTATCTAAATTATTTCAGCTTTCTGTACTTCCTCAACAATTAAAGCAGCATTAAATCAAATAAGCAAACATAACCATGAAATGAAAATAACATCAATACACATGACAGTGATTTTGATGTGGAAAGCCTTGTTAGGGGAAAAACCATGAGGTGATTAACCCAAGATTGTATTCTCTGTTAGAAGAATAAGATAGTACAAAGTGGCACTTGCCAATTAGGGCTCATTGCTCAAGCACACTGCTCACAAGAGGCTCACTTCCTACAATAGTTTATACAATGAAACTAGATAATTGAACTGATGAGAAGCATCCACACATGCTATGGTTTAGTTTTGGTTAGGCTCAATACACTGATCTTCTGCACTTCATTCTTCCTCTTCTTTAGTGATGTTGTCCTGTCACATACCGGACCTGTATTACTGCTGTTACTCTTCTCCTCTGCTTTTCTTCGTACTTAATACCACTCAACACATACATTCATATCTAAATCCATCTGGTATATATATCCGCACCAAGGATTTCATCCACTTTCTAGTCGACATCCGGAATACCTAATATTTTTCCAAACTTTGATCTGTCGGCTGAATCTTTGCATACCAAGTAATGCGGATCAAAGAGATGCTTATAGAAGTCATCAATTATGTCATCCAATCATGAATGATACCTTAGGAAACTTAATCACCATCAATATCACATTCAGATTTAGGTTTGATGCTCTGCTGGTTAGGTCTTCCTCTGTCTACTCTGCCAATCAGGAACCTAACACTCAAGTGCTCATATCTATTCACTGTTCTATCATCGGAGGCTAAGTCTTTGGAATGTATCAGTCAAGGTAGTCCTCTTGACTTCCCCAAATTCACACTTTATTGAGATACTTCCTCTGAGAGATCCAGACATCAGACCTTGTTGCCTGCTCTGTTCTTACTAGACCACAACACTTCTTCAATCTAACTTCTGGTAAAGATACACCATGTCCTACAGATGTGTGGAATGGTCTTTGTTGCCATGAATGACAACACCAATGAAGCCACACAGTGTCTCTTGCCAACAATCTCCCCCTTTGGCATTGATGGCAACACTTAGTGAAAAATGACTAAGTGTTATACTACACTCCCCCTTGGTTGATGCTCTATTCTATTGTACATTGTACCAGAGCTCCCCCTTAGCTAGAGTCCACATTTTTCATTGCTCCTCACTCCCCCTTTGACATCAATGGAAATGGGTAGGGTCCGCACACTAAAATTTCCCAAAAATAATCAATACTTAGCTGCATAAGTATATATACATGCTATACTTACATATACTAAAGTATATCTGCAAAAGATGTCTTCAACTGGGAAAATTCTATTGCCCAACTCTGCTTCATCCTGTCCAAAATTGAGATGTGACCACTCAACAGGAATGCAAAAGCTTCTGCCCTCTTAAGATCTGTCGTATCACTGGTTCGGGCTGTGGTCTGGGCATCAGTTAGGGCCTCATGCATGGCCTTTAATTGAGGGATAATCATCCCTCTAAGTTCACCCATCATGCTTAATATGTTCTTCCTCTCCTTCTTAAGCTTCTTAATCTCATACATGACTATAATAGTTTGACATTCCTGGTTTATTATGGATACAGTGAGAGGATCAAAATTATGAGAGAGGCTTGACAGTTTATCCTCTTGTTCTTTCACTTTCTTCTCAATATCCTTTGTTACTTTAGTCCAGGATATACAAAATTTATATACTTCTCCTCCATCCTTAAGAGTATTTTCTAAGCTCTTTATCCCAATATCCATATTTCTCCTATCGTTGGTTATAAAGCCTTGTAACTTGGGGAATCTCTTATCCAAAACCTCTTTCCGGACCTTCATCTCAGCTAATTTCTCTAAAGATTCAAAATGAGTGCTGACAGAACTAACAAGAGACTTGAGATTACTGGATGAAAAAGTTGAGGAATCCTTCTAAAAGGATGGCATGATCTTTTCAAGCACACCGGATGCAATTTCTAGTAGCTCACAGTCTTCCATGTGAGACTTTAGAAGTTTCTCTTTAGCCTTTGCTTGGGCAAAGGATGATATCTTCATTGTTTGAACCGGGGAGAGAGAATCAAAGTCAAATGGTCCTTGAAGTAACTCTGGTTCATCAATCTCCATCATTTCTTTAGTCAAGAAATCCTTGACAGTTTCTGCAGTGTCTCTTGCAGGAGACAAAGTTTTCTTTCCTTCTTCACTGTCACTTATGTTCTTCTCAGCTTGACCTTCCTCTCTTCCCTTCACTTCTTCTTCTTTCTCCTCCACTTCTTGACTGGTCTTCTCTTGTACTCTTTCTTTTTCTTTGGATCCGGAGTCTACAGGGGAAACTGGAGGAGAGATGTTTGCTTGATCATGGAACTCCTCTTCTGGAGTAGAGGAATCTAAGTCCTTACCTTTTTCTTCACCTGTCTCCTTTACCTCTTCTGTCACTGTCTCAATAGATTCTTCTTCAACATCTGTAGCCGAGGGATCATCACCTAAGTCCTCTATAATAGGAATGTTGAATCTTTTGTATGCATTCCAGAGGATCTCTTCTATCTCTTTTTCTACTTTGTTAGTTTCTCTGAGCATAAGCTGATTCATTCTAGCTTTGCTCTAGAACTCATCCTTGTAATCTTTGAAGATCATATTCATTTGCTTCAGAGTGATTGAAGGAAAGAGTTGAATGGCTATCTGTTCATGGATCTCAAGATCCTTTGCCCTAGAATTATTCTTTCTTATCTCTAATTCCTTCTCTAGGATTCTGGGAATGAGAGATATGATTTCAATAAAAGCCTTATTGTATATGTTCAAGTACTTAACTGTGGCTTCCTCCAAGATCTTTCTATCTGCATCATTATATGCATCATAGAATTATGTTATTGGTTGCAAGTTCCCATCCATAGTAACTGCTTTAACTACATCATCTAAGGACAGAGTGGGCCTTTCAAAAAATTCTTCTGCCATCTCTTCCTTGTCTTGACTTGTAGAAGATTCACCAGATCCTTTCTTCTTCTTCTTCTTCATTTTCCTTACCTCCTCATCTGACTCAGTTTCTTCATCATCCTTTTGACTGATGTAAGACCTTGTGGCCTTTGTCTTAGTTCTTTTCTCTGCTTTACCAGATGATTTTGCTTTCGGTTTAGATGCCTTTGAGCTTTTAGCAATTGCAGGTGCAGAGCTCTTAGAAGATCTGGTTCGGGAGGGGGCTTTTACCGGAGCACTTTCTTTTTCTGCTCTTTCCATCTTTTCTCTGTGGGCATCAAGTGCCTCTTTTGAGATTCCATGCCTCTTGGCAACTTCTTCAAATTCCCTTCTCACTTTCCTCTTGATTTCAAGCTGTCTAAGTTCCACATGAACTTTTACACTCAGCTCTTGGAAGGTTCCAAACATTTCTGCCTTAGGGTCTTTGGGCTGGCTCAATAGATGTTGGATATGCAGCTCTATAATTTTCTCATCTACTTCATACCCCATTGGCATGATCCAGACTGTCCTTGGCTCCACTACCTCCATTAGGCATTGATCAGTGTCTACCATGAAACACATTGTATCTTTATACTTCTCAACCAATGATTGGGGAATTCTTTCTCTGGTTTGCATCATATTTTGAAAATTCTTGAAGTAACCCCATAGAGCTGTATTTCTTGCCTTAGCATCCCTAAGCCCATGCAAGTAATCTCTGATTTGAATTGCAACAGGTCTGTCATTCTACCATACCCAACCACTGGATCCGGGTAGCTCATTCATAAAGTAGAAAAATAAACACAATATCAGTCCACCATATTTAAAAGAGTTCTTTTTGTCCTTCTTTATCTTCTGTAATTTTTCCATTAGTTGGCTCAGAAAGAGTTCACAGAGATCATAATCTATATTCTTTCTCAGCATCTCATAAGCAATTTACACAGCAGTTTCGGATACTGAATTCTCCCTATTGGAGTGATATATCTTATAGCCAATTATCATAGATGCAAACTTGATATCCGGATCAGTGATATCTTCTATGGTCATTGCTCTCTTATCAAATTTTGATCTGTGGCCTTAGTCATAGTTTGTTTTTTGACAGATTTGAGAACAAGTAACCCTCCGGAAGAGTGTAAACCGGTTACTGCCCTAATTACATCCTTGGTGATCTTGAATGGTCTATTCAACCATAAGAAGTTATCATGCACTCTACTCAACACATACCAGACCCACTCATCCTCTTCAAAATAGGGGAAATGGATGTACTGACTAAAATGTTTATCCCAGATGGTCTTATACTGAGGTTTTAGTTCAAATGAATCATCTATCAGTTCCTAGTGGTAGATGTCCATTAGCTTGGATTCACCAAAGTCTTCAATGTTTGCATGAATGTAAACCCTAACATCTTCTACATGCAAAACCCCATGCGGAATGCTAGAAAATGCCCCTAAGGGATCCACTTCTAGAGATTTGTAGAGATGTTTCTTAAATTTGGGGCGAGGCCTATCAAAGATGTTTACAACATTCAGAGTAGTCATCTTAAAGATTCAAAGAAAGTTTGATCAAGAGTGAAAAATACCTTTTTACGCTTCTAGGTTTCACGGGATGAGTTGGATTGGGTTGCTGGAAGAATTGTCTTCTATGATTGATCTTTGAGAGACTTGAGACAGTTTGTTTGCAGAGCTCTTTTTCTCTTCTTCTCGAGTGTGAATGTGTAAATAACAATCAAATGAACCCTTTTATCTCTGAACAAACCCTAATTCCACATTGCAATAAATGTGCAACTTAAGTTATTCCGATTGCTCTATTCTCCTTGTCCTGAGAGATTTTTTCGGATCACTAAGATGCACTTAAAGTTACTCTTGGTGGATATTAGCAATCTATCTACCTTTTACAATCATTCCATTTAGCCTCAGATCAAGATACCTCAAATTTGAATCATGCCAGATCTAACTGTGAAAATCATGTTTTTACTGAATGACTATTTAACCAGATCAAACTTGGAAGATTAACCTATTCAAAAATTCTTGCGGATCTTTCATCTCTTTACCAAAGCTTATTTAGATGTTCCTTTGTGAACCCTTTAATCCGCAACTTTCCTTGTGCCAATTTCGGCACCAATTAATTGGCTGGGGGAAAATGTTTTTCCTTGTGTCTCCCCCTGAGCCAGAGCTCACTTTTTAATTTCCGTAAGGAATATCAGCACTAGATTCTGGTGCAGATCAATCCCCTACATTCTCTGTACTTCTCTTCACCCAAATCTTGTTCATCTCACTTTTAACTTCATCTGCATTCACTTTTCCTTTTCCTTTGTCTTGATTCTGATTATGATGCACCAAACCCCTTTTGTCCTAATTCTTGCTTCTACATAATTTGGCAATATGACTGGATCTATTGCAATTGTGGAAAACAACATTTCTTTACATATTTGAATGATATCGTCTTGATCTGCATTGATTATCCATATGTCCTATTCTATTGCATGCAAAGCATCTACCATTGAATGAATTGTTCATTCGCATATTTTTGTATTCATGAGATTTGTGACCATACCTTTTGCAATTGAAACACTGTCTAGAGAAGGATGTATTAGTCTGATTTATTCTCTTTCTGCATTGATTAGCTTTATGACCAAAGTTATTGTAGTTGTGGCAGTATCCATTGAAGGATGGATATCTTTGAGCATTAGGTTGCCTTACCAGAGGTCTTCTAGGCTTGTTCCTTGGATTTCCTAATCCAAAATTCTTCTGACCGGATCCGAAGCTTTCACCTTTCTCATATCCCAAGCCACGCTTGTCATCTACCCTCTTTTGGCTTTCAAGAAGAACTTCAAGTTGAGTAGAACTTATCTTGAATTTCTCTTTGTATTCATTTGTTGTTTGAAGATCCTTTTTAAGATTGTCAATTTGATCCTCAAGTTTTTCTTCATTTTCTCTAGCATCTTCAAGATTATATTCAAGATGTCTAATTATTCTATCCATTTTGTGGCAGTCTTCTAATTTCTCTTTGAGAGATTGTCTTAAATCATCTTCAGTTTTTCTTGTCTTCAATGTCTTGGGTAAATTTCATAACTCTTGATTCCATTTCATGTCTTACCATAATGACCTCTTTTGATAACTTTTCACATAACTTGGTTTTCTCCTTCAAGTCTTCATTTGTACCATTGTCTTCACTTTGACTTGCCAATTGTTGAAGTAGATCTTTTCTCTTTTTCATAGAGATACTCAATTTCCCTTTTAGTTCATTTATGAAATCATCAGCATGTTTAAGTCTTTCCTTCAATTCATTGACTTCAAAGTTAGATTACTCAAGATCATCTAGGGTAGACTGAAGTTGTTCCCTCATACCATACACATCCATTTGAGTTCCCAAATCTTCCTCAAGCTGTTAGGCTCTGTATGGAAGAACTTGGCTCTGATACCAATTGTCAATAATTGAGAGGGGGGGTGAATTAGTTATCTAAATTATTTCAGCTTTCTGAACTTCCTCAACAATTAATGTAGCATTAAATCAAATAAGAAAACATAACCATGAAATGAAAATAACATCAATACACATGACATAGTGATTTTGACGTGGAAAACCCTGTTAGAGGAAAAACAACGGGGTGATTAACCCAAGATTGTATTCTCTGTTAGAAGAATAAGATAGTACAAAGTGGCACTTGCCAATTAGGGCTCAGTGCCTACAATAGTTTATACAATGAAACTAGATACTTGAACTGATGAGAAGCATCCACACATGTTGTGGTTCAGTTCCAGTTAGGCTCAATACATTGATCTACTGCACTTCATTCTTCCTCTTCTTTAGTGCTACTGTTCTGTCACATACCAGACCTATATTACTGATGTTACTCTTCTCCTCTACTTTTCTTCGCACTTAATACCACTCAACACATACATTCATATCTAAATCCATCTATTATATATATCCACACCAAGGATTTCATCCACTTTCTAGTCGGCATCCGGAATACTTAATATTTTCCCAAACTCTGATCTGTCGGCTGAATCTTTACATACCAAGTAATGCAGATCAAAGAGATGCTTATAGCAGTCATCAATTATGTTGGCCAATCATGATACCTTAGGAAACTTAATCACCATCAATATCACATCTATATTTAGGTCTGATGCTCTGCCAGTTAGGTCTTCCTCTGTCTACTTTGCCAATCAGGAACCCAACACTCAAGTGCTCATATATGTTCACTGTTGTATCACCGAAGGCTAAGTCTTTGGAATATATCAGTCAAGGTACTCCTCTTGACTTCCCCAAAACTGCACTTTACTGAGATATTTCCTCTGACAGATCCAGACCTGACTGTCAGACCTTGCCTGCTCTGTTCTTGCTTACTGGACCACAACACTTCTTCAATCTGACTTTCGATAAAGATACACCATGTCCTGCGGATGTGTGGAATGGTCTTTGTTGCCATCAATGACAACACCAATGAAGCCACACAGTGTCTCTTGCCAACAGTTAGAAGTTCGCATACAACTCTCCCACTTTTGTATAAGTTAGGAGATGAGTTTGTTGATGGGTTAGTTGTTATTTTTGCTTTCTATCTACATAGTCGTTACTCTATTTTATAGTTATCTATTATCTATTATTCCAGACATGTTTTAAATTTTGAATAAAATCTGAAGAAGATTATGTCTTTGATATGAATTGAATTCAATTGTATGTCATGAAATTGTGTGAAGATTTGAAGTAGATTTAGTTTCTAGAAGAAGTGAGATAGTTCCCTGAGCTGGCCACTCAATGTACTAACTCTCGCTTCATACATTCATTTATTTATTTATGCATTTTTAGTTAGACTGTTTAATGTTATCTTATACATTACATTGTGAAGTAAGTAAGAAATCGTGATTGTTATTTCTGATAGTCATGATTCATGAATAGAATACATCATTGAAGTCCTTCAGAGGTTAGTGTTAAGTCTTTTCTCATTCTGTGTATTTCAAGTTAATTCTATAATTCTCTGTTGAATATAGCTATCTTCAGCCTATGCCGGGGGTACCTGTAGCAACTAGGTTTTTAACTATTTTTGTTGTTCTTTCATTTATGTAAACTACAGTCAATTAAGTTGATTAAGAATAAGTTTGTATGAGGAAATTTAGTATAGAAATGAGTCTTGAAGGCATATATAGTGCGAGCATCATCATAAGCTTACACTCCTTGGTTGATAATTCAATGTAGGAATGCAATGATAGAGTGGAATGTTCAGTTAGGTTTAACCCTGGATTTTGTTTAAGTCTACAACACATTAGTTTTCCTCTACATTTTTGGCGCCATTGCCGAGGATGGTGCTATCTTCATACTCCCATTAGTTTTACATGCTTTCATAGTTAAATCTTGATTTCAACATTAGATTTAATAAATTCATTTTTCAAGAAACACCAGGCATTCTACTAACACTGTGCAGGGCCGCTAAAACATAAAGCTCAAATTACTATATGTAGAGGCAAAGATATAACCAAGGTAGATTCCTCCCTTCAACTTCTCAGAATAACGAGGGCACAACTGATTTCAACTACACAGTAGGAAGTGCTAACAGAGAGTTTCCTTTTACATCTTCATCAACACCCCCTACATCTCCATCAACTTCCTCTACTGCCATAGAAGGAACTTTTAGAACCATGGGAGATGCTACATTAAATGATCCTCCAGGATAGGCAACATTTAAATTCCCTATCCTAGACCAAGCACGGGTTGCTACTCTAAACAATATACAACCTTCTGCATTGCCTATTTTCTATGGCTTGGTGACCGAAGATCTTGACACTTTCTTCTTCGAGTTTAATGTCTTGTGTAGGAGTTATGACTACACCACTAATCCTTACAGACTCAAGTTGTTCCCTGCCACACTCAAAGATGCTGCTTTACAGTGGTTTATGGGGTTAGGGAAAGATGTCATCCTAGACTGGGATTCTATGAAGACAAAGTTCTTGCTAAAATATAAAGACTATTATAGAGGACATGATAGGAGAAGAGATGACATTTTTAGGATGTCATAGAAAGAGGACGAACCACTAGAAGACTATATGGAAAGATTCCAGTTTGCCTTGAAGAAAAACCCTCAAAATAGATTATCTGAAGAATCATTGAAGCTGGTCTTTCTAAGGGGAGTTAATGATGACTGCATGGATTCCCTCAACCTCATTAGAACAAGGGATATATCTCAACTTCCCTTTGAAGATATCTATACTACTTGCAAAAATTATTCTAGAACATTCTCCAAGAAACCAAGGGGAGAAAGAGCAGCTATCACAGGCAAGACAACTAATGGAGTTTCAAGGGTAGAGATTAGTAACATGTTGACCAACATGAAGGAGGACATTATTATCCATATGGCTACATAGCTAGACACTCTCCATATCAAGAAGAAACAAGAGGAGGCAGATGCAATGCTCACTAAGTACTGCCCCAGTTGTAGATAGAGGAAGGCCAGTTGTAAATGCAAAAGAGTGGCTAGCATACAACAAGAAAAGATTGACAGACCTGAGTTGCAATAGTTTGAAGGAGAAGATGGGAAATTGTTCTTCATTGCTCAAAGGAGACCTTGGCAACAAAGGAAATGTATGCCCTCTGATCCACTTAGTTTTAATTCTCCCTTTCCTACTGCAAATTAGAACTTCTCTGCTTGGAATGCTCAACAATGGCCTGGTAACCCAAATACATGGCAAAACCCTCAATGGCCTACTCCCTAATGGCCTACTCCACAAGCTGGTTGGAACCCTAACTCATGGCCGCAACAAAATTTCCAAGGTCCCAACTATAACCCTCAGTGGCCTCCTCAGCAGCAACAATGGCAGCCTTAGTGGAACAAGGGCCAATAATGGCAACAAAATGCATAATTTTAGCAACCTATGATTCCATCTCAGCTACAGTAGCTAGCCATCATGCCACCACCTCAAAATCTATCTCCTAGACCTATCCAACCTGTACCTAACCCTAACAACAAGCATGTCCAGTAGGCTTATACTAACGAGGTAATGCAATATCCCACCTATGGGGTGGACGTGAGTAATGTTCATCTTAGATCAGGGAAGCAACTTGCAGGACCTTCATCTCCCCAAATTACTGATCTTGAAGATGAAGAACCCACTGAAGAAGCCTCAGATAAGCAACCCTTGGAAACTCAATCAACCCAAGATGCCCAAACTACCTTGCAACAGAAGTCTCCTCCTTTCCCTGAGTGCTTGGCCATGCAAAAGCAAATAGCACAAGCTGATACTGTCCTTCTCAACCAGCTAAAAGATATAAGCATCAAGATTCCCTTAATCCAAGCCATCAAGGATATTCCTATCTATACCAAAACTATTAGGGACCTTTACATAAAGAAGCCAGGAAGGAAGAGAATAGACCCTCAGACAATACATGTTTTAGGTAATCTTGCTGATATTATGTTGGGTAATATAACTATTCCCAAACACATAAATCTAGGTAGCCCAGTGGTGGATGTAAAGATCAATGGGACTTTGATTAAGAATACCTTGATCTAGGAGTTGTAATTAATGTCATGACCAAGGAAACAATGCAGACACTTCAATTGAACAACCTTAGGCCTACTCAGACAGTCTTGTAATTAGCTGATAGGTCTACAGTCAAACCTGAAGGAGTCATAGAATATTTGGTCATTGCATTAGATTCTTGGGAATATCCTGTTGATTTCATTATTTTACAGCCTAAGGTTAATCTTGTTGGATATCCTCTTATACTAGGTAGACCATGGCTTGCCACTGCTAATGCATTTATAGGTTGTAGCTCTGGCAACATGATCATATCTAATGGGACAGTAACCAAGAAATTGGTTTTATATCCACTAGCCCAACCATAACATGAGCTTTAGCAAACCATTTGGCCTAGCCTGGAGGATGAGGACACTTATTCCCTGCAAACCTTGATGACTATAGAATGCAACCCTTTATTGACTATTCCAGATAAAGATGAATTAATTTCTCATGTTATACAAAACAATTGTGGGAGACATCCATAGTAGCAAGACTGCCTATCTTGCTTGCAAGACCATTTGAATAGCATAAAACCCAACAGTTCATCAGAAGAAGTCTCCCAAATCTTCCATGTGTTATTACCTCAACAATGCTTACCTATATTACCCAGCATTGATTTGTCTTCCGTTCAAGAATTGTCCAAACAAGTAGAAGTCAAGCTAGGTAAGATGTTAAACATTAACAATACACTGACTGATGAACAACATCAATCCCTGCATGAAATATTACATACACACTCAGTAGAATTTGCTTGGGATTACAATGATATGAAAGGCATTGATCCTGCCATGTGCATGCATAAGATATACATAGATGATGGATATACACCAATCAGGCAGCAGCAGAGGCGCATGAATCCAACCCTCGGAGAAATTGTTAAAGCTGAGCTTTAGAAGCTTTTGGACGCAGGCTTTATATACCCCATTTTAGATAGTGAATGGGTTTCACCATTGGTTATAGTCCCCAAGAAAGGTGGCAAATGGAGGTTCTATGTTGATTACAAAGAATTGAATACTATTACCAGGAAGGATCACTTTTCATTACCTTTTATTGACCAAGTTCTTGACTCTTTAGTAGGCAAGAAATATTTTTCCTTTCTTGATGGTTTTAGTGGTTATAACTAGATTAAGATTGCTCCAGAGGATCAGGATAAGACAATGTTTACCTGCCCTTGGGGGACATATGCATACTCTATCTTATCCTTTGGGCTATGCAATGCTCCAGCTACATTTCAAAGAGAAATCTTAAGTATTTTCTCTGATTTTGCTCATGACAGTATGGAGATTTATATGGATGACTTCACCACATATGATGAAGCTCTACACAACTTGGAGAAGGTATTGAAGAGATGTACAGAGCATAACCTCTCTTTGAGTAATGAAAAGTGTTTTTTGATGATGACACAGGGAATAGTCTTGGGACATTTCATCTCAAGTGCTGACATCCAAGTTGATCCAAAGAAGATTGAGATTATATCTACACTGCCTATTCCACAAAAATAGAAAGATGTATGGAGATTCCTAGGCCATGCAGGATATTATAGGAGGTTCATTCAGGATTTTAGCAAGATTGCTACCCCTCTGTTTACCCTACTGACCAAGGATAATGAATTTGAATGGACATAAGATTATTAGATCTCTTTTGAAAAGATAAAAACATCCTTGACACAGGCCCCTATCCTCAGAGGTTTGAATTGGTCACTGCCTTTTCATATCCATACAAATGCATCCAATTTTTCCATTGGAGCAGTCCTGGGTCAACAAGAAGGAAACAAGGAGTATGCCATATACTATGCAAGTAAGAATCTGCAAGGAGCTGAGTTAAACTATACTATGACAGAGAAAGAGATGTTAGCAGTTGTTTATGCAATTAATATATTTAGGCACTACATAACTGGTTACAAGGTTTTCATCCATATAGATCATGCAGCCATTAGATACTTGATGATTAAACCCACAGTAGGTGCCAGAATTGTAAGGTGGTTATTGTTATTGCAAGAGTTTGATATTACAATTGTTGACAAACTAGGCAAGGCCAATGTTGTTGCTGATTTTCTGTCTAGACTACCTACACAGTCTTCAGATGGAGTGGTTGATGATTCTTTTCCTGGTGAGCATCTATTTGCTCTCACTATACACACTCCATGGTATGTAGATATATCCAATTATTTGGTTACAAGGCAGATTCTAGGATACTTCTCTCCAAGGGAGAAGAGGCAACTAGTTCATAAATGTTTCTCTTACTCATGGATTTCTAGATTTCTATTTTACACTGGACCAGACAATATTATGTGAAGATGTATCAGGGAGGATGAAGTATTTGATGTAATGAAGGCTTGTCATGATGAGCCTTGTGGAGGACATTTTATAGCTAAGGGGACAACCTTTAAGATCCTAACAATAGGATATTACTGGCCAATGCTTCATAAAGATGTTGTCAAGTACACTAGGAGTTGTGATAGATGCCAAAGAATGGGGAGGCCTACTAGAAGTGATGAGATTCCTTTGCAGCCACAAATCTCATTAGCTCCTTTTGACAAGTGGGGTTTGGATTTTATGGGTCCTATATCTCCTACATCAAACAATAAAGAATATATCCTGGTGTGTACAAACTACTTAACTAAATGGGTTGAAGTGAAGGCATTACAGTTTGCCACAAATGGCAATGTGGCCAAATTCTTCTATGAAGACATCTTCACTATGTATGGTGTTCCAAGTGAAATAGTCGCTGACCAGGGACCACAGTTTACATCTAATTTAATAACTAAATTAGTTGAAGAATATCAAATCAGGCATAAGAAATCCACTCCATACCATCCTTAGGCTAATGGTCAGGTGGAAGTCACTAATAGAGAAATTGAGAGCATCTTGACAAAGACAGTGTAGATTCACAGACAAGATTGGGTTTCTAGGCTCCCTAAAGCTGTTTGGGCATACAGAACAACCTGGAAGACAACTACAGGGTTTACACCTTATGAGATAGTCTATGGCAAGACACCAATCATGCCTATTGAATTTGAACACAAAACCTTGAGGACAACAATGGACCTAGGAATGGATTTGACCACTGCACAATAGGAAAGGCTACAACATTTAAATGCCTTGGATGAAATTAGACTGGAAGCCATTCATCATACAGAGGTCATATAGAAACAAAGGGCAAAATGGCATGACAAGTACATCAAAACAAAGGAATTCATTGCAGAAGACTGGGCACTCCTTTATGATTCAAGACTATTGATGAAGTTCGGTTTTCACTATTGGTAAATGGGTACAGGCTAAAATTGTATAAAAAGCCACTTCAGAAGGATGACTTTCTTGTTTCATTAGCTACTCAATATGCTCCTCCTGATACTCCTAATGATGATGGTGTGACACCAGATGATACACATTCAGATGCTGATACGCCAACACTCTCCAGTGATATGGAGGTTGAGTTGCACTACTCAACCCTTGTTGCTAAAAATTAAATTTCTTTATTTTTAAAATCACATGCACACACCACACAATTTCCATGGTTACAACAAGTTATTTCCACCAAGACCTATTTTTCACTCATTCAGTTGGGACCTAACTTAGCTGGGACCTTATATATATATATTTCCAATTAAATAGTCAGGACCTGTGCTGAAGGCACCTGTAGCACCATCTGCGTGTTGTTCTATTCCATCACTTGGTGATTAATACCTCAATTCTCCCACCCATTCCACATGCCCGTATCCATTTTAAATTGCTTCATTCTATTGCTCCATGTATCGATTCACATTAATGAATTGGTACTTTTCTCCATCATCACTTGTTATCCCTTTACATCTCTGTAGCCGTACCCATCACCTTTTATCACCCTATATCTCGTTCGCCGCATGCATATCATCTCAAATCATCCAAATTGTTCACAATTTCCAAGGTATGTTAATTATTCATTTCCACTTCATATCTATATTCAATAACTTTCAATTATTACAACTAGATTTCTTTTTTTATATTCATGATTAGTCATAGTTTATTTCATGCATGCGACGAATGTTATCACCATTTCTTTTAATCACTCTTCCTCATTATGTAATATCTGCCACATGAAGTGAGGCCACTTCACAATTAAGTTGGGGGAGGGTTATTTTCAATTTTTTCCATTAGAGAAACATTTGCCTTTGAAAAACCTTGCCTTTCAAGAAAACCAAACAAATATTTTGCGCCATGAACTTACCTTATTTTGCCAACAAGTGAATTAGTACCCTAAGGACGTTATAGTGCAAAGGAAAGAAGAGGCAGATTGGTTCTTTGGGGTGGCGAGCTGAAGCAACAAAAATTGACATTGTGCACAAAATTGACACTATAAAGTTTGCAATTCACAGTGGTAATGGGAGGAGACATGATCATAAGAGAACCTTCAACACATAAGGAACTATTAGAGGATGTGATGGTTCTCCCGCTCTTCACGAGAGTAGGTTGGTTAGATTACTTCCTAAAATTGACAGAGTTTGATGATGATATGACAAAAGAACTTACATTTACTCTCCAGTATGATGAAGCAATAGTGAAGGGGTTAACTATAGATGCTTCAGAGTTAGCTATTGCTCAGGTCATAGGGTTGCCATGGACAGGGTCCGAGTACCTAGCTAGAGTTGATGCAGCCGTGGCTAGGGAGGAGTTCTGGTCAAGAGGTGAACACTTGGATTCTACCACACAAGGTACCAAATGACTATCTCTTCCCTTCTTCTAGGGGAAATGTGCCTATTATATTATCAAGTATATTACATGTCATGGTAGATACAATATGTTATATACTGCACAACTTAAATTGCTCAACCATTTGTGACATGAAAAACTTGTCAATGTTCCAAACTATCTATGTACTATGTTGAAAAGGATGTCTTCAGAATATCAGAGACAATAGGCAGACACTACTCTTTCCCACCATTGTTTGATAGTTTTTCTAATAAAAGGAGTTTAAGGATTCAGTACCCATAGATTGGATGGGAAGTTTTTAAACAATGTGTAGACATTTCAACACTTTTAGAGGTACCAGAACCAGAAGATGAAATTCCATATGAGCCTGAACCTCCTCTTGAAACTAAGTAGGAAGAGCCACAACATGAAAACCCTCCAGAGTTTAGGTTTGTATCAGTTGAGGAACCCTCAACATCTACCCCTCAAACTAAAAGAACCACTCCTTCAACATCTAGTAAGGAAAAGAAGAGTAGGAAGGGAGTGAGTAAACACAAGAGTACAACAAAAGAAGGAAGTGCAGGGGAAAAGAGGAAGAAGGGAGACAATAAAAAGGGGAAAAAGGTAGATAAGCAGGAAACAGTCACATCTGGACACTCAGGGAGGTTAAGGAGGCAAGGTGCCAAAGAGCAATTTGTTGAGAAACAGAGAGGAGAGGACAAAAATATAGGCCAACAGGACAATGATCCAACTCCACTGAATCTAGATTCAAATAGAGAAGGAAACCCCCTTAAGGATGTCTCTACAAATGCCTGTGAAAATGTTGATGTGCCTGTAAAGAAAAGAAAGTACATTTCTTCTACTAATTCTGAGTCAGAAGACTTGTTTACTACAAGAAAGATGGGTAAACCTATGCCAGATGATTTTGCTAAATAAGGTTTTGACGTTCCTAGAGAAAGGAATGATGGAAATGTTGAAAAAGAAAAGGAACTATTAGAGGACAGAGATATTAGGAAGGAACTTCAAGAAGCCTTGGATAGAATAAGACAGCTAGAGGAACATGTAAGGGGTTATGAAGAAAAAGAGAGAAAGAGAAAAGAATTTAGGAGTTGGAGAAGATCCAAACTTATGGCCATGGTTCTAACTTAGACTTGTTGGCACAGTTGGCTAAAAATAAAATAGAAATTAAGAAAGAAGAAGTACTTACTCTCTAACCTCCCGTGACAAGGACCCCAGAGTATCATACAACCCTGTCTTTGGGCTTTGAGATAATGAAATTGACTGATAAGACTAAGCAAGAAAAGAGAATTGGGAAAATAAGAAACATAGCCTCAATGCATCAATCACATTAAAGGATTTGATAATCAAAAGGTCGGAGGATCGTCTGGTAGAGGTTATTGATAGAGCCAAGCAAATCATTGGATGCAGACCCCCATCCAAGGTTTATGCATTGTTTCTGAAAGAGAAATTTATTATTTTTAAGTTCAATAGATTTATCAATAATCAACTTGAATTGCATTTAGGGCACATTTTTTGTAAATATTTCAAAGAGGTTAGTTTAGAAGAACGGGACCAGTTGTGTGAATATTGTCATACTTTAAAAATGAACAACTCAGGGGAGTACTGATGGACCAATATGAGGAGCAGGAAAAGAAGGAGCCACTGCTAATTAGGAAAGAAGCTTTATAACCTAAAGTGATCCTGACCCAATGATTAACATTACTTTCTCATAGGGGTTCAAGTAAGGTGATCATGGATTTGAGACTAAGGGATCATGGAAGAATACAAAGATTAGAAGTGTCTGTCATCTAGAATTGTCAAAGGTATGTGCAGAACAGGTGGAATAGCCTAAATCTAGAATTGCAAAAGAAGGAACCCCACTCTTTCCACAACTTCATGAATATGTTTGAGAGGTTACATAGGTACATCTAGATCTCAGAGCAAAAGGGAGTAGCATGGTTACCTCTTACTTATCAGCCTCATATCCTTCTCTACCCAATGCCACACTAGATAGGAGGGGGAAGTGATAAGTGTAGGCGTGTTGAGCTAAACAAGATGGAGAGACTTGCATGTTACAATGGATTCTATCTCAAACAAAGAGGAGTCAAAGAAAACATGGACCTTAAAAAAACTACTTTGCATTATAACTTTCTGCCCTAGATGTTAGTTCCTTGGTTTTGCTTAGGGACAAGCAAAAGTTTAAGTTGGGGGGAAATGTTGGGTTGAAATATTGACTTTCTTTTATAATGTTTCTATATGTTTTAAAGACCTTTTTACATGATTATGCAAGAACCTTACAGACATTACCTTTATTATATGTTGATTTACATATACTTCTCAGAGACTTTGAACCTATGCTGATAAATGGAATATGGTGATTATATTCTCAAGTGGATGTTTTAAATTATTGATATGCATGTAATATAGATAGGATTTCATAAGTGTAATATGAAAGGTTATTTTGTGTATATATGTTAGAATAATTAACCTTGTGCAGCAAAGACATAGCATCCAGGAAGGAGTAATTGTACTAGAGTGCAGAACAGGGGAATTGATTAAAGTACAGTTCAAGTGCCAGAAATGAAGATCGATGGAGATGAACGTGGTCATCGTGGAAGAATAAATGCAAGGAAGAAGAAGACTTGTTCTAGAAGTCTAATCATAGCTTATGTGTTTTCATTCATGAGCCGTTGTATGGGATTTCTATTTGAATAGGACTCTGTTTCCTTTGTTGTAGATAATTAATAAGTTGATCTCAAAACTATATCTTGATATCTAGGGATGAACTAATGATCACAGTTAGTTAGAAGTTTGCATACAACTCTCCCACTTTTGTATAAGTTAGGGGATGAGTTTGTTGATGGGTTAGCTGTTATTTTTGCTTTCTATCTACATAGTCGTTACTCTATTTTATAGTTATCTGCTATCTGTTATTCCAGACATGTTTTGATTTTGAATAAAATCTGAAGAAGATTATGTCTTTGATATGAATTGAATTCAACTGGATGTCATGAAATTGTGTGAAGATCTGAAGTAGATTTAGTTTCCAGAAGAAGTGAGGTAGTTCCTTGAGTTGGCCAGTCAAGGTACTAACTCTCGCTTCATGCATTCATTTATTTATTTATGCATTTCTAGTTAGAGTGTTTCATGTTATCTTATAGATTGCATTATGAAGTAAGTAAGAAATCTTGATTGCTATTTCTGATAGTCGTGATTCATGAATAGAATACATCAGTGAAGTTCTCTGGAGGTTAGTGTTAAGTATTTTCTCATTCTATATATTTCAAGTTAATTTTGTAATTCTCTGTTGAATATAGCTATTTTTAGCTTATGTCGAGGGTACCTATAGCAACTAGGTTTTTAACTATTTTTGTTGTTCTTTTATTTTTTGTAAACTACAATCAATTAAGGTGATTAAGAATAAGTTTGTATGAGGAAATTTAGGATAGAAATGAGTCTTGAAGGCATATATAGTGTGAGCATCATCATAAGCTTACACTCCTTGGTCGATAATTCAATGTAGGAATGCAATGATAGAGTGGACTGTTCAGTTAGGTTTAACCCTGGATTTTCTTTAAGTCTACAACGTATTAGTTTTCCTCTACAGGTATGAATGACTATAATCTTGAGTTCAATTTCTATGAACATTGCATTTATGGAAAACAAAACCATGTTTAGTTTTATTCCAATTCTCATAAATCTTCTGAGGTGTTAGACTTGATTCATTCTAATATGTTTGGTCCTATTAATGTTCCTTCAATTTCAAAATCTATTTACTTTGTTTCATTCATTAATGATTATAGTAGAAGGACATGGGTGTATTTCCTTAGAAGCAAATCTGAAGTCTTTAGTAGATTCAAAGAGTTCAAAGCTCTTGTAGAGAATCAGAAGGATAGAAAGATTAAGTGTTTGAGGACTGACAACGGTGGTGAGTTTTGTTCAGTGGATTTTGACAAGTTCTGTAAAGAACATGGGATTAAGAGGCACAAGACAACTCCGTATACCCCTCAGCAGAATGGAGTTATAGAGAGGAATAATAGAATGTTGATGGAGAGGGCAAGGAGTATGCTAAGTGGAGTTGGCCTTGAACAAAAGTTCTGGGCTAAAGCTGTTGCTACCGCTTGTTACTTGGTTAACATGTCTCCTACATCAGTGCTCATTGATAAGACACTTGTGAAAGTGTGGTCTGGTAAAAATCCTTCATTGAGATACATTTGAGTATTTGGTTCTCAGGCATATGCACATGTGCCTAAGAAGAAGAGACCTAAGTTAGAGAACAAGGCTGTGAAGTGTATCTTCATTGGTTATGGCATTGGTGTGAAAGGGTACAAGATTTGGCATGCAGCGGCTGAGAGAGTTTTGTATAGCAGAAGTGTGATCTTTAGAGAGATCAATCCTTCTTCTATTGTCTTGCAGCCAGAGAAAGAAGAGAAGAAAGAGGATGTGGTTCAACTTCCTTCCACCCCTAAGAAAGTTAAACCAAAAAAATCTTTTGGACCTGATAATGAGGAGAGCTCTAGTAGCTCTGAAAGTTCAAAAGAAGATGAACAATCTCAACCTCAATCTTTGAGGAGGTCCACATGGATAAGGAAGAAACCTGGTAGGTTTGGTTATTCATTGCATGATTCCAGTTGTATTTTTGCTTTGATTTCTAACACTGATGAGCCTAGAACTGTGAAAGAGGCTATGGGTATGAAAGATGTAGGTTCCTAGAAGGGGACCATGGAAGAGGAGATGGATTCTTTAGACAAGAATAATACTTGAGACTTGGTGCCTTTACCTGAAGGACAAAAACCTATTGGATGCAAATGGGTGTTCAAAAAGAAATTCAGTGTAGATGACAGTGTTGAGAAATATAAGGTTAGATTGGTTGTGAATGGGTATTCTCAAGTGGAGGGAATTGACTATGGTGAGATTTTCTCTCCTATTATAAAGCTAACATCTATTCGGATCCTATTATCTCTTGCAGCAGGATATGATCTAGAAGTGGAACAGATGGATGTGAAGACAACATTCCTTCATGGCGACTTGGAGGAGGAAATCTATATGTCACAACCAAAGCACTACATGGTGAAAGGTAAAGAAAATTTTGTTCGCAAGTTGAAAAAGTCTTTGTATGGTTTAAAATAGTCTCCTAGGATGTGGTACAGAAGTTTGATACCTTTGTGTTGTGTATTGGATTTCTGAGATTGAAATCAGATCATTGTGTTTATTACAAGTTTGACAATGATCACATTCTCATTATTGCATTGTATGTCGATGATATGTTACTCATTGGGAATGGTAAAAGTTTGATTTCTAATTTGAAGTCTCAGTTGTCAGCATAGTTTGAGATGAAAAATCTAGGGGTAGATTGGTACATTCTAGGGATGGAGATAAAAAGAGATAGCTCACAAACAAAAAACTTTGGTTAGGCCAGAGTAAGTATGTTAACACTGTGTTGGAGAGATTTAGCATGGTAGATTGTAGACCTTTAACTGTTCCTTTTATGATGGGGACAAAGTTATCTATAGAAGATTGTCCAAAGTCTCCTTCTGAGATGGAGGATATGAGCAAAGTTCCTTATGCCAGTGCAGTTGGCAATTTGATGTATGTAGTGGTCTATACAAGACCAGACATTGCCCAAGTAGTGGGAGTCCTTAGTCAATTTATGGCTAATCCTGGACAGGTACATTGGAATGCATTGAAGAGAGCGTTCAGATATTTGTAGGGTAATTTTGAGTATTCCTTATGCTATCATGGTTATCCTACTAGATCTTAGCATTCTATAAGTATTTGTGGATATGTGGATTCTGATTGGGCAGGTGACATTGACAGCAGGAGATCCACCGATGCTTATGTGTTCACTATGTTTGGTGGTGCTATTAGTTGGATGAGTAAGCGACAACCCATGGTCACTTTGTCCACTATTGAAGCTGAGTACATGGCATCAACTCATGCTTCTAAAGAAGCCATTTAGCTTAAGAGATTATGTTCTAATGTTGGGTTTGATGCAGGGAAGATTACTATTTGTTGTGACAGTCAGAGTGCCATATGTTTGGCGAAGAATCCTACTTTCCACATGAGGAATAAGCATATTTATGTCCAATACCATTTTATTCGTGACATGGTAGAGGATGGAAAGGTAAACTTGGATAAAATTGACACTTTGACGAATGTTGCAGATTCCTTGACAAAACCTATGAGCATAGAGAAGTTCTGATGGTGTTCAGAGTCTATAGGCCTCTTGGCCCCTAGCAATTAAATCATTGTGTCGATACTCCCTTTGCTCTTGCAAGGTGTTTGACAAGTGGGAGAATGTTAGGAAAAGTGTCTCAACCTTGTAACTACAAAAGGTTACTATTCTTCCCAGTTTTGGTTTTTTTGAATACCCTTTATCTTGGAGAATGGTCTAGAACTTACAAAGTTTCCAAAAGGGCTAAAAATGGTGGGACTTACTATTTTTAGTAACTCTATATTTGACCTAAATTTTTTCCCAAAAGGTGCAGAACTGCTAAGTAAACATCTCGGGTGAGTTTTGACTCAAGATCATATTTGGATTGCGAGATATTAAAGTTACTATTTTTGAAACTACAGAAAAAAGTTTTGAACTCATTTTTGAGGCACTTAGAGGTCCCTAAATGCCCTAAAAGTTGTCATAATTGAAAAATTTGATTATAGCTTGATATTTCTCTTCACGAGCTTTCTAAATCATTAAATGGTTCATCAATCGAACACCCAAATCAAAAGTTATGACCTCCAGAAGTTGGACCTCCTATTTTTGGGAAATGTGAAAACATGTTGGACACTTAAAAGAGCTATAAAGGAGAGAGTTACATGTGTTGGTGTGTGATTTGGCAAATCACAAGGTATCTTTGATTGGAGATAATTTGGGCGCAACTTTTAGGTGGTTTTGTCTCATGGTTTTATAATTATCGTTGACGGTTTATTGTATTGTATCTCCTATATATCAAGAGCTTGAGATGGAGGTTGTGTGTAAGAGTCTTATAGATGTTGAGTTACCTCCTGGATCTCTGGTTTGTTATACTCCTATGAAATCTTTCTTTGCAAGTATATTGTAATCTTCTTGATTCCTGAATAATATATTGGGCGACTTTGGAGTGTGTAGTTTTTTACCTGAAAGGGTTTTCCCCATGTATATCTTGTGTTGTGAGTTTCATATTTGGAAGTTTTTATTATCTTTCTATTAATGTGCAACTTAATCTGTAACTGTAAAAGTTAAAATTTGCATAAATCTTTCCTCGGTAGATCAGTGTAGGAAGAGTTTTCGCATACCTTGCTTCCTTTCAATATTTAAGAAGTATTGAATAGCAGTAAATAAATCTTAATACTATCATTAAAACCCTTGTATATTAAGTATATTCCTTATTTATAGCAGATTGAATAGCTGTAAGTAATTCCACAATAGAAACTCTTTACATTTATAATTCAAACTTTCCAGATGAACATCATAAGTCAATTCACTATTTAGAAAATATAAATTGGCTATGCTATGATGTGCATAATAGATTGTATGATTGTGATCCTGCAAGATTGGAATGGTATGACATAGCTGGCAATAGAAAATAGCATGTAGTTATTTAGAACTAGCACAATAGGGTTTTCAAGATGTATAATGGATTGTAGAAGATAGTACAATAGCCTTCTCACTTGTATAAGGGCTATAATCAAGGGTACAATAGGTTTCAAAGATTAATCGCAACTATAGAAGTAAGCACAACCAATTGCCAAAGTGGTACTACAGTCAAAGGAATAACAACGATGAGGATTGTTGCACAACAAAATATAGAATATCAAAACCTTCACACTCAAATTATGGAACTTGATTTGCAAACTTTAGTACCACTAAAAAGTCTTCAAAATACTCCTTTACCAAGTTAAAACTAGAATTAACTTCAATATTTTAGCCAATGTGATTCGTGAATGAAATCACCTCGAAAGGACAAGAGGGTTCTTGTCCTCTAATCTTGACTAGAAACCAAGAAGATTTTCATCCTCCAAATCTCCATACTCCAAGGGTTTCCATTTTCAAGTGAGTAGAAGAACACAAGTGCTCAAGCTTTGAAAAAGGGTTTGATTTCAATAAACAATGGATGCTTGAATCATCTAAGTAATTCTCTTCCTTTTATAAACTCTATTTTGGCCCTTTGAATTTGAGTTTTCTTTTCCCTTCAAAAGTTCTCTCTAAAAGTGTTCACTTAAAACACTTTAATAATATTTTACATAAGACCTTATTTAGTCCCATTTAGATGACCCACTTTATTAAAATAATAATTCTTAAATTGTCTTTTTACAATGTTATAAAGTAATTTTACTAGGACTAACTTAAAATATTATTATTAAATTATCTCCCTAACTTTATCCCTTAGCCTATAGAGAAATAAAGAAATAGGCTATGGGTCTCCCAATTATTTTAATTTTGAAAAGGGGACATGATAGTGTGCATCGCCTTTAAGAGTTACCATTGTGTTCATTTCTATAGAATGTGAGGGTGAAAAAGAATGAGGTGGGGTGGTGGCTAAAAGATACAACCTTCAAGTAATGTTCTACCACATGTTTCATTCTTCCATAATTAATGTACTAACATGAAGCAATTGTGTGAAGAGAATAAATCATGATAGCAGATTTTCTTATCTCATATATTTATGTAAAGTGTTATGTAACATATTTAGTCTACCTAAATATACAACCATTAGTAAATGTTCCATGTAATTTCTATTCCATTGATGATTTGATAGCAAGTCACATTATACCGATATGGCCATTAACACATGTCTCTTAATAGGCACAAATGTGTGGCATGAATGTTATTAATTGTTGACTATGTATAATAATATGTGGTGGCATGAATAAACATACTTTTATAAAGATATATTAACACTACATTAAACTACTGCCTCCATCAATAAATTCCACAACAAATGCCATTAGTGAATTAATGATTGACACTTGTTTATTCACTACGCCTTTTTTGAAACTTTTATCCCAAAATGTGTGTGTCATATTTTCCTCTCAAAACACCCCTTAGGTCATTCATCAGTGCTCATCTGAAAAAAATGCAAAATTTGTCAAGTAAGTTAATTTATACCCTATTTTATATAAGGAAAAGACATGTAGTCCCACCACCTATGTACATCATACTGTTGGCAATATGTGTTGTCATTGATGTCAACATAGTGTATGGAAATATAAGGACAAACTTGTATAGAGGTTGTGTATAGAATAAGGAGAAGCTCATGGACAATGGAAGATTTGAGAGAAACAGTTTGACTTAGTTAAAGTCAAGGGGTCAACATGCCTAAGGAAAGCTAGTTTGAAAGAAGAGAAAATTATCTAAGTATGATGTTGTGATCAGTCTTGTGTCTAAGCATGATGTGGAGGTAAACACTTATGTTCTAACATGTTTCCTGTATTCTTACATGTATATCTCATCAGCTTGGAGTACTGCACTTAGTAATAAGTAGAAAACATTTGACTAAGGCATTCACAGTGCATATCCTAAGGCAGAGTCACAATGTTTTGATCCGCATTTCTCCGTAGAGCAATATTTAGTCTTGTAGTTTAGAAGATAAGTCTATCCTAATATTAACATGATATATTCAAGATTTCAAGTCACCACACCTTTAGCAAAAAAAGTTACAAGTGACAGTGTATCGATTACCACTTAGATAGGGTAAAGCAATGGTAAAGACCTATTGAAATGCTCTGCATTCCTCCGGAAGAAATTGTTTGGCCATGAGGTTTTCAGGACATACTCAGGGATGTATAAGGTACATGCAATATTGAAGCTTCAAGTCGTCTGGTGGTCCAGAAGGTCAGCATTCAAGTAATCGAGGTAATATAGACTGTTCTGGAAGCCTCAAAGCACATGTTTGAGTATTTGCGGAAGATGAAATACATATAGATCAGCCATAAAATATTATGTGGAGGTTTTACATGCTCCAATATACCTCAAGTTTGAACCGCATGCAAATATCTCTTGTTTCTGATACCACACAAGATATGTAAGTTAGTGAATGAAGAATTGTATATCCTTGTTCCCAGACTCTAGTATACCTTATTCTAGATTTTGTTTTTCTCTGGAAATGATAGATGAGGATGTTTGGATCTAGGAGTATACATGTAATTATGTTTAAGTTCATCTCTAAAGGTTTGAGGGTTTTTGATGTACCACAATGCCATATCCTGAATAGTGGAGTATCACAGTTAGTCTAGAATACTTTGTTTCCAGCAGTTTATCATATCTCTTATCTTGCAGATGTATAGATGGATTTCATACTTCAGTAGAAAGGTAGTTGAATGATTTTGTGGTGATATAATGTTGAATTCTTGGTTTACATGATGTTTTTGGCCTCTCCCCGATGGTATGAAGATAAACGGTTAGCAGTGTTTGCATAGTTTGGGCCGACAAACTAGTTTCTGTTATATGTGGAAGATCCTGATCAATTGTTTTGACTTTAGAAAATGTGAGGTGATTTTCCTTGAATCCTTTCATGAAGTCCTAAGGTCCACAACAAGTTTCCTTAACATATTGTATGTATTGAAGCTAAACTTTGAAGAGTTACAGGTTTTATCTAAAAGTTTCCATGGTGCCAACCTAATCAATGTTATGATGTGTTGCAGAGGGTATTTATAGGAGATCAAAGTCATTTGTGATAGGTAAGAGAGTGATATATTTATATGCGAAGCATGAAGTGTACAAAGTCAATTTGAAAGCAAAATTTGAGTAGAAAATGAGGACTACAATATCAGCATAAGTCAGATGTTTTCTATACAGCGGTTCATGTATTCATTATCTCTGTAATTCTTATATCAAGATTGTGAGTCTATAGGAAGTTGTAGATTCCTTGGGAGTGACCCTAAAAACTATATTCAAGGAGTAGTAGCTTCCTTGGGTTGTAGCCCTAAAACAAAGTTGTAATACTTATTGCAGTGAGTATAATATATTGTGAGCTAACACTCACCATGGTTTTTCCTTGTTTTGGGTTTTCCATGTAAAAATCCTGGTGTTCTAGTGTTGCATGATTTACCTTGTGTTCTCTAAGTTATTCAATTTTTATCTACAAATATCTATTTAAGTTTTAGTATGTGTTGATTCACCCCCCATCTCAGCACTTCATTGTGTTCAACAATTGGTATCAGAGCCAAGTACCTTTGAGAAGCCTAACAGCTAAGGTAGATCCTACACTTGAACACATGGAATCTAAAGCTATGGACAATGATGCATTTGTCTCGAAACCAAATATAGAAGCCATGGAACCTGAAGGTTGGGACGTTGATCCAAATGAGTGTGAAGTAGACCTTGAAGGAGAACTCAAGTCAGCCCTTGATGAACTGGATGAAGCAAGAGAACTAAACATAGAATATGAAGACATGCTTGAGAAAGCAAAGGAGACAATTGACAACTTGAAGACAAAGGCCAAAGAATCAAAAGAAGAAATTGGCAAGTTGAAAACTCTAATAGAAGGAGATAAAGGAGGTCACATTAAGCTCAAGGAGGTAGAAGACATGATCTCCAATTTGAAGGTCATGGTTGAAGGAGGCAAGAGGATTGAAGATTTCTTAAACATCAAGCTCAATGAGAAAGCGGTTGAATGTTCAAAACTTAAGGAAGAAGTTGTCAATCTAAGGAAAGAACTAGAAAAGGCAAAAGAACAAATTGACAAAGGACTAAAACTAAAAGGAGGATCTAAAATTCTTGATGAGATAATTGAAAGGAAGCTAAGTGTGTGGAAAACTTCCTACACTAATCTAATGAGGAGAGGGCTATGCAAATCCAACTTTATCCTAACTATTACAGCAATGTTAAACCATTAACATGAGATATTGTAGCAAAACATAAGAACCAAAAAGAAGACAGAAGAGAGAGAGACAAGATATATGTGGGGAAAACCCTTACGGGTGAAAAACCCCACACTCCAAAACATAGCTCAAATGTATTACAGTAAACAATAACATATTACAATATAGTTTCAAAGCCAATGCTCTTTTAGGAGTCTTCGAATATCAAATCTAGAGATATTCCGGTAGCATAACAGTACTTGTACCAAAGTTGTCTATCTCCCATCCAAGCACCTGTTTATATAGAGTTTACAAGGCAAATATGGAACCTTCTAGAGATGGGCGTCCATCTTGGACTCATGCCCCAAAACCCATGCCTAAGGACACTTGTCCAACATCCCATCCTAAAGTGGGCGCCTGGTCCCAAGATAGGGTACGACAGATGCTCTTACGCACCTTACAGCTATCATAGAATCTATCATTTACTGACTAAAAATATCATATTCCTCTTACATGTCATAACCTCCCTTGACCACCCAAAGATGTCTTTCTCTCGTGCAAAGATACTCACAAACACTTGTCATTAATTAAAAATTGTTTGAGGTTTTGGGGGTGTTGCCCCCGAGCCCCCACGAGGGTGCTACCCCTCGACCCTGCCCTGTACCGCGACAGGGAGCCCGCCAGGGGCGCTGCCCCTGGACCTTACAAGGGGGTACGCCCCTTGACCCTGTCTTGGGGGCACTGCCCCCAAACCCTCATTAATTATTCAAGGGGGAAACCACGGCTGCCAAAGTCACCAAAATTTACCCTGTTGCATATACACAAGGTGCTGACTATGCCAACTCAACATGGGATAAATAAATACAACATTAGGAATTTGCAAAGGTTGAGACACCTTAATTCCCAACAATAATTAACTCTCAAAATCTAGCAAAATAAAGATCAAGCCTTGGTTTTGAAAAGGGGAAAAGTCCTATGATCAGTGCTTCTACAAATTTATATGATAGCTTCCAATTAGAAGGAAAGTATAAAACAAAGAAGGAAGAGACATGCACTAAAGATCCTAAGAAGAATGCCTCTGAAGATACAAAAGAAGATGAATTCATTCCTGTCCGGAAACAAAGGAAGAATAAGAAGAATTTTACAAAGCATGCACCTAAACAAACTGCTCCTATCAGGTATCCTCAAGCTTTCAACGGTATATGTTATGCTTGTAATAAATTTGGCCACAAAACTGTTGAATGTAAAGGCAAGATGAATCAAAATTCATTTAGGCCTCCTAGGTATAATGTTATACATTCTCATGGTCAGTGCCATGCTTGCAACAAAGTTAATCATAAGACTAATGGATACAGAAGCAAAGTAATGAGGAATGGATTCATGGGAAAGAATAAAGTTGGGACTCCTCAATTCTCCTATGGCTACTATTACACATGTAACAAGTATGGTCATAAGGATGTTGAATACAGATCTAATGTTACAAGAGGAGATTATGCTCTGTAGTCCAATACCACCTACTATAATTGCAATAAAACAGGACACATTGCAAGGTTTTGCAAGAGAAAGAGTGCAAGATCCTTTGTTACTCGGAGGAAGATTGATATTGCTCAGCAAAAGGAAATGATCAAAGTATGGAAGAAGAAGGAAGAATGTGAAGTTTCTGGACCTCTGCCTAGTGCAGATGGATCCTCTGGTAACTAAAAAGTTAAGGTAATGATTTAGGAGGAGCTACAACTACAGGTTTCTTCAAAACCCCTGAAAGAATAAGATGTTGAAATCTTTAGCATTCTGGCTAAAAATGATATGAACATGTTAAGATAATGATATGAAGAATTTTGATCAAATTCCTAGAGCAATTGGTCAATTTGTGGAGGATTGTTGATAGTTTTTCATATGAAAGGAGAAAACTAGGTTAAAACTGAGAACACAATTAATGCGGAGAAAATTTCATTGGTGAGAAGACTATATAGGGAATGTTTGATCATTTTTTATCTCATTTGATAGAAGATAAGTGTGTTGAAGAGCAAAAGAAGGGTATAAGATTCTCAGAAGAGCACTCATGCAAACCCTATTCACTGCATTTTCAGGTATTTCTATTTTCACTGGTAAAACCCTAGTTCTTGAAGTTTTTATAATGAGGACACCAATTGTTATAGATATTGTTGAGAGCTCAAGCCTAAAATTTAAGAAGCACCCATTCAAATCCACCAAAACAGATAAAGATGATGCATTTTCACATCTTCCCACAAATGTATTACACACTGAGGATGTCCGGATATATATTCATTCACAAATAGATGAATATGATCATCTAAAATTGGAACAGTTTAGGAACGACAACCTACTGGGAGATGACTTTCAACTAAAACCAGAATTTGCCAACATTGCTACAAAAGGACTTGATATCTGGAAGGGTTTTAAAAACTTTTGATATGAGGAAGTCCGGCATGAGGAAGCATGGGTTAAAATTTTCCTAAGTTAGATAAATGGAGACTTTTTCTACCTAGATCAGCCATATTTGATTACCAAGGATGCCATCAAGGTTGTGACTGGACTTTGCTCCTCTGGACCAATGCTAGTTTTGAAATCAATTAAGAATAAGGAAGTGAAAAAGCTAACCAGAGCAAAGATTTACAAGAGGGCATTGACAGTAGATGATATTGAGGACTTGGGGGTCAAGTATGCAACAACAAACATTCCATACAAGATTTACTACACTAACAGGGAAAACTCTGCCTCTGCAACATCAATTAATACAACTTATCAGATGGTCAAAGAAGGAAAAGATTATGACCTATGTGAGCTCCTACAGCAATAGTTATTGGATAATCTGAAAAGGACAAAAGAATCAAGATACAAATTCTGGTATGGTTCTTTGATCATATCTTATGTTTTACTTTTTGAAAGAGTTGTCCGGTATGAAGGGCATAGTCTAGAGTATAGATACTCTAATTGCCCACCAAATTAAGAATCATATGCTTAGCTTCCTAGATCATGAGAACTGTGACACAATGTTTTGGGAAATTTTCAAGACCTTTGAAAAGAATATGCAGATGAGGGAGAGAATCCCATCAAAAGTCGTCAACAAATATAAAAATGATATAACATTCATGGTTGATAAAGATAATTGTTATATGGAGGCTATTGAGCCAAGGACATTCTAGATTACAACTTTACCATATGAGGTCTTTGAGTTTGATTTGGTGGGATGTGCTGACATGTTACTCAGCAAGCCAAAGGATCCCTCTACTAGAAGGTTTGGCACCTATGATGAAATTATTAATAAATCAGTTAGAAGGGAGGTAGAGGAAAATGTAGAAAAGGTGAAGGCTAAGGCAGATAAAATGAAATCTGACCTAGAAGACATCTTCAAGTCTCATGAAGGCACTTCAAGAGAAGCACAAACTCTTCCCACTGCACAAATGCCTAGAAGAATAAGTAGATTAGTATATGTTGCATCTACCTCTTTTGTCCCCTTTAGATCATCACAATTACCTGTCAAAAGAAGTGCTACTGAGATCCCAATGCAAACTTAAACCACGGAAAAGAAGAAGCCAAGACAGAAAAGTTAGGCAAGAAGAGGGAAGGTCAATCCTATAAACATTGAAGATGTTGAAGTTGAAGAAGAGAAAGAAGAAGTTGAAGCACTGAGGAATAAAAGAGCAAATGAAGAAGTTGAAAAGGGGGAGTCTTCAAAAGATAAAGGAAAAGGAAAACCAAAGAAGGTCAAGAAACTTGACTATGTTCCCTTGCAACTTGAGGCAACGATAAATGCAATTACAGAATATGGTGCTCTAAAGGAAGTTGTAGAACTTTATGATGAAAGGCCTTCCAATGACAAATCTACTATTGAGGAAGCAATAATCAGGTATATGGGAGCCTACAATGTGGCCTTAATTGAGATTATAGATCAACTGCCTGAAAGCCTTGGTGAATTTCTTACTAAAAGGAGAAATAAAGGTATGGGTAAAGATATTGAGATGAAGAAATGGGCAGTTGAAAAAGATTGTCCCTCCATCTGTAAGGGAGAAAAATTTAAAGTATCTAAAATTATAGCAAAAGACTTTAGGACTAAAAGGAGATTGAATATTCTAATGTCAAAGGATGAGGAAGAATTAAAGAGATTGGAAAAGGAAACACTGAAGAAAACTTCTCAAATTATTAAGGAGATGAAAATTGATGTGGGAATCATTGAAGATATATCTAATCAGTTTGCCTCTTAAGGCAATGAGGAAAGTAGTGACAAGGCTGAGAAGAATCAGGAGATTTCTCCTCTTGAGGATACTAGAGCACCAAACACAAAGGGTCAAGATAAAATAAATCCACCTTCTCCAGATACCCCTACAGAATAAAATGTGTCTCTTATAGATAACACTGATACAAGACATGATTCTCCCCCTCCAAAAAATACTGAGGCACAAAACACAGAGGGTCAAAATAAAGGCAGTACTTCTCCTCCAAGGAACACTGATTCCAATGAAGAGCATGATAATTCTCCTTCGGAGAATACAGGGAATGAGGAGAAAAAGAAAGAAGATAATCCTAAGGAAAAGAGTGATGAGAAACAAGAAAATAAAGGGGATAAGGAAGAAATAAAGGAGGAAGAGCAAGTCAAGGATAAATCAGAAGGAATAGAAAACGTAGGTCAAGGTGCTTCAAGAGATAGATTCTTTCAAAGACCTACTAGACTTGCAAATACAATTTCAACCAGTAATTACCCCTCAACTGTTGTAAATTCCCACTCATGAAGGACAAATTGATTTGGCAAATATTTCTCCCCTTCACAAACTGCAGCTTGGTGACATATTGCATGCCTTAGCAAGGAAAGAATTTTTACAAGAAAACTTGAAGAAATCCAGTGTGGTTGAGGATACTGTGAAGGTAATTAAAGAAGGGTTACCAGAGGTAATCATTGACTCCTCTCTTCCTCCAGAGCAAAATCTTAAGTTATTAATGGATTCCTTCAAAGACCATTCTTCCTACATTGAGCAGAAAGCAGAACAAGAGGCAGCAAAAATAATAAATGATAAGAGGATGGCTAAGATGATTGATAAATGTGCTAAGGCACATAATAAATTGAAACAAAACTTGAAGAAGTCCACTTAAGATGGAAGTTTTAGACTTACGAAAAAATGTGAAATTGGGAAAAGTGAAACGGGATCTCGTTTTGCTTCGGGATCCCATTTTGTAGAAACGAGATCCCGTTTCATAAAGGGATAAAATATTAACAAAATAAAATGGGATCTCATTTAGATTAAAATTTGAATTTTTGGCCCAGTTTTTGCTATGGGTTTTGGGTCGAAAAAAAGGCTTGGCAAGCCAACCCTTAGTTTTGTACCTGCTTTGACCTGCAACTTGAAGATCATGTGTCACAAGAAAATAGCAACTTTGGGCATATGTCTGAAGACCTTTTTTGCAGAATTGTTTTACAAAATTAAAACCCATTATAGATGAGACATTGTAGATTCCAAATATGTAATTTTTTTTACAATTGGATTATTTTCAATTAATTTCTGATGAAACAGGTCCATAAACTTAAATTATTAGGGTTTTTTAGTATTTTAATAACTTTTTATTAAAATAATTTTTTGAAAAACAAATTGTACAAAAAATGTACTTTAGATAGTTCTTTTCAATTTGAAAAAAAATTCAAAAAATGATAAGTTTAGGTCATCTTATGTGTGACATACACAACGATTTTTTAAAACACCAAATATGGCCAATAAAAAATTAACAAAAAAATATTCAATAAAAAATTACAAAAAAATATGGAAAACGTGTTTCAGTGAGTTACAAATCTTTTCCCAAAAGGATTTAGAAAAATATGATTATTTAGGTCAAAATATGGATGATGTAAACGTGCATGGTATAGTAAAAAGAAGTGACTTTTAAACAGTGGTTTTTAGAAAGGCCTATTGAAAATCAATTTGTATCATCTGGGTATTCAAATAAATTACATATTTGGAAACTAGACTCTGAGTACTACATTTTATTATTAGTGACTTTTTTCAAGATTCCATATCTAAGTGCTTCAAATTTTAAGGTCAAATGTGACAAATTCTAAAAATCAGGGAAAACACTTCCACTTCTTGGCCAAAAAGTGGACTCAACTTCTTGCACACCCAGTGAAGCCACAACATTGTATCTATTCTACCTAAAATGGCCAAGCTCCACAAAAAATGTCAAATCTCAGATTGACTCCATTGAGTCACAAATCTCCAAATTGGCTGAAACATATGACTTGTTAAAGGACAAAAATGGGGTAACCAAGGCACAAGTCAAAAATCTTCATGCACAGTTGTCTCAACTACAGGACCAAAGAGAAAACTTGAAGAAACAATTTGGTCAATTGAGGGAGGTAGTAAATTTGAGACTCGCTTCATTGTCCGGTTTGCTAGGGGAAGCAGAAAAGGTTGATCAAAAGATGAAAACTCCAAGTAGTATACAAGAAGTTGAAGTACTATGCATGCAATGTGAATGTCAGAATCATATTCTTGCTTCAGAAAGTACCAACTGGACATCCACTTTTACACAACTCAAGGTAATTTACAAAACCATTTTACCTTCTAAACGAGTTGTAAGAGTAATGTTAATAAGACAAATTTTGATGTATATAATCTTGCAAAGGACAACAGTGTCATATTATATACATAGCATCTATTTTTGAGGTATCTCTATCTCAAGGGGAGTACAGTTTGTAGAAATCATTTTGTAAGGGGGGGTCTATACAATTTTTGAATTGATATAAGCAAAGGATATCATGCCCTTCATCCTTGATGTCAAAGGGGGAGAGATAGAAATATATATCTAAGGGGGAGTATATGTTGCCATCAATGACAAAGGGGGAGATTGTTGGCAATATGTGTTTTCATTGATGTCAATATAGTGTATGGAAATTTAAGCACAAACTTGTACAGAGGTTGTGTATAGAAGAAGGAGAAGTTGATGGACAGTGGAAGATTTGAGAGAGACAGTTTGACTTAGTTAAAGTCAAGGAGTCAGTATGTCTAAGGCAAGCCAGTCCAAAAGAAGAGAAAAATATCTAAGTATAATTTTGTGATCAGTCTTGTGTCTAAGCATTATGTGGACGTAAATATTTATGTTCTAACATGTTTCCTGTATTCCTACATGTATATCTCATCATCTTGGAGTACCGCACTTAGTAATAAGTAGCAGACATTTGACTAAGGCATTCACAGTGCATATCTTAAGGCAGAGTCACAATGTTTTGGTCCACATTTCTCCGCAGACCAAGATTTAGTCTTGCGGTTCAGAAGATAAGTCTAGCCTAATATTAACATGATATATTCAAGATTTCAAGTCACCACACCTTCAGCAGAAAAAGTTACAAGTGACAGAGTACCAATTACCACTTAGATAGGGTAAACAAATGGTAAAGACCTATTTGAATGCTCTGTATTCCTCCAGAAGAAATTGTTTGGTCATGAGGTTTTGAGGACAAGCTCAAGGATGTATAAGGTATGCTATATTGAAGCTTCAAGTGGTTTGGTGGTCTGCAAGGTCAGCATTCAAGTAATAGAGGTAATATAGACTGTTCTGGAAGCTTGAGAGCGCATGTTTGAGTATTTGTAGAAGATGAAATACATATAGATCAGCCATAAAAGACTGTACAGAGGTTTTACATGCTCCAATATACCTCAAGTTTGAACCGCATGCAAATATCTCTTGTTTCTGGTACCACACAAGATATGTTAGTGAATGAAGAATTGTATATCCTTGTTCCCCAGACTCCAATATACCTTATTCTAGCTTTTGTTTTTCTCCAGAAATGATAGATGAGGATGTGCAGATCTAGGAGTATGCATGTAATTATTTTTAAGTTCATCTTTAAAGGTTTCAATGTTTTTGATGTATTGCAATGCCATATCCTGAATAGTAGAGTATCATAGTCCAGAATACTCTGTTTCTAGTAGTTTATCATATCTCTTGAATTGCAGATGTATATATTGATCTGATACTTTAGTAGAAAGGTGGTTGAATGATGTTGAGGTGATACAATGTTGAATTCTTGGTCTGCATGATGTTTTTGGCCTCTCCCTGGTGGTATGAAGATAAACAATTAGCAGTGTTTGCACAATTTGGGCCGACAGACTAGTTTTTGTTATATGTGGAGGATCTTGATCAATTGTTTTGACTTTAGAAAATGTGAGGTGATGCTCCTTGAATCCTTTCGTGAAGTCCTAAGGTCCATAACAAGTTTCCTTGACATGTTGTATGTATTGAATTCGATCTTTGAAGAGTTACATGTTTATCTAAAAGTTTTCATGGTGCTGACCTAATCAATGTTGTGATGCGTTGTGGAGGGTATTTATAGGAGGTCAAAGTCATTTGTGATAGGTAAGAGAGCAATAGATTTGTATGTGAAGCATGAAGTGTGAAAAGTTAGTTTGAGAGTAGAATTTGAGCAAAAAATGAGGACTGCAATATCAGCATAAGTCAGATGATTTCTATACAACAATTCATGTATTCATTATCTCTGTAATTCTTATATCAAGACTGTGAGTCTGCAGGGAGTTTTAGCTTCCTTGGGAGTGACCCTAAAAACTATATTCAGGGAGTAGTAGCTTCCTTGGGTTGTAGCCCTAAAACAAAGTTGTAATACCTATTACAGTGAGCGTAATATATTGTGAGCTAACACTCACCGTAGTTTTTCCCTATTTTAGGTTTTCCATGTAAAAATCTTGGTGTTCTTGTGTTGATTCTTGTATTGCATGATTTGCTTTCTATTCTCTAAGTTATTTAGTTTTTATCTACAAATATTTGTTTAAGCTTTAGTATGTGTTGATTCACCCCCCTCTTAGCACTTCATTGTGTTCAACACATACAACATTGACCATCACCACAAGTTGCTAGAACCCTTAATATGAACAAATAAGATGGTTGATAGTTAATTCTAGGACTATATATATATATATATATATATATATATATATATAAACAACTTCTAAAAGAACATAAATATTTAATGCAAGTATACTTATTATAGCCTTTTTATATTAATATATAGAGAAATAATTACAAAAACTAGCATCGAATCTATTTTTTTTAAATTGAAATGAGTGGGATAAGACACACCATCCTATCAACAACACCTATTATTAACTGGCATGAGTGTTATTTTTAGTAATGATTGATTATGTATAATTTGTGGCAACATGAGTGAACATAAAGCTATAATAAAACTCTAAATTAAACTACCACTACCATCAATAAATGCCACAACAAATGCCATTAGTGAATCAACAATTGACACTTGTCTATTCACTAGACCTATTCTGGAACTTTTATCTATAAAAGTGGGTGTCAAATTTTCCTCCCAAAATACACCTTTGATTGTTCACCATTATTCATCATACGATGAGAAATTTACCAAAAAAATAATATATAACCTATTTTTATATAAAGAAAAAATATGCAGTCCCACCACCTATTGACATCGTACAGTACTGACCACAAGCTACCACAACCCTTGATCTAAACAAATTAGATGGTTGACGATTAATTTTGGGACTTATTTCCCCAAAAGTGCATTGGTATTTTTTATCTCCCAACATAGAACAACAACCTTCAAATCCTTGGTAATTAGACGATGTATATTTGCTAAATAAATTAATCTTTATCCTTTTATGTCAGAATATTTTTGCCATTTAAATTATGTAATATTTTTAAACCAGTCAATAGTTCACCCAATAAATTATTTTATTTCTTTGAATCAATTGATAATTCACTAAATAAATTATTTTATTTTTATGTAGTGGTATATAAGTCATTGGTAAAAAATAACTTTGTTGGACAAAGTGCACAGATTCACCACATTTTTCCCCAAATAGGCATAAATTTGCTAAAAAAATTAATATGTTAGGATAGGATTTGCTAGGATTTTATATAAATTTTTAGGGGAAGGGGGTTTCTTAAAGTTATCTATTACTTGAGTATGATCTTTCATTGGCCCGTATATCATCCAATCATCCAAGTACACCTCAAGATGATCATGGATAAAATCCTTGAATGCATGTATCATTATCCTACTAAATACTATAGGTGCATTCTTCAACCCAAAAGGCATAAAAGTATACACGAGTGAGCTACACTCTGTGGTAAAAGTGGTCTTTGACTAATCTTTTTCATTTATATTAATTTTTTGGTAGTTGAAAAAACCATCAATAAAGGAGTACACCTCTTGAAGTAAGGAAGGGATCATGTCTGTAAGCTTTATTCAACTCCAAAAAGTTAACACATACCCTTATATCTCTCATATTCTAATTTTGTAAAACTATGGGACTTATCTAGTTTGCATCCTCCATAGGCTTTCTTGGAAAGAAATGGGGAGGAACCAGTTTGGAGATCTAGTCCTTAGTCAGATCTCTAAAGTTAGTTTATACCCTAGTCATATAGTGAGAGAATCCTAAAGAAACAGTAAGGAACAATAACATGCGGTACACATAGATCACATATATGTTAGACACACAAGTATACTGAGAGGGGGGTGAATCAGTATACAACCAAATTTCACTTTCAACAAATTCAACTTATCCAGAGCAGATTAAACCTTAAGCATTACAGCATTAACATGAGCATGAAATAATAACACAATGCACATCAAAACACAACACCAGATATATGTGGAAAACCCTAGAAGGGAAAAACCACGATGATGATTAACTCACAATAGATGAAGCTCAAATAGTAACTTTGTTTTAGGAGATTTAACCCAAGGAAGCTACTACTCCCTAGTTAACTTTAGTTTAGGGTTACACCCAAGGAAGCTTCTACTCCCTTATGAATTTGTTTTAGGTTCACTCCCAAGGAAGCATCTACTCCCTAAAATGAGATACAAAAGATTATAGTATAACAGTCTTTTCTTACTGTTTGGAAATTGTCATTGAACCTCACACCTTTGATGATTGCACTTCTGCCTCCTCACACTTTCTTTTAAAGATTTGATCAATTAGGCACACTATATACTTGATCAATGCCACAAATATGTCTTCAAGATGAATCAACAACATCTGCTCTTTCTCCCATAGTCGCACATCAATAATGCATTTATTCTACTTTTATCTACCTGCAAACCTTTTTCATCATCTTGCAATCATACTTTCCTAACTCACTTTGATTCACTATTTATACATGATATTACATTGATTACATTGCTTTTCGGCCAAATACAACATGAACAATACATTTATAAGTCGGCCAAACAACACACACTATGAAACATGTAGAAGATAGGTCCTAATTGAAACATGTTACACTAGCAGAAGATTCAGGCCTTGAGAACCCAAACACTTGCTTAACTAGGTCCAAAACATCCTTCATAGCTTCAAACGCCAAGGAATGACTTTTGCACACTCCTCTCATTTGAAAATAGGATAGATTTAATAAAAACACATGAAGACTTGAAGTATAACGACCATATCAACTTGTAAACCTTGTGCGGTACTAGAAACAAGAAAGATCTCCATGAAACTTTTTTATATGAGTTCACATGACTCATAAAACACCCCCATATGCTCCTTTGCCATTGCACATCAAATAATTGTGCCACACAACTTCAAACCTTTATTTTGCAAACACTCTGTTATCTGGAACACACTGCACCATGCTGTCAATTGAAAAACTGAGTTATAGACCAACAAGAAGCTTGAAACGGAGAAGAGGCATGCAATGCACATCCAAGAACATGTTCACAAAACCACAAGGTCAATCATTCACTACCAGAGGAATGCAGAGTATTCCAGTGGGTCTTCAATATTATACCATTCTTCCATAGCACATTTTGATGTTCTATCATACATAATTTTCACAGCTCAGAGGAAAAATATGATTTGAGACTTTGGAAATAGCACCTTCACTTCTATCTTGACACAATCTCATAACCGCATAGCCACATATACAACTATAGAGGAATGTGGAGGAATGTGGAGCATTCTATCACCCTATTAGGAATACCTTCACAAAACCATTTTTGTCTTTAAGTTGTCAGCAGAAAAGCATTCTTCCGGTGATCAAAACATCATGAAACTTGGAACATACATAAAATAACATTGTATAAAGTTGTGTTCCAAACCACAAAAGCCCAATAGCACAATGATGAAAATGTGAAGCAATCTTCCAGATAGTCTTCAGAGAGCAGACATTCTATAACAAAGACTATCACCTGCTTCCGGAGGCCAAGCCTTCATTGTATTACCACATACAACTTAGGATCAGTAGGATAGATCATACAACATGCTTCAAGCCATTAAGCTTCCTTCCTTAACATCTAATTCTCTTAGTGCTTCTAATTCCCATATTAATAAGGCTTCAAACTCAACTCTACTTTGATTAAGAATGTAACTTTTATGACCAATCATGAGATTTTCTCTTCCTTACTTTCATGATTGACATCAATGTATGCATCAGTGTATGTTATGTTGACATCAATGACAAGGCATATGGCCAACAATCTCCCCCTTTGTCATTGATGGCAGCATACCCCTTAGACTCTCTCCCCCTTTGACATCAAGGACAAAGGGATCCAATACCTACTCATTCTCCCCCTTTTATCAACAATCATAAATATGCAAACTTTTTCTTGCAAGCTCCCCCTATCATCAGTCACCACTACCTGCTCCCCTTGAGAGGTAGCCATCATCAGTCCAGGATAAAGATATGGCATGAACTCCCCCTAGACAAATGCACCATTATGTAGCTTAGCAGGAAGGAGGGGCAATTACCCCTAACCTATGTTGAAGATCCTCAAAGATCTCTTTTGCAAGAGCCTTTGTAAAGATATCTACAATTTGATCCTTTGTTGGGACATATTCCAACTTCACTTCCTTATCTGAAACCTTCTCTCTCAAAAAGTGATACATGATTTCTATGTGCTTGGTTTCGAAATGCAACACTAGATTCTTGGAAATATTGATATCACTTGTATTATCACACAAAATAGGATTAGGCTCATCATACAATACCTTGATATCCTTTAGAGTTTGCTTCATCCATAACTCTTGTGTATAGTAGGAGGCTACTGCAATATACTCTAACCTTTGCACGAGATAAGGACACCGAATCTTTCTTCTTGCTCTACCATGAGACCAATCTACTTCCTAGAAAGAAAGTACCACCACTTGTACTTGTTTTATCATCAACACAACCAGCCTAGTTAGTATTAGTGTATGCACTCAAATCAAAGTCTTTACCTTTTGGATACCATAGACCATAGTCAATAGTTCCTTTCAAGTATCTGAATATCCTTTTCACTGCCTTCTCATGTGTTTTCTTAGGATTGGCTTGATATTTGGCAACCACACATATTGCATGCATAATGTCAAGTCTAGAAGTAGTTAAGTACAATCGAGCTCCAATCATAGACCTATAGGAAGTTTGATCTACCTCCGGAGACTCATCATCTTTGCTCAAGTGACATGTAGTGACCATGGGAGTACTCACTGGTTTTGAATCCTCCATACCAAACTTCTTCAACAATTCTTTAACATACTTAGCTTGAGAAATAAAGATACCACCATCTAGCTGGGAAATTTAAAGTCCAAAGAAGAAAGACATTTCACCAATCATGGACATCTCAAATTCTTTTTGCATCTCCTCTGCAAACCTCTTACATATATCATCATTTCCACCAAAAATGATATCATCAACATAAACTACAATTATCAATATCATGTCTCCTTCCTTTATGTAAACATTGCTATCTATAGTACCTTTCTTGAAGCCATGCTGAAGTAAGTACTTGTCTAATCTTGCATACCAAGCCCTAGGTGCTTTCTTGATCCCATGCAAAGCCTTCTTGAGTCTGCATACCATATCCAGATCTTCTGATATTTGGAAACCATCTTGTTGCTCAATGTAAACCTCCTCCTCTAGGTCACCATTCAAAAATGTTGATTTGACATCCATCTGATACACCTTGAAGTTCTTGTGAGTAGCAAGAGCAAGGAACATTCTGAATGCCTCCATCCTAGCTACTGGAGCAAAAGTCACCTCAAAATCAATGCCTTCTACATGAGTATATCCTTTGCATACTAATCTTGCTTTGTTCCTTACAACTTCACCTTCTTCATTTAGCTTGTTCTGGAACACCCACTTTGTTCCTATAACATTCTTATTGACTGGTTTGGGAACCAATTCCCATGTCTGATTCTTTTCAATTTGATCCAGTTCTTCTTCCATTGCTTTTATCCATCCACCATCTTTGTTGGCTTCAGCAAAGGTCTTAGGTTCCACTTTTGATAACGAACACAAGTTCACTTGCTCATGTGTCTTGGCAAACCTTCTCCTTGTTTGCACACCTTCATTTTTGTCTCCAATGATCTTCTTTGTTGGATGATTCTTCTAAACATACTTTGCAGGGGTCTTAGGCATCTATTCGGGTTCACATTCCTTTTCTTCTTTCACTTCTTCTACTTCATCTTCAATGCAAGGGAAGATATTAGATTAGGTGTCTATGGAATCCTATGAGAACTGATACAAGTCTTCATCTACTTTGACATTTGTGCTTTCAAACATCTTTCCCAACCTTTTGTTGTAGCATCTATAGGCCTTACTTTTGGTTGAGTAACCAAGAAAGATTCCTTCATCACATCTTGAATCAAACTTTCCTAGATCTTCCTCATCTCTTCTGATATAGCATTTACTGCCAAAGATCCTAAAGTATCTGATAGAGGGATGTCTTCCATACCACAACTCATAAGGGGTCTTAGTACTATTGACCCTTAACTATACTCTGTTAGTTAGATGGATAGCAATGTGAATTGCTTCCTTCTAGTATACATCAGGCATATCTGCATCTTTCAACATTTCCCTAGACATTTCTTGCATAGTCTTATTCTTCCTTTCCACTACCCCATTTTGCTAAGGGGTTCTAGGAGTAGACAAGTGCCTCCTAATACCATGATCTTCACAAAACTTTTCAAATTCATTTGAAGTAAACTCACCTCCTCTATCTGACCTTAAACATTTGATCTTAGTATCCATTTCATTTTCAACCAAAGCTTTGAAAACTTTAAACTTATCAAGGGCATCATATTTTTCTCTTAAGAAAGTAACCCAAGTCATTCTAGAATAATCATCAATGAGAAACATAAAATACATTTCACCTTGTTGACTCTTTACTCTTGTAGGTCCACATATGTTTGTGTGAATCAGCTCCAATGGCTTTAAAGAAGAGTACTCCTTGCTTTAAAAACTTGTCTTTGTTTGCTTTCCCATTTGACAATCCTTGCATAAAGTGTTTACAGGCTTCATTATCTTAGGCATAGTAGAGATGATTCTTATCATATTATCAAAGTTGTTGTGTCCCATTCTTTTGTGCCACAGCCAACACTCACTGGATTGAGTCAACAGACATGTTCTTCTATTTGCTTCTTTCAAGTGATAAATATCACCACATGTCTTGATACCTTCTGCAACTAGCTTTCTGGATCCTGCCTTCTTGATTTCACAACCATTATCATGAAAAGTAAGATTGTAAAATTTCCTGCACATCTGACTAACACTAAGAAGATTGTGTTGTAATCCTTTGACATAGAGAAAATCCTTAGTCATGTTCTTTCCATCAATAGTTATGACACCTTTTCCACAAATTTGAGCTAACTCATCACCTCCAAACTTAACACCTCCACCATCCCACTTCTTAAGGATGATAAACTTCTCTTTGTCATCAGTCATATGATTTGAACAACCACTGTCAGAAACCCAAGCTTTGGTTTCTTCTTTTGCATGGAAGGCAGTCCATACAACCATTGATTTTTCATTGTTTTGAATTGTTTGCAAGGTATCAATTTTTCCACATTTTCCAACCTCATTCTTTTTGTCACTAACACTCATGGCCAAGAAAAGTGTTTCATCATTTAAATCATGATCCTCATCTTCTAAAGAACAACTATCTTCTAAGGAAAACATACTACTTTTGAATTTACTATTTTTGTTACTTCTCCTAGCTTCTTTTAGAGGACATTTAGAAGCAAAGTGACCTACTTTTCCACAATTAAAACATTTGAAGGGTAACTTACCTTTATATTTGCCAAATCCTTTCTTCAATGTTCTTACAAAATTTTCTTCAGCATCATCAGGACTTTCATCTTCATTGGCAGATTCATCCTTTATCTTTTTACTGGCTTTGAAGGTAGCTTCTTTCTTTGGAACATCACTATCAAATTCTCTCATTTCAAAAGTAGTAAGAGTCCTAAACGTTTGGTCTAAATAGTATTTATTCAAGTCTGTAGTCTCCTCAATACATGATACCTTATGACTGTAAGATTTGGGAAGAGATCTCCAAACCTTCTTCACAATTTCATCCTCTTTTATTTCACCACCAAGACCTTTGATTCCATTGACCACTTCATTCACTCAGAGCATATCTCCAACAATGTTTTCATCCTCTATCATCTTTAGGGTTTCAAATCTTCTTTTGAGAATTTGCATCTTAGCTTGCTTTACTTTCTTACCTCCTTCATAACTGGTTTCAAGTTTCTCCCAAACGTCTTGAGTAGAACTACAACTCATCACCTTTGAAAGTTTCAAATCAGATAATCCACTCATGATGACAAACTTTACTTTGTCATCATTCTCATACTTCTTGACTTCGTCTACATTTGTAGGAATAGTAGTAGGAACAATGTAACCTTTCTTGACAAAATTCCAAATTCCACACCCTAGAGAATTGATGTAGCCTTCCATCCTTATCTTCCAAAAAGCATAATTTGTTCCATCAAACCTAGGTATCTTACTAGATCCTCCTTGTGCCATCCCAGACCTTCCTCAAGTGGTTAAGCTTCCCTCAGAGGAACTTGTCTCTGATACCAATTGTTAGACACACAAGTATACTGAGAGGGGGGTGAATCAGTATACAACCAAATTTCACTTTCAACAAATTCAACTTATCTAGAGCAGATTAAACCTTAAGCATTACAATATTAACATGAGCATGAAAGAATAACACAATGCACATCAACACACAACACCAAATATACATGGAAAACCCTAGAAGGGAAAAACCATGGTGAGTATTAACTCACAATATATGAAGCTCAAATAGTAACTTTGTTTTAGGGGCTTTAACCCAATGAAGCTGCTACTCCCTAATTAACTTTGGTTTAGGGTTACACCCAAGGAAGCTTCTACTCCTTGATGACTTTGTTTTAGGGTCACTCCTAGGGAAGCATCTACTCCCTGAAATGAGATACAAAAGATTATACTATAACAATCTTTTCTTACTGTCTGAAAATTGTCATTGAAGCTCACACCTTTGATGATTGCACTTATGCCTCCTCACACTTTCTTCTAAAGATCCAATCAAGAAAGCACACTCTATACTTGATCATTGTCGCAAATATGTCTTCAAGATGAATCTGAATAGCATCAACAACATCTGCTCTTTCTCCCATAGTCGCACATCAATAATGCATTTATTCTACTTGTATCTGCTTATGAACCTTTTTCATCATCTTGAAATCATACCTTCCTAACTCACTTTGATTCACTATTTATACATGATATTACATTGATTACATTTATTGTCGTCCAAATACAACATGAACAATACATTTACAAGTTGGCCAAACAACACACACTATGAAACGTGTAGAAGATAGGTCCTAATTGAAACAACACGTTACACCAGCAGAAGATTCAGGCCTTGCAGACCCCAACACTTGCTTAAATAGGTCCAAAACATCCTTCATAGCTTCAAACACCAAGTAATGACTTCCGTTCACTCTACTCATTTGAAAATAGGACAACTTTAAGAAAACACATGAAGACTTGAAGTATAACGGCCATATCAGTTTGTAAACCTTGTGCGGTACTGGAAACAAGAAAGATCTCCATGAAACTTTTCTAGATGAGTTCACATGACTCATAAAACATCCCCATACACTCCTTTACCACTAAACATCAAATAATTGTGTTGTATAGCTTCAAACATTTACTCTGCAAACACTCTGTTATCCGGAACACACTATACCATGCTATCAATTGAAAAACTGAGTTGCGAACCACCAAGAAGATTGAAACAGAGAAGAGGCATGCAATGCACATCCAATAACATGTTCACAAAACTACAAATTCAATTATTCACTTCTAGAGGAATGTAGAGTTTTCCAATGGGTCTTCAATACTGCACCATTCTTCCAGAGCACATTCTGGTTTTCTATCATACATAATTTTCACAACTGAGAGAAATATGATTTGAGACTTTGGAAATAGCACCTTCACTGCCATCTTGATAGAATCTTAGAACCACATAGCTACATATACATCTATGGAGGAATGCAGAGCATTCTATCACCCTACTAGGAATACCTTCACAAAACCAATTCTGTCCCTAAGCTGTCAGCAGAAAAACATTCTTCCGGTGATCAAAACATCATAAAACTTGAAACATACATAAAATAACACTATATAAAGCTATGTTCTAAACTATAGAAGCCCAATAGCACAATGATGAAAATGCGGAGCAATTAACTGGATAGTCTTCAAAGAGGAGACATTATGTAAAAAAGAATATCACCTGCTTCTGGAAGCCAAGCCTTCATTGCATTACCACATACAACTGAGGATTAGTAGGATAGATCATACAACATGCTTCAAGCCATCAACATCCTTCCTTAACATTTGATTCTCTTAGTGCTTCTAATTCCCATATTAATAAGGCTTCAAATTCAACTTTGCTTTGATTAGGGATGTAGCTTAAATTATGACCTCCAATCATGAGCTTTTCTCTTCCTTGCATTCATGATTGACATCAGTGTATGCTATGTTGACATCAATGACAACACATATGGCCAACAATATAAGCATTCATAATATACACATAAACATAGTATAACCCTTATATCTCCTTTATATATATATATATATATATATATATTCTTTTGGAATTACATACACTTATCGGCAAGTCAGTCTCTACCCTTTTACACACTCTTATACTTCCTTACACTCTCTTCCATGTGTCTTTTTCCAAAATGCCTATTTTTATATCGGCTCTATCCTCCACACAAATCTGTTGGTAGTGTTGTCCTCTGCTAACATCATTCCCCCTTTTAAAAATATATCTTGTCCTCAAGACATGTTCTGTTCAACTTGAAGGTAGGATGTTCTTATAAATTACTCTAAGTTGAGCTGGAGTTGTGTCCCATTGCTTCTTGGCTAATGTTAGAATTTGAATTTGGCCCTCTATCTGTATATATGTATCTTCTGCATCCTCTAGTGTAGTAGGGATTTGGATCTTCTAGGATGTCTGCTTAGCCTCTCTGAAAATGCCATTTACGGATGCCAGTCTTAGGCTTACTACTTCTCTTAATTGCTTGATTTGTGACTTTATTTGTTCCCTCTAATCTTGGAGTTGTTGGAGTTGAGTCTGTAATGTTTCTACGTGCACCCTTATTGCCCCATTAGTATCTTTTATTGTTGGAATCTTTCTAGTGTTGTCATTGATGTCAACCTCTAGTGGATGGTTCACTTGGTTTCCAAGTACTTTTGAGAAAATTTAAATAAAAAGGTGTGCAATGTGACAGAGGTATGTTCAATGTTGTGCTCCGCATTTCTTCATGGTTGAAGATATTCTTGTGTAGTTTGGAAGTGATGATCAGAGGTGTTCAGAGGTGTTATATCCAAAGTTTCAGGTTTTGGAACATGCGGCAGTGGAATATGTGTTTGACAAAGTGTTTACCTGTGAAGAAGGTTGTCTGGGAGAAATGAGATTGATCCACATTTCTTTGCATTGAAGTTTCTTGTCTTGCAGATCTGGGAACGTGCTTATATCATTTGTATCTACTTTCCCTTGAAGTTTATATTGTTGGGTTGCTCTACAAGCTCATTTCTAATGTTGGTGTTTAGTGGTAGTGTATCTTGATGTGTAGATTGAAGACATTCTTTGTTTTAGATGGTTGCGGCAATGTTGCAGAAGATTTTGATGATGGTAAATATTCTAGAAAGATGTGTAGAATTTTTGGAGTGTTTCTTTTTGGTCTGCATGATGTTTTTGGACTAGGAGAGGCGTGTATGTGGTCACTTGTTGTGATAGTTTAGGTTTGGCTGACCTGGTATACTAGCGCTATTTGCAAAGGTACCTCATGGATTGTCGATGTGATGAGTAGTATGATGATATAGATTTGGGTCCTATTTAACCCTTGGCATGGTCCACTTTCACTTCTTTTCCACCGTGGAAGTGTTTGGTGCCGACCTATTTCGGTGTTGCACATTTGAGGTGCACACGCTTCATTAAGGCTGACCTAATTGAGATTGTTTTAGGTCATGGATGATATAAATACAAGGTGAAGGTTGAGTGGAGTTGTGTAAAGAAGATGATGCAAATGTGAATCAAGGGTGGTGAATTGAGTGTGAGATTAAATGCTTATGACTCCCGGATGCAGTGAGCAGAAGGTGTCTACATTTCAGTTTGCTTGAAATTGCTAGAGGCAATGAGCTGAAGGTTACAGATGGCATAAAGTTGCAGTGGTGGATTTCTCTTGTTGATTTGTGATAGTGAATCTCTCTGTAACAGTCCTCTTCTATTCTTCTCTCTTCTGGACAGTGAGTCCTTTTGGCAATGAGCCTTTCTTCTGGGTAGTGAGCCTATTTATTTTTGGTGTTGCTATTTATATATATGTGAGCTAATCCTCACCATGGTTTTTCCCTTCTTGGGTTTTCCACGTGAATCTGGTGTTCTTATGTGTTTGGATGTGGTTACATTGATGTTTCACATGTTTACATTCTGCTAAATGCATAATAAGAGTTTGAAGGCTAATAAAGATTTGGAATAGTATTGAGGGTTTAATGTTTTAATGTACAACTGATTTACCCCCCACCCCCCCTCTTAGTTGTACTATGCATCTAACAATTGGTATCAGAGCCAAGTTCCTTAAAGAAGCTTAACCGCTTAAGGTAGATCCGGATGGTGCACGGGAAAGGTATTGAGATTCCCTTGTTTGATGGAACAAAATATGCTTTCTGGAAGATCAGGATGGAAAGCTTTCTTGTCTCATTAGGGTATGGCATATGGAAGTTAGTTGAGAAAAAATATACTATACCTACTAATGGTCCAAAGGATGATGATGATGAGATTAAAGACTATGAGAACAATGGCAAGGCAAGGAGTGCTCTTTTGAATAGTCTTTCTGATTTAGGATTAGTGAAGGTAATGAGCTACAAAACTACTCATGAGATCTAGAAGAAGATGGAAAGTATCTATGAAGGAGATGCCAAGGTCAAGCAAGCAAAGATGCAGAATTTGAAGACCAAGTTTAAAACCCTAAAGATGCCAGAAGATGAAAATATTACAAGCTACATGCAGAGAGTGGATGAAGTTGTCGATTCCATCAATGGTCTTGGTGGAAATCTGGAGGAAAGTGAAGTGGTAAAGAAGGTACTAAGAACTCTTCCAAAATCTTATAATGCTAATTTTTTTGCTATTGAAGAAGTTCAAGATTTGGATATTTATACTAGAGATCAAATGTTTGGTACTTTAACTACTTTTGAATTAAGAGAATTTGGTCAAGATGATTCAAGAAAAGAGACTGCTTTTAAGGTTAGCAAGATAGAAAAGAATGATGAGTCAAATCCAGATGATTTTGATGAAGTGGAAGCAAATTTTGTAAGTAGATTGAAAAAGGGCTCTAGAAAATATAGAGGTAAGTTACCCTTCAAATGTTTCAGCTGTGGAAAGATAGGTCATTATGCTTCAAAATGTTTGGTCAAAATTTCAAATGACAAATACAAGGATAACAAAGGTAAATCAATCAAGAGGAGTTATTATGTTAAAGAAGATGTTAGCATATCTGATGATCAGTCTGACTATCCTAATGATGAAAGTGATGAATGTTTGTTCATGGCTTTGAATGTTGGAACTAGTTCTATTAACTTTGAAATATGTATGAAGCAAATTGCTCTAGAAATAGGGCACAATATCAAAGGACCTTTGGTAACTATTTTTCATGCAAGAGAAGAGGAAAACTACTAGATAATTGATAGTGGATGTTCAAATCATATGACAGGTGATAAGAATAAGTTTGTTAAGCTTGAGAAGTTTGATGGAGGTTTTGTTAAGTTTGGAGATGATGCATCTGCTAAGATTTGTGGAAAAGGTTCAATTAGTTTTGATGGCAAGCATAATACAAATGATGTTCTCTATGTCAAGGGTGTCCGCCATAATCTTCTAAGTGTATGACAAATGTGTAGCAAAGGATATATCCTTGTATTTCAGGATGGTGCTTGTAAAATCAAAAAAAAAAAAGCTCTGGAACTCTGGTTGCTACAGGAACAAGGACAAAAGGAAATGTATATCAGCTCAAAGGTGCTAAAGGTATATGCTTTATGACTCAAATTAATAAAATTTGGCTATGGCATAGAATAATGTGTCACATAGATTTTGATAGCCTAGTGAGGATCAACTCTACTCAAGTTGTGAGAGATCTGCCAAGAATTACAAAGCCTATCAATGCAATTTGCAAGGAATGTCAGATTGGGAAGCAAACAATAAAGAATCTTAAAATCAAAAAATATTCTACCACATGACCCTTGGATTTGGTACATACCGATCTGTGTGGACCTACAAGAACATGAAGCTTGCAAGGTGACATGTATTTTATGTTGTTAATTGATGATTATTTTAGAATTACTTGGGTAACCTTTCTCAAATAAAAATTAGAAGCTCTAGATAAGTTTAAAGCATTTAAAGTTATGGTTGAAAATGAAATAGATTTTAAAATCAAGTGCTTAAGGTCTAACAGAGGTGGTGAATTCACCTCCAATGAGTTTAACTATTTTTGTGAAGATCATGGAATAAAAGGGCATTTGTCAACCCCTAGGACTCCTTAGTAGAATGGAGTTATGGAAAGAAAGAATAGGACTGTTCAGGAAACAACAAGGATAATTTTTAAAGAAGCAAATCTACTGGACATCTAGTGGAGAGAAGTTATTCACACTGCAATCAGCATACAAAATAGAGTGCAAGCAAGCGTCAATTGTTCAAAGACTCCATATGAACTATGGTATGGAATAACTCCTACTATAAAATATTTTAGAGTGTTTGGAAGCAAGTGCTACATTAGGAGAGATGAAGAAAACCTGGGAAAGTTTGATACAAGATTAGATGAGGAATCTTCCTTGGATATTCTAAAAAGAGCAAGGCTTACAGGTGCTACAACAAAAGGCTAAAGAAGTTAGTTAAAAGTGCAAATGTCAAAGTGGATGAAGAACCACATCAAAGCTCAGTGCTGATAGAAGGATATGAATCTAATGAGATCCCTTGTAAAGAAGAATAAAGAGAAGAAGAAAAGGAAAAGGAGATGCAAGTTGATGAAGAAGATGCTCTGGAAAGGATTCCTAAGACTCTCAAATATGTGCAAAAAAATCATTTTAAGGATCAAATCATTGGAGATAAGAATAGAGGTGTATTAACAAGAAGAAAATTTGCTATGATAGATGAACAAGTAAATTTGTGCTTATTGTCTAAAGTAGAACCTAAAACAGTGACTAAAGCAATCAAAGATGAACATTGGATCAAAGCTATGGAAGAAGAATTGATAAAGATTGAGAAGAATCAAACTTGTGAAATTGTTCCAAGACCAATAGACAAAATGTGATAGGAACTAAATGGGTGTTCCAAAACAAATTGAATGAGAATAGAGAAGTAGTCAAAAATAAGGCTAGGCTTGTGTATAAAGGCTACTCACAAGTGGAAGGAATAGATTTGGAGGAAACATATGCTTTGGTGTGAAGAATGGAGGCCATTAGAATGTTCTTGGCCTTTGCATCTCATAAGGACTTCAAATTTTATCAGATGGATATGAAATCTGCATTCTTGAATGGAGAATTGGAAGAAGAGGTATACATTGAACAACTGGAAGGCTTTCAGTTATCAGATGATCCAAATATGGTCTGCAAATTAAAGAAGGCATTGTATGGACTCAAACAGACTCCTAGAGCTTGGTATGCAATATTAGATAGATACGTACTATAGCAAGGATTCAAAAAAACACTACAGATAGCAATTTGTACTTCAGAGTTGAAGAAGATCAAATCTTAATTATGGAGGTATATGTTGATGATATAATATTTGGAGGAAATGAAAATATGTGCAAGGGATTTGTAGAAGAGTTGCAAAAAAATTTGGAATGTCAATGTGTGGGGAAATGAATTTATTTCTTGGATTACAAATCAGTCAATCAGAAAAGGGTATTTTCATTTCATAGTCAAAGTATGTTCAGGAAATGTTGAAGAAGTTTGGAATGGAGGATTCCAAACTAGTATGTACTCCCATGGCTATTGGTTGTAAGTTAAGAAAAAATGATGAATCTCCTAAGGCTAATCAGAGCAAGTACAAATCAATGATTGGTGGACTATTATACCTAACTACTACTAGACCAAATATAATGTATTTAGTTTGTCTTGTGGCTAGATTTCAAGCAGATCCTAGAGAATCACATATTACAGCAGTAAAAAGGATATTTAGATACTTGAACAGCACTCCATATTATGGCTTATGGTATCCTAAGGACACTAATTTCTCCTTGAGTGCATATACAGATGCAGATTGGGCAGGATGTACAAATGATAGAAGTACAAGTGGTGGTGCTTTCTTTCTTGGAAGCAGATTGGTTTCATGGTTTAGTAAGAAGCAGGATTCAGTGTCATTATCTATTGTAGAGGCAAAGTACATTGCAGCAACATCTTGCTGCACACAGGTGTTGTGGATGAAAAAGACATTGAAAGATATCAAAATATCATATGATGAACCTATTCCTATTTTGTGTGATAACACAAGTGCTATCAATATCTCAAAGAATTTGGTAATGCATTCCATAACAAAGCATATTTCAATCTGGTATCACTTTCTAAGAGAGAAGGTTGCAAAGAATGAGGTAAAATTGGAGTATGTGCCTACCAAGGATCAAGTTTACAAAGGCTTTTCATAAAGATACTTTTGAGTATCTCTAGCAGATGTTAGGGGTTATTGCCCCTCCTTCCTTTAATTAGATGCATAAGTGTGTATATCTGTCCGAGAAGCATTTCAAGATACATTCTTAGTCTTGGATTGATGTTGAAAGCTACCTCTCAAGGGGAGTAGGTAGTGGTTCTGCCGGTTGGTTCAGTTAGATGGAGCATATTTTATGCCCCTAAGGGGGAGTATGCAAAAAAGTGAGAGTAGTCGAGAGAAAGCAGGTGCTTGCTGGTGTTGCAAGTGTTGCCCTTTTCCATTGATGTCAAAGGGGGAGAGAGTTAGAGTGGTTGAAAAACCATTGTGCAGGAAAGTATGTTTATAAGAGAATAAAGAACTCCTCGAGTAGGGGAAGAAGTTTGTGAAGCAAAGGTAAAGAGTGTAAAGAGTAAGAGTTGCTCCAGTCAGGGGGAGTACTGCTGGTTGATGAATTGTTGTTGATGGTTTTTCAAAGATTTGGTGTTGCCATCAATGACAAAAGGGGAAATTGTTGGAAGCTTACTGGTGTTGTTATTGATGTCAACCTCCAGCAAATGGTTCGCTTGGTTTCCAAGTGCTTTTGAGAAAATTTGAATAAAAAAGTGTGCAGTGTGACAGAGGTATGTTCAGTGTTGTGCTTTGCATTTCTTCATGGTTGAAGATATGCTTGTGTAGTTTGGAAGTGATGATCAAAGGTGTTTAGAGGTGTTATATCCAGATTTTTAGGTTCTGGAACATGCGGCAGTGGAAGATGTGTTTGACAGAGTGTTTTCATGTGAAGAAGGTTGTTTAGGAGAAATGAGATTGCTCTACATTTCTTCGCATTGAGGTTTCTTGTCTTGCAGATTTAGGAACATTCTTATGTTGTATGTATCAACTTTCCCTTGAATTTTATAATGTTGGGTTGCTCTGCAAGTTTAGTTCTTGTGTTGGTGTTTAGTGGTAGTGTATCTTGATGTGCAAAATGAAGACATTTTTTGTTTTAGATGGTTTCGGCAGTGTTGTAGAAGATTTTGATGATGCTAAATATTCTGGAAAGATGTGTGGATGTTGTGGAGTGTTTCTTTGTGGTCCACATGATGTTTTTGGACTAGGAGAGGCATGTTTGTGGTCACTTATTGTGATAGTTCAAGTTTGGCCGACTTGATATACTAGTGCTATTTGCAAAGGTACCTATTGGATTGTGGATGTGATGAGCAACATGGTGATATAGATTTGGGTTATAGTTAACCCTTGGCATGGTCTACTTTCACTTCTTTTCCACCACGGAAGTGTTTGGTGCTGACCTATTTTGGTGTTGCATGTTTGAGGTGCACACACTTCATTAAGGCTAACCTAATTCAGATTGTTTTAGGTCATGGATGGTATAAATGCAAGGTGAAGGTTGAGTGGAGTTGTGAGAGAAGATGATATGAATGTGAATCAAGGGTAGTGAATTGAGTGTGAGCTTAAATGCTTATGACTCCTAGATGTAGTGAGCAGAAGGTGTCTACATTTTAGTTTGCTTGAAGTTGTTGGAGGCAGTGAGCTGAAGGTTGCGAATGGCATAAAGTTGCAGTGGTGGATTTCTCTTGTTTCTTTGAGATAGTGAATCTCTCTATAATAGTCTGCTTCTATTCATCTCTCTTCTAGACAGTAAGTCCTTCTGGCATTGAGCCTTTCTTCTAGGTAGTGAGCCTATTTGTTTTCAATGTTGCTATTCATATATATGTGAGCTAATCCTCACCGTGGTTTTTCCCTTCTTGGGTTTTCCCATAAATATGGTGTTCTTATGTGTTTGGATGTGGTTGCATTGATGTTTCACATGTTTACATTATGCTAAATGCATAATAAGAGTTTGAAGGCTAATAAGGATTTGAAATAGTATTGATGGTTTAATATTTAATGTACAATTGATTCACCCCCCCTCTCAGTTGTTCTGTGCATCTAACATTTATGGGATCATATGTAGTAGCTACCTATATTATTTGTGCTTCTAATGCATCCATTTGATGCTTACTAGTTTTAGTAGTGGTGGGCCACTACAAAAAAAACTAATATAATACCTTTCTTCATTTATGATCTGTTGGATACTTCTTAGTTGTGTTTCCAATTTAGTATGTGCCTTAGCACATTTATTTGATGCTTTTTCTAATCTTCTTTTATTCACTTGTTTAGTTATGGGTTGTTCTTCCTTGCTCTCTATGTAGCTAGAATGTGCCTTGAAGCTCTGCATCAACTATTTTAGTTGCTATGTAAGAGGTAGGGTTGTGTCCCTTTTTGCCTTCAGCGTCTCATTTTGGATTACATTGACTACCTCCTGTAGCAATTCACTACCTTCAATATGTTGTTGCAAAATTTCTTCACTCACTATGGAGTGGAAGATATCACCAAGCTATAGCTTCTGGATAGGTGTTATTCCAAATAAGTTTACTTTTCCTCCTATTATAGGTAATTGTAGACGCTGTGGTGTGACTATTGGTTGAATCTACTTCTGTTGCACTAAGAAGTCCTTAATGGACTAGATAGGGGATGCAGAGGAAAATGCATCCTGATTGTCAAAATGTTGCTACTCTTCTTCTTGCTGGTTATTCTCCATATTGTGCGGAGGAGAATTTAGTTGTTGCTCTCCTTTCTCTCCTTGTTCCTCATGTGGTACATTATGTTGTACATTTTGTAAAGAATATACCTCATTATTCCACCTTTTATCCCTTCCTTCAAGGTGTCATAACTTCTTTGTTACTTGCACTATTTCTTGTTGTATTTTATCCATGTCTTCCTCTATCATTAGAGTGTCTACCCTTTTCTTTTTCCTCAACTCTGTAGCTTGTAGTTGTATTAATTTATCCTTTTCTTTTGCAGAGATATAGAGGGATTTGTCGCATTAATAGATTCTTGCCTTATTTCTTCTTCCAACTCCAATGCATTTTCTCTATTTTTGTGTAGAGTATCCACAAGTCCATTTGGAAGTCCTTCTAAGATCTCATCTAATGTTTTGTTAGTTCTCATCATATATTTTATTACCGCCTTTTGTTGTATCACCTTTTTTTCTAGGGAGACTTCATCATAGAATGTTGTTGTTTCCTTTAATAAGTCAACGTTTTCCATTGCATTTACCAATGCATCTACATCCATTAACTCCTCTAGTTGGGATGCCTCTTTTGCTAGTTCCTCTATTGCAAGTATGTGCCTAATCGGTGTTGTCATTGATGTCAACATATCAGTGTCGTCATTAGTGTCAATTGTACTCTTGTTTTGATGCTTGATTGTAATGAGTTAGATGCTTTGTATTTGCCTATGTAAGTATTGGAGATCCAGATATTGAGAATATTGAGAAAATTTGCTCCTCCAGTAGAAATAGTGTGTTGCAAAGTTTCTTGTGTATTATAGAAGAACAGTTTAGTAGATTGCTCTGCATTTCCTAAAAGATGAATATCTTTGTCTGTGTATTGGAAGTTATTTAGAGGCACATCGGAAGATGCTATGTTCTAAGTTTGAGCCTCCAGTATGAAGAATTGAGTGAGTTATGTTCACCAGAGTGAAAATAGTTTTTTCTGTATGTTTGGCAGTGATAGGGAGAGAGTATTATGCTTTGCATTCCTCCGCATTGAATTTTTTTTTGTTTATAGTTCTAGAGTTAAGTCTGGAATGATGATAAGTGCCTTCAACTACAACAGTTCGTGATTTGGCAGTTCGTAATCTATCCTTTCCTTATGACAGTGGCTGACAGTGTTATTCTTGTGCTCCAGTTTGAAGAATCTTCTTAACAGAGTGGTTAGAGATCTTGCGGTTGTTCCTAGTGATTACAATGTGCTTGTGGATGTCTCCTGATCGTGTTCCTACCTTTGGATTGGTCCGCAAAGAGAAGTTTGGATCGTAAAAGAAGAATGTTCTTAGAAGACCTAGTGTTAACTTTAATCTTGGCCGACTTGGTTGTTTTCACTATTTGCGAAGATGCATTGAAGATTGTAGAAGCATGTTGTGGCATGGAGGATTGTGTTTGAGTCCCAGCTAAGGCATGGCATGTTCATCATACTTCTCTACATCTTTCCTTAGCTAAATTTTGTAATAGGTCTGGACTTATTTTTGTGTATGTTTTGTAATGCTGACCTTGGAGAATGTTCCAATGGTTGATGAATGTAATGTCGACCTTGATGTACATTCCAAGGTTGATGAATTGTATAAAAGCATGTAATAGAGTTGAGAAAAAGTGTGTGAGTAGAAAAGATGAAGAGATAAGTGCGAAGGTATAAAAGAGCAGAGCAGAGATGTTATCTTGTGCTTCAATGGAACTAAACCTAGGCATGGAGTAGATGCTACTTAATCAGTTCACCACTTTGGCAGTGAGCTACCCTTTGGCAATGAGTCATTCTTTGCAGTGAGTAATTTGGGCAGTGAGCCCAATAGGCAATGAGCCTATGTTTTTCGGCATTGCTATAACTCATATATTTTTTGTGGGCTAACACCCACTGTGGTTTTTCCCTTTTAAGGTTTTCCACGTAAAAATGTGGTGTCTACTGTGTTGAATGTGTGATTGTGATTAAGTCTATGGTTTCATGCTTTCATGGTTAAATCTGATTATCGATAATTATGTAGTTGATGGTTTGTGAAGTTAAGTTTTTGTGATAACTGATTCACCCCCCCTCTCAGTTGTCCTGTGTATTTCAACAATTGGTATCAGAGCCAAGTTCCTCGGTGGTAAGCTTAATAGCTTGAGATAGATCCAGGATGTCTTACAAGAAGGAGGCACCATAGTTTGATGGGATGAATTATGCAACTTGGAAGATTTGCATGAAAAGCTAGATCTGCTTTGTATTGGTTATAAAGTATGGTGAGCAACATAGACTAATTATACCATGTTGGAGAATGGTCTGACAATTGAAGATGAAATCAAAGAATATGAGATAAATATAAAAGCCAAAGATGCTCTACTGAGTGCATTGACTGACTCTGATTTAATTAAGGTCATGGATTATGAGTCTGCTAAAGAAGTTTGGGATAAGCTGAGTAATCTGTATGAAGGAGATGAATCTATAAAGAGTGCCAAATTACAGGGACTGAAAGCCAAATATGAAGGTCTTAAGATGGGAGAAGATGAAAACATAACATCCTTCATGCAAAAGGTTGATGAACTTGTTACTAGAATCAAAGGTATGAAAGGAACTACTGATGAAACTGAAGTTGTGATGAAAATTCTTAGGTCATTACCTAAATCCTACACTCACAAGGTAGCTGCAATTGAAGAAATAATGATTGTGAAAAAGATTAATAAAGATTAGTTGCTTGGTAAGATTATTGCTTTTGAAATGAGAGAGTTTAGTGATGCTCTGCCAAAAGTAGAAACAACTGTCAAAGCCAGTACTTCAAACAAGATCTCCAGAGCAGAAAAGTACAAGGTGGAACCTGATGATGAGCTTGATGAAATTGAAGCCAATTTTGTTGACAGACTACAAAGAGGTTCCAGTAAGTTCAAAGGCAAACTACCTTTCAAATCTTTTTCATGTGGTAAAGTAGGTTATTTTGCTTCCAAATGTCCTGAAAGAATTGAAAGCAAAAAAAAGATTTGAGAACAGGCCTAGAGCTCCAAAGAAATGCTACTATGTTAGAGATTTTGATGATGAAGGTGTGACTGATGATGAATCTTATGATGCTAGTACTAGTGCAAACGAATGCTTGTTTATTGTTATTAAATAAGAACCTGTGTCTACTAATCCTGCTAGTTGTGCGAAGGAAGAAAAACCAGTGGAAGAAAGTGCTTTGGTTGTTCAGGTTGAGAAAGATAAGGATGAATGGATTATTGATAGTGGATGCTCACATCACATGACCGGTGACAAAAGTTTGTAAGTTTGGAAAAATATGATGGAGGACTAGTTAGGTTTGGAGACAATGCAGCTGGTAAGATTTATGGAAAAGGATCTATTTCATTTGATGGAAAGCATAACACTGACAATGTTCTATATGTGAAGGGTTTAAACCATAATCTTTTGAGTGTTGATTAGATGTGTGACAAAGGTTATGATTTGAGATTCAAAGACAATGGATGCAAGATCATGGAAAGCTCCAGAATTGTGATTTCTACCAGTAAGAAGACCAGAGGTGACATCTATCAATTAAGAGGAACTAATGATTACTATTTATTAGCCCAAGAAAATGAAAGTTGATTGTGGCATAAAAGGTTGTGTCATATAAATTTTGATAACCTGGTAAAGATAAGTTCAAGTCAGACTGTAAGAGATTTACCAAAACTTGTGAAACCCACCAATACTATTTGTAAGGAATGTCAGTTGCGAAAGAAGACAAGAATAAGTTTCAAGAGTAAGAGCAATTTTTTGTCAGTTTGTTGGATCTAGTTTATATAGATTTATATGGTCCTACAAGGATAAGAAGTCTACAAGGTGACAAGTACTTCATGTTGCTTATTGATGATTATTCTAGAATGACTTGGGTTACTTTTCTAAGAGACAAATATGAATCCTTAGAGAAGTTCAAATCCTTCAAGGCAATGGTTGAAAATGAAATAGAACTGAAAATCAAATGCTTGAGGTCTAATAGGGGAGGTGAGTTCACATCAAATGAATTCAACAATTTCTATGAAGATCAAGGAATAAAGAGATAGTTGTCTGCACCTAGGACTCCTCAGCAAAATGGAGTTGTGGAAAGGAAAAACAGGATAGTTCAAGAAGCTTCCAAAATAATGATGAAGGAAGGAGGCCTACTAGAAGTTTTCTGGAAAGAAGCTATACATACTATTCTCTATATTCAAAACAGAGTTCAAGTAAAAGGTAATGGTACTAAAACTCCCTATGAATTATGGTATGGAAGAATTCCAACAGTAAGATACTTCAAAGTCTTTGGAAGCAAGTGCTATATCAGAAGAGATGAAGACCTAGGGAAATTTGATGCAAGATGTGATGAAGGAATCTTCCTTGGATACTCTACCAAGAGTAAGGCCTATCGGTGCTACAACAAAAGGTTGAAAAAGATTGTGGAGAGTGCAAATGTGAAAGTGGATGAAGGCAAAGGAAAAACATTAGATTAGAGTGGCTATGAGTCAGATGAACCTACTGATATAACTTATGAATAAAGAGTTCAACAAGAAGACAATCAAAGTGAAAAAGAAAAGGCTCTGGAAATTGCTAAGACTCCCAAGTATGTAAGAATCAATCACTCTGAAGATCAAATTATTGGAGACAAAGAGAAAGGAGTATTGATAAGGAAAAGAGCTACAAAAGAACAAGTGAATTACTGTTTGCTCTCTACAGTTGAACCAAAAACTATGAATGAAGCTTACAATGATGAAAATTGGGTTAAGGCAATGGAAGAAGAACTAATGTAGATAGAGAAGAATAAAACTTGGGAATTAGTTCCTAGACCTGCTGACAAAAATATTATCGGAACCAAATGGGTCTTCAGGAATAAGCTGAATGAAAATGGAGAAATTGTAAGGAATAAAGCAAGACTTGTGTGTAAAGGATATTCTCAAATTGAAGGAATAGATTTTGAAGAGACTTTTGCTCTAGTAGCTCAGATTGAAGCAATCAGAATGTTTCTAGCATTTGCAGCTCACAAAGATTTCAAAGTGTATCAGATGGATGTGAAGTCTACATTTCTGAATGGTGAGTTAGAAGAGGAAGTCTACATTGAGCAACTGGAAGGATTCCAACTATCAAATCAAGGTGATATGGTATGCAGGTTGAAGAAACCATTATATGGACTCAAGCAAGCTCCTAGGGCATGGTATGCAAGGTTGGATAAGTACTTATTACAGTTAGGATTCAGTAAAGGCATTGCTGACAGTAATCTTTATTTCAAGCTTAATGGTGATCAAATTTTGATTGTTGAAGTCTTTGTTGATGATATCATCTTTGGAGGAAATGAAGGTATGCGTATGAAATTTGCTGGTGAAATGCAAAAAGAGTTTTAGATGTCTATGTTTGGTGAGATGAATTTCTTTCTAGGTCTACAAATTAATCAATCAGATAAAGGAATCTTCATAGCTTAGTCTAAGTATGTGAAAGCATTGTTAAAGAAGTTTGGGATGGAAGACTCTAAACTAGTATGTACTCCCATGGTAACTGGCTACAAGTTGAGCAAAACTGATGAATCACCCAAGACTGGTCAGAAAAAGTACAGATCCATGATTGGAGGATTACTTTATCTAACACAAACCAGACCTAACATAATGCATGTAGTTTACCTTGTAGCAAGATTTTAGGTAGATCCAAGAGAGTCACATGTGATGGCAGTAAAGAGAATCTTGAGGTATTTAAAAGGCACACCGGATCATGGCTTATGGTATCCAAAGGACAATGATTTCACTCTCAGTGCTTATACAAATGTTGATTGGGTAGGAGATGTTGATGACAGAAAAAGTACAAGTGGAGGTGCTTTCTTTTTTGGAAATAGAGGTTTCATGGCTGAGCAAGAAGCAAGATTCAATCTCTCTATCAATAGTAGAAGCAGAGTATATTACAGTAGCATGTTGTTGTACTCAAGTGTTACGGATGAAGCAGACCTTGAAGGACATAAGAGTTGTGTATGAAGATCCAGTTGCAATTTTTTATGATAATACAAGTGCTATAAACATTTCAAAGAATCCAGTGATGCACTCAAGAACAAAGCATATATCTATAAGGTATCACTTTCTGAGGGAAAAGGTGACAGAGAATGAAGTTAAGTTGGAATATGTGTCCACAAAAGATCAAATTGTAGATATTTTCACTAAGCCTCTACCTAAGGATACTTTTGAGTATCTTAGAGAAAAGTTAGGGGTCATTACCCCTCCTACCCTAAACTAGGATGCATGAGAATGCATCAATCTAGTGGTGCTCAAAGTCTCATTGTTTGATCTGGATTCATGTTTTGGGAGCTACCTCTTAGGGCGAGTAGCTAGATGTGTTGGTAATAATTCAGTTGGATCAAAGCATCAAAATGCAAGTATGTGTCCTTTGCCATTGATGTCAAAAGGGGAGAGAAATCATGTAAAAAATCAAGGGGAGAAAGAATGCATATGTGCAAAAAGAAAGGGGGATAATTTTGTATTGATGGTCTTTTCATTTTTTCACATCATATGTTGCCATCAATGACAAAGGGGGAGATTCTTGCAAGTATGTGCCTAATCGGTGTTGTCATTGATGTCAACATATCACTGTTGTCATTAGTGTCAATTGTGCTCTTGTTTTGATGCTTGATTGTAATGAGTTAGATGCTTTCTATTTTCCTATGTAAGCATTGGAGATCTAGATATTAAGGATATGGAGAAAATTTGCTCCTCTGGTGGAAACAGTGTGTTGCAAAGTTTCTTGTGTATTGCAGAAGAACGGTCCAATAGATTGCTCTGCATTTCCTAAAGATGAATATCTTTGTCTGTAGATTGGAATTTATTTAGAGGCACATCTAAAGATGCTATGTTCTGAGTTTGAGCCTCTGGTATGAAGAATTGAGTGAGTTATGTTCACTAGAGTGAAAACAGCTTTTTCTGTATGTTTGGAAGTGACAGGGAGAAAGTATTATGCTTCGCATTCCTCCGCATTGAATTATTTTTGTTTGTGGTTCTAGAGTTAAGTCTAGAATAATGATAAGTGCCTTCAACTACAACGATTCATGATTTGGCAGTTCGCAAGCTATCCTTTTCTTATGACATTGGCTGACAATGTTGTTCTTGTGCTCTAGTTTGAAGAATCTTCTTAACAGAGTGGTTAGAGATCGTGCGGTTGTTCTTGGTGATTACAATGTGCTTGTGGATGTCTCCTGATCATGTTCCTACCTTTGGATTGGTCTGCAAAGAGAAGCTTGGATCGTGAAAGAAGAATGTTCTTAGAAGACCTAGTGTTAACTCCAGCCTTGGCCGACTTGGTTATTTTCACTATTTGTGGAGATGCATTGAAGATTGTAGAAGCGTGTTGTGATGTGGAGGATTGTGTTTGAGTCCCAGCTAAGGCATGGCGTGTTCATCATGTTTCTCTACATCTTTCCTTAGCTAAATTTTGTAATAGGCCTAGACCTATTTCTATGTATGTTTTTTAATGCCGACCTTGGAGAATGTTCCAATGGTTGATGAATGTAATGCTGACCTTGATGTACATTCCAAGGTTGATGAATTGTATAAAAGCATGTAATAGAGTTGTGAAAAAGTGTGTGAGTAGAAAAGATGAAGAGATAAGTGTGAAGGTATAAAAGAGCAGAGCAGAGATGTTATCTTGTGCTTCAATGGAACTAAACCCAGGCATGGAGTAGATGCTACTTAATTAGTTCACCACTTTGGTAGTGAGCCACCCCTTGGTAGTGAGCCACCCTTGGCAGTGAGTCGTTCTTTGCAATGAGCAATTTGGGCAGTGAGCCTTTGTTTTTTGGTATTTCTATAACTCATATATTTTTTGTGGGCTAACACCCATCGTGGTTTTTCCCTTTTAGGGTTTTTGACGTAAAAATCTGGTGTCTACTGTGTTGAATGTGTGATTGTGATTAAGTTTCTGGTTTCATGTTTTCATGGTTAAATCTGATTATCAGTAATTAAGTAGTTGATGGTTTGTGAAGTTAAGTTTTTGTGACAACTGATTCACCCCCCCTCTTAGTTTTCATGTGTATTTCAACATCCTCTACTATTTTTGTTTTCTTCTTTTTCTTCAGTGGTGTTACCTCTTCCATCTCTTCTTCTTCGATTTCCTCTACTAATATGTGTGCTTTGTTTCTTTTCACACATTGTTTTTGTCTTTGTCCTTTCTTTTTCTGATTTGCACTTAGTTGGACTAGGGTTTTTGATACTACCCTTCTTCCTGTTAAAACTATTTGTGTTGAGGATTTAGGTTGTGGTGCAGTTTGTGCATTGTTTGTTGTAGATGTACTTCCCCCTGATCTCCTTAGATTTTGTGTGGAAGTAGCCACTTACGGAGTTGAGGAAGTTGTTTGCGGAGCTTCCGCAATGATCTATGATGTTGATGTTGTGGGATGCGGTGCAGATGTGCTTGTTTGGGGTGGTATGCCCTATTGTTTATGTAGTTTATCTTTATTTTTCTTCTGCATCTTTCTTATATTGCTTGTTCATCACCTCTCGGTATGTGTCAAATCTCTCCGCAAAGGTATCCTTGGGCTTACTTAACAAATTTTCCACATAAGCATTTACTTCTACTACAGTGATCTCATATGGTAGCTTGGGGATCCAAAATGTCCTAGGCTCTACTGCTTCCATTTATGTATAGTCTTTATCCACCATGAATGTAATTGTGTTTGTATATTGTTTTACTACCTCATAGGGAATTCTCTCCTTAGCTTGCATCTCTATTTGTAGGGATTTGAAGAAACCCCAATAAGTGGTGCTAAATGTTTTTATATCTTTAAATTGTCATATATGTTGTTTGATTTGTGCCGCTACTGTTAAATTTGGTTTCCATACCTTGCCTTTAAACCCTGATAGCTCATTCAAAAAGTAAAACACTAAGCAAATGATCAAGGTTCCATACCAGAAGTTGTAATTGGACTCCTTGGTTTTTTTCAAATTCTATAGCAATTTCTCTCTCATTACTTCATAGAGGTTAATATATTTTCCTTCCTTCACCATCTGGTAGCCAGTGTGGATTGCGGTAGCGGTGGCGTATCCTTTTCTGTTTGCATAGTAGATTTTATATGCTATCTCCATTTCCATGTACTTGACCCCTGGCTCTATGCTTTCTTTTATGCTTAGGCTACGGCCATCCTGTGTTTCCCTCGTGAGATCCATTACTTTGTCATTCTTAATTTCTTTCATTATAGGCATTGGTCCAATTAAGCTAAGCCTCATTAATGCTTAAATTGCATCCTTGGTAATATGGCAGGATTTGTCTAGAAATATGAATTCTATTGAGGACAATTCTAACCCATTCATGTGTGTCACTAAATTCGGGTAGTCTTTCCAAATATCTAGCTTCTTACTTGCAATATTTTGATATTCTAGTAAATACCCTGTATCATCCAGTAATTTGTCCCTCAATTCTTTGAACTTCATGTGATCTATTTTAGAGATTGTAGAATGAACGTACTTCCTCACATCTTCTGTATATACTACATCCACCGGCACTATAGAGAATGTGTCATCTTTATCCTTCTCCATCTCATTGTAGTGGTATTTCTTGTATTTAGGCCTAAGCTTCTCTGCAACATCAATTAGTACTAGTGTATCCATTTTTGCTTCTTCACATCTGACAACTAGGGTATCATCACTTCACATCTTTGCACTTTGGAGATTAAATTCTCACAGTCTTTGGATGCAAATGAGGAGATAATTGAAGGATCAGGGTTTATATATCCCTAATAGTAACTTTATGTATTTATTGTATCTACCCATTATGCTTTTCATGGGCTTTTGTAGTCGTTAATTGTCATAAGCTACTAACGATTAGTTTATAGTACACTCTGTTACAATATGATATATTGTTATGATACAAGCTATAATTTCTCTGCATTATTCCTTATTATCCCAAAGATTGATGATATTGTTTCAATCTAGCCCCATTCACATAACCAACTGATAGTTTCCCTTCCATATCCCTTAGTCTTACTACTCCAGACTTTGTAATTTCATCAATATAGTATGGTCCTAACCATCTTACCTTCAATTTGCCCTATTTTTTGAATTTGCTATCATACAAGAGTACCAAATCACCTTCTTTGAAGATTTCCTTCCACAATTTTCTGTCGTACCATGCCTTTTGGTGCTTCCTTTCCAAATTCATATTGTATGCTACCATTAATCTATTTTCATCCATTTTTTCTAATTCCTCAATCCTTGGTACTAGGGATTCTTCCTCATTTAACTGCAAAGTTAATGTGGTACAAAAAATTGGTAGTATGAAGTGTACCAGTATTGTGGCGTCCATTCCATATACTAGCTCATATGGTGTGAAGTTTGTTATCCTTTTATAGGTAGTGCGGTAGGCCCAAAGTATCGCGGTTACTTTTAGGTCATTGTCTATTCTCTTCCCATTGCACATCTTTGTTAATGATGTTCCAATTATCTTATTCAGAGCTTCACTTGCCCCATTTACTTTTGGGTGATAAGGTGAACTCTTATTGTGTGCTATCATGAAGTTCTGTAATAGCTCTGCAATTATGTTATTCACCAATTGTTTGCCTTGATCACTTGTTATTCTCAATGGGAAACCAAATCTAGTTATTATATTTTCATGTAGGAACTTAGTGGTGGTCTTAGTGGTACAATCTTTAGTTGGTTGAGCCTCTGCCCACTTGGTCAGGTATTCTACTCATGTTATCATAAATCTTGATTTTGAATGCTTAGTAGGGGCATCTATAGTCCCAATGAAATCAAGTGCCTTTTTTTCAAATGGGAATTGTGCTAGCACAGGTCTTAGTGGCATTTCATCTCTTGTGGTAGGCTTTCCTATGCATTGACATATATCACAGTGTTTAACATACTTTTGTTCATCTTTAAATAATGTGGGCCACCATAATCCTACTAACTGTATCTTCCTTGAGGTAAGTTCTCTGGAGTTATGGTCTCCCACTACTCCTTCATGTGTCTCCCTTAATATTGTCTCCCTTTCGTGTTCATAGACAACTCTCCTTATTATATCATCTCTTCCTAGAACATGTAGTTCCCCTTCTATTAGTGTGTATGGAAAAGCCTTCCGCATTAAGATTTATTTTTCTTGTGTAGACATATCTACTCGAGATAGTAGGTAAGTTGTCTTTTAATTCCTCTAGTACCGCTTTAACCCTAAACAAGTTTGTGCCAGGGAGTTCTTCTTCCTGACTTTTCAGTTCATCCCTTATTTCAATCTTGGACAATTAGTCAAGTCCTTGATTATGTTTACCTAGTTTTACCATTATGGTGAAGTCAAATTCTTGAAATAATAACAACCAATGACATATTCTTCATTGGATAACTAGTTTATTCAATAGGTATTTTAGTGGTTTATGGTCTGTGTAGAAAATGAAAGGTGTAGATAGTAAATAGTCCTTGAACTTTTTTAGTGCATACACCATTGCCAAGTCTTCCCTCTCTGTTGTACTATAATTCTTTTTGGCCTTGGATAGTTTCCTATTAGCAAATGCTAGGATGATCTTTTGTTCCTTTGGGCTAGGCTAGTACCACACCTACTGCTATTCCTAACGCATCCACATGAACATGAAATGGAATACTCCAATCAAGAAATATCAGTATAGGGGCCTCTACAATTTTTTGTTTTACTATATCAAAGGATGACTAACATTGATCATTATATTCAATATTTTTTCCAATTTTCTTCTTAGCAGTTCTTCAAGAGGTGTTGTTATATCCACATATCCTCTAATGAACTTGTGGTGATATCCAGTGTATCCCAAGAAAGTTTTCACATCTGCAATTGTTTTTGGTGTTGGTAATGTAAGGGGCAAAGTTACCTTTAAAGGGTCTACCATCAAACCTTCTTTACAAATAATATGGCCTAACAAGGTCCCAAATGGTACCACAAAAGTACATTTCTTTTATTTTAATGATATTTGTAGGCTTATGCACTTATTTAGCATCATCCTTAAGGTTTGTGTATGGTCATTTACCAATCCATATATTGTCCAACCATCTAGATATACCTCCAAGAAATCATGTATGAATTCCTTGAATACATTTACCATAATTCTGCTAAATATTACATGTACATTCTTCAATCCAAAAGGCATCACCGTATACATACATGATCCAAGTTGTGAGGCCAATGTTGTTTTTGGTTGATCTTCCTCTTTGATTTTCACTTGATGGTAACTAGAGAATCCATCAGTGAATGAATAAATTTATCTCCCAACTATTGATTCTAGGATCTCTTCTATAAATGGTGTTGGAAAGGGATCATGAATACAAGCTTTATTTAGTTCCCTATAATCTCCACATATCCTTATTTCTCCTGACTTCTTATTCTATGTTAGGATTAAGGTGCCATCAACCTTGTAAATCCTATGTAATCAATTACTCCTAATATTTTTTGTAAATCACCCATAAGGGATGAAAGGTTTCACCAGCAGTGATCTTGTTTCAGTCATGTGTTTATATCCGGTCCCTAACGCTAATTCATCCACGACAGGGGGGTTGTAGGGGGGTTTCCCCCCTACGAGGGGTCCAGGGGGATCATCTCCCTGGCGGGGGATTTGGGGGTAGCACCCTCGAAACCACATTTTATTTATATTTTATCATTGTAAATCTGGACCGTTCATCATTAGGTCACAGATCTGATGATCAATATTATGTCATTTTTCTTGCCCTAGAAGGCAACCCCCTTTCAGAGGAATATTTGTACTACATTTTTAGAAGAGTTGAGAGTAACAGGCACCACTGGATTGAAGACTGAAGGAGAGGAAGTGCATGTATTGTAATCTCATATTTGAAGATAATACAACTTGGAGCCTCTTTTCTTGATGGAGTTTTTAACCTGAAAGGGTTTTCTCCACGTTACATACTGTGTTATCTATTCAATTCTTAATGCATGTTATTTCTATGTAATGGGTTTTATTTCTATTGCAATCTCCATTGATTCTACATTGTTTAGAGGACATAAATAAGGTTTGAATCAAATTTCCATTGTGTGGTTTGCACCTTCATTTCTAATATTCTAGACCACCATGGGACTGATCCATTCTGCTTCTTCCACTGATTTTATAATTCTTGCTGCTAACATTTTATCAACCTCCACTTTAACCTTCTTCATATTTGGGTTTAACCTATATGGCATTTTCCTTACCGATTTGATTCCTTCTTTCAATTGGATTTTCATCATACCTACCTCCTCCTTGATTCCCTTCATATATATAAACTCTCTAGGAAATAAATCCTCAAATTCAAATAGAATTTCAATTACTTGTGCCACTACTTTATCATCCCAATAATCTCATGTCTTTGCTAGCTTAGGATCCCCATATTTTGCAATGTTTTCTTCCCTATGGTTAATAGGTTTGTTGTACTATTTCTCCTTAGGTTCAATTAGTAGTTCCAATTCCCTTTCTCCTTCTTGAGCATTAATTTATAGGTCACCCGTGTCCTCATCGTCTCCTTATGTATCCTTATAACATTTTTGGCCCATGTGATTGGATTCTATGTCTATCCATTCTATAAATTTCCATATACCCTTAGTTCTAGGTGGAGGAAGCCTTTGTACTAGTGTTTCTTCCTCTTCCTCTATATTTTGTTGGAATATTATATCTTTTATTCTTTAGAGTGTTGCATGTATATGTTTGTTTGGGCTATAAAAGGAAAATGTGTGCACAAAATCATTCTGTATCACCTCCCAATTTCTGGTTCCTCTTCTCCTTTCTTGGTTTATATACCAAGTTTGTGCAATTGGTGATAATGTCTAATAGAATAGATGGGCATATAATATATTATTGTACTCATTTCTACCTTTCCATATCATTATACGGATGGCTAAGTGCTCCTGCGGTGGGATCTGTCCCTCATAGTGGGGTATGATTTCATGTTCTCCTTCCTCTGATAGATATCTTGTTTTGATTAGAATCTTAAATGTCATCCAGTGTTTAATTGTATTTTTATGGGTGTTCCACCAATTTGTAGCATTACATACTAATGTATGTTGTACTACTTCTAGTCTCATGTGCTCATTTGTAAAAAAATTCTCCATCTCTATCAAGTATATTTGTAGGTCTTGTACTCCTGAAAACTTAGGCAGTTTGATGTGTGAAATGCCTCACATAATATGATTTATTTTCTGAGATATTAGAGATATATCTGTATTCGGCTTTTCAGAGTTGCCACATGTATTCTGCAATGGATTCTTATCTAAAGAGGAGGTTTGTGGTAGGTTTTCCCTACTGGTTTGAAGCATAAATATCCTTTGGAACCTGGTCATTCTTTGATTTCTTAGCTTTGGTTCATTTCTTATTCACGCCTCTAGTACTTCCTCACTATCAGTACTATAATTATCATCTTTTGCTTCTATCTCTCCCTCTGAATTAGGTTCTTCTACTATTTCATCCATATCTAAAGTTTTGATATTGAATATATATTCTTAGGATAATCATCAGTGCCTTCCGCATAGTTAGATTCTCCAATGTATGCTTCTTCCATGGTTTCTCCCAAAGATATGTATACAATTTTATTATTACTTGCAAAAGATAATTCCTCTTTGTGGGAGTCAACAATACCATTTGTGTCAATAATACTATTTGTGTCAACAAACCATCTCAACCCTAGTAATGTGTTGAATGCATCACCTTGTTCTTTTATTGCTACTACTACAAAGTCTATTGTTTAACCCCCATTAGGTTCACTTCAACTTGTTTCCAAGTTCCCAGTGTTCCCATACTGGACCCATCTGCTAAAGTTATGTTATAAGGAGTTTCACTCAACCTAGGTCTTCCTAGTTGTTCCCATAGCCTCTTAGTAATCATGTTCACATCCCCCCTGGTCTATCATAACATGTTTGACCTTTTTATGGTTTATATAGACATCTACCAATAGTGGTTTTGTTTCCAGTGTCTATTTGTTCTACCCATCTACCAGATTTAGTTTTTATGTACTTGCTCCTTATTCTAGTATTTGGAAAACTACTTCAATTTCTCAATAAGATTGTGTTGTTGCGTTAGATCTATTAACTTTGTAAGTACCACCACCTCTCCTTCTGTAAAGAACTGGGTATATTGTTTTTTCTTATCTTGCTCTTGAGTTACAATTTTCTTTGTTTTCTGTACAATCTCCTCATGCTATTTTTTATTAGGGAAGAATGTTTCTTCCTCCTCACTTTCTTCTTGTTCAATTCACAAGTATGATGTCTTGCAGTATTTGTGTCTTGCCTTGTTACTACCGCAGATTTTTCTTTCCCTTTATTTTTCTTATGTTTAGATTGGTTGTGCTTGACGTTCTTACAATAGTTCTCTTCTTTTGAATATTCAGTTGAAGATGTATCAGTCTTATCATCATTGATTCTTCGGCAGGTTCTTGTTACCTAACCTTATTCTTTGGGGACTCTCCTGATTATCTGAGAACCTTTTTGTGAATTAAAATTTTTTAATCCATCACTTTTTTATTGTTGTGGTGCATTGTGGAAGTATTGTTGGGCTTTGTCACATAAAAATAAGTCATGTTCTAGACTGATACAAAATTTACATTGTTTTCTCCGCTCTCCCTAGCATTCATTGGCAAAATGTCTCAGTTTACCACACTTGTAGCATGTTGCATCATCTCTCCTTCTTCTTCCTCTACCATGGCCTGAATTTCCTCTATATCCTCCAAATTGATCTCTTTCACATTACTATAATTATTTCCATATGGTACATTGTTAGGGTTTGAGTTTTGTATAGTGTTCATATTCCTCCGGTTTCTCCAGCTAGGTTGTTTATACTCCTGGTCCTAAATATATAAAGTTCTTTCCGCCAAGCCTTTCACATATGTCATAGTATTGCTTTGTGCTTTCTTCTTGTGGTGTGCATTATACCATGGCTTATGTTCATCGTCGTCTTCCCTTACTCTAAAGAATTATGAAGGGCATTCTGGTGTCTCATGGTCATCCCACTCACCGCATAATCCACAATATACTGGATTATTTCTTATAGGCACTACCTTTATATCTACTTTCATAGCAACATCCTGTCTTTCACCTTTCATCATGGGGCATTCATTTCTTATGTGTCCTTCCTTAGTACAATATGAGCACCATATATTTAGCCTTTGTTTATGTCAATTTTCCTCTTGTTTTGCTAAAAGTTCTTGTTTCAACTTTAATTGTTCCAGTTATATCCTTATTTTCTCTAATTCTAGGCTTTCTTTGTTTTTATCTTGATTGCCCACATTTGTGAGTCTATGCAGCAAGCCAATGTAACTACTCCTGCATAGGTTTCAAATACCCTGCCATCCAAAGACGTACTAGCATCTGGGCTTATTTCGGATATGAACCATTCAATCTTTTGTTTCTCAATTAAAGGCTCCTCCAACTTGCAGTTTATTTTTTTAAAATCTTTTATCAAATTCTTTTATTGTTTCCCCATCCTTCTATACTAACTCCCTCATTTTTCTCACTCCCTCTATAGGGATCTCTAGAGTTTCAAAGTTTTCCAAAAATTCCTTCTTGACTTCTTCCCAAGTTTTATCATGCTTAGGGCATGCTTTCCTATACCATTTCAAGGCATCATTCCGCAATATTCCTAGAAAGTCAAATAGCTTGGTTTGGTCCCTTGTCATTTCTATTCCAAATGGATTCTAGAACGAAGATATGTTCTGCTGCTTTAGTGGTGTCCTTTTTGAACATTAGTAGCTTAATTGGTGAATCCATTAGTACTTTCTTTTTTCTTATCAATATCTCTAGTGTTTTGTGGTGGTTTTCTTCCTTACATTTCTGCTTAGGTTTTCGCCTCTATACTAGGGTTTTCTTTTCCCTTCCCTTATCTCTTTGTAACTTGATATCAAAATAGTCCTTTCCCAATATTTCTTTGAAATGTCTCTTAATTTCTTCCTCTTTTCCTTCCTGCTTATTATTATTGTCTTCTTCTAAAATTATTCTTGTTTTATAGGGCACTTAGGGTGACTCCCAGTCTAGGTGTTGTATCTCTTCAAAGTGTCTCTTTTTTTTAGGGGATACTTTTCCATTTGTTAATGACATCATGTCATTGGTAGGTGATGTTTCACTTAATTGTCTTATACTCCCGGAACTAATCTCATCATATACCGCATCTTCTTCCCTTTCTCTTATCTTCATCACACTTCTATTAACCACATTATCCAAGTAATCCACATCTTGGTTCAAGGGTTGGAGGTGTCTTATGGGATTTAGTAAATGTTCTCATTGTTCATCTATCTTGATCTAAATATTAACAAAGTTAGGTTGAACATTTAGGGTTTTTCCTACTTGTGGTAGGGCTAGGGTTTGATTAAACTCTTGTTCCCATGTTCTTCTTGCCTGATCATAAGCATTAAAACTTCCTCCTAAACTTTTAAGGATTTATGTATCCCTCTCAATATGTACTGTGATTGATCCTGGATTATTCATATATTTTATTATCAATTATGTGGCATCCCTATGGCACGCTCATCCATTCTCTCTTCTTCTCCTATATTCTCCTCTCTAGAAGCACCCACCTTGGCACACTTAGTAGCACCCACATTGGCTCTCTCATCTAACTATTCCTTTTTCTCTACACCCCTCCTTGTGTGTTCTCTCCTTATGTCCTATGCCTTTTCCATTCTTCTGTGGTATCTTTCTTGATGTTCCTTAGTTTGTTTCTGTCTCTCTTCCCTGCTCATTTCCATTCCGATTAGTATAATTTCATTGATCTCCCTTAATCTTTTGTTACCCCCTTTTGCCATGGGTGTTTTAGATTTTGTATTACATTAATCCTTATGTATCCCCTAGTTGGCTTAACTTGAAGAGTTACATCTTTTCAATGATCTTTTTATATCCTCCCCTTTTCCATTTGTCATCCCCTTAAGTGTTTGTCCCCCTCTCACAACGGTAGGAACCTAAGAGAATGCTTGGTAGATCATAAAAAAATTTATGTTACTTTAGTTTTCTCCTTTTCCACTACTCTACACTTTTCCTTTTTATTGTTTCATACTCTCTATTCTTCACTGTCCTTTTCCAGGGTCCCAAAAATGGAACCAAATGTTGGCAAGAAATGGGGAGGAACCAGTCTGGAGATCTAGTCCTTAGTCAGATCTCTAAAGTCAGTTTATACACCAGTCATATATTGAGAATCCTAAAGAAATAGTAAGGAACAATAACGTGTGGTACACATAGATCACATATAAGCATTCATAATATACACATAAACATAGATAGTAGAACCCTTATAATTCCTTTATATATATATATATATTATTTTGGAATTACATACACCTACTGGCAGGTCTTCGTCTCTGTCCTTTTACACACTCTTATACTTCCTTACACTCTCTTCCATTTGCATGTACATACTATATCCTATCTATATATTACATAGGGATGTGTCTTTTCCCAAAATGCCTCTTTGTATGTCAACTTTGTCCTTCACACACCACCTATGGTGACCTACGATAGGATCTGCTAGTAGACCTATCTTCCGCCAATAGGCCTTATTGTCCCCCAATAATTATTTTGTGTAATTATTGCTTCACTTTTACCTTTACATTGGGGTTTATCTAGTAAGGTCTTTTATTCTATGGTTCGATATCATCTCTTAACTAGATCTTCAGTGCTCCAACTTCTTCTTTGATCCCTTTTAACTTCATGAAGGTTTTAGGAAACAAGTTCTCATACTCCTTTAATACCTTGACTACCTTTAATACCTCCACCTTCCCTAGTACTCTATAATATTTAGTATGCTTCTCTTCCCTTATCTTCAAGGGTTTATCAACTTTTATTTCATCTTATACAATTTGAAAATCTAAGTTCTTGGGGTTAACCTCTTCATTTACAGGGTCCTCTCCCTTCTTCAACTAAATGTAGGCTCTTTATATTGCACCTACTTGGTATCCATTCAACCATCCTCCATATTCTGCCTTCTCTACATGGCACCATAAGTGTTCCCTTCTCACCAAATTTATTCTTCACTTCATTTGCCAATAGGGTCGCTAGCTCCCTAATCTTTTGTAGCACCTTATTAATGTTCCTATCTATATCCTATTGTATACACCTAAAATTGGCATGACTCTACTTAAATAAATATTTTAAATATTTATTTCATCATTCACATTCTTCTATCAATAAATAAATAAATTTATTTATTTATCCGATTCATCTCCTCTCATTTAATTAAATAAATTACATTTTATTTAATTAATTAAATTCATTTTCATCAACTTCATTCTTCTAAATAATTAAATAATTTTAATTATTTAATTAAAATCTTTTATTCTTCCAAATTTAAATAAAATGCAAATTTTATTTAAATAAAATCTTAAATACCCACTAAATAAAATATACTTTTATATTTTAGTTTATTCTTCAAAAATCTCCACAAAATAAAATATATTTCCATATTTTATTTATTCCTCTCAATTATTTACAAAATAATTAAATAAAATCTTTTTATTTAATTATGCATTCTTATCTTCAAAAATCATTCTTATCTTCTAAAAATACTTTCCTCTTGTCATACAAAAGCAAAATCAGTTTTAAAGCATCGTTAAAGCAAACTCTCTCTTAAATTAGAAAAATAAATTCTAATTTAAGAAAATCAAATCTTATCCTCATCAAGAGAGAAGTTAACTCAACAAAGCTTCTTTTCGAATGACACATGTCTTTCTTCCATTTGTTGCACGTTCCTCAACAATCTTCCTCCATTGATCTTCCTTTTTCTTCTCAACCATTGATCTTCTTCCACACAACTCTATAAATACAGCCTTCCTTTTCTTCGTTTCATATATCCATAGCTTGAGCAAACTTATGCTGCAAAAACACAGGTGCGCCTTTGGCACCCCACTTTCTTAAGCATTTCATATCCTCCATTGTTAGTGTGTTGAAGTTCATCTTCAATCACACAAAGTATCTCAGCTATTCCATTCTTGTCACCTTCAACAAGCAAGGGAGCATTTGCTTCTAAGGGCTTCATCATCATCAAGGTCAAGAAGAGATAGGCGAACTATGGAAGAAGAAAGGTAAAAGGTTGTAAGTATTGTTCTTTGTTTTACTTTAATATATCTTTTACTTTTACATTTCATAGATGTATTGGGTTTCATTATTCTTAATTGATTAATCTGTTTTCCCCTTCACATTTTGGCACCCATCGTGGGGCCCTTGCCCCTCTAACTAATCAAAAACTAAGTTTTTCTAAGTGACAGGTCCGTACAGGTGACGAACAGGGTTTGACAAAGGCATCCAGCGCATCTGACCTCCAAACCGGCGCATCTACCTCCTACTTTGTTGCATACGTAAGTTTGGCGCATTCACTCTCTGTTCTAGGGCTTTCACTTTCTGCTCTGGCGCTTCTAAATAAATGGTGGATATGCACTCTATTTCGGCACACATATCTTCTATTCTGGTGCTTCTATACAACGGCGCATATACACTCCCTAATGGTACTTTTACTCATTTTACGGCGCATTTGATCATTTAACGCATTTACATCATATTATGGCGCATTTACCTTCTGGATTAGCGCATATGTAAAATGTCGCATGCACTATCTATTTCTGTGCATTCAGACTGCATTATGGCACATGTGTTCCACACTGTTGCTTTAGGGTTTTAGCTGATTTTTATGTTTGAACTAACTTTTGTTTTGCAGGGTTAGTGGCTGGATTAGATCGTTTAGATGCTTTGCCTAGTTCATTTAGACTAATTAGGGGAAAAGTAAACAAGTGCATTGCATGCAAATTCCACATAGTTTCTAACTAGGATGGAAAGTAATTGAACCAACTGCTATCTTTGCATTGTTGACTTATTTCCTAGATTAAATCATTGCTATCTCAAACAAATAGGAATGAACATTGCTATGCTCTAAACACTTCTAAGTTAACAATCGTGTCAGTGCACAAGTAGAATAGCCCATTTAGTTTTTCTACTTTTAACTAGGGTGGATTAACCAGTGTATTATGTAATTGTGAATGACAATAGGCTTATGCTCTCCCCTTAACTGGGTGACCAAAGTGCCATACTTGTCATTCTATTTGTTAAACCTTTAGGGGGCCTGCCCTTGGATGCACACTTGTTCAAGTGGGAACGACCCTGAGTGGTAACAGGGTAAAGCCAAGCCCTACCAAGCCACTTAAAATAAATTGTGCTTGAGGTGAAAACCTCCTGCAACGAGTGCTACTGTGTTACACCGACGGCCAACCTCCCCCAAAACCCTCTAAGGCGTAACCCTTAGAGGCTAGGAGACTCCATAACGGAGAGTAGTGCCACCGCACGTGTAACCACTCGAACAGTTGCCCTAACTAAGAACCAATTATGTAGCAAGCCAAAAACCCCTATTTGTTGATGCAAAGGGCGGAGCTCTTGAAACGGCCTCGATTCATGTGACTCTTAGTAGAGATAGTAGGGACAATCCTAAGGTTCGGTGGGGGTACGAGCCTAAGGAAACCCGAATAGGGTATGCATGAGAAGTGAGTGCTGTGGAGGGGATCCGGTGCTACCAGATTCTAGAACTACACACTTTGAGTAAGCACAACTAGTGGATTCAATGAATATTGTCCTATCCAGCCTAGGGTGTACTTATTTTTGAGTCAAAATAGTCCAAAAAAATACAAAAAAATAACAAAAGATAAAAATCATGAAAACTTCTATGTGTTTGTTGTGTCTGTGCCATAATTGACTTAATTTCTCAAAAACACCAAGTTTTTCAAACCAAAAAATAGAAAAATCCTGAAAACGATCCAAAATTCTACAAAAATTTTGAAAAAAAAAACAAAAAACCAGAGTTGTGCAACTGAAATGACTTGTAGCACATTTGACCCAACTTTTGGCGCATTTAACATTTGTTGTGGTGCATTTGAAACTTTGCCAGTGTTGCACATTTGATCTGACTTCTGGCACATTTGAACTCTGTCACGGCGCATATACTTTGGCGCATCCAAACCAGAGGGTAAAACCATATCTTCCAAAAGCAAAATTTTCAACATTTTCAAAGTCATTTCAAACTTGTTTCAGTTTCCAAAGATCTAATTGAGACATTACAAATCAACCATTTCTCCTTCTTTTCCATACCATATCTATTTTTTCATCCAAAGTCTCACCAAATCTTTCCAAATTCCTACAAGGTTAGAACCAAGTTATTCTAGATCACAATCAATACTCAAACAAACCTAGTAAGTGTCCAATATCAAGGGTTACTTATCCTTTTCTCTCGAAACTCCACTAGTGGCTTATGCAAGACTAGTCAACATCAAGTAATCAGATTTCTGACATCTTTACTTTGACTATCGCTTTTGTATACCCAACTTGTTTGACAACACCTAGATCTAAGAAGAACCTTGCTAAAATCTTGTCACCTTCTAGCACCTTGTTCAAAATTTCACTTCATCCCATCTCTGGTCACCTCTTGCATGGTCTTAACAAGATTACAAAAACAAAAACAGATTGAAATGGCTAAGAAAATTATTCCAAACACTCACGAAAGTGAAGAAGAAATTTCCATGGATGAGATTCTTCACACGTAGCATGACCTAAAATTTCAATGCCTATTAGAAGGGGTACTTGCCCAAGACCCCACTAAATCCTTTTTACACCTGGCAAGTCTAGGATTCAAGCTCCCTAAGGATTATGACATAGAGACTCTTAAAGAAATTGAGGGAAGTAGACACGAAGAAGAAACACCTTCAGACAAAAGCAAAACCAACACTGATGCTACTAATGCCCTAAGTCTAATGAACCAAAAATTTGAAGCTCTCCAACAATAATTTTCAGACATGAAAATGGGAGGATCGACCAAACATTACACCTTAGAGGATATTTCACCATATCCTTTTGATAGGGCCTTGGTCATAATACCTTTCCCCTCCAAATTTGAGGTGCCTAAGTTTGACAAATATCAAGGAAAGGGTGACCCAAGGGATCACATCAGGGAATTCAATGTTGTTTATCTCGAGGTTGCACACGACACTTACCTTATGTGACTCTTCCCACGAAGCTTAGGAGGACAGGCCATGGAGTGGTTCTCTAGATTGCCACCCGGCATCAAAACAGTTAATGAACTAGTAGATAAATTTGTCACCCACTTCTTTTACAATATTGAGCACAACACCTCAATATTGGATCTTTGTAACACCAAACAAAAAGGTGGAGAATCTTTCGCCTCCTTCTTACAAAGATGGAGACAACTTGCAAGCAAGTGCCCACACCAAATGCCAGAGAAATAGATGCTAGAAATGTTCATCCACAACTTGCAAATGGACCTAAGCTACCAAATCCAAATCCAATGTCCTACTTCTTTTAGCAAGGTCATTGAGATGGGCCTCATCATAGAAAAAGCTCTAATCACAAAAGGTCAAATCAAGCTCTATAAAGACACTCCTAATACCAACACCAACACCAACAATGATAAACCTAGATTCTGGATGAAAAATAAAAACATTGTGAATGACGGGGTGGTGGATGCCAAGAATACAGCACCTAAGCAACCAATTTTCAACCTATCAACACCTCAAAATAACCCCCTGCAAAACAAACCAAAAAACACTAAATCAAGGTTTACCAACTTTCAACCCAAGAGAAAGTTCACACCTTTGGGCAAATCATTATAAACTGCCTTACGGAAGCTAATCTCCAACAAGATCATAACGCTTCCCTCAGCACGAGAATACGAACCAAAGGTCAAACCCCATTGGTGGAATGACAACAAATTTTGTGAATACCATCGAAATAGGGGCACAAGAAAATGATTGTATTGCACTCAAGCATACAATCCAAGACCTAATAGAGCAAAACAAAATATCCATTGATGGGCATACCTCCAACAGCGATCACCAGGCATTCAAGGATCCTCTTCCTAACTACAAGCAAGGAGGACCTTCCAATAGAAACAACAATGGATCTAACAACGCAAACTACACAAATGTCAGCTTTGACTATGTTGTTAACCATATCTATGAAAGTGAATCACACATCAATGTGATCACTATTAACAAAGATCCAGATTGCAATGTTACTACCTGCAGTAATAGATTCACCCTTAGGGGAACCACCGCCACACCGTCTAATCAATACAGTATCATGGATCAACTCCACAAAACACCTGCGCATATCTCCATCTTGGAACTTCTGCGTCTATCTCCTTCTCATAGGTCCATAATTGACAAAGCCTTAGCAGAAGCCTCCGTTCCCACAAACCTTGCTGAAGAACAATTCCAAACCATGGTCGGTCATATTACCTCACCACATTCCCTATCATTCACTGAGAAGGATGATATGTCAATCACTCAACCCCATAACGCCTCCCTTCATATTGAAGCTTTCATACACAAGCACAAGATCAAAAGAGTCCTAATCGATGGAGGGGCTGGCTTGAATATTTGCACATTGAAACTAATCCTTACATTGGGGTTTTCATAAAAGGCTATAGATCCTAAAAGGAAAATCACCATAAAAGCCTATGATGAGGAGGAAAGAACATCCAAAGAATTGTTACCCTACCAATCAAAGTGGGCCCCATGGTAAAAGATGTAGCTTCTCAAGTCCTCGACATGGAGCTAGTGTACAAGATTCTTCTTGGGCGACCATGGATACACGCTCTGAAAGCAGTACCTTCAACATACCATCAATGTATCAAGTTCCCACATGAAGGTCAAGAGATCACCATCCAAGGTGACCCTAACCCCTATCAATACTGCAACTCCATTCATCCAAAACCCGAAGTTGTGATCCCCACCAACTGTGCTTATGCAGCCTCTTCATCTCATGTTAATCTGGTTTCACTTGCTTCCTCTTCACAAGCTCCGCAACTTGGTCTCAGACTCACAAATAAGGGCTTGGGTGAATACACGATCTCTCAATCCCTCTACTTGGCACAACTGCCCCTATCTCCTAGGTCCTATCGGAGACCTATCCTAAAGACACAAAAAGTAGAGAGAACTACAAAAGGAACATTTGTAAAATGGGGAAGCCTAGAAGATGAAAGTGATGAAAAGGATATCCTACAATGGCTATACAAGGATGAAGGTAGCTCCTCTATGCAACATGGTCATCACACTATACCAACAGAACAATATGGTCAAGGCTTTCAAATGATATAGAGAATGGGGTATGAAGGACATGGTCCTCTCGGTTCAAGAAAGGATGGCATCACTGAACCCATCCAACCTCATACCCTGACAGCCTGAGACACTACAGGGCTAGGATACACTGGAGCACCAAGAAACAATCGAGCAAACAAGAAAAAGGAAAAACAACCAGAAACCTCTACTAACAATCTGGTTGAGCAAATTTACCAAATGCAACTAAGAAGCGACACATATTCTAATGAGTACGAATGGGATAGCCTCTCTAAGATGTCTTGTGACAAAAAAGATATCAACATTGTCCACGAGTACGACCCAACCCATACCAATGAGAGACAAGGTCCAAGGGATAGACCGCTAGAGTCTGACCCGCATAGCAACAATAGTGAAAATCATGAGGAAGGAATGATCCCCCCTTGACGAATCCACTAATAGAGAGTACCATCACAAACTTTGTCCGTGCTTTCAATAACTCTATCTTAACCATCAACGTCGTCAAACCAAACCAACCTAATGATCCCTTACCTTTGATACACCCTGAACATATCGACTGGGACCTAGAAGGCACCACCCCTGAGCTAGACACCTTTGAAAATGACGAAGCCATCATAGATTATCTTGAGCTTAGAGATCATATACCTACAGGGGACCACAAAGTTGGCTATGCTATTGAACTCAACAAGAAGGCCTATTTTGGAGAGAGTACCAAGCCTTTCAGTCATAAAAATATCAAAATAAAAGAATAATCTAATGGTGAAAACCACTCCGCAGCAATGTTAGATCATCAAAATAGTAAAATAAAGATGTATCCAATGGTGAAAACCTCTCTGAGGCACTGAAGGATGGAAGGCTTGACCCTCTGCCCAATCTTACACATCAGGAGAGATCGTTGATCTTAATAGAACCAGCAGAACCAATCAATGTCAGCATAGAAGATGAGCCTAGAATAATCCACATGGCAAAAGCTCTAACAGAACATGAAAAACTAGCATTTACGGATTTCTTCAAGAGAAAACAAATCAACTTTGCTTGGACATACGTTGACATGCCAGGACTAGATCCAAATCTTATCATGCATCATTTATCTTTAGCTCTAGGAGCTAAACCGGTCAAACAAAAACTTAGAAAGATGCATCTGCATGTGGCCCTCATGGTAAAGGAAGAGCTAAAGAAACTGCTAGATGTCAGATTTATCAGGCCTATAGACTATCCTGAATGGGTCTTGAACATAGTACCAGTGGCTAAACCAGATGGCAGAGTCCGAATATGCAATGATTTCAGGGACCTGAACAAAGCTTGTCCAAAAGATGATTTCCCCCTGCCAAACATAGACATGATTGTAGATCTCACGGTAGGGCACACTATGCTGTCACTCATGGATGGTTTCTCGCGATATAACCAGATAAAGATCACACCAGAAGACCAACACAAGACTACATTTACATGTCCTTGGGCACCTACTATTGGTGTGTCATGCCATTTGGTCTGAAAAATGCTGGTGCAACATATCAGAGAGCCATGACAATAATCTTCCACGACATGATGCACACTATAATGGAAGACTACGTCGACGACATTCTAGCGAAATCACTTACAAGAGAAGGCCATCTAGCAGTACTAGACAAGATCTTCAATAGGTTGGAACAGTTTAATGTGTTTCTCAATCCAAAGAAGTGTGTGTTTAGGGTTACATCAGGCAAACTATTGGGATACATCGTGTCTGCAAATGGTATCGAAGTCGACCCGGCTAAGGTGAAGGCCATCATGGAGATGCCACCTCCTAAGAATCTGACTCAACTAACATCCTTACAGGGAAAATTGCAATCTATCAGAAGGTTCATCTCTTAATTGGTAGACTAGTGTCACCCATTTTCTCACCTTCTACACAAGAATGTCCCTTTCAAATGGAACGAGTCATATGAACAGGCATTTCAACAATTAAAGGAATATCTCATGAAACCATCGGTATTGATGCCACTAATTCAGGGCAAGCCTCTGCTACTGTATATCTCAGCTACACCAACCGCTCCAGGAGCTCTCCTTGCACTATGATGGGAAAGAATAGGCTATCTACTATATCAGTCGAACACTTGTTGGGTATGAACTACAATACACACCAATCGAAAGAGCATGTCTAGCTGTTGTCTTTGCCTCACAAAAATGGAGACATTACATGCTGTCACACTCTATCAAACTAATAGCAAAGATTGATCCACTCAAATACTTACTCAACAAGGCAACCCTAACAGGTAGATTGTCTAAATGGGTCATGTTGCTCAGTGAGTTTGACATTGAATATGTAGACAGGAAAGCAATAAAAGGACAAGTACTAGCAGATCAACTAGTAGACGCACCTCTAACGGATGACAACCCTCTGAGCTTTGAATTTCTAGATGAATCTATCTTCCACATAAATACAACAACCTAGAAAATGTACTTTGACGGCTCATACACTCAGCATGGATCAGGGGCAAGTATCTTATTGATCACACCTAATGGAGACACCATTCCTAAATCATATAGATTAATGTTTCCCTGCACTAACAACGTGGTAGAGTATGAAGCCCTAGTCATTGGTATCAAGCTAGCAGTTGAATGGAATATCAAAGAGCTTCAAGTGTATGGTGATTCATAGCTAGTCATCAATCAAGTGAATGATGACTACCAAACAAAAGATGAGAAATTGATCCCTTACAAGAGAATGGTAGATGACTTTAAAGAATACTTTGTCAAGATCTCTTTTGAACAGATACCAAGGATTGAGAACAAAGCTACAGATGCTATGGCCATGATTGCCTCTCTCCTCGACATTCCAGAAAATCAACCATGTTATGAGTTCTTGGTAGAGCCAGTGTCATGTCCTACATACGACACCCCTGAGTCCCATATCATTTGCCACATTTTTGGAGTCGATTCCCCCCTCTATGGAAAGATATTTGCCTATCTTAAATAGAATACCCTCCCACCCGATCTCTCTAGTAACCAAAAGAGAACCTTCATCCGTCAGGCATCCCGGTATGCCATTGTCGCCAATACCCTATATCGCAGAGGTCTCAATGGTACTCTCCTTAAGTGTCTCGATAGTGAGGAATATCAAACTGCCCTGAGTGAAATACACAACGATATATGCAGGACCCACTCTAGTGGCCCTACCCTAGCCAAGAAACTCATACGCATGGGGTACTACTGGCCAACTATGGAACAAGATTCCTATCATTTTGTAAAGAAGTGCAAGAAGTGCCAAATCCATGGGAACCTGATACATGCACCAGCACAAGAACTGCATCCATTAACAATTCCTTGGCCTTTCTGTCAGTGGGGACTCAACTTAGTGGGCAAGATTCACCCTCCTTCCTCAAGCGGCCATAAATTCATAATCACTGCCACAGAGTACTTCACGAAGTGGATTAAAGCTGTGCCCTTAGCTAATATCACAGGCAAATAGATTGCCTCTTTTATCCTGAACTATATCATTTGTCGTTATGGTGTCCCTTCATCCATTATCACGGATAACGGATGACCCTTCAAAAACCAAGATGTCAGGGAACTATGTGACAAATTCCATATCCAGCACCACTTTTCAATCCCCTATTACCCACAAGGCAATGGCCAAGCTAAGGCATCAAATAAAACCATTCTAAAGATACTAAACAAGACTGTCAATGATGTCAACCGTGATTGGCATGTCCAACTGAATCCTGTGTTGTGAGCCTACCACACAAGCATCTGCACACCCATAGGTGCAACACCATACTCCCTAGTCTATGGATCTGAAGCTATATTGCCCATCGAAGTCGAGATCCCATCCTTGTGCGTTCCACTTAAAGGCCTCATATCAAATGAAGAATATAGAGTAGCCAGACTTCAAGAGTTAGAGCTCCTCGAAGAAAGAAGGCAACAGGCCTTTAACCACCTAAAAGCATATCAATAGCGCATGTCCAGAAGTTACAACCATAGAGTAAAACCCTGAGTTTTCCAAGTTGGTGACCTAGTCCTAAGAGAAAATCCCAGAAATCAGCAAGAAAGAGAAAAGAAAGGAAAGTTCAAACCCAACTGGTTAGGTCCCTATGTCATCATCGCAGCTTATGGATTGGGGGCATATCAATTGGCTACATCTAAAGGTGAACTATTTGATGATCCTATCAACAGCATGCACCTTCGCAAGTTCTATACCTGAAAACCCCAATGTAAGGGAGTCTTGAAAAAATACAAAAAAAATAAAAATGAGATGAAAAAAATAGAACAAAACTATCAAAAAAATAGAAAAATAACAAAAAAATCATCCTATGGTGAAAACCTGGCAAACAGGCACCTAGGATAGGTACCATGGTGAAAACCTGGCAAACAAGCATCATGTGTACTTTTAGCTTCTCGTGCAAATAAAAGCAAGTGGTGAAAACCTGGTAAACAGGCGCTATCTGTGACAAACCACTTCCTCCATCTGTTGTGACTTCATATCTCTTGTGTCCATCATATCGTCTGTCTTGAACCAGTCCTTTGAACCATTGTCGAACTATGTCACCTCTGAGTTATCATGTAGGCAAGGCCATTCTTAATGCGCCCCCGAGGCTCCTCTCCTCTCCACTCCACTATCCTGTCTGTCCCATATCTAGTCCTTCTGTCAATCTGAGTCTGTGCTATTTCTGCACCACTTTGCCATCGCCTATGTCTTAGGTCTGCTAGGGTTTACCTTGAACTACGTTGCCTCTGCATCGTCACGTAGGCAAGGCCATTTAGCAATGAGCCCCCGAGGCACTAGGTCAATCCTTTAGGGCCCATCTCTCCATGTCTATTTGTCATCTCGCCCATAATAAGTCAATCTTTGTCTAAACTAGGGGCAACTCCTCGACCTAGTTGCGGGTTTGGATTCTTGAATGCCACTTTTCTAAGAGGATACCAATAAGGATTGTGATACCTTTCACTAGACAAGCAAGTACAGCAAAAACAAGCTACCCAAACCAAAAGTCTTGACGCAAAACATCAACCTATCCAAAACGAAGCAGAGTACCATACCAAAAACACTAAAACTGATTCTATATCAATTATGGCAAAAGACACATCTAATGAAAGAATGTTTTGTCAACAGGTTAATTTACACGGTCTTGAATTTTTGTCATTATGTCTTCCTATACTACTCAAGGATGCCAAAAGCTAGAGATGCTATGATAGGGGGCATAATCATTTTCTTTGTCTGCTGCTTGTGGATTAAACTTTAGAAATGTGATGACTTTTGTCAAGCGACATGATCAGAAAAAAATCATCGAGGACTCCAAGGTCTAAACATGAAAAGAGGCAATCCTTGTCTGTTGAAATGCAAGAAGCACTCAGGTCATCTAGATTCAAGTTTGACTAGATGCTTGTATCAACTTGCTATATTAAAATCCATGTAAAGAATACTCAGGTCATCTCGGTCTAATTATGCCTAGATGCTTGTGTTTCCTTACAACATTTCAAAAAGTGAAAAATACCAAAAAGTGCCCAACGATGAAAGTAAAACCTTGCAAGATGACAATCCACATCCATATCCATCCCATATCTAGCAAATCCATATCATCCCCGCAATAAAGAAATCCTGCAGTATATCAAATGAAATTCTCATTTCTTCATCTCTTTTCTTCTACATATCTATATCATCTCTGTGTCGATTGAGTACATTTGGACATATCAAAAACATAGCATAGGCAGCATATCATATCACATGAGATAGTCATTCACATGATTAAATCATTTGCATACATATTCAAGTGCATTAGGTCATCCACATGCATTTGCATCTATATATCATATCAAAAGAATCAAAAACATAGACAAAAGCATATAGACCTGCATAATCATATCCATACACATTTGCATTTACATATCAAATCATCCTAACATCCATCTAGTATGCATCACACGTACAAAACATCACAAGATAAAATGCATCCATAGCATATAAACAAAGAACACATGCATGTAGACCATGAACAACTGCATCATCATGTAAACATCAAAAACATGTCCAAATGTACAACATATCAAAATCTCTATCCAAGTCTCCTAGAGTCATAACATAAATGTATACAAAGAAGTAATAGATGGTGATACATGTCTTAGACCAAAAATAGTACATATATTGGCTATCTCAGCCATCCATCAAAAGTGTGTACAAAATCTAATAAAAAATGGTACAGGAATCTGGGTCTGATTAACCCTGATGTCGGGGAACACTGCTCCATGCGTTGGCCTCTCCTCTGTCTACCCCAGACGGCTATGGACCCCTCACTGAGCCTACAGACTGTGACCCACCTGCCCTCTATGATGCCTTTGACTAGCTCCTGAAACTAGGGGCACGTTGATCCACTACCACTGCTCCATGGTATAATCCTCTGTAATACTGAGCCTATGCCTGGGCTCTAGTAAGTTCACTCTGCACCTGGGCCACCTGCGCCTGTACCTGCTGTACCTGTGAAACCAAAAAGCTAGAGGTACCATCTGTACCCATAGCTGCCACAGTTGCATCCCTCTCTTCTCTCATAGCTCGCATTCTAGCTAAGGCTGCATCCCTCTCCCTGGATACCTCTGATACCCGCGCCGCATCCGCCTCTCTCCGTGACTCTGCTACTCTCAAGTGAGCCCTCAGCTGCCTAACCTAGCTCTGTAGTGTAACCATAACCTACTGTTGCACATCAGGCTATGGAGCTTGCTCTACCTGTGCCACCTACTGTGCTAGCACCTATCCCTATACCAACTGTGCCACCTGCTGTGGTGGTGGCATCTGTCTTTGTGCTGCCACTAGCTAAACTGGCACCTAGACCTATACCTATCCTGTAGCCTGTGGCTGCACAACTGCCTATTGGCCCACAGGTCCCTCTCCAAACCTCCACCTCTGTCTCGGTCTCCCACCTCCCTGATCTCTCCTCCTCCTCCTCCATCCTCCCCTCCTCCTGCCAGCTGCACCCTCCTCATCTAAATCATCCTCGTCTATATGAGGAGCTAACTCCCCTGGCCCTGAATATCTCAGGAACAAGTGTGCCGCGAACCACTCCTCGTAATCTAGCATCATGCCAGCGTCCACTATGTCCCTCCTCATGGGCCAAGCTGCATAAGGAATATGCCAAAAGTCTGTCAAGGCCTCCTCATATGATGCCATAGGACCCCAACTATACCTCTCTACATGAGTCTTAGCAAAGCGTGTCTCCCCCTGTGGTCTATTCTGTACTCGATCGAACTGTCTCTGCACTCTGCTAACAATCTGCCTCTCCAAAATGTACCTAGTCCTAATAATGAGCCACCGCATCTGGAAGCAATATGGAAGCTCGTCTGCCTCATCATCCCATACCTAACAGTCTATGTAAGGGCACCAAATGACTGCATCCACGCCATCAAAAGCATTTCTCTAGTACTCCAACTTCCCCAGCCTATGTTGGGAAATCACACCTGCATAGCCATAACTATAGGGCTCACCCCTCTGCCTGTGAAATAAACATATCAGTCGTGTGATAGCAATGTGCTCCCACAACCAAAACTGTAAGAGAGAAACACCTGCTGACAAACTGGCTCCTTTGTGATACACCACCTGGTGCATCTCTATGTATAGGTGTGCAAGCACACACACACCCCATGCGTATCGCATCCCATCCGTAATCATGCTCTCTAACACCCTCCCCCAGCTGATTGGGAAGCCGTGTGACCGCCTATCGAGGCATACTACGCCACTAATCAATCCTGCCACTATGCTTGGGAAGTAGTCATAGCAGTCATGTATATCCTACCACAAAATCACCTGCTCCACCAACTCAGAGTCATCAAACACACGTTTGCACTCCTCCAAGCTAGCATCCCGCTGTGTTTCGTACTCAACCAGCTCTCCCTGAATAGGGAGGTGCAGAATCCTATACACATCCTCAAGAGTGATCGCCATCTCTACCATCAGAAGATGGAATGTCCCATCCTCGCTGTGGAAACGCTCCACCGCTGCAGTCAACATTGCCTGATTCACGCGAACCTCAGGCATAAAGAAAATGTAATGAAGGCCCATAGCACCTAGAGCCTCCCGATCTATCTCCGTCAGCATATATCGTTGCAGCAATGGCAGTAGAAACTGCTCTTGTGACATAAGAACATCCTGAATATCCTCCTGCAACCAAGCGAAGCATAACGTCAATAAAATCCATATCCAAGCCACAACCTGCTCAAAGCAACCAAACTATCCTATCATTGACTTAACATATCAAATTAATCAAAACATCATATCATCTCTCAGCTAGATTCCCGACAATCTCAGAGATAGCTAATCAATTGACGCATCGATCAAGATGCCAATTGGGTTAATTTCATTAAGTCAACTAATTTTCCTAGTACAAATGCACCGACATAGGTGGCAAATGTGTCGATCCATATCACATGCGCCGCTTCACCGTGAATGCGCCACCCTTTGACGTGTATGCGTCGTTCTGGCACATGCATCGATTCTTATGTCACATGCGTCGTTTCCCCGCAAATGCACCAATTCAGAGCTTAAATGTGCCAAACTATCAAATGTGCCAATTTAGAGCTTAAATGCACCATATCGCAGCAAATGCGCCATTTCAGAGGTCATATGCGCTGAAAGACAGTTCGGCGCATATGTTCTAGTTGTTTTTCCTAGCCATTAATAAGCCTAAAAATTTGACTTTTAGCAAGTTTTGACGAGCTACATACTGGGGGTCCTACCTCCGCTGGCCGATCAAATTGTCGGATCCGCTCAAACTGATGCTCCTTGCACGAAATATCCATCTCTCTGGCTACCATGCTCTCCTAAGATCTCAAGAGGACTAATCAACTATGGACAAGTGTACAAATGAATAGAACTTGTGGACCCAGCTCCTATATATAGCAAGTGAACCATATCAGACTGTATGACAATTGTGGCTACTTCCCATGTCTGTTTCTTCTAAACCATATCCCATTTTTTTCCATCCTAACCCGTTTTTCACCTTTTTCTTTGTGAGATTGTCCATCTCACGCCTTCTGCCTTCTTCCCGTCCAATCTCCTGAGGGGGCATCCTGTCGTTAAACTTGTACCAGGGGCAAACTGGGGCATGTATCACTGTCAAAAATTCTTTTTCTTTGAAACAACATGATAAAACACATTGCATCAAAGAGGGGCAAAATGTATACACCTAAAATTGGCATGACTCTACTTAAATAAATATTTTAAATATTTATTTCATCATTCACATTCTTCTATCAATAAATAAATATATTTATTTATTTATCTGATTCATCTCCTCTCATTTAATTTAATTAATTAAATTAATTACATTTTATTTAATTAATTAAATTCATCTTCATCAACTTCATTCTTCTAAATAATTAAATAATTTTAATTATTTAATTAAAATCTTTTATTCTTCCAAATTTAAATAAAATGCAAATTTTATTTAAATAAAATCTTAAATATCCACTAAATAAAATATAGTTTTATATTTTATTTTATTCTTCAAAAATCTCCACAAAATAAAATATATTTCCATATTTTATTTATTCCTCTCAATTATCTTCAAAATAATTAAATAAAATCTTTTTATTTAATTATGCATTCTTATCTTCAAAAATCATTCTTATCTTCTAAAAATACTTTCCTCTTGTCATACAAAAGCAAAATCAATTTTAAAGCATCATTAAAGCAAACCTTCTCTTCAATTAGAAAAATAAATTCTAATTTAAGAAAATCAAATCTTATCCTCATCAAGAGAGGAGTTAACTCAACAAAGCTTCTTTTCGAATGACACATGTATTTCTTCCATTTGTTGCACGTTCCTCAACAATCTTCCTCCATTGATCTTCCCTTTTCTTCTCAACCATTGATCTTCTTCCACACAACTCTATAAATACAGCCTTCCTTTTCTTCATTTCATATATCCATAGCTTGAGAAAACTTATGCTGAAAAACACAGGTGCGCCTTTGGCACCCCACTTTCTTAAGCATTTCATATCCTCCATTGTTAGTGTGTTGAAGCTCATCTTCAATCACACAAAGTATCTCAGCCATTCCATTCTTGTCACCTTCAACAAGCAAGGGAGCATTTGCTTCTGAGGGCTTCATCATCATCAAGGTCAAGAAGAGATAGGCAAACTATGGAAGAAGAAAGGTAAAAGGTTGTAAGTATTGTTCTTTGTTTTACTTTAATATATCTTTTACTTTCACATTTCATAGATGTATTGGGTTTCATTATTCTTAATTGATTAATTTGTTTTCCCCTTCACACCTATAAGTTAAAAGTTCTACAAGAATGCATTGTTATCATGATCCAACTTCTAGTATTTTCCCTTTGCCCTTATAGTATATACCAAGTTTTAGAGATAGGTTACAAAGTCTAATAGAATAGTTGAATATTTAGCCTCTCATCCATTTCTCTAATGTCATTCCATATCTCTTCATATTATATAAGGTAAATATGAGGGTATTCTCTACCATCATATTCCACCATGGCATCTAGATTACCCTCTTCCTCCAAATACCTATTGTTTATTAGCATTATTAAGGCTTTCCAGCTTAGAACATTGAGACTATGGGTGTTCCACAACCACACCGCACTAAGCACCAAAGTGTCATCTAAGGATCTCATCCTTAGGTCCTCCCTTTCAACTATTTTTCCAAGGTCTAGAGGTATCCTAAAAGGTTGTTTACCCCTATGTAGTGCAGTAGCTTAATGTGTGATATTCCCCTCTTTATGCAATACCCTCTTTTGATTTCCAACAAGATTTCCTTCTATGCAGTACCTTCTTAGGCATCTTTGTGATGTTTAAGATCTTCCTTATACAAGTATCTTCCTTGTTCTCTATTTTGGCTTATCCAACTCCCAAGATTCTATTACCTCTCTCTGACTCTATCCTCATCCTTTACATCATCATCTATGGTGTGTATTTCCTCTATGTATGCTCCTTTTATATGGGTATTTAGGGGTACATGGATTTCTCTACCATCACTTTACAATATCAACTTCTATTTGACATGAAAGATGCCATTACTATCCATAAACCATTCCAAGTCTAGTAGGATAGTGAAGGGGTCAGGGATTCCTTCATACATCTCAATGAATTAAAAATCTACTTTCTTCTTTATGCCCATGAATTTGACCTCTACATTTCTCCTTGTTCCAAGGGGACACCTAGGATTTCCATCTACTAGTGCAATATTATAATGGGTAGTATACAATGTAGGCTCTCTTAGCACCTCCAAAACTCTCTTTGGAATTATATTGATATCAACTCTTAGGTCGAGTAGTGCATCTTTCACTAGCTTCCCATTAAGTTTGACATCTAGGAGTACGAGTTGCTTTTTCCACTTCTAGGTTGTCTTTACCATGTTTTTTACATAAGTTATTCCAATACTTTTGAGAACTATTTTAGTTTCTCCAACAAGTTCTCATCCTCTACAATGTTCACTAATTTCTTAAACTTTTGTACCTCTTTCTTAGAAAATCAATTTTTTTTGTCTTCATCCATTTTATGCTCTTTTGCTATAAGTTGTTTAGATTTAGTCACTACCAAATCATATTTAACCTTATTAAGATATCTCTCTTCTTCTTTTTCTTCTTCTTCTTCAGATATTTCCTAAATCTATTTCTTCCTACCTATGTTAATCCCTCCTTAGGTGATCAATGCAACTCTACTTTCTTTGTTTTTCTTATATTCCTGAATAACCTTTCTCCTGAGGTTTTCCTTCTTTCATTTATATTCTTTTTCTAATCTTTCTTCCTCTATCATAAAGGGCTCTCCTATTTCCACTTTCTTCATCTACCTTTTGACACCACCTTGTATTAGGCTCTTCTCTCTTGGGGGTTTTGATTAATGCCTTAGCTCCACATGGTGTGTTGGGCTCTAAAAGATCATCACTCTTGGTTCTTGGTGTTGGCCAATTCTTGTATAATTATGTAGCTTTTGGGTAGTTGAATGCATTGTGAGAATTATCACCACAGAAGACACATGATTTTTTTTCTCTTTTCCCTACCTTCATTCATTTGCTTAGACAAAACTTGTCATAATTAAAGCATGTTACATCCTCTTGTAGCCTCTAGCCTCTTCCCCTACCACAACCTCATTTGTTATTATTGATGTGATATCCACCTTGGCCTCCATCTTGTTCATTCTCTTCATAGTATTGTGAGTTTTTCTTAGGTCCTTAGATCTGAGGAATCAAATGATTAACATACTTCACTTGTCTTCTATAGTGTTTAGGTTGCAATTCATCATATATATATCAATCTCTCTACCATATTTCAAGATTTGCTCAATTTTTATTAGTGCTTGACATCACTAAGGGGCTTCCCATCACACTAGGGCTCACAACCATCTTTTCCACCATAGAGTAGCAACAAACAATCATTTATAGAATCATTATCCCACTCTTTTCCCATCACACTAGGGCTCACAACCATCTTTTCCACCATAGAGTAGCAACAAACAATCATTTATAGAATCATTATCCCACTCTTTACAGAGTCTGCACCATAAACTCCTTGGCTTCTAGGGATTTGCACCATATTCCAACCACAATGTGGTGACTCCCTTGGTACCCTCAATGACTGCAAACTCATTTATGAGGTGTCCCTATAGTGTATGAAAATGTGATTTACCTAAGAAAGTTTTATTTTCTAAGCTAAATGTTTTCAATGACATTACTCTAGGATTTAACTAGTTTCAAGAAAGAAAGTATTTTTGTTGATATTCAAAACCAAAAGAACAAAATAACTCTAGCATATCCTAGAATGATTTAAACTTAAAAGATGGCATTTTTCAATAAGCTAAATCATAATGATAAATGAAAGAATATTGATTTATGAGAGAATAAAACATAATTTCCAAGAAATGGATTCAGAACTAAAAACAATAAGAAAAGAAGAACTTGACACCAAAATCTAGAGAATGCTATCCAAGATCCCTATACAATGCACAGATGTCTATGTGACATGTTGTCATCTATACAACATGAGATATAACAACCTCTGGTAAATGTCATTTTTTCTCAAAATTTGTGCCCAACTGCATAGTAAGAAACAACTGGCACAGACATCTAGGTGATTAAAGAATAAAGAAATACAACTAAATCTACGTATTTTGAAGATGAATGGAAATGAAAATAAAGGGAAAAGTATTTGCAAACCTCCATGCAGTTGAATACTTCTATAGCTAAAGGAAAACAAAAAATATTTGAGGTTGCTTGGGAGCTTGCCAAGAATGGCCAAGCCCCTATTTTGGTCTTTCGACCTCCACGAGCAACCAATATTGAAAGATGATAAATAAATGTGTGTACTCTTAAATCCTAAGTGCATCTAGGAAATACAAGCAATAATAAGAATTTATGAATGCCAAATCTAAGGGTTACATAGATTAACAAGCTAGTGTGTATGGATTTTGATAAATAGGAGGTGAAAGTCACCAATAGATTTGCCAAATGCAATACTCATTCAAACAAGAAGAAAACTTATTCAAACAAGATTACCAACATGATATAGAAAAAGAATGACCACTTGTAGTTGTCCAAATAAATTTTAGCAACATGCAGCTTCAACAATGGAGTCTTTAGCCAAGCAATACCATGAAAGTTGAGAAAGAGAGATTCTACAAAGATTTCCAAGTTTCAAGGAGAGCCAAGAATGAGAGGGTTAGAGTTTTAAAGTTCTTTTTTTCATAAGGATAAGGAGGAAGTTGAAGGGTCGGATTTGGATGTGAAAGGTGTTATTCTAGCAAACAAATATTACAGTAGGCAGAAGTAGGTAGTTGGGTGAAAGAGCAACATTTCAATTTTTAAAAAAAAATCAGGACATAAGCTAGAATTTGAGTGTGATATAGGATCTAGGCAAGCCAGGTGAGGGAAAATAGGCCAAGGTTAGGCTCAAATGATCCTTGAAAACATGCTATGAGGATGGATTCCAAAATGAGTTTAAAAGATAGCTTAAAATTGTGAGGGTACATAATTTTATATGTTACATGTTACTCCCACTTTAGTGAGATGATGACACAAAATGATAAGTTATGCTAAAGTACAAAAATAAAATATCATCATGAAAAGTATACCCAAAAGGATACAGTAGAGCATGCAAAAAATTCTTCAAGTGAAGGAACCATGCTCCCATATTAAGAACATGCAAAACTAGAATGTTAGAACCATAATCCTGCAAAATCACAATGTCATAAAAATATCTAATCCTACAAGATGAGTGAATGTCAATCTAAAAAATCAAGCAATAAATAGAGGAATTCTAATATGGTGAGAAGAATGCTATGAAGAGAAAAATGAAAAGAAGGGTGAATGTATGCCCCTCCTATTTTTGCTTGACATCTAGGAGTAAGAGGAATTCACCACTTTGAGACTTGGAATTTTTTTATGAAAATGCTCTCCAAAAGGTTATTTTAGAAAATAACTCAATGAAAAGTATTTAATGAGAAAGAGGGTGAAGCTAGGATTCATATGAAAGAAATGGCACAAAAAGTTGAACTTGCAACCAAAAGTTATGAAAGTTTCCATGAATGAGGTGTTGAAAAATTTAATTTTTTTCTATAAATATTTATTTTTTGAAAAGTTATTATTAATCTTAACTTTCTAAATATAGTAATTTCATAGTACCTAGAGCCTTTAGAGAGTAGATGTGCCATGCAAATGAGATTTCTGACACCCAAGGCTAGATCTACTATAAGAGCGAGTGGAGTAGGATCTCTACATGTCAGAGGTGAGTGAAGTTTTTTCATTTTTGATCTATTTTTTTAGTTTTTAAATGCGTAGTGGGACCCGTAGAGCGTGCTAGCATCTAACGGCCTTACCAGTGGCTAGGGGGCATGCTATCATCTAGAAAGCATGTTATATTCCAAGGGGTGCACTAACATTTGGGGTGCTAGCATTTGAGAAGACCTAGAATTTTTTTAGTTGTATACTTAAAATTTAATTTTATACAATGTAGAACTAATAGAATGTTGTTTTTATTTGATTTACAAAAACTGCCAATGATGCAAGAGCACACAAGAGGTAGCATTCTTACACTAATATGAGGCCACCTAGGAGCCTTGTCATGGGAGGAGATTGTGCTATTCCATCGTGTGAGCCTCTATCAGGTCTACATGATGTTGGAAATGTGATTCCACAATTGTCTTCTCATTGCATTGATGGAGAGAAGGGACATGGATGTGTCAGTATTTAGATTGCCTACTGGAGAGATGACTATCATGTTTGAGGAGGTGTTCCAGATTTTGTGATTGTTGATACATGGTTTTCAGGTTTCTATTGTCAAGCAGTGATCATAGGCATACACTCAAGTAGGCTAGTTATACACTATTGACCTCATAGTCCCAGGTGACAATAGTGGGCATATTTATATGAGGTGGTTGGAGTAGGGCATAATACGATCCCATTGGTATGGTGAGTTATGATTGTCACTATGGTGATGTGCATCCTATAGGATAGATGAGGGATGCACCTACATGGGGGACTTGTCCATACTATTAGGGTGATGGAGGAGTCAAAAACCATATTTGGATGGGGACACAACATGCTAGCCCACTTATACCATGATTTAGGGTGATATGTGTGGCATTGGCCATAGTCTTATGATCTACATGCTCCTTGAGGTGTGGGCATTCAAGCACATCATGTGCACTAGGCCAACAAGTTTCCCCACAGCCATCATGTGGAATAGGCCATGTTCACATGCCGATGCCCTCAAGAAGCCATTCAATAGTTTGGAGATTTGTTTCACTAGAAACAAACCTTTGATAGTATATCCAACACAAATGTAGTGTGGAGGCATTATAGGTAGATGAGAGCATGGTCCAGGAGTGTGCAATAGCTAGCCTAGATGCAAAGAGATGGATGGTTTGTCGGTGGGATAGATCATCTAGTCATGTCATTCTACTATGGGAAGGTGACGAGGCAGTTTGGGCAAGTGTAGAGCATTTCTATAGTGGTGTTGACATATCTGTGCTCGCACCACAACACCATGAGAGTAGGGGATTTATCACATATGACAATAGTAGATGTGGTGCGTAGTGATTCTAATGATGAGGCATATGATGTATATTTATCCTTTGATATTGATGATGTAGGGGTCATGCTAGGGTTTGCAGCATAGTGGTAGGCATCACAACTAGATCCCATCTATCCAAAAGACACCCTTGTTGGAGACCTTAGGCCTTTAGGAGGTGTAGAGGAGTTATATGAGAGTGAGGAAGAGGAGGTTGTTGAGGCCCAACTAGGATGGTGGAGGCAATGAGATGAGGGTGTGGTTGCATCAAGGGAGAGGCTAAGGACATGACCCTAGTGGCATCTAACTATCACAGGGGTGTCAAGTCAGATTGTAGTGGGAGATTCAAGCAATGTAGTTTCTATGAGGCTTTCCATAGCACTAGCTAAAACACCTATCATAACATCAGCCCCCATAGATTTTGACTGCCAGATCAGGGACCCAAGTATGAAAGTTGTGTTTTAATTTAGCATTGTGATTTTGGTAGAACACTAGATGTTTATTTCTTTGATTATATATGATGTGAGATTGACTAGAATGTTTTTCTATTTTGCAATGCACACATGAGAGTGGCTTAAATTATTAGTTGGGTTATTACATAGATGGTCCCCACTATGCATGTAGTGCAAACTGTGTGGGCCAGTTATAGGCCATAGTAGACTACAAGAGACACATAGATATCTTTGAGTCAATTACGCAACTTATGGCTACATATGAGGAGAGGGGTGCCTGAGGGGATTAGGTTACTATGGAGGTCCTATCCCTCACTATAGAGCAGAACTAGGCTATTAGCTAGGTTGCATCGCTCACTACAAAGTGAGACCAAGTGGTAGTGTAGGTCGTATTGCTCATAGTAGAGTGGGGCCAGGCAATGGTCAGAGGTTAGACTACATAGGTTGCAGATGACGACCTATAAAGCTAGATGGATCAGGCCATGGCTGAGGCACAAAGAGCATAGGTAGTGGCACTAACAAACATTGATCACCCTAGGATAAAGGCACTCATGGCAGAGGCAGATAGATTGTGGTCTTGGATAGAGATACTATAGAAAAGTGAGTTTCAATTCATAGGAGAGGCAACTAAGTTGAGGGGATTGATGAGTGGGCTACAGTCATGCAATGGAGCCCATACCCACTCTCGATTAGTAGAATTAGTGAGATAACTCCCACTAGCATAGCCAAACCAGCCACTTGTACTTGAGGACTCAGGAAGCCACACATCACCATGATGTAGATTTTTGTATCATGTTTTTTGTATAGACACCACATTTTGATGTAGTGCAGATTTTGTATATGATGTATGAGACATTTGACTATATATATATATATATTGTTATTTTGGAGTGTATAGTTGTGTTATGAGATGTTTACATTTTATGAATGGTTTATTTTACATGCATGTTTATGATGCTGAAGTATGGATAAAATTGTTTAATTAAATGCTATAAAGATCTAATCAAACAATTGGAATGAATTTAATTAATTAATCATTTGCAGAATTAATTAATTAACATGGTAAATAAAATGATTCACTCTAAAGAAAGATAAGAATGAAATAATATAGTAATTTTCATAATTAATTAAAACTACAATAAAAGGTCCAAGACATATGAGATTGTTTCAAGAATTGAAACAAGTGTGTACATGAGTGTAAGGTATATGAAAGACCAAACAAACTGACTTATTGTGTTTTAAGAAGAATGATCTTATACTCATTTAGGATATAAAATACCAAGGAATCATAGCTCATAGAAGTTGTGCTCATGATTGAATGACACAAGGTAAGCAACGACAAACATGTAAGAATAACTATGTTATATGAATGTCACATGAAAGAAAGGAAATCATGTGTGAAAGCAATGGAGATGTATAGAATTTATAGGTTCCTTAAGAGGCTTACCATCCATCATAGAGAGGCCATAAACTCTAGAACCATAAATGGAGATGGTGATGCAAGGTCCCAACTAGTTAGGATTGAATTTTCCTTTAGCACCAGTTGGGGCATTAACATTATGTTGATTCTCATAAAGAACCAAAACACTAATTTGTTCCTTTAGCACTAGTTGGGGCATTAACATTATGTTAATTCTCATAAAGAACCAAATCACTAATTTGAAAAGAATGATGTAGAACATGTTGATTATAAATGTGATTAAGAGTCTTTTGGTAGGATTGAAGATGTTTAAGAGCATTGATGTGATGTTCATTGATCCTTTCAAGATGTTGTAGACGTTGTTCATGTTATTTGTTGTCATCAATGAACCCTTAAAGGGAAACCCACAAAGATGGGATCTCCAGTCCAAAGGCATGATGGCATCAGTGCCATACATGAGATTGTATAGAGTGGTACCAGTAGCCATATGAATGGCCATGCAATAGGCCCATAATGCATAAGAAAATTGAGTATGCTAGTATTTACCATGTTTGTTGATCATTTTATGAAGAATTTGTTCAATTGTTTTGTTGTTAGCCTCGGTCTAACCATTAGACTGAGAATAATATGATGTAGAAAATCGTTGTTGAATGTAAAATTTCTTGAGGAATTGCTTCACATCCTTGTTCTTAAATGAAGTACCATTTTTAGAAACAAAGGTGAAAGGAAATCCAAATTGAGAAATTATGTTGTCGAGTAGGAATCTGTAGATCACTTCAATAGTCATAGAGCAAAGGGGAAGATCCTTAACCCATTTTGTAAAGTAATATGTAGAAATGATAATGAAGGTACCACCCTAAGAAGAGGGTGGTGAAATTTTATCGATCAAATCCAAGCCCCAAATAGAAAATGGACAAAGGCGATGTATGGGCATGAAGTTCCTATGCGGGAGCTCATATTAGATTACCATGTTGTTGACATTGAGGGCATTTTTTGAGAAAAGCAAAATAATCTTCCATAATTTGCCATTAGTACCCTCAGCAAAGAATTTTTTTGACTAATGATCTACCACCAAAATGTCCCCCACTAGCACTTGAGTGGGCCTCTTGAAGGGAAACTAGTACCTTAGACTTAGTCAAGCAATGAAGAAGAAGACCGTTACAACCTCATCAATATAGGACATTAGAGAGAATGATGTAACATATGGAAAGTTTTCAAATTTGAGTGTGAGCACTTTTAGAAGAATTGTTTAAGAATGCATCATCACACAAATAATTAGATATATCAAAGTAGCATTCCTAGGAATCAATATTACAACATAAAAGAGTGTCAGAAGAAGTATCCATGATAGTAGGTAAAGATAGCATATGAATAATGAAATGATAATCATATGTAAAATCATCAAAGGGAACAAGGAAAGCAATGTTAGCTATTGCATCTACATGACAATTCTCTTTGTGTAGAATAGTTTCTATAGAAAATGAAGTGAAACAATGAAGCGGTGATAAATCCAAGTCATGATAATGAGAAAGTTTATCTTGCTTAGCTTGATATGAACCAATGACTTGCTTTATGATCAACTGAGAGTCACTATAAATGTGAATTGATTCTATATTGAGACAATGCGGCATGCAAGCCAACGATGAGGGCTTCATACTTAGCGATGTTATTTATGCATTGGAAATTGAGATAGAAAGAAAGGGGGATCGGCTTGCCCAAAGGAAGAACCAATATTACATTGGCTCCAGAGCTAATTTGACACCTCGATTCATCAAAGAATAAATCCCACAGATGATCATCATCCATAGAAAGGATATGGTCATCGGGGAAAGAGTCAAGATTGGCAAAGGAAAAAGGAGGAGCATCAGCTAGATGATTGGCCTCAACTTGTCCCTTCATATCCTTTTGAGAGATAAACTTTAGGTCAAATTCAATCAATAACATGACCCATTTAGCCAAACATTCAAATAAGTCCATCTTAGAGAATAAGTGTTTAAGAGGATCAAATTTAACAATGTCATTTGTTTCTGCATGGAGAAGATAATGTCTTAACTTATGTGTGGTAAACACTAAAGAAAGACATTGCTTCTCTAATGTTGAATAGAAAGTTTCATAGTCAAGGAGGGTACGAATGTAGTAAACAACACATTCCCTATCCTTGTCATCATGTTGGGCCAAGAGAGCAACTAAAGCATGAGATGATGCAAATGTTATAGAAGAAGAGGATGTCTAGGAACAACAGGGATTAAGATAGGTGGATTAGCCAAATGGTGTTTAAGGTCTTCAGAGGCCCTTTGGAAATCTTCATTCTAGCATAAACAAACATCCTTTTTTAGAAGAAGAGTGAAGGGAAGGGTGCGATATCCCTATTGTCAAATAAATCAGCGAATATATTAAATCTTCCTGAGTAAACTACAAAGTTGAGAGATGTTTTTTGAAGGTGGCATATTAACAATTATAGCATCTATTTTCTTTGTGTCTAGCTCGATAACATGATGTGACACAATAAATCCCCAAAACTTGCCACTATCTACACCAAAGGCACATTTATGGGGATTCAATCACATGTTGTATAAGTAGAGGCATTCAAAGATAAGACAAAAATTAGGTATGTGATCTTGGCATGAAATAGATTTGGCCAAGATATCATCAACATAGTCCTTGAGAATATTATGAATGAAATCATGGAATATAAGGGTCATGGCCCCCTAGTAAGTTGTGTCATCATTTTTTAGACAAAAGGGCATAACCACATAGTAGAGGGAGTTGTAAAAGTAGTCTTATATTGATCGAGGGGGTTTATGAGAATCTAATTATAGCCCAAGAAGTCATCCATAAAAGAGAGAAGGGCATGACTTGCTATCGAGTTGACAATCGTATTTGTATTCAAGAGTGGAAAATCACCTTTAAGGGATGCTTTATTTAAATCGTGAAAATCAACGCATACACAAATGTGGTTGTCAGGTTTTACAATAGCCACAATGTTTAAGATTCAGGGTGAATAGTCAATACGGTGGATGAAACTAGCTTTTAGAAGATTTTCAATCTCTACATTGATCATTAAAGCAACCTTAGGATGCTTTTTATGGATATTTTGTTTAATAAGTTGTGCATCAAGATATAGCACTATATTATGGACTACCACCTTGGGATCTATACCAAGCATATCCTCATATGTCTAGACAAAGAGATCAGAAAAATTATGTAAGAGATTAGAATGCAAAGAGCTTTCCTTAGAAGAGAGACATTCTCCAATTTGGATAACCTTCTCAACATCATTTGGATCCATGGAGACATCAATAGAATCACCAACTAGGAGGGTGCTATGGTCTCAAGGATTGAGAATATGTGGAAGGTCATGCAAAGTGTTAAAACATGAAGCGATATCATGAGATAACATGACGGATTCCCCAAAGTATGCTTGAGCATTTAAATAGTAAGGAAATCCTTGATCATGATGATACAAAGGCATGTGAGCATATACACCTAGTAACTCTACTAGAGCTTCATCCATGGAGAAGACATCTAGAGAGGGTATATGCAATTCAAAGTTATCCATGATCAACTTGGGATGTAATAAAGGTAAAGAAGGAGAACTAAGAGATGCGGAAATCATGTTCACATCTACAAAGTTCTAATATGAAGACTTAGAAGGGAGAGGAGGATGGTATCCAAGAGGGATCTTAAGACTGTAGAGTAATGTGTACTAGTGTATAGAGGGATCTTAATACCCAGCTCCTTGCAACCGCAACCATTACCTTTATATCCAATTTTAGAAGGATGTAGAAACCATAACCATAACAAGATTGCAACTCTGCAAAAGGCGAAGGATCATTGACAATGTGTAGTCAAAGTGAGATGTGTAATTGCATGAGTCATTGGAAGAAGAAAAGTTAGAAGCATTAAGAGGTTGTGATGAAGATGTGAAGTGTATTTTGGGAATTTCAAAGTGAGATGGGTTTAATTTATATCCACCTACAAAACAGGGTGTGAAGTCTAAACAACCCCAATCATTACTTGGAGATGCATTGGAAGATGAAGAATGCAAATTATCAATAGCATCATCAAAAGGAGTTGATGGTGTATTTTGTTTTAGTGAAGAAGATGGAATATGATTATGAAGTGTAGGGGAAGAAGTATTCTGATGCTCAAGATTTGTTTGGTGGCAATACTACATGGGATCTAGATCAACTTTAATCATGAATGTTTTATTAGCATAGGCAAATTTTATAGATTGATGCAAAGTAGACAGAACCATGCTCATGGCAAGAATCCATGGTCTACCTAGAAGAAGATTGTATGAAAGAGCTATAGGCATCACATGTACCATAGTAGGCAATGTAATAGGCCCAACTCAATAGGCAACATGATTGTGCCTAGAGTTTGCTGACTTATGTTATTAAAACCATGAATAAGGTGATTTGTAGGAGAACTACAAGTCGTATCTACATTAATGTGGTTCAATAGGTCTACACCACATACATTGAGACTGAAACCATTATCAATGAGGGTACGCTTGATTTTAATACAATTTATGCCAACAATAATAAGAAGAGGTTCATTTTGCTTCTAAACCTTAATTGAGGGAAGTTCATATTGTTGAAACACAATGTTAGTTGTGTTTGTATAGATAAAGTCAAGCAAGGCAACTATCTCATTCAGCCTAGTAGAAGATGACATAAGGATCTTTTGTAAAGCCTCCTAGAGCATGCCATGATATGTAGGAGAAGCTTGAATGAGCTCCCAAAGAGAGATCTTAGCTTGAATAACATATAGTTGCTCAATAAGATCATAATATCCAATAGTCTTGTTAGAAAGATGAAAAGTTGGTGAAAGAATAGAAGTAGAAACAAGAAGAGAAATGGGAATAGGGGTCACCTATTTGTTTCTATGAGTGTTGTAGGTCTAGACTACCACATGTAGATTAGGAGCCTTAGGCATGTGACATGATAGATTTTTTGATATGAGTATAATAATCTGAAGGTTGAGGCATATCAAGAATACCTCAAATGGTGATTATAGGACAAAAAGGTTGTGATACATCTAAAATGCTATGAACAATAATTTTTAGTTTTTGAAGCTTCTTTGTGGAGCTTGAAATGAAAATTGTGTTAAGTTTTGGGAAGAAGAATTTGACAATATAGATGAGGAAGAAGTAACATGCATAAAATCATCGAGAACCTCATCTAACACCTCAAAGAAGGAATTATCGAAGGCAGTGAAGTTTAAGAGAAAGTGATCTGACATGATCAGATGCTGCAATGAAGAAGTATAAAGATGAAAAGTCTTAGGTTCACCAAAATGGAGTGTATGAAAATACAGTTTAACTAAGAAAGTTTTATTTTCTAAGCTAACAGTTTTCAATGACACTACTCTAGGATTTAACTAGTTTCAAGAAAGAAAGCATTTTCAAAAATGAAAGAATAAAATAACTCTAGCATATCCTAGAATGCTTTAAACTTGAAAAATAACATTTTTCACTAAGCTAAGGCATAATAATAAATGAAAGAATGTTGATTTACGAGAGATTGAAGCACAAATTGTAAGAAATTTACTCAAAACTAAAAAAACAAGAAGAGAAAAACTTGACATCAGAATCTAGAGAACTCTGTCCAGGATGCTTGCACGATGCACAGATGTCCATGTGACTTTCTATCATTTGTACAGTAGAAGGTACAACAAACTCTGGTAAATATTATTTATTTCTCAAAATTTGTGCCCAGATGCATAGCAAGAAACAACAAATGACAGATATCCAGGCGATAAAAGAATAAAGAAATACAACTAAATCTACGCATTTTGAAGATGAATGGAAATAACAAGAAACAGGAAAGTATTTGCAAACCTCTGTGTAGTCGAATACTTCCTCAAACACATGTAGCTGAAGGAAAACAAAAATGTTTGGGGCTACTTGGGAGCTTTACAAGAATGATCAAGCCTCTATTTTGGTTTTTTGACCTCCACGGGTAGCTAAGATTGAAAGATGATAAAGAAATGTGTGTGCTCTTAAATCCTAAGTGTGTCTATGACATAAAAGAAATAACAAGAATCTATGAATGCCAAATCTAAGGTCTACGTAGATTGACAAACTAGTGTGTATGGATTTGATAAATAGAAGGTGAAAGTAACCAATAGATTTGCCAAAATCAATAAGAATAATAAAAGAGGAGAAAATGTTGCAATACTCATTCAAAGAAGAAGAAAACTTATTCAAACAAGTTAATATAATTTATTGGTTAATCTACACAATGTAGAATGTGAATTTTAGTTGCACTGACAGCATTGGGATAATTATTGGTATAAACTTAGAAATTGTGTTACCGATGTTTAACGGTAGAACCTCTTATGTATAGGATACATTTGTTACCTTAATAGAGATGAAGAAAATGTCTTCTAAGTTAAGTTCTCCTTAGAAAATGTTTGGTTTGTCTTACTAGTTGATGGCCATTTCCCTTTCCACTCTACCAATTTATCAGTTTATCCCTTAGCATTTTCCATAGTATGGGAAATTGTCTAACCTCAAACAAGGGAGCTCGTAGGTATATTGATGGCAAGTTGTCGAGTTGATATCAAGAGCTCTACATGTAATATTTGAATATTCCTAGAAATACCCTTGATTTACTTTTCTTTATTTTCTGATCTATGCCTAGTTCATACAGGTCTAGAGTGTCTTCGTAAGTTAATGAGCTTTCCTGTCTTTACATATCACCATCTCAAAATTGTAAATAAGAGATTATTTCCATCTCATTTTTTATGGCAATCCCTTGCAAGACTCCTTTCAGTTTTAAAGCAGTTAATAAGCATATTACGGAGCCTACAACAATGATGAAAAGATTAGGGGAGATGTGTTGAAATTAGGGCAGACAATTGAGAGGGGCGGTGAATCAGTTGTCACAAAACTTTTATTTTTTGCTACATTTTATATTCTTAACCACTTATTAACAAATTAAAGATATAACCATGAAAGCATGAATCAACAACACATGAGCAGAAACATAATCAATGCACATAACACTAGGATTTTTACGTGGAAACCCGGCTAAGGGAAAAACCATAGTGGGGGTTAACCCACAAGATTTATTCTTTGTTAAAAGAATAGAAAAATGGGAAGGCACTTGCCTTCAGGTGCACTGCCCAGAGCTCACTGCTCAAAGGAGGCTCACTGCCTACAAGAACATTCACAATGTTAACACTAAAAGGTTGAACTAAGAATCAGCATCTTCTTCATGCAAGGTTCAATTCCATTGAAGCGCACAACACCTCTGCTCTGCCCCTACTCACTTTCTCACTACATCCACATCTTCACTCACCACACAACACTTCCATGACTTCACAACACTTATTTATACATGTCATCAACTTTGGAATGAACATCAAAGTCAGACAAACAATCATCTATCTGGAACATTCTCCAAGATAGACATTACAAGCAATTACAACCACAAGACTTGACTTAATACAAAATGCTACATGCGAACCACTCCTCTATCATCCAAGCATAGATAGGACTCAAATCTTCCTCGAACAACATGCCACGCTCCATAGAACTTCTCTTAGATCATCTGTAACACACACCAAGCATTTGGTTGGCCAAGACTGGAAAGAACAACAACACTCAAGGAAAATTCTTTAGCTATGAGTTCAATCCTCAATGCGGATGACCAACACAATAGGCACATGATCCAAAGACCACCACAAGCACAATGAGATCAACAAGAACAATTGCACCACCTCAAATCACCAAAACACTTGCATCTTCATCTGGGAACTTAAGAATACTAACTTGTCATGACTGTCACACTAGAAAGATTGCTTGTGAACCTCCAAACCACTAACCACTCGAGTTGAGGATACACACCAACATCCCAAACATACCTCTAGAACCGCATATGATAATATTCCAATACGGAGCAATCCGGACCAAATTCCTGTCACCCTGTTACCTCTGAACAACTACAAAACTCTGTTATACTTAGATGGCCATAACTTCACCAATACTTCATGCGGACCTTTCAAATCTTGACCGGAGCAACTTCAAGCAATCCTCTACACAACTCTTTGGTCCACAGACTCTGATCTTCATCTTACTGGAAATGTGGAGCAATCTACTTTGTTGAACTGCATTGTCTTCACTGTTTCTGACAAAGAGATATCTAACTCATTTGTTTCTTCCGGAGAGGCTAATTTTCTCAATATCCTCAACATACAAGTCTTCTAAACAAGTAATAGAACAAGATATAGTTGACACTAATGACAATAAGGATATGTTGACATCAATGACAACACCGATTAGGCACATATTTGCAACAATCTCCCACTTTGTCATTGATGGCAACATATGATGTGAAAAATTGTTTCAACCATCAAGACAAGAACTTCTCACCCTTTCTCTTATCACAATTGCAACCACTCCCTTCACTGCTCCCCCTTTCACCATCAACTACTTACTTCAATTTTTTCACTTGACTTATCTCCCCCTTTGACATCCATTGCAAAGGGCACATATTTGTAATCATCTCTCACCCTTTTTGTTTCTTAGACAAGACCAAACTGAACTCAAAACATATTGACTACCCCCCTTGAGTAGCATCCCCTTACCATCAATCCGGATCACAAGATATGACTGTGAGTTCCAACGAACTGATGCACACTAGTGCACCTTAGTTCTGAACAGGAGGGGTGATCACCCCTAGCTTCCATCTGAGATACTCAAAAGTGTCCTTAGGTAGAGATTTAGTGAAGATATCTGCAATCTGATCCTTTGAAGGAACAAACTCCAATCTAACTTCATTCCCATTTACCTTCTCTCTCAAAAAGTGAAACTTGATGGATATATGCTTTGTCTTTGCATGCAACACCGGATTCTTTGAAATGTTTATTGCACTTGAATTATCATGGAAGATTGTAACAGGCTCTTCAAACACAATTCTGATATCCTTCAACATTTGCTTCATCCACAAAACTTGAGTACAATTACTTGTTGCTGCTATATACTCTGCCTCTGTAGTAGACAAAGATATTGCCTCCTGCTTTTTGCTCAACCAAGAAACCAATCTCTTTCCCAAGAAAAATGCACCACCACTAGTACTCTTCCTATCATCCACATCTTCTGCTCAGTTAGCATCTATATATGCATGAAGAGTGAAATCATCACCCTTAGGATACCATAAGCCATAATCAGATGTTCCCTTTAGATATTTGAAAATTCTTTTGACTTCTACAACATGAGAATCTCTAGGATCAGCTCGAAATCTAGCAACAAGGCCAACTGCATTCATAATATCAGGTCTGGTATGAGTCATATAAAGCAGTCCTCCAATCATTGATCTATACCTTTTCTGATCTGCCTTAAGGGAATCATCATCTTTACTCAACTTACATTCGGTTATCATAGGAGTACTCACTGGTTTTGAATCCTCCATTCCAAACTTTTTCAACAACTCTTTCACATACTTAGACTAAAATATGAAGATGCCCATATCTGACTAAATGATTTGCAGACCCAAGAAGAAATTCATTTCACTAAGCATGGACATCTCAAATTCACTTTACATCTAATCAGCAAATTTTTTACACATGCTCTCATTTCCACCAAAGATAATATCATCAACAAATACCTCAACAATCAAGATGTGTTCATGATCAATTTTGAAATAAAGATTACTGTCAACAGTGCCTTTGCTAAAACCTAATTTTAGCAGATACTTATCTAATCTTGCATACCAGGCTCTTGGGACTTGTTTAAGTCCATATAATGCTTTCTTCAACCTGCAGATCATATCTCCTTGATCAGACAACTGGAATCCTTCCAGTTGCTCAATGTAGACTTCTTCCAAATCTCCATTTAGGAACACTAACTTGACATCCATCTGGTAAACTTTGAAATCTTTGTAAGCAGTAAAGGCAAGAAATAATCTGACTGCTTCGATTCTTGCCACTGGAACAAAAGTTTCTTCAAAATCAATTCCCTCTACCTAAGAATATCCTTTGCACACCAATCTTGCTTTGTTTCTCACAACTTCACCATTTTCATTCAATTTATTCCGAAAGACCCATTTAGTTTCAATTACATTTTTGTTTTCAGGTCTAGGAACAAGATCCCAAGTATGATTCTTTTCAATTTGTATTAATTCTTCATCCATTGCTTTTACCCAACTTTCATCATTACAAACTTCACTCACTGATTTTGGTTCAATCTTTGAAATCAAACAATACTCCTCTTGTTCTTCAACAATTTTTCTAGTTTGAACACCTTTATTTTTATCTCCTATGATCTGATCTTCAGAATGATTCAACCTTACATACCTGGGAGTTTTGGGATTATCTTGAACTTGTTCCTCAGCATTTGCACTGGCTTCTTGAGTCATTGGATTCTCTAGAGCAATTTGGATCTGAGTTTGAGGACTTTCATTTTGATCATCTTATTCATATCCACAAGATTTGGAAGGTCTCTCCTTGCTTTCATCAACCTTGACATTAGCATTTTCAACAATCCTTTTCAATCTCTTGTTAAAGCACCGGTATGCCTTGCTTTGGTTAGAATAACCCAGAAATATTCCTTCATCACATCTTGCATCAAACTTGCCTAGATCTTCATCTCTTTTGATATAGTATTTACTACCAAAAACTCTAAAGTATTTCATAGTAGGAGCATTACCAAACCACAGTTCGTAAGGAGTTTTACCAGTATTACCTTTGATCTGCACTCGGATAAGAGTTTAGACAGCAGTACTCACAGCCTCTCTCCGATAGACATGTGGAACATTTTATTCCATCATCATGGTTCTAGCAGCCTCTTGAATAGTCTGGTTCTTTCTTTCCACAACTCCATTTTGTTGAGGAGTCCTAAGAGCAGATAACTATCTTCTTATTCCATGCCTTTCGGAAAATGCATTAAACTCACCGAAGGTAAACTCTCCACCTCTATCAGATCTTAGACACTTTATCTTCACACCAATCTCATTCTCCACCCTAGCCTTGAATACCTTGAATCTATCAAGAGCCTCTAATTTCTCTCTCAAGAAAGTGACCCACATCATCTAGGAGTAATCATCAATCAACAACATAAAATATCTATCTCCTTGCAAACTCCTAACTCTGGCAAGACCACACAAATCAGTGTGCCCAAGTTCCAACAATCCACTTGAAAATTGTTCTTTACTTTTGAATGTAGTTCTTCAACTGACATTCCTTACACATGCTATTAGCAGGTTTTACAAGCTTTGGAAGATCTCTCACAGCCTAAGTAATACTTATCTTGACAATATTATCAAAGTTTACATGACACATTCTCCTATGCCATATCCAACTCTGATCAATTTGAGCAATCAAACATCTCTTACCAATACCACTTAAATGAAAGATATTACCTCTAGTCTATGTACCAGATGCAATCTCAGTTCTAGAGCTTTCCACGATTCTTCATTTTCCATCCTTGAATTAGAGATTATGCCTTTTCTCAACCAATTGTCCAACACTGAGAAGATTATGCTTCAACCCTTCTACATACAAAACATCATTAGTGTTATTTTTACCATCAAGAGAGATGGATCCTCTGCCACGGATTCTACCAACTGAATTGTCTCCAAACTTCACAATTCCACCTTCATACCTTTCCATACTTACAAACTTACTCTTATCACCTGTCATATGATGAGAACATCCACTGTCAATCACCCATTCATCCTTTTCTTCAACCTAAGCAACCAAGGCACTTTCCACATTCACACAGCTAGTAGATTCAATAGGCACCAGATCTTCCTCTTTGATAGCAATGAACACCCATTCATTTCTAGAGGTACTTCCCTTATCAGATTCATCATCTGTAACTCCTTCCTCAGCAACTTCTTGGACATAGTAGCATTTCTTCTGAAACCTAGGTTTGTTAGGGTTTGGCTTTGAAACCCTCTCCGGACATCTTGAAGCAAAATGACCAATCTTATTGCAAGCAAATCATTTGAAAGGCAACTTTCCTTCATACTTACCAAATCGTCTTGGTAATCTTCTAGCAAAAAGGCTTCAAGTTCTTCAAGCTCCGATTCATCTTTTTCAAGTTCCTTCCTTGCCTCCTCATATCTGGTAAGTCTTCTTGAAGAGCTTTCACCTGGATCAAATCTTTGCTTTCTGGAAACACTGGCCTTAAAGGCAAATTCTGATTTAGGAAGAGAATGACCAAACTCACTCATTTCAAATGCTAAAAGCTTGCCATCCAACTGATCCCTTGTAACAGTTGTCATAGTCTTGATCTCCTCAATAGCAGCAACTTTATGTTTGTATGAAGCAGGTAAGGATTTGAGTACTTTGGCAACAATCTCTGATTCTTCCAGTATTCCACCAGCACTCCTAATACTGCTCACAAGTTCATTCACCTTCTACATATAGGAAGTGATGTTTTCATCTTCACTCATCCTCAAACATTCGTATCTACCCTTCAAGCTCTGTAACTTGGCACATTTGACATATGCATCACCTTCATACAGAGTTTCCAACTTCTTCCAGATTTCATGAGCATTTTTCAATTCTAAGACATTTGTCATTTCTGTATCAGTCAGGGCACTCAACAATGCTTCTTTAGCTCAAATATTGTTTTCAGCGTCTTTGATTTCATCTAGAGTTGAAGGACCATTCTGCGGAGATTTATACTCATTCTTAGTTATCAACCAATAAGGATCACCCATGCATTGTAAATGACATTCCATGTGATTCTTCCAAAGAGAGTAATTTGTTCCATCAAATCTCAGACTATCTTTCTTGTATGTCGACTTCCTGGATCTCCTCAAGCGGTCAAGCTTCTTTTAAAGGAACCAGCTCTGATACCAATTGTTGAAATTAGGGCAAACAACTAAGAGGGGAAGTGAATCAGTTGTCACAAAACTTTTATCTTTTGCTGCATTTAATCTTCTTAACCACTTATTAACAGATTAATGATATAACCATGAAAGCATGAATCAACAACACATGAGTAGAATCATAATCAATGCACAACCACGGTGGGGGTTAACCCACAAGATTTATTCTATGTTAAAAGAATAGAAAAATGGGAAGGGACTTGCTTTCGAGCGCACTACCCAGAGCTCACTGCTCAAAGGAGGCTCACTACTTACAAGAACATTCACAATGTTAACATTGAAAGGTTGAACTGAGAATCAGCATCTTCTTCATGCAAGGTTCATTTCCATTAAAGTGCACAACACCTCTGCTCTGCCCCTACTCACTTCCTCGCTACATCCGCATCTTTGCTCACCACACAACATTTCCACGACTTCACAACACTTATTTATACATGTCATCGACTTTGGAATGAACATCAAAGTCGGACAAACAATCATCTATCTGGAACATTCTCCAAGATAGACATTACAAGCAATTACAACCACAAGACTTGACTTAATACAAAATGCTACATGCGAACCACTCCTCTATCGGCCAAGCATAGCTGGGACTCAAATCTTCCTCGAACAACACGCCATGCTCCATAGAACTTCTCTTAGATCATCCGCAACACACACCAAGCATCTGGTTGGCCAAGACTGGAAAGAACAACACTCAAGGAAAATTCTTTAGCCACAAGCTCAATCCTCAATGCAGACCACCAACACAATAGGCACGCGATCCAGAGACCACCATAAGCACAATGAGATCAACAAGAACAATTGCACCACCTCAAATCACCAGAAACACTTGCATCTTCATCCAAGAACTTAAGAACACTAACTTGTCATGACTCACACTAGAAAGATTGCTTGCAGACGTCCAAACCACTAACCACTTAAGTTGAGGATACACACCAACATCCCAAACATACCTCTAGAACCATAGATCATAATATTCCAATGCGGAGCAATCCGGACCAAATTCCTATCACCCTGTTACCTCTAAACAACTACAAAACTCGGTTCTACTCAAATGGCCATAACTTCACCAATACTTCATGCGGACCTGTCAAATCTTGACTGGAGCAACTTTAGACAATCCTCTACACAACCCTTTGGTTTGCAGACTCTGATATTCATCTTACTGGAAATGCAGAGCAATCTACTTTGTTGAACTGCACTGTCTTCATTGTTTTTGACAAAAAGATATCTAACTCACTTGTTTCTTCTGAAGAGGCTAATTTTCTCAATATTCTCAACATACAAGTCTTCTAAACAAGTAATAGAATAAGATACAGTTGACACTAATGACAACAAGGATATGTTGACATCAATGACAACACCAATTAGGCACATATTTGCAACAAGATGGAGTCAACTGCCTCAATCCTGGGGAGATATTGAAGAGTCCTATTATCTCAAAATTTATCATAACTGAGAATTTGGAATATGAAATACAACTACTAGTGCATTTTCTCCATTCAAAGCAGAACTTAGTTTCTTGTAGGATAGCATCGAAAAATACCCAACTAAGTATGTCACGTGCCTTATTGGCATCTAGCTTGATCGGCATGCATGCTTCCTTTTCTGATTTCACTAAGTTGATCATTTTGTGAGCTATAATTATTCCATCCATAATTTTTTTTGCCTTTTACAAATCCACCTGACTCAGATTATTTTTGGCAAAATTGCTTTCAATTTGTTAGCTATTACTTTGGACACAATATTTAAGACATTTTAAGTAGTGAAATGGGTCTGGACTTTGTATCCATTAAACAATGGTGCATTATGCTTATTCAAATTAAAGCAATAAAGGTGTTGTCTAATTCTTGCCATATAGTTTTATTCTCCCTGATTCTTGAATCGCTTCAACACATTTTGATCGACAATACCTCAATATGCTTAATAGAAACCACCAGGACCTGGGGATTTGTCTATTTGGAAAGACTGAACAACATTATAGACTTCATCCTCACTAATCTTTGATATGAAGATTTCGTTTTCTTCAGAAATAATACAAGAGTAAACTTAAGGATATCGTCATGTCTTTTGTTGGATATCCCTAAAAGTTTTCCACTACTTCTTGCCTTAATTCTTCTAGATCCCTAAGTTCTCGTAGTAGTATTGATTTCTTTTTTCACTGCTTCTTGCCTTTTGCCAAATTTCTGCCTTGAATTGAAGTATTGTTTTAATTTGCTGAGTTTCGCCCAGTGTTTGAATAGCTTAGGCTAGCAAGCCTATGGAAGAAGCTTATGTTCATGTTCCCTTTGTTCAACAATCGAACTCCTAATTTTTGCTTCCAATGAATTGTGTCTCATAATCACATCATGCTCAGATCTTAATTCAATTTTTCTTTCTCTTTTAATTCCTGACTCGAGCTTTGATTTTGAATCAAAGTCGACACCTAAATTATAACCTAGATTTCTCCCTTCGTATCATTGATATTTTGAAATTTCTACTTATTTCATTCATTGAGTTTAGGTTTCTTCAATTCTAATTTTTGAAAATTTTTTATTAAAGGGTAAAACAGGTTTTGAAAGGACTTGAAACTTTATTACAACCAAAAAGTATCAGCTAAACATCAGTCAGCCAACAATGAGACTACAACAAAGCTGCCAAAAAAGACACAAACTAACAACAAACAGCTTAAAAAACCATCAAGCGAGTAACCATCACAAACCAAATCATGGTGACTTGAAGCCAAAATCCTCCAAAGAGCTTTGAATACGGCCGCTAGGCGTAAACACATAATCATAAATTCTTGATTTCTCCTTAACAACCTTCCCCTTTCTGATTGTCACTCCAGAATCAAAAGACCTCTCATCCAAAGGCAACATCCTTTTTCCTTGCATTTAGAGAGTGAAAATGGCAAGGTACCAACCATGTCCACATCCACCAAATTCTACTCTTGACATTCACCACAAGTAAGGTTGAGCAAGAGGATCCATATTTTTCTTTTCTACCAAAAGTATGTCATCCTCCTAAAGTTCGGATAACCAGCAATAGAGTGGCCAGCCATGGCATTTTTGGCACATGATAGAAGAATCTTCATAGACAATCTCTTGCTTCCACACCCCAAATTTTGAAAACAAAGTTATAGCAGAAAGTAGCACCAAATCCACCATAGCATTTACACAAAATCTGGCATACAGCAGTCGTTTCAGAGATTTGGTCACCTCATCAATGGAAATGAGCTGACCAAAAGTACCAGAAATATCCGTCAACAACTACTCCTCCCAATACTCCATCGGTAAGCTTGAGATCCTCACCCAAACAGGAGCCCAATTGATGCATTTCTTCTCAGGATTGAAATCGAGTTCCCATTTTTTCGAGAAGCGACTCGATCTTCTCAGAAATCACAAACCCAAGAGGATCCAAGAACAATCATCATAGGTTGAGAAAGAAATCAAGAAAATACCATTCCTCATGGAAACTATTTCAACACTACCTAGTAAACATGACGCAACAACTAGGGTTGCCTCATTTTGGACCTTACACACAGGGCTTGGGAGGAGAAACCACGTTTTGATCCCTTCTACACACTGTAGACCATATGAGAGCATTGATCCGTAGCCACTATCCACTCACCCACCATGACAAGGGAAACGCCCTTCCTAGCAGTCACAGATCTAACCTTCGAAGCCTGCAAATGGTCCTCATACAATAGATCCAACAGATATTCTTCATCCTCATCAACAAAAGCTCCATTCCACTCGTCCTCTTCCTCATCTTCATCGCCATCCTCCTCCGATGCCTCTCCCAAGTCTACCACAAAACCTACTCCTGAACCTCATTTCTCGCTCCCACACCTGCTCCCGCTCAATTCAAAAGGGTATTTTTCACCATAAGTTTTTTATGGCTCATATCTTGTATTACCGCATTTTAGTTTTTGGGAAGTTACAAACATGTCTAATCCTAGGTATTTTGTATTGCCCCATTCCTTCATTTTGTCTTTCAAAGATTAATCTTTCAACCACATTAGTTCAATTTTGAAAGAGAAGTTTATGTGTTTACCTTCAACCAAAACTGATAAATGATATTGGCCACTGCCAGTAATCATACCATGCCTTGTGTAGGATTTCAGTTTCAATCAAGGAGTCACTTTCTATCCAGTTACTACTAATAAGGAATCTATTTAAGCATTCAACTAGAATTTCTAAACCCAACCCCCTAATTGAGCATGTGAAACCTTCTGCTCTTTAGTTTTACATCTAAGAGGTCCTAACCATTGACTAATTGAATGAAGTCGGGTTGATTGAGATGACAACAGGGATTCCCTTGATGTTTCTGTAGAAGATTATTTAGATTCAAACTCCCTGCCTATAATCCATAATCCATCTCTCATTGTGTAAATTCTTGGAAGTCGTAATGGACTGCCAACAAATTTTCCTTTCTACAAGGTTGGCCAATACATGTTTGTGAGGATAAAGCTCTTATTGCTCTGAATGATATCAAATCTAATTGACTACCATTTTGAAGATGCATTCAACTATAACCAAGCAATTCAGTTCCACCTGAAGCTCCATTTGAGTGGAATGCTACAAAATTTATATTTCTCCAAATAGATCTAAACACATCATTAAAAGAGGGTTGTTTCAATTTTGTTTTTTATTATCATTATAATATCTAGTTTCCTATTTTCTATTAATCGTTTCAATAGCATATGTTTTTGGGGGAATTGAAACCCCTCTATAATGTCCCCTCTTCAAAATTAAGCCAAGTTAAAACCCAAACGCCCATCATGCATTTTCCGTGGGTCTTAAGATAATGTCACAAAAGGGGCCGTTTAAGTGATATTATAAAATGAAATTATAATAAAGAGGGTCTTGAATAAAGTTAAAAAATAATATAAGGTCTCTTATAATTATAGCTTATTTTAAAAAATCCCTCTTAAATATCAATCAAGGGTCATGAAGAAAATTTGAAGAGTTATGTTTTTTGAGGGAAACTCTATTTAAGAGAAGCCAAGCAAGGAGGAGGAGGGATATTGATCAACCATTCTATTTACTAATTTGTACTGCTTGTTTGAGCATTGGACTTCGGTTTAATTTAGCTTGAGAACAAAAACCCTCTGTGCAAGAGTTGGAGGACGAAAACATTAGTGAACAAAAACCCCTGATTTGGGCAATCTCACCCAAGGATTGCATATGATCAAAGTGACATCATGGTGAAACCATTCTTGTATATGTATTAAAGATTATTTTGTTTATCATATATCTGGATGGCTAATATAGCGCCAATTTAATTACATTAGAATGGTATGCAAGAGTAGAATCATATATAATTTGCAGTGGCCAAACCCCACGATTTGTCTAAAGGACGATTGGTGCCAAGGGTTCGTAAAATATATTGCAGAGGTTATCGACTTATCTTCAACAACAATTCCTAATAGCCAACAATCGACGATCTATGTTGGAGGGTGCGTAGTCTTAATTTGACAAGTCTCAAAGTGGTGATTCAAATTCTTTTAGTGTTGCACCTTGTAGCAACTCAAATTTAAAGGTTTGATAGAATTGTGGTTGCAACAGGTGATTTGTGGTAAATTTATGCTAATTATAAGTGTCTGCGATTCTCCATTTGTCGCAGATTCTTCCAAAGTATGCATCGATTGCAGGTTTCTTAAATAGGCAGATTCGACTCATGTTGTTCCTATCGGCGTATTCCTTGAACCCCTATGGGTGCAAGTGCCAGTATTTATTGTTCTTAATTCATTATACATACCTGCTGCATTCACAATTTCAAAAAAAAAAATGGGATATCACACCCACACTCCATGAGCCTCTTATCGTAAAAAAGAACTTGCCCATAATTACACAACCAATGGGTTTATCCCCTAAAGAATTTATAATAGATTTTTTACCTTCTTTAACATATCTGATTGAGCTCCATTTTATTTTCTTTCACTGAATCAAGTTCTATTTCTTCTTTTCCTCAGTCATTGCACTCTTGTTTGCTTTTGTTTTTCTCCCCATATGTTCTTACATTCATAAATGTACTTTAAATTACAGACCATTGACAATATTTATCTGATCTTTTGTGTTCCAAGAAATTGACTCTCTAAGTTTTGCCAGATTGGCCAATCTTTTGTTGCCATCTGCATTTAACACTCCCTTTTCCTCACATAGATCCTCTTCATCTTACCGTATTTCACCATCTTTACATCCCAGAATAGTCATATCATTGGCTTGAATGGGGGAAGCTTCCCGCATTGGTTCCACAAGCATTTTTAGGAAAAGATAATTTGCCTTGCCATTAAATGTTCGATGGAAACTTTGTTGAAACCTTCTGAAGAGCTCTTGATTTGTCCTGCCTGGCCTTATGCAATTGTTTTCAATCTGTCTCGAGAACTCTCGCTTCTTTTATCTCACTTAATTGAAGAAAGTCCTCTCCTCACCAAGAGTGGGAAACTTAGTTTCTGATAAGCTTTTTGAATCCACAGCAGCTTATTTGAATTTTTTGCCACTTTTTTCAAAGACAAAAAAATATCCTGGGCAGTGTACAGTTTGCAAGTAACTCATTTCTGGGCAATCGTGCACAAAATAACCATGTAGAGTGGTGCTTTGAATGTAGAGTTTTCATAGTCAACTGCATGTTATCTCTCCCTAGTTTCATATTTCAGCAGCAAGGGCAAGTGAAGAGGCCCATACAACCTTATCCAAAGAGGCACTTCAGACAGAATTTCTTTCTGAGGATCAAATCCTTCGTCACATGGGCATACGAAGTGGTCTTAAACTTTCTTGCAAAAGCAATTCCCTAATACCAAGCTCACATCTCTCCAAATGTACTCATGAGGCCAAAGATGAAAAGATTGCTTCTTTAATCTTCATCCCTCAATTCTACAATGAATATTTCAATATGCAGTTAAAATAATGGTTTATGAAACCCAAGATTGATATAGAGCCTTTTGACCCTGAAATCCTTGTTCTGCTAATATTCAATCTGATGCTCAAATGACGGTTTGTCAAAAGCTGAATTGACTTTAAGCCTTCTGAACTTGATATCCTTGCAGTTGTGAATTAAGATTACATTCCTTTCAAGCTTAAGTTACTGAATTGGTCCTTTTGCCAACGTTCCTTCAACCTAAACCATTTGTTGGATTTATTTCTCGAACCATATGTTGAGTTTATCTTGAAGAAACACCTAATGTTTTATTTTCTAGCAGTTTGCGTTTTATCATTGTCATCATATAGCCCCATTTTTCACATTTTGAAAAATTAATTTAAATGGGCATTTACAGTGCTGCAGCTTCAATCATAGACAATTTGTAAGTACTATGCATTACATAAGACTTTTTGAATAACTTTATTTTGATTTTCTTAAAAAAAAATTGTAACAAAGGGTTAAAAATGCAAAATTAAATAGAGCATGAATAAAAAAATAAAATGTTAAGCTCAAAAGGTCAAGTCATTGGGTTCTCATTATGCAGATCCCCAAAGTGACATCTAAGCACAAGAGCACATGGTGCAACTGTAAATCAGTGTCTCTAGTCCCATGCTAGATGCACCACAGTAATCCCATGTTTTTAGTCCCATTAAGGACATGTGCAGGGTGTGGGCCTCAAAATCGAACCATCACTACTTGATCCAAAAAAAATAGCATGCTGTTAAGTTGCATGTGAAAATAAAACTTTGATAGCTTGTAAGTGAAAATTATGCACCACCTACAATGATACTAAATGTGGTATATATAAATCACTTCATATAATGGGTGGAGTTGGGAGTTATATTTGGCAACTGGCCACTAAATATTTACACAATTACAAACAAACCATAGGTTTAGGAAAATCTTAAACAATAAATTGAACGTAAACCTTTCGCTCCTGCTATTCTTTAAACAGTATTTATTTCTGGTCTAGCTTGGTGTCTATGAGGTCTAAATGCCTTATGATATATTGCTTGGCCTTTTCCCAAGCTGAAGTAACATCAAAAGGCAAGCCCTGCTTTGAATGAAACAATTTTGTCAACTTTAATTGTTGTTCACCAGACTGACAATTGTTTTAACTGTATACTACATTTGCAAAAGAAGCCTGATCGTGCATCCAAACTACGTATTCTAAAAAACCACATATAAAGCAAGAACTGGTTAACAATGGAGTCCCATTTGAAGTTCATTATATCAACTGGCCTTGGCTTGTTTTAAAGAGGCATTTGAAGTTGAAGGAATATAGGATATGCTCTTACTAGTGTTCTGGCATTTTCAAGACTCTAATAGATTGAATTTAATTTGACATAATGTCACCATTAAGTGCAACTAAAGCCATAAATCAAATATAACCTGTGTTCCATGGGGACGCATCCCCTGTCCCCATCCCCAATGAGGTTTCAGGTACGGCAGGACAGCAGGTGGCATCCCCTGGTCGTCCCCAAAAATATTCAAATCTTCAAAACATTCTGAAACGTGTTGCAGAAATAAGAAACGCCACAGGGACGTTTGGCAGTTACATCTGAAACATCCCTCATCCAGTTACATCTGAAACATCTCTCATCCATCCTGGGGAGGGCCAGACATCCCCCAACCGCAAGCCAACTTTTTATAATGTTTTTTTTTAAATCATTCATGACATTAAAAAAAGACTTAAATATATCATGACACAGCAGTATAACATGACAGCATTATAACAGCAGCACTTAACATATAGCAGTATAACAGCAATAAATATATCATGACAGAAGTATAATAGCAATAAAAATTTTAATTAATCATGACACCACAGTAGTATAATAGCAATAAATATATCCTGATTCAGATTCATAGCTAATGATACAAGTTATATAACAGTTAACACTAATGGCAATATTTCAAAATTTTGATATGGTATTAGAGTCGGTTATTATTGTCAGTTGCAAATGTGATTAAAGTTGCATTGACCATGGTCTGTACAGTGTTTGTATTGAGTGAAGTGCAGACAAAACAATGTTTTTGGAATGTGGTTGGCATTGTCAGTTGCAAATGTGATTAAAGTTGCATTGACCATGGTCTGTACAGTGTTTGTATTGAGTGAAGTGCAGACAAAACAATGTTTTTGGAATGTGGTTGGCATGCAGGCTTCTGCAGACATCGTCCAGCATCATTTTAAGTGACATGTTATATTGATGCTGTTGTACTATACTGCTGTCCAGTAACTTGTAGAAATCTCTCTCTCTCTCTCTCTCTCTCTCTCTCTCTCTCTCTCTCTCTCTCTATATATATATATATATATAATGCCGTCCCAAAAAATGGCCCGTAGAATATGACTAAAATAAAAACAAATTCAGATTCATTCCTCACAAAACAGAACTATGGAAGACACCACGCTGAAAATAATCATCTGTCAGTTTCCATGTGATGAATCTCATAATCTCATAGGCTTCTATACAGATAGGACTTCTAAAAAGAGATCACAAAGTCATGTCTCTTACCTTATGGTCCAGGAGTGCTCTTACTGTACAACCATAATACTCTACAACAGTCAGCTACTAAAATGGCATTCAACTTATATCCCAAAAATTAGAGTAGGGTGCAGTAGACCTTGCTTAATCCTCTTTATGAAAAGGAGCCAGTTCACCAATGGTAAAGGCAGCCTTTGCATAATCCTCTTTATAAAAGGAAAGACACAATTCACAAATGCATCCATCCACATTACAGCAAAACTATCCAAACATGCTAATACTGTTCAAATTATAAGCTAAATGCTGAATTTCCCATCTAGAAAGGAAACAACATCTACTAACAAAAACAAATTATCCGATTGCCACTCTGCACCCAATAGAATCATCCATATCACAGCTTATTATATATCAAAATTTGTTTAGACAATCAAATTTTTTAATTAAAATTAAACGGAAGTAATTCAGAAATTCTCTGCAAAATTCAGGCTAATTAAAAATTACATAATCTCAGCAATTGAGTATGATGAAAAACCAGTTCTATTCACCTTATAGCCACATCCTAAGCCTGTATAACAAAGATTGTCCCGAAGTCTGTTAAATTATAAGAGAACAAGATACTTGGCATATTTCACAACTTAACTCCAAGGCAAGCAATTGCTTGCAAATACGCAGACCCCATCAATAGTAACAACTCACAAATAATAACCTTGTGAACCCAAAAAGAGTAATCAATCACCCTTCTTTCTAAAAGAGCAGCCTTCAGTTAGGCGAGCTCGTCCTCCAGTTGGCTGGCATAGAACAGTTTGGCAATTCCCACATACAACAACGGTCTGGGAATGGCTGAAAACTGTAGTGCTGTATGATTCAAGGAAAGTGCATTTATTATCTTCTTGTTAAGATGTGTGCAGCATTCCACTGTTTAAACTAATTTCAGCATGGCAGTCAAACAAAACAAAAGAAAAGCAATCCTTAAAAGCTACTTACATGTTGAAGCATCCTTGGCACTTTACATCCTGCAAGAAGTCAAAATAAATGACATGTTGAAGCAAAACAGCAAGCCCTTAAGAAAATGAAATAAACTGAGTATGTAACTATTTTCAATAAGTTAATACCATGAAAAACGAATTTGGAGACTGGACAAGCCTTTTCAACTTGTGCTTTCGTTTTTCCAGCTCAGCTGGAGGGTGAAGCAGATCAATATCATTAGAAAGGACCTGCAAATACAACAAAGAAGCAACATGTTAGAAAATCAGTTTGTTAATGACTTCAGAAAATTGCTGAGGGGATCAGCTGATTTGACTTGAGGAAATGACAAGGCATCACTGACTTTAAAAATGCTAATAAGATCAGGTCTATTACTGCTTGAACAAATTCTACGAGAATCAATCCATTACTTACTTTAACACATGTTATAATGATATTTATTCAGTTCAATCTGTGTAATAAACAGCAGGGTATGTAGAACATATCAAGCTGAAGCACATGAAAAAACTATTATCAATAAGCTTCGCCCAATCTCAATTATTTTAACACTATATTGTGATTTAAACTTGGCCTACATTTGACCATATATACAAAAAACTTTCTTGCATTCTTAGGCCATAACAGTGAGAAGTGTTATCATTCTCCAATGTACCATTGTAATGTCCCTTTTTAAATTGTCCTTATTTTGTTTAAATATAATAAACCCTACCTCACAATAATAGCTGCACAATTAATTATAAATATGAAATCAACCTAGAAATTGTAGTTAACAGTTTTATTATATAATTCAGATATAATGCTTAGCATATATTTCAGAAAAGATAGAACTTATCCTCTGTCTGCTGTAAATCTTTCTCAAATCTGCAGTGACCTATATTTAATAAAATGCCTTTGAAATGTCTTTAAGTCTGCCTGAATCAGGGGTTTTCGTCCACTAACTCAGCAATGGAAATTAAGGGGCTTTCGTCCTTTAATTTAAAACCTTGAGGGGTTTCGTCCTCAGGTTGCTGAACCACGGCTCATGCTCCACAAGGACTAATAATTAGATATAAGATGTCTTCACAATGAATGTCTCCTTCTCCTTGATTGGTCTTCCTTATATACCTTATTCCTCCATGAGACACAACCCTTCACATGCCCTTTGACCATTTTTAAGACTAACTTTTATTTAATTTCAGTTTTATAATATTAATTATCTTTTCCTTAGGCAATTCTTTATTACCATCTGCGGCCTGTATTTATGATAATATTCACTGGCTTCTACAACTAATGCAATCTGCCTTTCTAGTTATCAGCAACCCTCTGTTGTGTGACCTCATCTTCTGACTTGGGCGAATTAGTTTTAAGGCACCACTAATCTACAACTCCTATATATCTGAATGTGTCGACAAGACTGGCAGCCTCCCTCTTAACAGTTCAAACTGGGCGTCACAAGACTGGCAGCCTCTCTGGTCAATTTTCCCTTCATTGGCAATTCCTAATTCTTCAATGGGTGATTAGATTTTACTTTTTTATTTTTTTAGGCAGGCGCATTACAACCATAAGCACGACTTGATTTAAAATGTCCACTAAGCTAATGTTTAAATGGAAAGTTTTAATGAATGCACACACTCAATTAGTTTAAGATAAAGGGCGATGGTGGTATTTCAACCAATGACAAGGAAAAGTGCAGTGATTGCAAACTAACTTGATTCTCCAAACAAGGGAGACGGAAAAGAATCCAACCTATAAGTTGCGATCATACTGCTTCATTAATAATGGCCAAAAATCCTGCCATCATTTCAACCAGCGTAAGTGGAACTGTACAATTTAGTATTGTGAAATGGCCTTAATCAGCAATTACTTGCCTTTAAGAAACAGAAATAGGTACAAAGTAAAAGTTAAATCTATCAGTTATAAAAACCTCAAGGGTAAACCATAAGCATCAGTTCCTATGTAATGCCTTGTTTTCAAAATAAAAGCTTCTTGGATCAATAGGTGGATGGCCTAGTCAGAAAATTGTAAACTACTATGCAGGAACTTGCTTTAGTGCATTTGGAGATCAAGTAAAGCATGGGATCTGCTTTGTAAATCATAACAAATTCCACATAGGATTACAATATAACAAAAGGGAGCGCTACCTTGAACACTTGGTTTACTCATCAGAGTGCTGGCCACCATCTACAGGAGCAATTCACAATACGAGGTGATAATCTAGCAGGTCACAGCTCTTGTTATCTGATGAATACACACATGACTGAATGCACATCAGCCACCGCTGCCTTGTGGGAAGGATAAAGGAGATAACATTGCTGTTCCAGTTAGAATAAGTTCATAAATATGAGAATCAGTGCTGTTCAGAATTCTGGGTGTTAATTAAATAAGACTGCAGTCTTTGGAATCACAATACCATTTGGCCTCAGTTCAGCCTCATCCTCAAACAAAGACATCTACAGATTAAGATCCCAACCAATATTAAACTCAACCAAAGGAGAAATCGTATAAGGAAGAGGGCACCAAGTTTATAAGGAAATCCACCTAAGAATCGCTTACGATATTATTAAGCAAAGTGGCACTTATCTCATAAGAATCACTTGAGATATTATTTAGGAAAGTGGCAATAATATCATGTAACTTGGAATAAAGGGATAGTTACATTAAAATTATAAATTACAATTTATCAAAAAAGGGCAGCGGAGTTTATAAAGGGTCGTGTCTCTTTCTAAAAGCAGCGACACATATGAAAGATTGTGACTCTTCTTTCCAAGAGAAGATATAAATGGGCAAGGAAGGAATGGAAAAAGAGATCAGCAAGCAAATAAAATCATCCGGCATCAGAAATATATCAGCAGTAGTATATACCAGCCATACAAAATAATTGATATCAGCAAAGAATAATTTATTGCAGCCATTTGGAGTAAACTTGTCAATCCATTAAAAGGCATTGAGTGAGCAATAATCTAGCAAATCCCTTAAACAATCAGTTTTGAATTTGAGGAAGTGTCTTGTAAATAGGAAGGACGAAATCCCTTCCAAGTTCACGAGAGTTGAAAGGACAGCCCGCCTTTCATGCTCTTATCAAGTTTGGACAGGAGTTGGAAGGACGGACAGCCTTTCGTGCTCTTGGGCTCGATCAAGGAGGACGGAAAGCCTCCAAGGTGGACTGGTAGTTGGAAGAACGGTCCACCTTCCATGCTCTTGGCAAGTTAAGGACGAACAGCCTTGATATTGCCATTTGCAAGTATTTCCAAGGAATTCACGATGTGATTGGCTGTGGGATTGTGCTATTATGCATTGATCTGAATATTAATGATGGTATTATGTATTGATCTGAATATTAATGATGCTATGATGTATTGATCTGAATATTATCACAATTTCTTGATCTTTAATAATTCTAATATCATTTGTTAGTGATCATTATTCTTTGCAGGCAAAGAAATCAGGAATATCATCCTATGCTTAATATATATATAAGCCAACTTTGTCAGATAATAAGTTGAACCTTCTACAAAGGCAGTTCTACAGTGTTGAACTCTTCTTTATCTCCTGACTTAGTCTGGTTTCAAAACTTTGGTTCAGCTTTCTGCCCAAAATTTGTTCTGTTATCATTCTTCCACCTAAAACAATCCCTTGCCTCTCATTATACTCGGGCAATTTTTTGTAAAAGGAACTCTCTGGTGTGGAAACGGATCCAAGGATGAACTCGTAGTCTAATGGCAAAAAATCTAAAATGCATTCTACGTTTCTGAATTTTACCATCCCCATTAGCCTTAGTAGGGAAGTAAGACTGGCAAAAATTCATTTCAATTGGAATCTGTCCCACTTGAATGGCTTCAAAGAGACAAAATGGCAAAGACCAGTACAAAGTCCCTAGAAACCAGCACAGAAAAAAACCTGCGATACCTGGCACCTAAGCCTAATGAATTGAAGCCCCTCCTAAGCTCTAACCCTCATTGAATATAGTTCTAGAGGACTCTCAAACTAACAAGGCTGCCAACGGAGAACTCCTATATTATTAGGGTATTGGATAAAGACACCATTGGACTTCATCTTAAAATCTCACAAATAACATCTCTAAGGGGATCACTTTCACTTTGAAGTCCCACCAGACATTTAAAACTCAACCTTGCAATTGTTTTCTGCAACTGAAAATCCCAAACCCATTTCCTGAATATTGTTCTGTACAACTCAGTCCCATTTCCAAGCCCTCGTCTGTGCAACCCAAAAGCCTAATTTTCCACTATTGCGTTCAATAACCTAAAACCCTAAACCCATCTCATAATTTCAAACCTTAATTTATTACACAAATTCAAACTACTCGAAAGCTAATGTTGCACTTCCCATTACACCCATTCTGCAGCACTAAAACCCTAAACCCTCCTAATATCCAAATCTTGGTGTGTCAACCATTTAGTCTTCACAAATACCGATCCAATAATTGCTTAAACCCTAAAGCTAAAAAACTAATTATCAATAAAAAAAATACTTCCAACTAAATCGACCAACTGAAGATAAGATCCAGAAAAAAATACTTTACAGAGATGAACATTTCTAAGAAAGAGAACAGTATAAAGTTGAACACGTACCATTTTGGAGGCAAATAAAGTCGGCGAGGTGCAGAGTTCAATTCACAAGCAAGCGAAGAGAAAGGAAAGAAGTTCTGACAAATGGAGGAATGAGCAAATTCGACAAGAAGCAGATTATGTATTCTTCTTCACACCAAATGAAGAGTGAATCTGATCCGTTGAACTCTCTAGCGGTGATGCATACACCGTTGATGATAGCTGAACTTTTGTTTTTGTTTTTTTCACTTTCTCGATTAGGGTTAGGGCAAGATAGAAAGAAGATATAGTCACAGAAAGTGAAATAGGAGGGAAGCCTCGGTAAATTGTGTAATTTGTTCACGAATTAATTACTTCAAAAATAGGTGAAATAATTTGTTGATGATAGCGGAGATACCTACCTACCTCACTGTGGTGGTGTTGCATGGCAAGGGAACTTTTTTAACACTCCTACTTACTAGCACTTGCACCCATAGGAGGTTCAACGAATACGCCGATAGGAACAACCAACGAGTTTAGAAAATTTTCCGACATGAATTTTTTTACGGCGTGAGACAATTCCAAGCACTATAATGCTCACATATAAAAGTGTATCAGTCTAATTATTTGTAAAGTTGAGTTTTAATAGTGGTTATTTTTATTTATTTTTTATGAATATTCTATTTAACTTATATTAAAGCAATAAATAGTACATATTCACAAACAAAAACAAAAAAGGTAGGGTGGTGAAAAGTCACACCCTCAAAAGGCGATCAAAACATAATGTCTAAAGTCTTAACATGAAATCATGAAAAGACATAAACAAAGGGTCTAGCCCAAATAACATTAAGCAACAAGAGCAGCACCAACAGAGGGAGGAGGATCTCTGTCATCATATTTCCTCCCCTAAAAGTTCCCAGCGGTGGGATCCTTAATAGGCTCCCAACCGTCAAGAGCAACAATAGCATCTTCATTTTCCTCAGGAGACTAAGTGCAGACCGGGGAAATGGCAAGTTACAGTCAAGGAAATTTGTCTATGTTAGGCCAACCAGTATCTCGCCATGGAGATGGTGATCTGGAAGGCAAGGACTATCCTCCACGGGCAGCAAAGTCCTTGGAGGGTTGAGGGCCACGAGAATATGAGCCACAATCACGATCACCATGGTTGCCACCACAGTCCCTCTGGTCACATCAAGAGAATTGACTGTGACCACGCCGACGCCCTCAAGAGTGATGCAGAGGTTCTTGGTAAGTTTGTACTAGCTCTACTAACTTTCTCCAAAGATATACCAGGTGTTTGTGTTTACAAGACTCACAAAGCTGCTACTGGAGTCAACTTAGCCTAGGATCACCCTCTGGTGTCATCCTTCAGACTATTCACCACTCACTTTGGGGAGTTACAGCTCATCCAACTTAGAAGCACAACACACCCTTAAGAGCCCAACATCTACTACCAATACCCCTACCAACATAGGTAACAACATCCATTTATTATACATTTATCTTTGATATGCATGGTACAAGGTCACTGACCAATAAACTATGTTTTAACCCCAAACACAACAGTGGACAGCAAATTAAGTATGACTGTCATAAACAAGGTTCTAAGACAGTATTTAAGAGTAGGCTTAAGTCTTGTTTAATAAGATCTCAAGGTCTCCAATGGACCTCAACTCCAATTGCATACCTAGGTTCTTACACAACAACAACTATACATCCAACTTGAAGGACAGCAAATTGTTCTTTTGGACTGTTTTATGACAGCAGTCAAGGGTGTTTCCTATACTCAAGGGTTCAAACCTTCAACACTCTTCCAGAGACTTTAGATAACCACCAACAATGAATACCTATTCTCCATTAGGTGTGAAACAAAACAATCTTTTAACTGTTTGCAGGCCCCACTGTATTTAATGGTAGAGGACAGCAAATTAGTAGTTGACTGTCCTATGACAGTTTCAACATGATAGTTTTTTTTTTTGTATTGATGGATAACAAAGCCAAAGCCAACTCCTTAGCATCAAGGGTCTCCTCACAATAGAACATACACCTTCACAAGGTCATGAAATTGCTGACCAATACCATACCCCTGCATTTGTCATGACGAAAAGCTTTGATTGTCTATGACTGTCATGAAAAGACAGCAATTCAAGAAGGTTGACTCCATAGACAAAAGAGACAATTAAAACCACCTTATGTGCTTATACTTCCACAAGTCCTACACCACTTGACTCATATTCAAATGCTCTTCAAGAAAAAGTACTTTCATCCATGTCTGTTGTACTGTACCGTACTGTAGGTGTTAGAAGACAGCAAACTGTTTTTTCCTTACAACCAAGGTCTAAATGACTAGTAATGGATAAGTAAATGCATCTAAGATGGCTGCACCAGCTATACCAAGACTTATACTAGTCAATGTTCACCAGCAAACACCAATTCCAACTTGCATCTGTCAAAACAAACCGCTGTTTTTGCTGTCATAACACAGCCACCTTTGATTCCTCAACTAGTAACCAATGATACTAGTCAGGTTCATGCCTCATACTCTGCAGAGAAGGAGTTAGACTGCAAATCAAAAGAAAACACTAAATCTACCTTGTCTTCCTCCATCCCACCTAAAAATGGGCGTCCAACATCAGAGGGTAGAGGAAGAACTAAGCATTTTATCAACAAACCCTATCAATGGAGGGTTAGAAACCTATCTACAGATAATGGAATCAAACAACACAATATAAATGTTTTAAAAACTGAAAACCACTGCAAATGAAAGGCAATTTAATCAACTCAAATAAATCTCAGAACATAGCTCCTCTACAGGCCGTACCAGCCGTACAAGTTGCTGTTCTCACAAAAAAAACATAAAAAACAGCTTTTTCTTTATGAAACTCCTCCCCTTCTATATTATGTTTGGCATGATTTTACATATTCAGATTTATAGGAAGTTTCCAAAACTCTTCCACTTCTTATTTGTCCGTACAACTGCCTTGGAAGGCAGAAAATCAAATGGAAAAGGCAGTTTTACATAAAACAAAAAGTTTCTAAAAAAAATGGAAAAACCTATAAAATAGGTCATTCAAATCTTCTAGTGGACTAGTCAAAACAAGTAGACTAAGTCCTTATTACATCACATCAAAAATGGCTTCTAAGCCCTTAGATAAAACCAAAAATTAACAAGGTCATTAAAATATAATATTTGAAAAATAGTTGTAAATTGAAGCTCCTGCACCATACTCCCCCTGTGGGAAAAACTCAAGTCCCTTGAGTTGCCAATTGTTGAAGAGTCATGCCATGCTTCAGAATATCTGCTTCAGTCATCCAGGTGGCCTCTGAGTCAGGGAGATCCTTCCATTTCACTAAGTAGTCCTTATAGACACCCCTCCGAGTCTTCTTGATAACTTTGGAATCCAGAATGCACTCCAACTGTAAAGGTTTGCTTGGAGGCAAATCCTTGATCCAATCAGCATCTTCAAGCACCACATCTGATCCACTTTCATCTGGCAAAACAAACCGCTGTTTTTGCTGTCATAACACAGCCACCTTTGATTCCTCAACTAGTAACCAATGATACTAGTCAGGTTCATGCCTCATACTCTGCAGAGAAGGAGTTAGACTGCAAATCAAAAGAAAACACTAAATCTACCTTGTCTTCCTCCATCCCACCTAAAAATGGGCGTCCAACATCAGAGGGTAGAGGAAGAACTAAGCATTTTATCAACAAACCCTATCAATGGAGGGTTAGAAACCTATCTACAGATAATGGAATCAAACAACACAATATAAATGTTTTAAAAACTGAAAACCACTGCAAATGAAAGGCAATTTAATCAACTCAAATAAATCTCAGAACATAGCTCCTCTACAGGCCGTACCAGCCGTACAAGTTGCTGTTCTCACAAAAAAAACATAAAAAACAGCTTTTTCTTTATGAAACTCCTCCCCTTCTATATTATGTTTGGCATGATTTTACATATTCAGATTTATAGGAAGTTTCCAAAACTCTTCCACTTCTTATTTGTCCGTACAACTGCCTTGGAAGGCAGAAAATCAAATGGAAAAGGCAGTTTTACATAAAACAAAAAGTTTCTAAAAAAAATGGAAAAACCTATAAAATAGGTCATTCAAATCTTCTAGTGGACTAGTCAAAACAAGTAGACTAAGTCCTTATTACATCACATCAAAAATGGCTTCTAAGCCCTTAGATAAAACCAAAAATTAACAAGGTCATTAAAATATAATATTTGAAAAATAGTTGTAAATTGAAGCTCCTGCACCATACTCCCCCTGTGGGAAAAACTCAAGTCCCTTGAGTTGCCAATTGTTGAAGAGTCATGCCATGCTTCAGAATATCTGCTTCAGTCATCCAGGTGGCCTCTGAGTCAGGGAGATCCTTCCATTTCACTAAGTAGTCCTTATAGACACCCCTCCGAGTCTTCTTGATAACTTTGGAATCCAGAATGCACTCCAACTGTAAAGGTTTGCTTGGAGGCAAATCCTTGATCCAATCAGCATCTTCAAGCACCACATCTGATCCACTTTCATCTGGCAAAACAAACCGCTGTTTTTGCTGTCATAACACAGCCACCTTTGATTCCTCAACTAGTAACCAATGATACTAGTCAGGTTCATGCCTCATACTCTGCAGAGAAGGAGTTAGACTGCAAATCAAAAGAAAACACTAAATCTACCTTGTCTTCCTCCATCCCACCTAAAAATGGGCGTCCAACATCAGAGGGTAGAGGAAGAACTAAGCATTTTATCAACAAACCCTATCAATGGAGGGTTAGAAACCTATCTACAGATAATGGAATCAAACAACACAATATAAATGTTTTAAAAACTGAAAACCACTGCAAATGAAAGGCAATTTAATCAACTCAAATAAATCTCAGAACATAGCTCCTCTACAGGCCGTACCAGCCGTACAAGTTGCTGTTCTCACAAAAAAAACATAAAAAACAGCTTTTTCTTTATGAAACTCCTCCCCTTCTATATTATGTTTGGCATGATTTTACATATTCAGATTTATAGGAAGTTTCCAAAACTCTTCCACTTCTTATTTGTCCGTACAACTGCCTTGGAAGGCAGAAAATCAAATGGAAAAGGCAGTTTTACATAAAACAAAAAGTTTCTAAAAAAAATGGAAAAACCTATAAAATAGGTCATTCAAATCTTCTAGTGGACTAGTCAAAACAAGTAGACTAAGTCCTTATTACATCACATCAAAAATGGCTTCTAAGCCCTTAGATAAAACCAAAAATTAACAAGGTCATTAAAATATAATATTTGAAAAATAGTTGTAAATTGAAGCTCCTGCACCATACTCCCCCTGTGGGAAAAACTCAAGTCCCTTGAGTTGCCAATTGTTGAAGAGTCATGCCATGCTTCAGAATATCTGCTTCAGTCATCCAGGTGGCCTCTGAGTCAGGGAGATCCTTCCATTTCACTAAGTAGTCCTTATAGACACCCCTCCGAGTCTTCTTGATAACTTTGGAATCCAGAATGCACTCCAACTGTAAAGGTTTGCTTGGAGGCAAATCCTTGATCCAATCAGCATCTTCAAGCACCACATCTGATCCACTTTCATCTGGCAAAACAAACCGCTGTTTTTGCTGTCATAACACAGCCACCTTTGATTCCTCAACTAGTAACCAATGATACTAGTCAGGTTCATGCCTCATACTCTGCAGAGAAGGAGTTAGACTGCAAATCAAAAGAAAACACTAAATCTACCTTGTCTTCCTCCATCCCACCTAAAAATGGGCGTCCAACATCAGAGGGTAGAGGAAGAACTAAGCATTTTATCAACAAACCCTATCAATGGAGGGTTAGAAACCTATCTACAGATAATGGAATCAAACAACACAATATAAATGTTTTAAAAACTGAAAACCACTGCAAATGAAAGGCAATTTAATCAACTCAAATAAATCTCAGAACATAGCTCCTCTACAGGCCGTACCAGCCGTACAAGTTGCTGTTCTCACAAAAAAAACATAAAAAACAGCTTTTTCTTTATGAAACTCCTCCCCTTCTATATTATGTTTGGCATGATTTTACATATTCAGATTTATAGGAAGTTTCCAAAACTCTTCCACTTCTTATTTGTCCGTACAACTGCCTTGGAAGGCAGAAAATCAAATGGAAAAGGCAGTTTTACATAAAACAAAAAGTTTCTAAAAAAAATGGAAAAACCTATAAAATAGGTCATTCAAATCTTCTAGTGGACTAGTCAAAACAAGTAGACTAAGTCCTTATTACATCACATCAAAAATGGCTTCTAAGCCCTTAGATAAAACCAAAAATTAACAAGGTCATTAAAATATAATATTTGAAAAATAGTTGTAAATTGAAGCTCCTGCACCAAAGAGGAGGAAGAGTCAGGCAGGACCCACGCAACAGTGCAGGGAGCATTGCCCCAATGGTCCAGCAACTCTTGGAGATGAGCGACTTCAAGTGCAACTTTACTAGCTTGCACCTGAATCTACATCAGAACATTAGAGCAAATGGGAGCTTTAGTGTACAAAGAAAAATGTTTATCAGTAGAACAATGATTGAAAATAGTAGCATATCTATCTTTCCAAATGCTAAAAAGAATTGTCATCCTGAAAGCATGCCAGATCTAAGCATATTTGTGGGGAATATAGGGCCAGTCCCCAAGTAAGACCATATGCCAAGAAAAGGCAGTAGGTCTAAAAGGCTAAAAGAAATCATGAATCCAATTCTAAGCTTCCTAAGCTTGAGGGCAAAACCAGAAAAAGGTGCTTGAGAAACTCAAGCTACTCACATAATGGGCAATAAGGAATGGTAACACCCATATGAGTTAGGCAATCCCCCGAGGGGGCTTGATATAGCAAACACCAAGCAAAATGCACCAACTTAGGCTCAACCATAGCAGACTAAATGCATTGAAACCGTCTGTGCCAGGTCCCGTTAGAAGACTGAATATGCCAACGGTAATTCAGTTGTTCCACCATATGCAATGGGGAGACAGTCAAGAGTAGCCTTTACAAGGTTTGTAACTCTAAAAAGGAGTGTCTGGGTACCATTTCTAGTCTTTCCACCATGACTTAAGGGATCTGATGCCCAACTTATGAATCATGTGAGGAGGAATAGCCTCTATGACAGTCTGGTAAGTCTCATGATATGTGTTAATAAGCCTATACTTTTGCTTGAACTCGAGCCAAGATAGGAAATTCTTGGAGGCACGATGCAAAAAGTCAAGTAGAACACGAATCCCATGTTTGAAAAGCTTTAACGCCCGAACCCAAGGCAACTTTGCAAGCAGCCAGTCTTGATTGCTTAAAATAGGGGACCACCAAATAGATTGATGGTTAATGGCTAAGCCATTGCGAAAATCATCTCCATCCCAACGAAACCAAGGTTTGAGGACTTCCCAAGCTTTCCAAATGCTCTTGATAAGAAAAGTACCCTGGATGGAAACAAGTTCTCTCATAATGAGAATGTACCTATATCCAAACCTTTCCATGTCAGTCGGCCTGTAGGAGTGCCAATGCAAATGTAGGGCCTAACAAGAAGTTTCTAGGCTTCATTACCTTGAAAGGCTCAAATAATCCATTTAGCACACAAGGCAATGCCTTGACGGCAAATGGATATTAAACCAAGTCCTCTAGCCTCATGAGGAAAGCAACAAAAATCCCAGGCAACTCAATGAAAACATTGAGTGCTGTCATGGGAGGCCCACATAAAATCTCTGAGCAACTTTTTAATTTTAAAATAAAAGGCCTTGGAAGGGACCTAGCATGAAGAATAGAAAACATGTGTGGCAACCAAGATTTTGGAACAAACTTGAAATTTTCCTGCCAACGATAAGGGTTTAATAATCCAATACTGTATTTTTTTTTCAATTCTAGCAATAACAACTTGACACATCTTCAAGGGAGGGGCTTGGAAAGCAAAAGGAATGCCCAAAAAATGGAAGATTTCTTTCACAAATTAGTTTGAAGGCACCACAAAAATACTCTGCTTGTGATATTCATTTTCAATTTCCAAGTTTAGATATACCCTACTCTACCATCATAAAGCACTTTTCATGGCTTAAGGACAAATGATTCTTTTCACAACATTCCAAGACTTTCTCTAATTTTTTGAGGGCTTCTTCAAAAGTATTCCCATAAACAATAAAGTCATCCATATAGACCTCCATGCACTCATTAGCTAATTCAACAAAGATGGCCAAAACAACCTTTTGAAAGGTAGATGGAGCATTAAACATGACAAATGGGAGAACTCTGTATGCAAAGGTACCCCATGAATAGGTAAAAGTGGTCTTGTCTTGGTCCTCTGGTGTCACTTGGATCTGATTATACCCACTAAAACCATCTAGAAATGAAAAATTTCTTTTCTGCAAGGTTATATAGGACTTGGCCAATGAATGGCAACGGAAGACAGTCTTTCTTAATGGCTTTATTCAGCTCCCTGTAGTCTACACATACTCTCCATTTTCCATTCTTTTTGGGCACAATTACTAAAGGGGATACCCACTTACTGTCAGAGATGGGATAGATGAAACCTGCTTGTAGCAGTTTTTCTATTTTTGTTTCAACTATCTCTTTCAATGTTGGATTCAATCTCCTTTGAGGCTGCCTAACTAGTTTCACATCTTTAGTGTAGATATGGTGGGTACAGATCTTAGGATGAATTCCTTTCATGTCCCCATATTCCCAAGCAAAAGTTGTGGTATGAGACACCAGAAGGTCAATAAGTTATGTTTCTTAGTCTCTTGTCAATCGAGTGTTAATGTTCAAAGTTTTCCCTAGTAAAACCATAACTTGCTTGGTATCCTAATCAATAGATTGAACTATCTTGTGCTCATTTTTCATTGGGTTTAACGGACATGAATGGGGTAATAACATATGAAAGGTAGCAATGTCTCTATAAAAACTTTCACCACAGGGAATGACATTTGCCAAGGAACAATATGTTGCTGCTAAAAATTCTCTTCTAGGGTCTTCAGCAAATTCCATATTGTCTATAATGATATGGGTAATGTCTTCAAGAGTGTCAACATTTATTTCTTCTCCCAAGTATCCTAGGTGTTCCAGAATGGTTACCAAGAAGCATTGTTTTCTGTGTTATTGGGTTCATCAACCCAAACTTCACGGAGAGGGTTTAGTTGGGGGATATAGGGATATTTTCTTCATTTCCATCCCATTAGATATAACCATATCCCCAATTCTATAGTCAACCAATGTTGCTATAGTAGCCAACCATGGTCTTCCCAAGATCAAGGGATAAACATTTCTTTGGTTTCTTGGTTCTAAAATCAAAAAATCAACTCAAAATTCCCAAGATTCCACTATGACTGGGACATCAGTTAACACCCCTTTTGACATTGCTACTGACTGATCAGTTAACTGTAAAATTGTAGAAGTGGGTTGAAGACCTACGAGAGCTAGTTTGTCTAAAGTCTGGACTATCATAACATTGATTGTTGCCCCTAAATCAACCAAAACATTTGATATCTCAACCCTTGCAATGTGGATTGTGATAACAGGGTTACCAAGGTCACCATAAGGCTTTAGCTAGGCCATGTTCCAAGGGATTACCATATCTCTACAGGGAAAAGTTGGATTTATCCAGATAGTCTTCCAAACTCTCTTCTTCTTTCTGCCTGGTCCTAAAAAGTTCCTCTTTTCTATCATTGATTCGGTAATAGTCATGATATTTCTCAAGGAATTCTATTTCCATTTGATCTTAGGAATGGATGGAATCAGGGGTCAATCCCATAAACCATCAAATGGCTAAGTCTGAGTGTGGAGGGAAACATCCTTAACGTCCAATTATCAGAGATATAATCATATGTTTGGCATAGGACTTTAAACTCAAACAAAAATTGGTCAGGATCCTCTGAAGGAATTTCCCTAAAGGTAGGAAGTATAGATGGGGAAACATTCTTCATGGAGGCATTGTCCTTAGGATCCAAGGCTATAGGATAAGAGAAAGTTCTCCTTGGATTTCTAAGAGGATCTTGGTTTTCGTTATCATTATGATTATCTCCCATGGTAACTAGATTATCTAGATTCTCTTGAAAATTAAAGGGATCTAGAATATCAGTTTGAACTCCCTTATTATTTTCCTGCAACCATTGGATGTATTATGAGATAATATGATGTCCAAGGATTGGAGGAACAACTGGGTTTGATGGTAGTTCCAAAGTGTTAGATGAGGGATTTCCTTCCTCAAAGATATCCAGATCTACCCTACTGCTTTCTCTCGCAGCATGAGGTTGGGGTTTTTGTTGTTTTATAGATCTACCTAGTGAATTTCTAAGTCTAACCATACAAAATTAACCTAATTCTATTCTAAGGATTGCTAATTAGGGTTTCTACCAACACTAGTTCCCTGACAACGGTGCAAAAAATGACAAGGGTCATTCTACATTGCATTTAGTTATATTAATTTGTCAAATCTAGGGCAGCATATCTATGGCTATCTATGGTAGGAACCAATAACCAACAATCCAAAGCTACCTTCTAAAACCAAACCTATTTATCTATTCAAAATCATGCATTTAACTATCTTCTGAAAGGGAAGGTCTAATCTAAGAATCTAAAGTACAATTTTGCTAAAATGAACTAATTATCAGAAAATTGGAAAAATAGTAAATGAAATAGAACAACAATCTAATCTAATAATTAACAAAGCAATGAAACTAAACTAAGCATTTTCAAGATCTAAGAAAGTAGTAAATCAAAGCAATAAATACTAGACTTCTCTCCTTTTGGTGGGACTGGGCCCTTGCTCCACACCTATGGAAGAGAGACCAATTCAACATCTTAGAACACACAGATGTAGAACCACCTACTTCTTATTCCAAATTCTTCAAAATAGAGTAGAAAAACATAGTATATCTTTTTCTTTTCAAAAACTATTCTATATCTATTCTACTATTTCCATGCAATATATATTAGGTATTTTTCTGTTGATATAATATCTCCAGAGTTTATTATATCACTCCTAGTTCTCTACTAGATGCAAAGATCTTTATTCCTTATTCTAAGCATCCAATTGTCCATTCAAAAGATCAACACGCAGAAACTTAAAAAGACTTAAAGTGACACTGAAGATGTCCCTTAAATCAAGAGTTTTAACTTAAGTTTAATTAGGTCATGGAGGCCATTGAAAAAGTAAATAACTAAAAAAATATTTTTTTTGACAAAATTCCTTGATCCATGCAAAAACAATCAACAGGTGTCCTTCAATCGAGCCACTACTGCAGTCTTCTCCCAAAAAATCTGGCACCTTCATGCAGAACTCTGGATATATTCCTAGAACCATTCTAGAGACTCTGGAATCTATCTGAACAGTAGCTCTAGAGACTGCACAGTCTATCTAGATAGTAGCTCTGGAGATGTCTACAACATCTTAACTCCAACAGCACCATTGAACACAGCTCTAGAGATTATGTAGCTTGTATGCCTATGTATCTCCATGGGATTCAGCATCAGAGATCCCTCCATACTCCTACAAAAATTCTTGAGACTTTGCCATATCCATTATGCATAGCTTCAAAGATGGCAAAAGTTTCTTCAAAAACCTTGCTACTTGGAATGGGTAGTTCTTGTCATCAAAAAGGGATACTTCTACACTTTTTTGTTAGCTTAAGCTCAAAACATGAAACCTTTTAAATACAACTACTACTGCAGCATCACATCTCAATTTAACATAACTAAACAAGGTTTTAACAGCCTTAAGTACAAATCAGTAGTTTGGAATGGTATTTGGGATAGGAAAAGGAGATATAAAGGCACATTCTGATGAGTACTACCTAACACTCATCAACACGAACAACCCCAGGATATAGAATTGACACAAGAGAATTAAGAAAAATGGAGGAGCTATATGAATAAATGATGTATTCATTGTTCTTGAGGGAAATTAAAAGCTTCGTACCTTCCCCTATTTGGTTCATGAAATCTACATATTCTTATTGAGAATAGTAATCATATTTAAAAAGTTGCCTCTGTCTTGAAGTGTGGAAGTGATAAACATGATTCCCAACTATCTTTCCATTTTGGCTTGAGGATGTAAGATTGTGATCTTACATGTTGAGGTAATGATGTCCTTGGCATTGTAAGAGTCGGTAATGGACTCAAGGAGGCCCAGGATCACCTATAATCAACACAATTTCCACAACAAGAGAGAAAAGCAATAACGAAGCTTTATTGTCAAGGAAAAATGATGTATATAATGGTACAAAATATATAATATATGACTCAAACATAATGTACAAGAGAGGCATTGCTTATAAAGGCAAGGTTGAGAGGTAGGACTAACTAGGATGATGACAAGTGTCTTAATCCTATGACATGAGACAACTAGAGGATAAGATGCCAACTAGAGGATAAGATCACATGTGTAGGGTAAGATCACACGATAACTAGAAACATTTAGAAAGCTACCTAAGTTAACATATGAACATGCATGAATAGGTCCTAATTAATAACTAGTTAGATAATGTGCCTAGTTCACACTACAAGGGGGAACCAGTTAGGTAATACCATGTTCACACCAACAAGCATGAGTGAGAGGGAACTCTCTTTTCACCCACTTATGCAAAGATATGAGAATTTGTGAAGCATGGCAATCAAGGTACTTGGGAACCTTAAGAAGACCAACAGTCACCCAGATGAATGTCAACATGACTAAGGCCCATTATGACAGATTAGCCAAATCATTGAGATACAATTTATGAACTCCTTCTGAGATGGTTGAAACCAATCACTAGCATCACTAATTTTTGAGTCTTAAGCCTTTGTTGGCAAGGCCATCAACCAATTTATTGCCCTCTCTATACATGTGCTTAGTAGAGAATAGTGAAAACTTTTTTATTGGCTCGCTGATATCATTGCACAAATTTTGAATTCTCCAAATAGGTTTAGAAATCCCATTGATGATATCAATAATTAATTTAGAGTCATCCTCAAGGACTAATTCCTTACTCCAATAGAGACAACAAGGTGGAGTCCCCAACAAGTTGCAGCCACCTCAGCTTCATTAGTTGATTTGAATTCAAGGCTTCCAATATAGGAAATAATTAGCACACCTTTGTCATTTCTTATGACCCCTCCTCCACTAGCATTCTTAGGGTTTCCTTTAGCAGCCTTGTCAAAGTTTAATTTGGCCTATCCAGTCGAAGGGGTCGACCATTTGGTGTTCTGTCTTATAATCTACTTGTTGAAGTCAACATTATCAGTGTCTCTTTTGATTCCCTAGTTCCTTATTATTATGGCGTAAATTGTGCTCCTACTTGGATTAACATAATTTCACTAAGTTTAGCTCCTACCTTTTAGTGTCCCTCAACCCCTTTCATTATTGGACCTATCTAAACCCTGATTAATGACTACCTTATCGAGGAAATGTCGCATTTCAAAGCATTTAATGACGAAAACCCAGAAAGAGATGATGGATTTCAGACATTTAAGACACCCTTAAACCTAATTTGGAGCAAAATTTGGGGGCTAGACTTGGGCACTTGCGCCCTATTCCTTCCCTACATCTTAGGATTCCAAATTTTGTTCTGATGTCGGCTTATGTTGTGTGTTTTGAGATTTCGAATTCAAAATTTTGTTTTCACGCGATGTTGACATTTTATTTTGATCCATTTCCCTCCCAAGGTTAGGTATTTAAAGAGAATTGAAAATTATTTTATCACACACAACTCACATGCAAGCTTACTACATTGAAATTTTGTTACAAGTGCTATTGAAGGTCTGCAAAGTGTTGAAGCTCATTGAAGAATTTGATCTTTACTATCATGGAGATATGTTGTGGAGATTATGAATCAATATCTTGAGTCTATCTTTCTCTTCATAGGGTTTTTCAAACCCTTTGTACAATCAGGAGAAGGGTTGAAGCCTCCAACTTGAGTTTTGGAATCCTCTGCGGATATGGCTACCTCACCTTCCTATTCTACAAGTCTTCATTAATGTCATCTCTTTGAGGTGAAGTTGTTGTTTCCTTGAGTGAAACATTTGTGGATATAATCCTTGATGCTTGAGCCATTTAGGATCTTGCATTTGTTTATGTTTACACACTTGCTTTACAAGCACACACATCTACATACTCTGACTTTGTCTATTGTTGAGGTAGAAATACCAAAGACGGGGTTTGACTGAGGGAAACTCCTATATAGCCACAACCATCTTTCTCCTTTTGCTTGTGCAGCTCAAGTTCAGGAAGATCATATGGAAAGAAGTGAAGGAGAAGTAGGTGTTATAGGTACAGTCATCACGAAAGTTATAGTTTCATCATTAGAATACCTACAAGACGCTAGGGCAGGTGCTCGAGTCTAACAAGACCTAAAAACCAAGATTTGGAACCTTGAACAGAGATACAAACACCTGGTACAGATAGTTTTACTGACAAAAAACTTATAGGACGCTGAGGTGGGTGCCTGAGTCTAGCAGGCCTCCAGATTTTAGGTGCACAATTACTATTACCTCTTGTTTGCATTTCTGTGATCATTCTATGGGTTACTGATCTCGAAATCTATTTGTTAGTGCATATCTTGTAACTAGGGTTTGAAATCTCCTTAGCTAGTTAGGGTTTGCATAACTCTAGTTGAGACACCTTTTTAAGTACAACAAAGAGAAATAGGATACCTGTAGCTTATCACTCTCATTGTGATTGAGCTCGGTTCATATTCTGAATGTTAGTACATGAAAAGAGGGGCTTGACCTAGTTTGCAAACACTATCATTCTCTCTCTTTTCCACACGAAACACTTATTATTCTAGACTTCTATTGTGAAGGAAGGAAAGTAGGTCTTTTGATAGCCATCGACTCCAAATTCTCTAAAATGGCTCTATAGATCACTTGGAAAGTGCTTTCTTCATTTTGAAGTCTATCCCTAAAGATCTAATTATTCCTCTCTTTTTAAATTCCCTAGGCAACATGTGGGGGTGATTTTCCATAAAGCCTTAATGACAGGGTGATGAATGGGGAGTGCCAAGTAGTCCTGAAGGCATCAAGTGACTGTGGCAAGACCCAATTTAGTTCAAGTTTCCTGAATAACTTTGCCCCATAACAAACTAGAGAAATCACAATAGAGAAGAATATGGTAAATGGACTCTTTGTAAGCATAGCACAAAACACATCTACTGGGGAGGGAGAATCCTCTCCACTGGAGATTGTCTAGGGTCAATATTTTCTCATGTGTAGTAGTCCACCAAAATAAATTTATCTTTGAAATGAGTTTATTATTCCAGAATCTTGTCCTCTTCACTTCAGGGATTAGAGAATCAAGTAAGAGTTAATACCCAAAAGTAATAGAATAATTACCCATGGATTCAGGGGTCCAAAAGGAGACATCATTTTGTTGGAAGTACGAGAGTCTGAGGGAGTTGAGAAGTGAAAGTAGTTTAGTAACAATAACAACATGAACACTAACAATAGGCACGTCTAGGTTTCTCTAGCTAGTTCTAGACCCTTCCCTATTCAAATACCCTTCCATAACCTTGCCAAATCTATTAGTGAGGATTCATTTATTTTGCTCGAATTGGGGGAAGGAAGAAAGAGGTCTATGTTCCAACCAACAATCCTCCCAAAATATTATAAGATCACCATTTCCCAAATTCCAACTTAGTCCCTTTTCCAAAAGGCCTCTGGCTTTGATCATGTTGTTGCAAATAAGAGATCCTTTGGGAACTCTTTCAGTAGCATAAAATAGCTTCACATCCCCTTCCTAAAAATACTTGGATTTCATGATGTCCACCCAATCTTTTCTATCCTTCATGAAAGGGCAACCAATTTTTGCCAACAATGCTTTATTGAATAGTTGGATTTTTATGATGCCAAGCCCTCCATTACCCTTTGGTTTGCATACTATGTCCCAATTGACCAAAGCCAATTGTTTCATCTGCTCCATCCCTATCTAAAAGAACTTTTTCTATATTTGCTATATTTTTTCAACCATAAACCTTAGGATTTTGAAAGGGAGAGGTAATAGGCAAGAATACTCTATAGAGAGACCTTGAGGACATGAAATTTTCTAGCTTGACTAAGAAGTTTCCCTTTCTAGCCAATGAGTTTTTTTGGCATTCAATCCACAACAACATTCTAGTATTGGGGGTTGAGTTTCTTCATTGTTAGTGGGAGGCTTATATAGATGGCTGGCAAAGGAACAATTCCACATTCAAGAATACTAGAAAAATAGATTTGCAAAATCTCTAGGGTGTTAGAGAAGTAAATCAATATTTTGGTGTAATTGATCTATTGTCTAGAAGTAGTCATGTACTCTAGAACTAGAGATTTCCACTCAGACTCATGCACTAAAGACTTCCCAAACAAGATGGTGCTGTCCACAAATTGTTGGTAGTATTAGGGAGGCACCGATGAAGTAGGTTTGAAACTAGAGATATTTTGAGCAACAACCAACTTGGAGATGTTCCTCGCTAAAACCTCCACAAGGATAATGAAGAGATATGGGGAATTCCCTTGCCTCAATCCTTTGTTGTTGCTAAAAAAATCCCTGGGCTACCAGTTGATGAGAATAGAGAGCATGGAGGAAGTAGCACAAGCCTTAATCATCTTCATCAATTTTCCTTGAATCCCAAATTTCCTAAGGACCTCAAAAAGGAAGTCCCATTGCACTCTGTCATAAGCCTTGGAGATGTCCAATTTGAAGATCATACTTTATTTTTTCCTTTTCTCCATGGAGTGAATTAATTCATGCATAGAGATAATAGTATCTAGAATTTGGTGACTAGAGATGAATCCTTTTTGTTTTGGGGAAGTCAAATTGGATAGATAATATTGCATTCTGAGAACTAATAGCTTGGAAATAATCTTGTATATAGTGTTGTAGATGTCGAAAGGGTGGTGATAAGCTAGGGAAACTACCTCACTATTCTTAGGAATGAGCACTATAAAAGTGTTATTCAACTGTTTAAGAAGGCAACCAGAACCAAAGAACTCACACGCAGTAGCAACAACGTCCACATCAACAATGTCCTAGAATTCTTGAAGGTGAGAGGGAAACTATCTAGGCCTAAAGCCTTGTAAGCTCCAAAGGAGAAAGTAGCTTCCTTGACCTTTTAAATTGTGACTTGTTTTGTTATTTCTCTACAATCTCCCTTAGTGATAATCGAGGGGATGGATTTTAGAAGATTCTTATGATTGGTTGCCAAAATGGGGGGGCAGCCCACAATAAGTTTTAGAAGAAACTCACCCCAAGGTTACAAATTTCATCCTCTAAAGAGGTATGAACACCATCATCTGAGATGAGTTTTGTGATTTTGTTGTTTCTCAATGTGCCTGAGCATGGATTGGTGGAAGAATTTTTTGTTCCTATCCCCCTCTGTTAGCCATTGCACTCTGGATTTTTGCTTCCAAAATATTTCTTCCCTGCATATGATCTTGTGTCATTCCTCACATAAGGCCCTCTCTTGCAAGCAGGGGTTTTCATCTGTCTATCCTTCCACTAGGAGATTTTGTACAAAAATAAGTTCTTTTGAGATTGTTTCTTTTTGCTAGAAAATATTTCCAAAGGAGGTCTGGTTCCAAAGTTTCACTTTATCTTTCACATTATTTAATTTTTGGGTTAATTGAAACATGGCAGTGCCTGCCACACTACTATCCCACCACTCACATAGATAGTCCCTGAACTCTAGGTGCGATGACCACATTATTTCGTACTTGAAGGGGAGCATGCCTTTAGGCTTACAAAAACTCCAACAAAGAAGGAGGGGGTTATGGTTCGAACCAACTCTTAGTAGAGAGGTAAGGGAGATGTGAGCCATAATATCCCATGAACCCATGATGATAAATCTATCAAGCCTCACTTGAATGACATTTTTCCCTATCCTATGGTTGGTCCAAGTAAATTGAGGGCCTTTCAAATCAACATCCATAAGACCAACATCAGAGATGAATTCAACAAAATCCAACATGTTGTTTGAATAGTCCTAAACACCTTCAATTTTTTTTGAGGGGAAGAGGGGGGTATTGAAGTCACTTGTGAACATACAATATTTTTATTCTTCCTGGCTGATGGATGAACATAGCTCTAGCCACAACAATTTTTGAGCCAGTTTGGAATTTAGTACATGCACATTAGAGATTATCCAACAATCAACAATTTTTTTAGTGGGAAATTTTTGCCAATTGGTGAATAGTTGAAATTGGGGATTCAAAATTTGGTGAATAGTACGAGTTGTAAGGCAACTTGAATTGCCACATTTTTACAAAATTTTAGTTTACAGAGCATTTATTTTATTAAACTTTTAAACTCAACTATTTTTCCATAGTATTCGATACATGATTAGATATGATTCACCTAAAATTTATAAGTTATAGTACAAATCTAAATTAATTCACCTTTAATATTACATAATTCCTGGTTACTTTAGGGGCATATCACCAGTCTTTAGTTACCATGATTGATTTTGTGTATAATCTAACAGTTCTCACTGTATTCCACGAGCTAAAATGTGCCCACAATTTCCAATGCTCGTCAGGCCCGAAACTGCTTTTGGACTGTTGATCTCCATTGAGATCAATAGTCCAAAAGCAATTCTGGGCTTGATGAGCATTGGAAATTGCAAGCACATTTTAGTTCATGGAATACAATAAGAACCATTAAATTATACACAAAATCAATGGTCAAAAAGGAATTTTGGGCCCAAAATGTAATTGCAATTGTAAGATTAGATATAATTTTCTTTATATAGTGTTGATTTAAAATATTTAATCCACATGAGCTCCAATGCTTTCTTAATAGTAGATTTGTGCTTGGTGTCGAGGGGCTCCGCCCCTTGACCCTGCCTATATCATGACAAGAGTGTGCCAAGGCCGTTGTCCTTGGGCCTTGCAAGGGGGCGTTGGCCCCTTGAATTTGAGAGGGGGCACTAAACCCTTGACCCTGCAAGGGGCATTGCCCCTTAACTCTATGAGGGAGTGCTACCCCCTTCAACCCTCGTAAGGAGCACTACCCCTTAAACTCGTTGATCGCTACCACCCCCAAGCCCCTGCTTTTCCATAGGAATTTAATTTTTTTTTAAAGGAAGGATTCATCATGGTAATTAATGTGTTTTCCTATTATTCACCAAGATTCGCCATGATTTTCTACAAAATTCTAGTGATGTAAAAAAATTCACCAATAAAATTAATATTTAAAAAAAAATGAAAGATTCGCCAATATCTTATATTTTTTTAGGGGGGTTTCTTAAAGTTATCATTGCCAAAAATAGTTTGAAGATACAAGAGAAAATTCAACTTTCAAGGACCTTAAAATCATTGGGTTACACAAGGTGGCTATATCACCTGAAGCACCCTTGGCTGAGCTTTTGAAAAACTTATCCTCAGGCCATATTTGAGTCGTAACCTCCTTAAAAGTGGCTTAAGTCATTTTGATCTCTTGGATAAGGAAAATGCCATTCCTATTATTGGATAAATAGTTTTTGAGCAAACGTTGTTTGTGGGAACTATTAAGTCCCCTAATATTCTAAGAAGCAATCTTCATTTATGATTCTTTTTGGAGCTTGATAAATCTAGGGTTCTTTATCTCCCCGTTGCCACCTCCTTGTCAGTTTCCTTTGACATGGTTTCCCTTCTAAAGGGTCTTTCTCTAATGTCCATACCAACATCAACAGTTTCTCTTCCATCCTTTTTGTGGTGCATCTTACCTTTGCTAGGAGGCGTGTTGCCCTCTTATAGGTCCAATAACCTTGAGAAGGCTTTATCCATTTTCAAAGAAGTACCCTCAAGCCTTTCTCATAATGAACTTGTGAGCCTTTTGAGGAGGCACCCTGGTCTATACTAAAGGTGTCTTGTTGATGACAAACAACACTTGCTATAAATGAGTTGCCCTCTTATAGGTCCAATAATCTTGAGAAGACTTTATCCATTTTCAAAGAAGTACCCTCAAGCCTTTCTCATAATGAACTTGCGAGCCTTTTGAGGAGGCACCCTGGTCTATACTAAAGGTGTCTTGTTGATGACAAACAACACTTGCTATAAATGAGTCTCCTTCGTGTACACTAACAACATCTTGTTGATGACTAGAAATAACCACAATGACTTGGGGGCTTACTACACAAGAGTACTGGATAAAAAATTCTTGAAACTACTCTCAAAATCTCCATCACCCATTCTAACCAATCATGAGCCCTCACCATGAAGAACAACCTCAACCGAATAGGTGAGGACTAGGGACTTCTCCAAAATGCCATCCTTGTCACTTAAGAGCTACTTAGTACCTGCCAAAATGTAACCATCCGGTGCATGAGGCATGGACTCCCAAGTCTCCAAGACCTTGTCCCTAGGAAATAGGGTTTACTTAACTAACATCACATCTTGAGCCGAAGGAGTAGGGGATATTAGGTTTTGGACAACCTTCTTGTGAAGGACCTCAAGGGGATTTAGGAAATGGGTCTCCATTAAACCTTCATAAAGAAAATCCCCTTAAGAGATCCCACTTTAGCTTCAAGGTTTTCAGATTCTTCTAAGACACTCCCTTGGGGGGAAACAATCTCTTCTTGATCCTCCTTATCGTTATCCTCTATGATTTTCAAATTTTCATTTTCAAGTGGGAAAGGTCCACCAACCTTAGACGAGGAGCACCCAGCCTTCCCTTTAGCTTTTGAGGGGGTTCCTAGCTTCTTTAGAGGCTATTTCGAGTAGTTTGAAGCTAGATGACCTACTTTAGAGAAGAATTGGTAGAAGGGTCTAGCATTCTCATACAAGATAGGTTGAGTCCATCTTCTAAACTTTGATTCAATGACAATGGAGGTTGGGAGGATCTTTGAAATTTCCACATTAATGCAAAACTTGGAAAAAACTAGCCTAGTTTTTTTCTTCATGACATTGTCAAGAACCAAAAATGGTTGAAGGATCTTGCTACGCTTCAAATGACTTTTTCATGTAAAAATTTAAGGGGGAGCCTAGGGAGCCTTACCCAAGTGGGAGCCACCACACACATGTCTTACGAGGGGTCAAATGCCAGTTTCCATTTGTAGAGTGAGAGGTTGTGCTTTCCATAAAACCAAGGACCTTCCATAAATGTTTTAAGTAGGTCTTCATGAAGTAAAAAATGGAAAAGGAACATGCCCCTAGAGAGGGCACAAACTTGAACATTCCCTTTTATCTTCTAGGAGCCAGCTACCCATTTCCTAACCATGTCGATGTTGGGGAAAAAGGAGAAGAACTTACTAATCGACATAGTCTCCATCTGGGATATGATCCTCTCCGTTGTAGTATCAGGCACTTTAATGGAAAAGCCTTCTTCTGACTGTGATAGTACTAGGGAGTCATGAGACTCACGACCACCAATTAAAATATCTTTATTGGGTCACCAGTGGGGAGAAATCAATGCATCCTTGAAACCAACAAGGGGTCCCACTTTTCCCAAAGCACTCGATAGGGACAAGACCTATTCAACAACTTTTGAAGAGGATGGGGAGGCCAATGGTGCTCCCCCATTTGGTTCCTACACATTCTCAACACTCAAAATTCAAAAATAAGAGGACATAGTTGTAGAGCACCAAAATTTAAAAAAGAATTGACATGGCATGGGTGTTAGCATTTGTTAGTTACCGCATATATATAATAAACCAAAATCAACATTTATAATGCAAACAAGAACAATAGAAAGTGAAAACACCACAATTCTACATAACGTTAACCAACAAGGTCAAAAATCCTCATTCAAACACCATGGAATGAAAACATTAGCACATCATAGAAAACATCCAAAAAGAGGTCAAGTGAGTGATGTTACATCAATTTCTAGATCTCATACACATGGACATTCGTGTTCCTTGTTAAAGTCCTCACCTTTAGGAGAAAGGTAATTTCTCACCTTTTTTTATAATTATTCTCCTTTGGATCTACCATATGAAAATTTTAAAGACTTAAAATTTATGCTTGAAAAATTCTCCAAGTTTAAAACTTCAAATATCTTGTGGAGAATCAGTTTGAGAGGAAGATCAAGTGACTTTGGATAGACAAGGAAAAATATGTTAGAAGAGAGTTCCAAATTTTTCTTATTGAACACAACATTATATGTCAGCTATAGTTCACTATAATCCATATAATAGGTGAGTTATTAAGTCAATGAATCAAGCCATCATGGAAGTGGAAATATGAATGGTTCATCTAAAGTACACATGGATGTTAAGTTTTGGGGAGAAACCATGGTCTATGCCATTGCTACACCCTTAACCTATAATGTGCGGTAGAATATGTGTGGCCAACTTGTGGCTAATGTAATTCTTAATTAAGTCATTTATGAGTCCCTAAGTGTAATTATTGTATGCTAGGTTGGCCCCATTGGGATTAGGGTACTAATATTACCTAATGATGCCCATATATAGGGAGGTGGTGAGTAGTAGTTAAACATCATATTGTAGGTTCTATTTTATTGAAGAATTTTGGAGGTTTCCCCCTTAAAGTGGCTTATTATTATCAAGTATTTGCATCTTATTTTCTAATATATTCTTCTCTTCTACAATTAATTTCATTACAAGTGGTATTAGAGCTTTGATTTAGGCATAAGTGTAGATGAAATCCTAATTTAGAAGATTCACTTATATATCACCAACTACTGTGAGTTTTTCTATAATCTTTTATTGAAGTTGGAGAATCATTGAAGAGATCTATAATCCAAGTTTTATCTTTTTATGATTAATATTGAGTGTTATAGCAAGTTTATTTTTTAAAAATTTTCTCTACATGCTACAATTCATAGAATTTGTTTGTTCTCTTTACATTTTGGGAAAGCTTGCAAAAATTAACTGGGTGTCTTCTCTTTACATTTTTGGATTTGGGGCTGACCTCATTGTAAAATTGTCTAGTTAAAAATTGGTCAACAAACTTAGCAATGTCAACCTTCAAGATGATGGGTTTGCAAACTAGACACCGAGGAAAAAATCCTACACACTAGGGAAAATCCTAAAAAAGAGCATATAGAATTAGATTTAGGATTAGGTTGGACTTCTACTATGATGTCTCCTTCGTTAGATAATAAAGTTTGCCATGTGGAAGAGGAATATGCACAACACAGTCTAAAATGAAAGAAGAAATGTGCCATATAGAAGAGGATATGCACAACATGAAAGGATAAATGGATAGAATCAATGTGCTATTATCATCCCTTATAAATTAAATCAATAAGCTATTAGAAGCACAACACTCAAAGGTTACACCACCAAATCTACGAGTATTGTAGATGGGCACTTAGCAATTTGTGGGGATATGCTAAAATATCTAAGATTGTGGAACAATTATTTGCATTAGAAGCACACCAGTTAAAGGTTCCTACACCATTAGATCTATAGTAAATTATAGATGGGCGCTCAACAGTTTGTGGGGGCATGCCAAAATATGGGGTTGTGGCACAATTTTTTTCATTCAAAGCATAATAGTCAAAGGTTCCTACACCATCAAATCTAAAGATACTTGTAGATGGGCATTCAATAGTTTGTGGGGTTATGCCAAATGGATTACCTCAAAAAAGAGATCATGACCATCCTATCCCAAACAAGGTCATCAAAGATTGATAATGAGGGAATAATCCTTTTGCTGCCTAAAATGATCGTCTAGACATGCACTATGAGGCTTATTTTAAGTATCCAATCAAGTGGAATAATCTTTCTAGTAAAGATGTAACATGAGATGATCAAGAATTCATACAAAAGTGTCCTAGGATCATCAATATTGAGAACATCACTAGTTTTAAGGGGAGGGGAATGCTATGTCCTTAAACTATATTGGGATATGTCCTTAAACATAACCTTTAATTAAGTCATAAGATCATTCTCTAGATTTATATAGGTAGTAGGCTTGGCTTGGGTTGTCTTCATGGCATAAGTATAGTATATATAGGAGGTAATGGTTAGTATATTATGGTCATATTATGAATTATGTTATTATTCAAGACTTTTGGATGTTGCCTCCTAAAACTGGCTTATCATTATCCAGTATTTCCCATTATATTATCTCTTGTACATGTAATTCCATTACAATCATCTACATCATCAACCAAACACACACTCAAGTTATTAAAGAGTGTACTCCATATGAAGATATGCCGTGGGAAAAATAGACATTTGTCATCTCTTAAAATTTGGGATATGGTTCTTGGGCTAACATTCTAGATGATATTTATCACAAACTAGAGGGTAAGTGCAAGAAGATGAGTTCACTTTTTTGCCAAAAAGTGGAAGTGTTTTTCTTGTTTTTCAAATTTTGTCATAATTGGAGTGAAAATTTGAAGCACTTGCATATAAAATACTGATATGATGTAAAAATAAGAAATGTAGAATTTTTTTATAGTTTTCAAATATGTAATTTTTTCTAATACCTAGATGATGAAAGTTGGTTTTTTATTGGATGTACAAAAAGTGGCTTTTTAAAAGTCCCCTATTTTTTGCCAAAGCATGCATGTGTACTGTTGGTAATCATTTATGTTTAGGGTTTTAAGTTTAAACTTTTGCAGATTTTCCCATTTAAATCCTAAACTTTCTGAGTCATGGTGTCTTGCATTGTTTTGTCTTTTCTGATGTTGGCCTTCTGTGGTGGGTTCCTGGTTATTAAGTCTCATCCTCATGCCTTAGTGTTTAAAGGTTGACCACCCCCATGCAGTGTTTTACCATTTATCCCTGTCGCACTTCATAAAAAATGCTAAGTTCTATGCATGCAAGGGTGAATTGTACATTGGCAGGCTTGAAAATCTCAATCGGCTTCCAAAAATGGTGAAAAAACTGAGTTATATGCATTCCAAATGCATATAGGGTAGCATATACAAAGCGAGAATCTTTCACAGATTCCTGAGAATATTCTGCAGATGTATGCATTTCTAAATGCATATCGGGCTCAAAAGGATGCATGTACAAGGGCGGAATATACATTGAAGATTCCAGGAATATTCACTGCTTGCATATCGGGTGGCATGTATATTTGGTTTGTATATTCGATATACAAAGGAAATGAACATTGAAAAATATACAAAGGCTAACGCATGTACATGTGCTACAGTGCAATGAACAGGTGATCTTGTATGTTCGCCAAACATACAAGGAAAAAAGATATGCATGTGGTGGGGCCCGGGGATATATAGGTGAGAATGTATGTACAAATATACATTCAAGCATACAAAGGTGGTCGCAGGGTCAAATGTATATTGAGTTTGTATATCCAAATATACAATGAAAAGATACAAGAGAAAATGTACATTTGGCAATATACAATGGGAAAGTGCAAATGGTCTTGTATGTTCGGCTATGTACAAAGCAGCAGGGGATGCATTTGGTGGGGCCCGCCTTGCATACAAAGGGCTTTGTATCTCATATACAAAGGATAATGTATATGTGATATACATTTGAAAATGTGCAAAGAAAGAAATACATTTCGGACCCAAAGGAAAAATCATTTGCAGTGCATAAAATTTGGGGTCCGTTGCTTGTATATTTGTTTTGTATGTTTGCATTGTATGTGCGACATACAAGCAAATATACAAAGGGGCAATGTACAAGCCGAATCCGATGCGAGGATCAAATTCAATGAATTTAGGGTTGGCATCAGTGGCTTGTATGTCAGGATGCTTGTATATGTGCCGATATACAAATGAAATATACATTGGAGCAGATGCAAGCTGGATCCCAAGGAATGTTCCAATCTAGCAGATAAAGTGTGGAGTCCGCGACTTGTATTTAATAGTGGCTTTTGTATATGCATTTTGCATATACAAGGGATTTTGAAAGGCGAACAGTGGCTTTTGTATATGCATATGTTTTCACATATACAGACGCGGTAAAGGCAAAATAAAAAGAGAAAAGGCTAGCGATAGAATCATGGGGTGCCTACATGGCACGTTTTCACTGGCCGACGACTAGTCAGTGCGATTTTGAAGCCGTAGATCTCAGCGATAGGAGTGGATCGACGACCTTGTTTTGAACCTGCAGTGATGGTTTTTCCTGAGTGTGTGCGACCATTTTTGAGCGGGAAAATATCCAGATGTATCTACTGTTGCATCCCGCAAGTAGTTGAGGCTTTAATGGCAGTCGTGCAGAGGTGCGATAGATTGAGTGACAGGCCAACTACCAGTTTTATGAGGAATGTCCCCAAGTGGCGGCACGAGGCTCGAGTCTAGCTCCTCCTCGCCATTCCTTCTGCTTGCTGCCTTCGGTATTTTGGGCGCCATTTCATAGTGCACGGTCTTGCAAAATTTTTGATGTGCCATGTAATTAATTTGTCAAGTACACTTTCTTGCTGTATTAAGCAGACTGTGTCACTCATTTGTTGTTGTTGAAAACTGGAGAAATTTTGGTGCTGTAATAAGATACAACTTCATTGGCGGCTCTGTCTTGGTTATCTTGTGAGTTTATGAGTCTCATGTTGTATGTTTTTCTACATAAATCTACTGATATCATGCTAATTTAAATGAGTAATGCTATATTGCATGTGTTTTGTTATCTGTCTCCAAATTGAGTGTGTTCTTCTTCTAAATCTGAATATCTAAGGGGTGTTTATGATTCTAGAATATAGGTTTGTTGTGTTGAATGATTGATTTCTTACTTCTACTCAAGGAGTAGATTAAACATTTCAGATCAAGTGTTGGGAAGAAGACATTGCGATAGAGATATCAGTAAGTAGAGATAACAGGATAATCTATTTTGGGAAGTATCTGTAAGGCAGATATTGTAAATCCCCTTGATATCCAGTCTTTGGTATGTTTATTTGGCCATTCACATGTGTATGTCTATTGACTCTGAGCCCTAGATAGGCACCAATCCAGTCTTGTATTGAGATTGCAACCCAAAGTCTCAGTTTTGCATCCAAACATAAATTCAAACTAAAACTTTAAATCAAACCATTAGGACTTTAGAACTAGTTTTTAGGACTAAAATCCCCTGTCTACAACTAAATATAGGCCCAAAGCTAGCCCCTTTGCACTTATTCCATAGTTTTGGTCTACATAAAAGAGGATTTATCTGCTTTGTGTCAACATCCTAGCTAATATATAGATGCATTTCATAAATGTTGAGTAGGGAATACCCCCCTTGGTTCTGCAGAGCCTAAAGAAGAAGAGGAGATATTTATAGAGTCTATCTCCTATACTGTTGGCCCCTAGTCGGGAGTCCTATTGATCAACGATGGCTACTTTGTAGGGATAACTAGGAATAAGCATCCAGCTAGAAAAATAAAAAACCAACATGTACGACCAACATAATTTGACCTAAATGAATGTATTTTTCTAATTTCTTTTGTGGAAAGATGCACAGGATGTTGAATTTTGGTTAGAATATTTTTTTGTAATTTTTCGATACATATTTTTTTTGTTAATTTGTTAATGGCCCTAATTAGTGCTTTTTAAAACCCCTCGTGTACGACCAACATAATTTGAGCTAAACTAATCAATTCACTAATTTATTTTTCATCATGTAAAGAATGATGTCTAGATTGGTCAGACAAGTTTTTTTTCAAGAAACTTTCAAAATCAAAAGTTATTAAAAAAGTAGTAACATATGTTATTTCAAGTTTATGAGTCTATTTGTTTAGAAAATAATTAATAAATAGAAAGTTATGTCCAATAGTAGAAAAAAATTACATATTTGAAAACTAGACTTTCAAATCTACAATGAGTTTTAATCTCGTTAAAATATTCTGAAAAAAAGTTGTCAGCTATAGTGGTGAAATAGTTTTTTCTCTTGTTGTTTTCATGGTCTCCTAGTTGCAGGTCCAAGACTAAGGTTTGGGTTTCCAAGAATAAGGCTTGGGTTTTCAAGCCTGAAACCAATGCAAATCCATAGGTATGCAATTTCAAATTAGTAGAAACAGGTACCTATTTATAAATGGGTGCCCGTTATAAATGGGTGCTCATTTTAAAAAATACGGGCACCCATTTCTAAACAGACACCCATTTCTAAATGGGCACCCGTTTCTTATTTAACTGTTATTAATTTTTTTTCATAAAATTGTAGTACGACAGATTTTCTACAACATTCCTTTATACCAGTACGATTGACAACGACAAATTTTGTGGTTTTTTTATATGCAGGTGTCAATTCAAGCTCTCAACAAGACATATTTTATGTAATTTTTATAGGGATTCAATCATAAGGAGCATTTTTAGATGGAATGAAGTAGAAGATGTATTTTTTAGAGAGATCAAACAAATATCAAGCAAATATCATATTGAACAAAGAATCTACATCTACTTGTATTTCATAAATTTTAAGAAGGGATCCAACTCTAAGTATAATACAATATTATTTGTTGATTTTATCAACACATTCTAGTAATCATGGGATCAAATAAACGTCAACAAGAAAGAAGAGGAAGGCTATGACACTTGAAAAAATTGAAGCACATCAAGAGAAAGAGGCAAAACGACAAAGAGATAGGAGAGAGAGGATTAAAAAAATGAAGAATGATGTAGCATCCAGTTCGATGACTATTGAAGAGGAGAACATTGAAGAGACCAATATGGATGAAGTGAATGTAGAATATGCAAATGTGGAAAAGGCAAATATAAGAACGAATCTAGGTATGTCTTCAAATACTTGAATGATAATGAGATTAATGATTTAAATCAAGCTGGATATAACATTGTTGAGATAAATTCTTCTATTACAAACAAGACAATAAAAAATGAAAATGAAAACCCTTGTATGAGTGAAAATGAAAATATAGATATTTTAAAATTGAAAGTAATGTTTTGAAGGATCTTTGTGGTAACATATCTTGGAGACAAATTCAAACCCATGCAAATAGATTGTATAAACTATTTTTTTTTTATAGAAAAACTCTTGGATTTCAATGCCAACTTGTATTATATTTGATGAGAATGTCAAAAATAAGAAAAGTAATGAAAAAATTAGGCATATTTGTAAAACCCCAAAAGGTGGATGAATCAATGGAACAAATTATGTCTAGTGTTGCTAATGCTACTGGTTCTATTGGAAAAACTAGTCGATCTAAGGATAAAAATGTAACACGTCGAGCAATAACAACCGCTTTAGTTAATAAATTAGTTGTGAGCAAAAGAATGATAAGTAAGACAAGTGGATATTTAAATGTGCATGCTATAACTTTAAGAAGAGCAAAAAAGAGAAGAGTAAGTATTGAAGATGATCCAATTAACCAATTTTGGACTTTTAGTGGTAGACTCACAAGGTCTGACATGAAATTAAATAATGAAATTAGGTCTTTGATTGAAATTTTTTGGCATGATAATACAAGGGTTTCATCAAATGCTAGAGATATTTTGAAATTAAGGGTAGGGTCAAAAAATCTTGATCCTCATCTAAAACATCTTTTAGACATGACTCAAACAGAATTATACAGAAAATTTCTAGATGATTCAATTATAGAAAATTTTAGCACAAGTCAAAGATCATTTGAAAAATGTAAACCTTGGCATGTCAAGATTAATAAGCAACGAATCTCTTGTTGTTACAAAATTCATGTGCAATTTCATTATTATTATGATGTTTTTCGATATATACGTTGTACTTTGCATACTAACTAAATTATACAGGAATGCAATATTAATATGCCACCTACAACAATTAAGGAGTTTATAACAAGTTTACTTTGTGAAACAACTGATGGGAAATTATTTTTTTTCAAAACCATGTGTTTTTAGACAATGCAATAGATGTGACAACCTTTTATTGTTAGGAGAATGCATGCATGAAAGTAGTTCACATGATTTTGGACAACAATTAGTGGATGTGAAGAGGTTCAACAACGTTCAATACCCATTAAAGGATGGAAAAATTGGAAAGCGTTGTGAGTTAGTCATAAAACAAAGTAGTGTACATGTATTCCTCGCAGAGTTCAAGAATAACATTGTGTATAAATATGTGAAACACTCTCAATATGCTCGGTGACTTGATGAACAATTCCACAAATGTAAGAGCACATTTCCAATTGGAACTATACTTTCAGTGGTAGAACACATTTCCAATTGGAACTATACTTTCGGTGGTTGACTTTGCAGAAAATTATACCCTTGCTCCACAAGAGTAGATTCAATCTCAATATTATAACTCAATACAGGTGGCCATCTTTGTTCATATTGTATACAAACATGTAGTTGAATTTTGAGGGAGTACCATTTCTATGTGAGTGATAACCGGCTACATTCATCAGAGTTTGTGTAGTATTGTTTCAAAGTATTTAATGACAACTTAAAAGAAAGACAAATCTAGATGACACATCTCATATGGTTAGACAATTATACATGACAATTCAAAAATTGTTGAATATTTTATTGGTTAAGTAGGGCCCATAAAGATAACAATATCCCACATATGTGGAGTTTCTTGAAGCTGGATATGGTAAAGGAGAACATGATGGAGTTGGAGCATGTGTGAAAAGGGCTCTTGCTAGGGAACAACTAAAATTTCATGATGCAACAAAGTTTAAAGATGAACACGCAATTGTGGATTGGTGTAATGCAAAATTGACTACATGATCAAGTGAAAACTCTAAAGTTCAACAGTTTTTTGGTTGGTTGAATGTAAGGGCACCTAATCTTGTTTATTAAATATGATGTTTCATTTTGAGATAATTATTTGGATAATTTAATATTGTTTAGTGATATATTTGTTCGTTTTATCTCATGGATTTTGGGCTTTGATGTCAGAAATACAATCATTGCATTTATATATTTCATCATTATATGTTAAGTTGTGGTATAGTTTACACCTGTGGTTGTATTTGTAATGATTTTCTTTCTGCATAGTAGTGGCGAGGTTACATATTAAAGGATCATAACGATCTTTCCATTATGGACGTAGATTCATAAATGAGATTTTAAAGATTTCCATCTCTTTACAAGAAGTTTCATTTGGTAGTTGTCGGTTTCTTTTTAGTAGCGCTGATGGTATCAGATGAGGTGTCAAAATACATAATTAGAAAATTTAATGGTCACATCTAGGGGGGTTACGATGTTTCATTCTAAAAGGATTTTATATGTTTTGCATTTGGTTTCTATGGAGGGTTGGGGGAAAGGGGTAAGTGTGAATATAACTGCAATGAGATTCAATTTCATCGAGAGTTTTTGAGCTCTTTTTGGAAGAAAGATAAATGATGCATGTTAAGGGGAAAAACTTAGGGGACTCCGGGGTTTGGAGAGTTAAAAGCTCATATCAAAAGCGCAGAGACCATTTATTCAGTCACTTGCTTCGCTCAGACAATGAGGTAATATTTCATTTCTTTCTCTTTATCATGTTTCAAAGTTTCTAGACATTTGCACAACTTGAAATTGTTTAGGAAACAATGGAGAAGCTGAGTCTTAAAGCAATTGTGAGATGAATTTAGGTGTAGGGTTTTAGATAGATAAAAATATAATAAACTTTATTCTCTATGAGTATACAAATACTTTATTAGAATTGTTAAATGAAGATTTGATGTTAAAGTAAATGCCCTATTTGCTGAAAATATGACTCTGTAATCAACATATCAAGATTTTTTTTTAACCCGACAAAATACCTCTAAATCAGTAATGCTATGTTCTTAAAAGATGAAACACAGGAGGTCCAAGAAAACTTAAGACTACTCTTGAACCATAATCTAAAAGAGAGAAATGAAGAATAGGGGGAAAAGTGATATGGTGAATATTTTTGAGCAAATATCCTAAAGCATGCAGTTTATAAATATCTTTCATCATTGATGTGTTATGATTTATGACAATATTAATGTTCAAAAGAAGAATCCTTACTCTGAACTGAATCTGGGACACTCCAGGAAAATGATGTATAGAAAAATTTCAAGCGAATAAATAACTTATACTATAGAACAATTATGGCTTAGGAACATAGGAGTGTTGGAAGAACAATCCTCACTTTGAACCAAACTAATCACTTCCAATTATCATGCCGGAGTCTTCTATAACTCAATTATTGGCTATGTTACCAGAATGAGAAAACTAAAACAATGCAGTCAAAAGCTAGATTAAAAAGGTTAGATCTGTGTTTATATTTGTGTCTTATGTATATTTCATAGCCCTTTAACTTCTGTCTTGTTGATACCAAAGTTGCCAAAATGGGACTAATTCATTGATGAGGCCATATGTATGGATGGAGACATCCAAGATATATGTATGTGAAGAGATCTGGGTTATATATATATGGATGGAGAGATAGGACTAGGTTGCCTTCTTGAGTTTCCTAGATAGCCTACTTTCAAGTGATATCTTGAGAGCGATCCTTACATAGCAAGTAACTTGATTGAAGAATTAATGGATATACGTGATGGTGATTACATACATGGTGTTTAAATGGTGTGACTAACATAGAATAGTTTTGATTGCAAAAACATTGGAGTTGTGACTATGGATGTATGCGAGACCCAAACTTGCTCAACCTTTAACTTTGTTCTTGTAGAGGCCCAATTCTATAAAAAAAAACAAAAACAAAGAAACTATGGTAATGTCCAATCAGTTCATTAATGACACAATGCATATATAAGAAAAAGAAAGGTCTTCAATAGAAATGGTATTGATTTATTGATGAGATAGTATGAATGGATAAGAAGATTTAACTTTAGTGCTTCTTGAATAGCTCACAATTACACACTATTATTCTTAGCTGAACCTAAGAGTAATCGATATGTGGATAGTATCTTGATTTTGGAAGATGGCCATGGCATAATTAATGGCATTGAGATAGAATACTTTTGATTATTTAATCTTGTAATAATATTGAAATGTTCTAATTTGCCAAATTCTTGTTACACCGAAAAGCATTCCTACAATGGAAGCATAGAGTTAGTATACCAAGTTGGTTCCAAGTTAAGTGTATACTATGATCAATGTGATATAGTCATTGATATGACAATAAGTCTGTAGTACTGTGAAGGTTGTCTTAAAATATTGTTGATATAAATTAGAAAGGATTTAAGTTATGATTATGTACTTGGAAATAGATGAAAACATAACCAGATCAAAATTAGATGTTGTCTTTTATGTGTATCTTATTATTAGAAGGATTAGTAGTATGTTTTAGTTAAAGTATTTTGTTAACTTGTGGCTTGCTAGTGTGAGCGTGATCCTCCTGTTTAGCTCTTTAAAGATCTTACGATTTTCTATGGGAATTGTTATGAGGTAGCTTGACTTTAGTATTTTGCCACATACTAATATAGAGGGAATATGTGAGTCTTTAAATTATATTAGACTATCTATTAATCTGTTGACGACTGTTTATTAAGTAATTGTATTTATATATTCTTTTATGATAAAATTAGGTATGAAAGTTCATATCCCAAACTACGAAGTCTCTGCGCTATGCGTATGTAGGCAAGGCCATCATGGATGAGCCCCCAAGACATTAGGTCGACCCTTAGGGCCTTAGGCTAGTATATTTCTATTTGATATGTCTATTGATGAACTTTGTGGAACTAATGTCTGCCTTCAGTTGTCCAGTTGCAGGTCAATTAACTGTGTAAGGTAATGGAGATATGGAAGCATTTTCTCATTTTGTAAAGAGAAGAATTATATGGCAAATGTGTATAACTGTGAATTCATGATGAATACAAATATACTTTTGTATTTTGGAAGCTTATTAAGTTATAAAAGTATGAATATTCTCCTATTCCTTTATTATTAATTTTCATTATTTCTCAAGTAATTAACTTATTTATTGATATTTACTGTCATTTTCTTGAGTGGGCATTACATTGAAGAAGAAAACATTCCTCCCCGATATGATTGTGATATAATTATTGGATCAACAAAATGGAATTCATTTAAGAGTTCAAATGCAAGCACATGGACTATACGATTTAGGGAGCTTGCATGTTTTTGTCAGTTTTGTATCAAGGGTGAGTGGGAAGCATGTGAAAATACAAATTGGGTTGAAGGATGGCAATGAAGATCCCTAACACTTCGACAAATACATGGTCAAAATGAGATAACATTTGAAGAGGATAATCATTTGCAAGCATCAGATGACTATGATCGTATTTTAGACCTTATACAAGGAGGTACATTAATTCAATATTTAATTTCAATACATTTTTTTTATAATCTATATTTAATTCTATACATGCATGTATATTTTTGTGACTTATTGCATTTGAAAGTTTTTTGCAGGAAATGTGTATGTTGTTGTTGCACCTGAGGGTAATGAAGAGGAAACAGAGTATTGGTTGGCTCGATGTGTTTATGTAAAACACAAGTTGTTATAGCCTAGAGTAGATGATGATAAGTTTGAGTATCCAACAGGTTCTATGGTTGTTATTAGCACTTGGCTACGTAAATATCTGATAAGGAGGAATGGTATATATGCATTTGAAGGTTATGAAAGACATAAGAAAATTTTACACTAATCGCATCTGGTTATGGCAACAAATATACAATTAGTGAGATATAAAGGGAGACCTATCACAAAAGATTTATGGACACTTTCTATGGAAGAGCATGAGGTAATCATAGATGCATTACAAAAAAGAGAGGATGTAGATGGTACAATGGAGTAATTTTTTTAAATGGATAGCAAGTATGTAGAAAATTTTAAACTTTTAATATTTGTTTTTTGACTAATGTATAGTTGTATAATATTTACTTGATAGAACTAATTCATTTACTTTCATTCACTAACCAAATTATTAAGTGATTTCATGTCCTCTTAAGCCATCCTCTTAACTCCTCTTAAGCCATCCTCTTAACTCCCCTTACGCCATCCCCTAGCTAAGTTTCATAAATTAAGTAATCACGATTTGGTTTAATAGCTTGAGAATTTGGTCTAGGATGTGAGTTTAGGATTAATGTGATTGATAGTTAATTGATTGCATCTCCCCTTAAGCACTCTTAACTCCCCTTAAGCCATCCCCTAGCTATGTTCCATAAGTTAGGTAAACTTAGGATTTAGTTTATTAACTTCAATATAGTTAATTGATATAAGTTAGCACACCCTTACCAAAATACTAGAGTTGATTCCATCTCCCCTTAAGACATCCTCTTAACTCCCCTTAAGTCATCCTCTTAACTCCTCTTAAGCCATCCCATAGCTATGTTCCATAAGCTAGGTAACTACGATTTAGTTTAATTAGGTAGTTCTTAGAATGTGAGTTTAGGATTAAGTATATTTATAGGTAATTGATTTACTAGCATGCACCATTACCAAAATACTAATTTATTGCATCTCCCATTAATCCATCCTCTTAAGTCCCCTTAATCCATCCCCTAGCTATGTTCCATAAGTTAGGTAACTACGGTTTAGTTTAATTAGGTAGTTCTTAGAATGTGAGTTTTGGATTAAGTATATTTATAGGTAATTGATTTACTAGCATGCACCATTACCAAAATACTAATTGATTGTATCTCCCCTTAAGTCATCCTCTTAACTCCCCTTAAGCCATCCTCTTAACTCCCCTTAAGCCATCCTCTTAACTCCTCTTAATCCATCCCCTAACTATGTTCCATAAGTTAGGTAACTACGATTTAATTTAATTAGATAGTTCTTAGAATGTGAGTTCTGGATTAAGTATATTTATAGGTAATTGTTTTACTAGCATGCACCATTACCAAAATACTAATTGATTGCATCTCCCCTTAAGCCATCCTCTTAACTCCCCTTAAGCCATCCCCTACCTAAGCTTCAAAAATTAGGTAAGTTTAATTTATTTTAATAGTAACTGTTGGATTTGGTTTAGTTTAATGTATTTCAGGTCTCCTACAACTAGTTAGAATGATTATCACTAAGTCGGTGCATTCAACGTTTGACATTCATATTGGATTTTCCTATGCTACATATCACTTCAAGGTATGGAATTTCTACCATAATTTTGCAACTTTATTTTATATAATTTTCTCACTTGACTTATAGTTGTATTTATAGTTTTAATTTATTTATTTATAGTTTTAATTAATTTATCATCTTTGTTTCAAGTAGATCCTACAACTAGATGACATAATTGTCATCATTTGTACATTCTATGCAAGTGAGATATGACATCCCTTGAAATCAAAGAAATTTTATATTTTACAATTTACTATAATCTAGGAGTCCAAAACCTTGAATTAGGACTCATATAATTGTAATTTTGACTATATATTTTGACTTAGAATTATGACTCCTAACTTGTAATTTTCTTGTACTTGTATCTAGAATGTTATAATACTAAATTGTATAAGATATATCATCATCCTATAAGATATATACTATTAACTCAAGATTTAATGATTATTCCAAGTTGTGGTTGTAAATAAACTTTTTTTGATATATATCCTATTTAAATAGTTAACAAAAAATTTATACAAGGGTTGGAGACTTGACTATGGAATTTTTTTTTCAATTTTGGAGTTGTTTTCAAGTTACTTTCTTAGTTTTTAATCTTCTCCAAACAAATGTGCTATGTTTCTTTGAACTAGAATTTCTACTTGATTCACCTAAGATAGATAGAATTCATGCATCTTTTTAGAAGAAGTTGGAATATCGATGGAAGTTTTTCCTTAACCCTTTGATCTAGAAGAAGAAGAAGGAAGTTGATTAACATTAACTCACTTGAGTAGTAGGATAGGGTAGCATTTCCACCTTCATATTAATATTCTTGATTCTCCTATTACTTCCTAATAAGCTACAAACCTGACTCATCCTATCATATATATGCAAACTAGATTGAGAGGGATTTAGCATAACATACTGGGTGACACCAATATTACAACTCCCTAAAATAACAAAAGTGAAGCTAGATAATCTCATGACCCCATGAGTGATAAGTAAGAGAAGATTAGAATCAGGATAGAAAAGTGCATCTCTTTCCTATTCCAACTTGGAGGTTAAGGGTGAATACACCTTCTCGCCTCAAAATTCAATTACTATATAAAATGTTCGCTACATTTTCACTTGAATTATGTGAAACATGGCCATTATAAATAAATATTCTTTTCGTTATGAGATGAATGTACAAACTATAAATGTATTTCAATATTGCCCATTTATTATTTCCAATATATTACTTCATCTTATTACCTAGATTTTACCTAATATGTTATGGTTCAACACATAACAAATTATCTCTTTTATAACATGTTTATAGGTAAATTTTGTGTCTTATTTGTTCTTGTGAGAATTTATATTTCTTGTTACTATTTAGTAGGGTCATCAAGTGATTGATATTCATATATGTTGAAGATTATTGTATATTAAATATACTTTTTCAATTACAACAATTTTTAATTAGTATGTAGATCATTGAAAATTTTAAATTTTTAAATATATTGTGCTTTTTATATAAGTATGCTATTTTGGATTGTCAACCTATCCTTTATAATCTAGAATTTGTATTCTCCCTCTAATGTTAAATTATAGGAAACTTATTTATCTAACTAGTAGATGAACTCCAATTGGGAAATTAGAATTATCAGGACTAGCAATTACAATTTTGACAAGCAATTAGAATCAATTACAATTTTGACTAGCAATCACAATTACTATTATGGAGTAAAAAGTGTCCACGTGTCTTTTTACCTCCTTGTTTAGCTCCTAGGTCCTCATGATTACATTATACATTCCAAATGTTCATCCCAATGCAAAATTACTCGACAACAATGTAAATTGGGAATAAGGGGCCCATATTTTATCTTATCGCGGACCTAAAAGGAGCCCAAAGACTTGGGTGCCACCACCAAAGTCTCTCCTAATTGCTTAGGGCAAAATCAGGTATATGTCAGCCTAGGACCTTTAAAAAGGTTTCTCTTTGTCGGCCCTTTTGGTTTAATTTCACGATTGTGAGTGAGAAAGCATATATAAGTGTGTTTTTGAGTTCATATGTAACATAGAGGGATATAGCTATCTTATGACATTAAATAAAAGCAAGCAAGAGCATTCATTGTGATTCTAGAGCATATTTGTGTGTTGTTATTGTTACTAATTTTTTGTCCACACTAAAATTAGTTCGACCTAAGTGCAATTGTTCAGAAGGGATAAAAGAAAATTTTGAAGTTATGCATTCAAATGAACAATTGATATCTTGACAGAGCAGAAACAAACTTCAGATGACAGGATAACCCACCAGTCTAATCAAGACTGATGAGTCATCATGACAAAAGAATCAGATGGTCAAGGTATCAATCATTCAAGAAATACAGTTGTTTTAACATGGTTTTATCTTTCAGGAGTTATAAATTAGATTGATTATTCAGTTACTCACATTTTGAATAAAGAAAGAAAAATATTTGTATTGAACTGTTATTTCATGTCATGTTTTGAACATACATTCAAGCATCTGTTACTTTATCTTATGCATTGATTGAAAAAGAAGTACACATTTATCAAGTGCATATGATAAATTAACTGATTATGTTTAAAAGAAGTGTTCAAATGTGTCACACACAAGCCGTGGGAGTAACTAGATTGAGCAATTGCAGACATGCAAGCTATACATCTGGATGATAAAAGAAATGAAATAAACACATGATAAAATGAAACATCCATCATTGCCTAAGTAAGAAGGTTATTTTTTTGATGTTGGTCTTCAGTCTTCAGTCTTTATCTTCAACTCCCATCATTAGTTGAACCTGCAAAAAATTTGGGGACAACCCTGTTAGCGCTCCGGATGTTTTAAGTTATCATATGGTTTTATCAAGCAGATATACCTACTTATCACATCATGCATTGCATATGAAGGATCAGATCAGACATGTGATACAAATCAGAAAAAACCATGAAGAAGATCAATCAATGCCATCAGGTATACATTTTATGCTAACTTGTTTGTTCACTGTGCAGGTATAGGACAAGTATTGTTGCTGATTTGAAGACAAATATACATGTGGATTAAATGTGGCTCCCACAAGGGTTTGAGCCCAACATGTTTTCTTTTTCATTTGGAAAAGAGTATCAGGAAGGACAGGATGCATCATTCAAGTTACATCATGCATCACTATCAACTTACAAAGAAGCTATGTCATCATGACATTCAACGAGTCAAATCAATTTAGAATGCCTGAATCAATTTGGCAAAATGCAGACATTAGAGTTGCAGCCATAGAAGGTATTTTATCTCTTTCATATCATTATCAGAATACCATTTTTTGTCATGTTTTATGTCACATTCCCAAAACCAGACTTAACAGATGACAGAAGAGTGAATAGAGATAAATACAGTCATCAAGTGCAGACATGATCACATATGTAAAGCAGGCTTCTATTGCATATCAGATGAAAGGAACAAGCTACAGGAGCCTTTATTTGCTATGCATAGGATGTTCAAAGGATAGATGTAAATGACAACCAAACTAATACATATCTTTTAGTCACTACCATATGAATGTTCACATTACTATCTGATGATGATAAAAGAATGACAGATTGGTGCTTTTAGGAAACAGACTTATGCACATGAGCTACAGGGTACATCAAGAGAGTCATCTGATCACTTGCATAGAACATCAAACAAACATCATGTTGCAGTTTTGACAAGTGCAGGTATATAAATGAAGGACAACCTAAAATTTTAAGGAAACAGTCATAGCATTCAAATGACAGGCAGTCATGACATACAGATACAGGAGGATGAATGAAATATGGAGATAATATGTTGTTCATAATCAAAGCAACCAGTATGCAAGGTTTTATCATGAAGAGCATAGGATAGGCATTCACCAAGTCACATTTGAAGTAGATACATCAAAAAGGACCATCTAACTGACACAGTTATGATAAGCATTTACCATGATGAAGGACAAAAAGAGATCAAGGACATGATATGCATGCTATAGGAGGATCAAAATGTAAAGATAAATGTGAAGGAACAACATAATGATGATTAGCTAACAGTGAATCAGCTAATACAAAATGGAATGCCAAATTAAAAATCCCTTATATACAAGATTGTCATTTATCTTTTTGTAGAAAAAGAACGTATATTATTGTTCAAGGTTAAAGGAAATTTTTATCACTCAGAAAGTTAAAATAACTTGAAGAACAAGTCTGTATCAAATCAGAAAAGATTTCTGTATTGTAGCACCTGAAGCCTTAGTTCTAACTTTCTGAACCAAGTTTTATCCCATACACAGAAATGAAAGAGAAATGGTCAAAATAGAGAATGAATGCTTGTTACAATGAAGCCTCTCAAAATGCAAACACATGCCGAGGTATAAAACCCTAACGCATTTCATGAATATAGTGAAAAGAAATAGCTACAATGTACTTGTTTGCATGGCCCTGACCAGAAGGTAGGGTTTTGTGCCTGAATAAAGACACCCAGCTATCCAAATTTTGAAACCCTCATTTTTAAGAATGAAACCCTAATTTTCATCTTATGTGCACAGTGAAGGTAAAGGTTACAAAGAAGTGTTTTTGCATCATAGCCGTGCTTGAATGAGTGTTTTTCTGAGATACCTATACAGGTTTTTTGTGAAACCCTAACATAATTCTTGCAATTTCAAGAAAACAATGGTGTTACAGTTGGTCGTGCCTAAAAATGGCAAATATTGTACATTTCAAGGTGAAACCCTTGTTACAGGTTAGAAGCCTTTTCTTCATTTTTTGTAGTGACAGAGCCAAAAAGGGTTCAGAAAAATGCTTAGAAGCATAGTCGTGGGTAAAGAAATAATCTCCTATCAAGCTTTCAAAACAAAACCCTCATTTTATATCAATGCCTTCAAGGTTTATATCAGAGAAAATCAAAGATTATGCTATAAAGAATGATAATGGCCACAACCATACGAAGAACAATGAAGGAATGAATACCCAGATAAAAATTGAAACCCTTGTTTCTTTTTGAGAGTATGCAAATATTTTAAAGTATCTACAGTAGAAATGTAGAAGGCTCACCTTTTAGGTTGCAGAAGAATAGAGCAAGCATGGCCATGACCTCTTGTGAGGTTCTCATCATATTTTTGTCTTAGTTTCAAGATGAACACATAGAAGTAAGCAAAGCATGGTGTCAAAGAAGTTGCAGAGAGAAGTAAACGCATGGCCGCGACCATTAGAGCCAAATGCTATAGAAAATGGTGCAAAAACCTAGTTAAAAACTCAAACACAATGCTTACCATGCCTCTACCATTATCCTGAAGGAGAAATGCAGGATTTTTGACCACAAAGGAGGTGGAGAAAATATAGAGAGTCATCAAACCTTGGCGGCATGGCGGAGTTGCAGGGCGGCGACCAACAAAGAGGAGAAGTGAAAATGAGTAACAAGTTAGGGTTCTACCTTGTTTTGTTCAAAACTTTTTTCATCTTTCTTTTTGACTTCTAAAAACATTATTAATAAATCCTATTGTCGACCGGGGTCAACAAACTCCATGATGCTTTCCTAGCAATGATAATGAGGAGTGGTCGACGATGAGATGATTCTCATATCAAATGATGGTTGGTAGTAATAAGGATAAGGCTTATGCCTTATGTATTTTAAGACAAGCTTTCCTTCCTTGGAGGTCGAATATCATGTGGCCAAACAAATATTGCATGAACAAACATTGCATGGTCAAAGATACCTCACCATCATTGTTAAATGAGGCCAACAAGTATGTGTTCCTTTCACATAGTTCCAAGTCAAAGGATATTGATATCATTAGAAAAGGTAAATGTTTTGCCTTATGCAAATCAAAACAAACCTCTATACCTTACAGTCAACTATGCATATGGTTAGAAAGCCTTATGATTTTATCATCTAAATTCAAAAAGGGAAGAAGTTACATGAAGCCAAAAAGAGATTGGAAGGAGTATCATTAGTTTTTGCATAAAGGAGATAATAAGAGGGAAGAAGGCATATTTTGTTGCATGTGGCAAGGTGGCAGGGGTTGACTGAGGTTTTTGTTTTGCATGGTGAATATAACTTTTTGCATATGTATATTGGAGTGATAAGGCAGAGAGAGTTATTTATTTTTCTCCTTTGTGCATGTGGAGTCATAAGGGTTTATTTATTATGACTATGTATTTTATGCATTTTGATAATGTATATGGAGAGATAAGGGTATGTTTTTCTCCTAAGGCATATTGACATGCAAGGGGATGTATTTTCTCACAAGGAGTGATAAGGATTGTATTTATCTCTAAAGTCCTATTTTTGCTCGAATCATGCAAATTAGGCATATGTATTTGGAGTAATAAGGAGTTAGATTTTTCATGCATGATCTTACAAATACATTAATTGTAAATAAATAATAAAGTAATATTTTCCAAATTACTGTATTATTTTTCACAAGTTGCAAAGTCAAATTAGAACAAGTTGTAACCAATAATAAAGTAATTATTTTTATTACTTTATTATTTACTCACAATCAATTTTGCTAAAGCAAAATCATGCAAATTGATTAGTTGAGTTAGCTAGGCCACCTAGGAGGTTCTTGCATGATTTGAGGAGTATTTTTAGTTCTTGGTCAACTTTTTGGTCAAGCATACAAAGAGGCCCAAATTAGAGCTATTTTTGCTCGATTTGTGGCAGTTTGAGCCCCTATTTTTGAGAATTTTGGAGTCTGCACATGAGAGATTATTTTTAGAGGCAGTTAGCTACAAGTTCATATTTTGCATGCCTCTTAGTGAGAGCAAACCTATATATTGTAAAGCAAAAGCTTTCTTTTGCTAGTTCTTGCCTTTTTGCTCTTATACACTTTGAGAGAAGAAGGTTTTGTAGCTCAATTTTTACAGTTTTATAGAGAGATTAGCAGGTTTCAGGTTCCATTTTTGTCTCTTTTGCAATATTTCCTTTATTCTTTTGAAATCAAATAGTTACCTTTCCATTTAATGCTAATTGTTTGAAGTGATTTGATGAAGTTTTACTCTATTTAATTATTAAACATTTAAAATTATTGTCTCACTTTTTCTTGCAGTATTAAGCATAGTGTTATTGCAGGTCTTAGGTTGTGTTCATGAAAGTTATCCTTTTTATGTTGTGAGAAAATCCCTTTTCCTTCATAGAAAGCTTATTTTCAAACCTTCCTTAGAATCACTTTTGTGATATTTATGCCAAGATTGGATTGTGTGGGTCAAATTTCTTAGTTGTATTGTGAACCAGATTGCATTTTTTTACCCATATTATGTGCATCACTGATTTTCAAAGTTTTCATTTCCTTATAGTTTCATTCTTACCCTTTTCCAAAACAAAAAAATCATACATTCCAATATAATATTTTAAGGGAACTAGCCCACAATCTAGAGGTCTAATTTCATTATAGGGCACCCACAACCTGAAATTAGTCCCATGTTACACGAAATTGTAGAGCTTTTCCAACCTTGCATATGGGTGCAATTCCCAGTGATAACAATTTTTGGCACACCCGGTGGGACTTTGAACTGATTTTTAGTTCAAAAGAACTTATCATTGCTGTTGTTTTTGGTATGATCAGCAGTTTATATAGCCTTTTTAGAGGTTTATTTACAAATACCCGGTGACTCTATCTTTCTAGTTTGATAGATTAGACTTTTTGAATGAATAAACATGTCTTTCCTTCATGGAAATATGTCATATCATTCGTCATATCATGAAAATTCTGCTTATCAGCCATATCAGATCATCCATACTACTGTTTTCATTCCTAATTCCTTTGATTTACAAAGAAATCAGCATGCTCAACATGTTTGCCTACCACCCACCCCTGCTCATCCTTCATATCAGCATTTACATGTCCAGAATCAGTCCTAAGGGGTTGAAGATATAAACAAAAGGATGAATGACACGAAAAACAATTTGCTAGAAATCACAAAGCAGATTGAGGAGTTAAAGAGGCAGCAAGAATATGAGCAACAGCGGGAGGAACTAGATTATCAGGCCTATCTTCATGAGGAGGAATTAGAGGCACAAAGGATACAATTCCAAGAAAACCTTGCAAGACAAATTGCAACAAAAGAGGCATAGATGAAGTATTTGCTTGCACACATACGAAAGTAGAACATCTGGATAGCTGCATTCATTCTGGATCAACATTCTCAAAATGAGGTTAGTAGATTTCAAGTTTCAAGTTTCAGGAATTCTGATTGTAATCAAGAACCCATTTACATTCAAAAGTAGTATTAGTTCTCAATATCAGTCACATCAAGTACCTGAATCAAACCATCAGGCTTTTGAACAAGTATGGCAGCCTTCTTGGACCAAGCATCCTGATTACAAAATGCCAAATCTTGTAAATGCTACTCCTTCCATACCAATCCAAGATCAGGAAGAGGAAAAGGTAGTAGTTTCTGAGCCTATCAAGATTTGAAGTTGGCATATTGAACAAGAGCCTATCAAGATTCCAAGTTGCAACCCAGCAGTTGAGGTTTTTTGTAGTCCTTCTTGTCCCACCAAATCAGAAAAAGCAAATGTGGAGCAAGAAGTTGCTGCTATTTTTTCTGTGTCCCTAGCTAAAAATGAGCATAATGCCTATGAAGAGGATGTTGGTTCAGATTTGGTACTCAATCCTTTAAATTTTGAATCATTTGAAAAGTTTTCTGATGTTGTTTACAAGATTAATGAAAGCAGGATGCAAATATTGGAAGGACAGAATCTTCAAATGCAAAAGCAGGTTGCCCACATTCCGATGCAGAAAGCCCCGTGTGAAGAGGAAGAACCAGTTTCTTTGTTTGACCAGTTACCTGGTTTTGTTGAGCCAAATGAAAGACTCATACCATAGGTAGAAATAATAGAACAACAAGAAGACATCAAACAGTATGAAGAGTTGTTGATTGAAGTTAAGCAGGCTGACAATTTGATCTTGGATCAAGTAGAAGAATGTGAAGGTAAACCTATCATACAACTTGCAAAGCTAGTTGAGAGCTCTTATGAGGTAATAAACACTCCTCTTTTACCAAAGATTCAAGAAGACTGTGATGAAATTTCATTTTGGGATGATCTTGAGTCCTTTGTGTCAAATTTAGATGGCAAACAAGATCAGGTTGAACATGTTTTTGTGAAAGAAACAAAAGTGGAGTCTCATGAGCTAACTGACTTATTTGATGAACCTCCTGAATCTATGCCTAGTATCGAATAGCTGGATGATACAACTCATTTGGATTCAATGCAAGATTGTGAGTTAGATGAGAACATGTTGTTAGGCATCATAGAATTCTTTTGTTCTAACATTAATGATCAGCTATTGTTAGATGAGCCAGCAATATGTGATCAACAGGATCAAGTCAAAGAGTCAAGCTTTTCTTTATTTTATTCATATGAGCTAACTGTTGCAAATCAGGTTGAAATTTCAAGTGAAAATAGGACAGCAGACTTGTTGATGATTGTTTTAACATAGTCATAACAATAGTTAAAATTCACATAAAATGAACCAAAACTGACTTGAAAGATATGAAGAAATCAGTTAAGATTTGCTTAATCCCAAGTTTAATATGGTAAGGTCTTGACCTGTTGGGCAAATTCAGTTGGTTGATGTGAAGCTGTAATGTTCAAGGGGCCTTACGTGATTTAGGGTTTCTTGTTGGTTTACTGGACTCAAACTATGCAAAAGATCATAAATATCAGCATGTTAATCATTCCTTTTACATAAACTTGCTATTGTGCTACAAAGCTTTTTAGTGATTTTTGAATTATTGCAGCTTTCTCCTCTTTAAATATTATGAAAATTGTCTACTTTCAAACTCTGTTGTTCATGCTTTTCAACTATGAGACAAATTTCCTTCAAATTTCTGCGTTTTAGGCTAAGTATTTTCAAATGGGTTGGGAAAAGTTAGAAAGATCTATACTAAATTTCATTCATTCTACTTAAAGGATCTAATTGTTCTGATATGCACTCTGTAAATATTGCAGCAATTTGATCAAATCCACAGACTAAAACCTTAAATGTAAGTTCTTAGCATTTTCACATACACCTAAGATTGCGAGCTCTAAGAGATAATGTTCCAAACACAAAGAAGAGCCAGAAAACACTCAGAAGATAGATGCAGAATTCTGGATTCAATTGTATTAGGAACATACAGTCATATAAGATTTACAATGTCTGAATGACTCTTAGCTTCATTGATCAAATTATAGAAAACTTACAAGCTTTACAGATACACTAAGGAAGCAGGATGTTCCACACGTTCCTTACTGCAGACATAGGCGACCTCCTTCTTCTACTCCTAAATGCTATGCTAAATTACTAAAATCCCTGTGCAAAATATTATAGTGTACAACTTGACTGTCCTCAGTACAACTCAAAACCCTAGTTAAGCAATGGTTCAAACCTCCGGTTACAGTAATAAATGCTGGAGAACAAGTCTCCCAAAAATATCTCTGAGCATACATCAAATCTGAGTGAAATATGCCCTTTCTGGAAACCCTAGCAGCTCAATAATAACTTCTATGGCCTGCTGTAATAAAGTTTCCAGCTGCATTTTATCTTCATCAATGAAGATTTTGACTTCTTGCGCTCTATCCTTATCTTCCTCTGCTCCTGAAATCGGATCTCCCTTCCATGATGTCATCGCCATCAAGTTTTAGCTCCATATCTACCTGCATCGAAGGCCTTGACTTCTTGCTTGCCGTGCTTTCAATCTCCCTCGATCCGATCCACCGCCTGAGATGTCCCCGCCATTAAGTTTCACCTGCTTATTACCTTGATCCTGCAAATAGACACAAAATCTGGATCAAAAATATGCTTTAAGTTGCTTCATCCATTCATACCTGGTCAAAATGTTAGACGTGCATTAATCACAACCTACTGACAAAACTACATTTATATTGTTTGCATTTCCCCTGTTGAAGTTATCATGTCTGCATTTGGCGGGAATCCACCTACTGCACCTGCGAATTATATGCTACGAAACCCAAAAAAAGGGGGGGTGATATTCAGGAAGGGGGGTGATATTCAGAAAGGGGGGTGATATTCGGGAAGGGGGGTGATATTCAGAAAAGGGGGGATATTCGGGAAGGGGGGTGATATTCGGGATATCAGGTTTGACTAGAACTTTGACCGCACATAACCCTCTTATTTGGCCGAATTTCAGGGTGATGTAAAAGGCAAACTTGCTTTAGAATTTCACACCCTTTCACACCATGAGGTTTTTGATATGCAATACTAACTTCTGACAAACTGACCTCATCATGGTGACCTATCCACCCCCTCTAGGGTTATATGCATGACCTGATATGCATTTTATTAAAACACTCATAACTTGTAAAATACAGGGAATCTTAACATGGTTCAAAAAGCAACCCTAGCTCATTTTCGACAAGGATTTCACCTATACTCTGCCTTGGTACTCAAATGCATTTTTTCTCTAGTTTTAACAAAGTTTGCAATTTTCACTCTCCTTTTTCCCCTTACCACCAAACAGACCCACATAAACAAAATAGAAGCAAAAAAGCAAAGCCACAATAGGGGTCCTCATTTTGCTAAGGAGTAAAATGGGGCGTGTTGTGAACATCACAACAACTAGCAACCAAACAAAACAATTAAATTCAAAGCATTAAAGAAAACCAAATGAAATAGATTCATAACCCCCAACTATCTTCCTTACAAATCATTATCCAACTTGAGACCTAAGGTATTCAATAAGGTGCATAAATTTTCATTTTCAGTTTAAGTGTGTGCACGTGATTAATCATCCTCATCTTGAAGATCGGTTTAACAAACCAGTGACTGATATTAGCCTACGTAGTTGAGGATATTCCCTCATAGCTGACCGGATAGAGCCTTGCTGCCAGCGAGCATCCATAGCCTCGGCAAGGTTATCGTTACAATTCTCCTAAGTAAAGCCCCACTGCCAACGAGTGTCTATAGCCCCGCTAGAGTTACTTAGATGGCTTAATCTAGATTTTCAGTATAATCCATTTTATTTATTTATATTTTCACTTTTATATTTTGTATTTTTTTTATATTTAATAGAAATTTCACAAGATATAGCAGTTGTAACTTTATGATGCAAGGAATGGTCACTTGCTGAAATTAAGCTGAGAATTGTAATGGTAGCAAGGGTGACCTCAGATTTTTCACCTAATATCTACACTGGTAGGTTCAACAAACCCAAAGATTTTAGGTGTGTCATCGTGAGAAACTTCCTTTGAACTCTCAACCACTATTATTGAATATAAAATTTTAGAAGCTAAACAACTCTCTACATTCATGACAGTCACAACAAGTTATGCATAAATTGCAAATGATTAACCTGAATATTCTAAATTTTATACTGCCTATTGTTTTGAATGGTTGTTGGTCTGCTCTTTAATACTCTAAAGAAAAATAAAGATCCCTACTGAGGAGACAACAAACAACCAAACAAACAGACTGTACAAACAAAAGGAAAAAAATAGAAAGGAAAACAAGAAACCAAGCAAAAGAAAAAACACTGTACAAACAACTAGCCTACCAAGGGGAACAACAAAAGAAAACAGCAAGAAGAAAATAGAAAGAAAACAGAAAAACAAAGCAAAAAAAGAAAGTTGTACACTACTTACACTATAATAGACAAAAATGGACCGCCCCTGCCTCAAGCCTAGAAGTAGTGTTTCAAATGTTGGCCATTAACTGGTAATGGCACATCTTCCCCAGTTAAGGTCTTGAGTCTAAATGTGTTGTCTCCTATAATTTTTGAGACTTGCAATGGACCTAACCATAGTTTGCCAAATTTTCCATGACTCCCCTTCTTTTCATGTGCTTTATCCTAGCACAACACTAAGTCTGATATCCTAAATGTTTTGACTCTTGCCCTCTTATCAAACCACCTCTTAACTACTGCTTGGTGTTTGGCAAATTTCTTGATGGCTTGACCTCTTTTCTCATCTAGTTGTAGCATTTGTACTATCCTGGCTTCCCTATGATTATCAAAGCCTAAATACTCATTGGCAAACTTCCAGATTGGTATTCTTAGATTTACTGGAAGTATGGGATCAGTCCCATAAACTAAATGATAAGGTGCACTGCCTAAGGCTATTTTAAACTTGGTCCTATCTACCCACAATGCATACTTTAACAAGGTATTCCATTCTCTAGGACTCTTTGCAATTAGCTTCTTGATTATGTCTAATAAAATTTTGTTCGTAGACTTAGCTAATCCATTACCTTGAGGGTAATAATTTGAAGAAAACTTTAAAATAATCCTGTATTCAAATGCCCATTTAGAAAACTTCAAAGAAGAGAAAGCAAGGCCGTTATCACATACCAATGAATAGGGAGTTCCAAACCTGGTTATGATGTTCTCTTCAAGAAACTTGATAACTACCTCAGTCGTGGAGAACTTGTAGCATGTGGCCTCAGTCCACCTTGTACAGTAGTCTGTTACCGTCAGTATGAACTTGTGTCCTGCAGAAGATGGAGGATTGATGACTCCAATAAAATCTAGGCCCCATTGTGCAAATGGTCTTGATTCAATCATAGGCTGTAATGGATTGGCTTGATTTCTTCCCTTATCTGCTGCAGTCTGCAGGAGTGGCAACTCTTAATGTGACTCTCTGTATCTTTGAACATCGTGGGCCAATAGTAGCCTGGTCTTAATATTTTGTGTGTTGTAGCTAGATGGGAACCATGGCCAGTTCCGTACTTGTCATGCAGTTCTATCAACATCTTATCCGCTTCAACTCTGTTTAGACATATCAAATAAATTCCATCATGGTTCTTCCTAAATAGAAGACCTCCTTGTACCATATATTTCTATGCTTTAATCTTCAAATCCCTCCTCTGAGAAGTTTTCATCCTATTTGGGTACTTTCTAGCTATCAGAAAAGCATTTAAATCACCATACCAACCTAATGCGTCCTGGGAATTCAGTACATACTATTGTTTTATCAAATCTGGGTTGGTGTTTGCTATTATTTGCACCAACGCCTGCCCTCTGACCAGCTTCATGGGAATGATTTCCATGTCAAACTCTTGCAGCTGGGTGATCCACTTGGCCCTTTTTTCTCCAGGCTCGCTTTGCATCAACAACATCTTTACTGCTGCATCTGGCACTATGGCTTTGACCTGGCTGCACAAAATATAATGCCTGAACTTCTTTACAACCTGAATCAACGTGAATGTCTATCTTTCGGTATCATGGTATTGCAGTTCTGCATCCTTCAGCGGCGTGCTCATAAAAGCAATGGGCTTCTCTTCATTGTCTTCACCCTTCTGCGTCAAGGCAACCACAACTGAATGGGAGGATGCAAAGGAATATATGTAAAATGGCCTTGTGTAGTCTGGACTCGTCAGTACAGGGGCATCAGAAATGGCCCGCTTGATATCTTCGAATGCAGCCCTAGCCACAGGCGTCCACTCCATCTGTGCATCTTTCTTCAACATGGCATTTAATGGCTGCACGATTTCTACAAAACTCGTGATGAACTTTCGAACAAAGTTAATTTTACCAAAAAATGATTTCAACTCTTTCCTACTGTTTGGTATTTGCAATTTTTTTATTGGTTCTATTCTATTTGGATCAATCAATATTCCATCTTCAGAAATGACATGCCCTAGTAATTTATCTTCAGTTACTCCAAATGAACATTTCTTAGGGTTAAGGGAAATTCTGTACCTCTCACATCGCTTAAGTATTTTCCTAAGATCTTCAGCGTGAGTGGATGCATCCTTGGAATACACAGTCAGATCATCCATACACACAATAATGCACTTACTTGATAACCCACGGAATGCAATGTCCATGGCTCTCTGAAAAGTGGCACCTGCATTGATCAGACCAAAAGGCATTCTCCTATATGCATAATTTTCCCATTTACAAGTGAAGGTGGTTTTTAATCCATCATCTCTATCAATTAAAACCTGGTTATAGCCTGAGAAACCATCTAAAAAAGACATCATCTTTGCCCCATTCACTGCTTGCAACACTTCATCTATTGGAGGCAGGGGATAATTATCCTTTTCAGATGCTTTGTTTAGATTTCTAAAGTCTATGCATAACTTGATGTCTCCATTTTTCTTCCTTACTGATACTAGGTTAGCCACCTAGGCTGAATGTTTGACTGAAAAAATTATTCTAGCAGACAACAATTTTTTAACTTCCTCAAAGATTAAAGGCTCCAAAATGGCGTTCACGGGCCTTTGTTTCTACCTAAATGGTTTAACCTCTGGCCTCAAGGGTATCACATGAGTGATGATGGGCGTATCATATGTTTTCAAGTCTTCATACGTCCATGCTATTACGTGTTTATACTCTTTCAGAACATCTAAAATTTCTTTTCTTATTTTCTCAGAGCAAGCCTTTCTAATTAGTACATTTTGTGGACTTTGCTCTGTCCCTAAGTTGTGTGAATCACACTTACCCCCTTCTGTTTTGGGTAAGTCTTTCTGTCTTGTTACCCCATCAAAGTCAAAAATATGCTCTAATTCAATTACTCCATTGGGTAAGAAGTTGCTCTTCAAGTTGATTATATCCTCTTCGTCCCATGTTAGCTCAGGCCTTTCTTGTTCATCAATGATTTGAGCCTCAAATACCTCATTACATGTCAGAAAATAAAAAATTTGTTGATCCCCTCCAAATACCTGAAAGTGTGTAACATTGTCTGGGATACTAGGAACATTAACTAATTCAACAGCAAATCGCCTCAATCCTGACAATGTCAAGGGTTCTAGTGTGCTAGCAACAACTGCTAGTACATCTGGCCTATGGTTCAGCTCTCTAGGGATATGCTCTATGTTGAAAGCATCAAATGAATCTATTAAACCCTATACCCTATGTCTGTAACAAATCATTTTCTTGTAATTACAAGCATATAGTTTTCTTACTTGTCGGACCACTAGCTCAGAATCTGAAAATACCTTAATCATTTTTACCCTTTTCTTGATGGCCATGACAAGTCCCAAAATTAAGGCTTCATATTCAACAATATTGTTAGTACAGGAAAACTGCAGTCTATATGCTGCTAGATATGATTTACCCTGAGGATCTATGAGTTCAACACATGCACTCGGACCTTGTTTTGATTTGGACCTGTCACATTTTAGTATCCACATGCCATCTTTACTTTTCTAACCTTTTACCTTGGCATGCTTTGTCCCTTCTATCACTCGTGAGGTGCTGGCCTGTTTATTCATGAGTATTTTAGTTTGATCAACTTGCATATGTGTATTTTCAGTCTGTAAATCAGAAAGACAATTATCCTTGTCCTTTACTCCTTTTAAATATGAAATCAGAGCATCTATATTACTCTGAAAGTATCTCTGTGGCTGATCAGGATTCACATTTCCCTCTTGTAGCTCTATCCTCTTCGTGCATTTTTTGTATTGATATTCAATGATGTCTTTGCACATTCCACAACTCTCCTTAGAATGTGACCTATCATGAACTCTACATCTGTCCTTATACAGTTTACATTGGACTAGCAAATTTTGTTTCATGCACTCTTCCATCTCTCGTTTAATGGCATGACCAAATTTGTTCATTGCACTATTTTCTTCATCTGAAGAATTTCCATCAGACTCAGTGAATAATGTTGTCTCATTGCTGACATGTTTTTCTCTAAAGTTTAACATCATGATCTCTTCAATTTGTACCCCATTGTTAGTAATCCTATAAACACCAGGTTCAACAGCAACATATAATATTTTGTTAGTTCGATTATACTCTGTTATCATGTGTTTCATCCTGGGTTTTGCCTCTATTCTAATCTGGTTTGGGACACCTCTCCAAGGTAGCCACATATGTGAAAAATCAGTGGCCATATATCCGTTTAATGTCTTGGACCAATCCCTACTCAGCAACATTCCATAATTCACGGGTATATACACTATTTTAATGTCAATGAATTGGCTTACCCTAGGGTCTGAAGCTAATTGCATTTGAATGTTCATCAATTCTCCTATCACACTAACCTCAGTTTTATCTAACTGTGTGACAACCTTGGCAGATTTGGTGGGAGTTAGCCCTAGAGTTTTACATATCCCTAAGGGCATTACGTTGGCTGATGCACCAGAGTCTACCATGCAATTGTGTATGTTCTTCCCACACAATCTAACAGTTAACAAGAAAGGAGGAGCATCCTTCTTATCAGCATACATTACTGCATTTGTATTGGAAGGGTGCTCAACTTTCTTACTATTCTCTTTAGGCGGTGAATCTCTATTAGGAACAGCTATATCAGCAGCAATCTCATCTATCATAGATGTATCCAAGGATTTCATAAAAGCATTTCTAATCCCTAGAGTTTTCAATAATTCATTTAGAGGTATACTGACCTTAATTTTCTTTATTTCCTCTGACAAGTAACTCATTAATCTTGTTGTCTCTATTGTTTCAGTTTTATTTGTTTGGACCTTTTGTACTGCTGTTCCATTGTTTGTATGATGATTAGCTTTGAGTATGGCAGGATTGTTGCTAGCATTCTGATTTGGGGGTGTATTGAAATTGTTAGGAGGAAGGAAAGTAGTGAAAGGACCTCTTGGCCTAGTGTTATTCCTCAAATTGTAGGTGTGGTTTTTGTTTGTCTATTGAAAAGCCTGTACCTCTTCTGTTTCAGTTAACACTTCATTTTTAGTTTCAAAGGGAAATTGAAAAGCATTTAACACAAAGGCTGATTCAGGATAAAGATTTTCACAAAAGTATGGTTCATCCTCTAACAATTCATCCTCTTTCTCTTCTACAGTTGCAAAGGTAAAGGTTTCTAAAACTAAAGTTGTATCATACCCTGAGGGTACTACCTCATTACCCTTAGGAATGAGAAATTCATAAGTAGGAGGCTACACATCTACATTAAAAATGCTGGCTGCTAAGTGGAACTGTGGACGGTCAAGCTCAACATGGGCATTGGTATTGTGAAATATGCACCAATTTTTTAGTGCTGTATTGGACATTTGGATGCCAGCTGTTTGTCTTGCGTCTTGATTATCTATATTCTCGAATGGAGAAGCTAGGGTACCATTGTTTGGTCCAGTGTTCCATGTTTTAGATGGCCTAGGCTGATTCTGATTTCTGTTATTATTATTACCCCAGGCCCTATTGTCTACCACTGACACTCTATTTTGCATTGGCTGCCCTTGGTTAGGACCTTGATGCTGATTGTAGTTTTGGCTCTGATTTGAACTTTGGCCTTGGTTGTTATTCTGGTTATAGTTCTGATTGTAGTTTTGATTTTGATTTGAACTGTAGTTCTAATTTTGGCCTTGGTTATAATTCTGATTTTGATTATATCCCTGGTTGCCTCTTCCATAAAGGTTCTCATTTCTTAGTTGTGTTACTTCAGTGGTCAATCTTTTCAAGTGTGCAGTGATCTCTTTGATTTCTTCCCTTTCCTCTTGTGCCTTTACCACAGTTGTATCTCTAGGAGGTTGGAAGAAAGGCTTACCACTATTCTGACTATTATTAGCAGTGTTACCCGTGTAAGGAGCTATGGCTTGGATTGGGGTAGGACCATACACAGGTGTGTATGTAGGAATCAGATTTAATAATGGGGTGTGATGCATAGGGACTCCATTCCAAGGTTGTGCTTGATTTTGCATCCCAGCATTTCCTCCATTAACAAATGGACTATGAGTTGTATGCCTCATCTCTTGGTTTACTGAGGCTGCCTCTTTATAGGCTTTGGATATTGAATCTATGTCAGGTTTTCTTTTGACAAACATGGTAGTTAAAGGGTCCAAGGCTGCATAGTACATAGCTAACAAGGTATCATCATTCACGGTGTAAGGGTCTACCAACCTAGAGTAGGCCTTTTGAAATTTGTCATTGAAATTATCAAGCAACTCTCCCTCTCCTCTTTTTATGGTAGCCAAATTGTGATACAAGATGCAAGGATCAATGGGTCCTCTAAATCTAGATAGAAATGCTTCTTCCATAAGTGTCCAAGAAGCAATATAGGCATTGGGTAAGTTTACATACAAGTTAGAGGCTTGCTCATTGAAGGTGTAGGGAAACAATCTACACACAACGTCCTCGTGTTATAATCTGGCCCTAAAGCATGCCTCCTTGAATATTCTAATGTGGTCTTCCAGATCTTGGTGCAACTGGTATTTGGGACATATCTTTTCTAGATTTTTGGGCATCTCATTGTAATCATTGAAGTGTATGGGAGAGTCAACATTGAAATAAGCCATTGCAGGCACCTGAGCCTAAACTGTACTTGTAGGAATACCTGGATTCACTAGTGGGATAGGATTTCTGGGAGGACTAGGACCTCTAGGAGTACCCGAACCAAGATTTAAAGATCTGAATGAAGAAATGTCAGGGCTCACAATGTTATGGATAGTATAAGGTGATCCAGGGGGTGTGTTAGATGAGCCTCCTGGGTGTGTTATTTTAGGGTTCCAAATCAGAGGACTCTTACTTCACCTTATATCAGGTAATTACACAAATATATTGTCTAAACTAGATCTAGACCTAGTCACTCTACCACTGTTATGAGCCAGTTTTACTCGAAACAAACCCTAACTCAAATCAGGCCCTCCTAGCGCCAGAAAATTGTTGATGATTGTTTTAACACAGTCATAACAATAGTTAAAATTCACATAAAATGAACCAAAACTGACTTGAAAGATATGAAGAAATCGGTTAAGATTTACTTAATCCCAAGTTTAATATGGTCAGGTCTTGACCTGTTGGGCTAATTTAGTTGGTTGATGTGAAGCTGTAATGTTCAAGGGGCCTTACATGATTTAGGGTTTCTTGTTGGTTTACTGGACTCAAACTATGCAAAAGATCATAAATATCAGCATGTTAATCATTCCTTTTGCATAAACTTGCTACTATGCTACAAATCTTTTTGGTGATTTTTGAATTATTGCAACTTTCTCCTCTTTAAATATTATGAAAATTGTCTACTTTCAAACTCTGTTGTTCATGCTTTTCAAATATGAGACAAATTTCATTCAAATTTCTGCATTTTAGGCTAAGTATTTTCAGATGGGTTGGGAAAAGTTAGAAAGATCTACACTAAATTTCATTCAATCTACTTAAAGGATATAATTGTTCTGATATGCACTCTGTAAATAATGCAGCAATTTGATCAAATCCACAGACTAAAACCTTAAATGTAAGTTCTGAGCATTTTCACAAACATACACCTAAGATTGCGAGCTCTAAGAGATAATGTTTCAAACACAAAGAAGAGCCAGAAAACACTTAGAAGATAGATGCAGAATTCTAGATTCAATTGTATTAGGAACAGACAGTCATATAAGATTTACAATGTCTGAATGATTCTTAGCTTCATTGATCAAATTACAGAAAACTTACAAGCTTTACAGATACACTAAGGAAGCAGGATGTTCCACACGTTCCTTACTGTAGACACAGTTGACCTCCTTCTTCTACTCCTAAATGCTATGCTAAATTACTAAAATCCCTGTGTAAAATATTACAGTGTACAGAGGCACAATATATACTTGACTGTCCTCAGTACAACTCAAAACCCTAGTTAAGCAATGGTTCAAACCTCCGGTTACATTAATAAATGCTGGAGAACAAGTCTCCCAAAAATATCTTTGAGCATACATCAAATCTGGGCAAAATATGCCCTTTCTGGAAACCCTAGCAGCTCAATAATAACTTCTGTGGCCTGCTACAATAAAGTTTCCAGCTGCATTTTGTCTTCATCAATGAAGACCTTGACTTCTTGTGCTCTATCCTTATCTTCCTCTGCTCCTGAAATCAGATCTCCCTTCCATGACATCATCGCCATCAAGTTTCAGCTCCATATCTACCTGCATCAAAGGCTTTGACTTCTTGCTTGCCGCGCTTTCGATCTCCCTCGATCCGATCCACCGCCTGAGATGTCCCCGCCATTAAGTTTCACCTGCTTATTACCTCGATCCTGCGAATAGACACAAAAATTGGATCAAAAATATGCTTTAAGTTGCTTCATCCATTCATACCTGGTCAGAATGTTAGACGTGTATTAATCACAGCCTATTGACAAAACTGCATTTATATTGTTTGCATTTCCCCTGTTGAAGTTATCGTGTCTACATTTGGCGGGAACCCACCTACTGCACCTGCAAATTAAATGCTACGAAACCCAAAAAAAGGGGGGGGTGATATTCGGGAACGAAGGTGATATTCGGGAAGGGGGGTGATATTTGGAAAGGGGGGGTGATATTCAGGAAGGGGGTGATATTCGAAAAAGGGGGGTGACATTCAGAAAGGGGGGGTGATATTCAGGAAGGGGGGTGATATTCAGGAAGGGGGGTGATATTCGGAAAGGGGGGTGATATTCGGGATATCAGGTTTGACTAGAACTTTGACCGCACATAACCCTCTTATTTGGCTGAATTTCAGGGTGATGTAAAAGGCAAACTTGCTTTAGAATTTCACACCCTTTCACACCATGAGGTTTTTGATATGCAATACTAACTTCTGACAAACTAACCTCATCGTGGTGACCTATCCACCCCCTCTAGGGTTATATGCATGACCTGATATACATTTTATTAAAACACTCATAACTTGTAAAATACAGGGAATCTTAACATGGTTCAAAAAGCAACCCTAGCTCATTTTCGACAAGGATTTCACCTATACTCTGCCTTGGTACTCAAATGCATTTTTTCTCTAGTTTTAACAAAGTTTGTAATTTTCACTCTCCTTTTTCCCCTTACCACCAAACAGACCCACAGAAACAAAACAGAAGCAAAAAAGCAAAGCCACAACATGGGTCCTCATTTTGCTAAGGAGTAAAATGGGGCGTGTTGTGAACATCACAACAAGACCTCAGTAAGGAAACTAGGAGCATTAGCAAAAAATTCATAATTACAAGATACTATCCAATTAGGGATTTGGTCGAGAGAGAGCTAAAGAAGCAAGTACAGGTTGCTATTGTACCAACAGAACAGATTTTAGCCTCAGAACAACAAATTCAAATCATCTTTTTTCTCCATAACAGAGGTTTACATGATCAAGTTCAGCTGGTGAGTGAATTTATCTACATTTTTTATGAAGCATTGCAACAATTTATTTAGCACCTTCTTGTATTTCATCAAATTTCAGTTGCTCACAAGCATGTGAATCACTATCCCCTATTGAGAAAGGGAAGTTATTTTAACCAAATAGTTAATGGATTTGTTTGACCAACACCTTTGGCTGGTTAGAGTAGGGTAGGTAGAATTTCAGTTCATTATTTGATTTCCAAGAATTGCTTCTGCACATGTTACTAGCTTTGTTTTAAGCAAGTTAGTTTAAATTTTTAGTTTTTGTTGCTACTGTTATGTCTCAGTCAGTTTTGAGTTGCAGAATTTTTCAAAATTCAAGGCAGAAAGGACTCTATGCCTAATCGAGTTGCAAAGGTTACTGGTTCTAAGTTGTTTAGCAGGCAAACACCACTGAGAGGTTGCTAGAAATGTTACTATTTTTTGGTTCACACTAAAATTAGTTTGACCTAAGTGCAATTGTTCAGAAGGGATAAAAGAAAATTTTGAAGTTATGCATTCAAATGAACAATTGATAGCTTGACAGAGCAGAAACAGACTTCAGATGACAAGATAACCCATCAGTCTAATCAAGACTGATGAGTCATCATGACAAAAGAATCAGATGGTCAAGGTATCAATCATTTAGGAAATACAGTTGTTTTAACATGGTTTTATCTTTTAGGAGTTATAAATTAGATTGATTATTCAGTTAATCACATTTTGAATAAAGAAAAAAGATATTTGTATTGAACTGTTATTTCATGTCATGTTTTGAACATACATTCAAGTATCTGTTACTTTATCCTATGCATTGATTGAAAAAGAAGTACACATTTATCAAGTGCATATGATAAATTAACTAATTATGTTTAAAAGAAGTGTACAAATGTGTCCCACACAAGCCGTGGGAGTAACTAGACTGAGCAATTGCAGGCATGCAAGCTATACATCTGGATGATAAAAGAAATGAAATAAACACATGATAAAATGAAACATCCATCATTGCCTGAGCAAGAAGGTTGTTTTGTTGATGCCAGTCTTCAGTCTTCAGTCTTTATCTTCAGCTCCCATCATCAGTTGAACCTACAAAAAAATTGGGGACAACCCTGTTAGCACTAAGGATGTTTTAAGTTATCATATGCTTTTATCAAGCAGATATACCTACTTATCACATCATGCATTGCATATGAAGGATCAGATAAGACATGTGATACAAATCAGAAAAAAAACTATGAATAAGATCAATACATGCCATCAAGTATACATTTTATGCTAACTTGTTTGTTCACTGTGTAGGTATAGGACAAGTATTGTTGCTGATTTGAAGACAAATAAACATGTGGATTAAATGTGGCTCCCACAAGGGTTTGAGCCCAACATGTTTTCTTTTTCATTTGGAAAAGAGTATTAGGAAGGACAGGATGCATCATTCAAGTTACATCATGCATCACTAATCAACTTACAAAGAAGCTATGTCATCATGACATTCAACGAGTCAGATCAATTTAGAATGCCTGAATCAATTTGGCAAAATGCAGAAATAAAAGTTGGAGCCATAGAATGTATTTTATCTCTTTCATATCATTATCAGAATACCTTTTTTTGTCATGTTTTATGTCACATTTCCAAAACCAGACTTAAGAGACGACAGAAGAGTGAATAGAGATAAATATAGTCATCAAATACAGTCATCAAGTGCAGACATGATCACATATGTAAAGCAGGTTTCTATTGTATATTAGATGAAAGGAACATGCTACAGGAGGCTTTATTTGTTATGCATAGGATGTTCAAAGGAGAGATGTAAATGACATAACCAAATTGATACATATCTTTTAGTCACTACCATATGAGTGTTCACATTACTATCTGATGATGATAAAAGAATGACATAGTAGTGCTTTCAGGAAACAGACTTATGCACATGAGCTACAGGGTACATCAAGAGAGTCATCTGATCATTTGCATAGAACATCAAACAAACATCATGTTGCAGTTTTGACAAGTGCAGGTATATAAATGAAGGACAACCTAAAATTTTAAGGAAACAGTCATAGCATTCAAATGACAGGAAGTCATGACATATAGATACAGGAGGATGAATGAAATCTGGAGATAAGATGTTGTTCATAATCAAAGCAACCAATATGCAAGGTTTTATCATTAAGAGCATAGGATAGGCATTCACCAAGTCACATTTGAAGTAGATACATAAAAAAGGACCATCTAACTGACACAATTATGATAAGCATTTACCATGATGAAGGACAGAAAGAGATTAAGGACATGATATGCATGCTATAGGAGGATCAAAATGCGAAGATAAATGTGAAAGAATAACATAATAATGATTACCTGACAGTGAATCAACTAATACAAAATGGAATGCCAAATTAAAAATCCCTTGTATGCAAGACTGCCATTTATCTTTTTGCAGGAAAAGAATGTATATTATTGTTCAAGGTTAAAGGAAATTGTTATCACTCAGAAAGTTAAAAATAACTTGAAGAACAAGTCTGTATCAAATTAGAAAAGATTTCTGTATTATAGCACCTAAAGCCTTAGTTCCAACTTTCTGAACCAAGTTTTATCCCATACATAGAGATGAAAGAGTAATGCTCAGAATAGAGAATGAATGCTTGTTACAGTGGAGCCTCTCAAAATGCAAACACATGGAGAGGTATAAAACCGTAACACATTTCATGCATATAGCTACAATGTACTTGTTTGCATGGCCGTGACTAGAAGGTAGGGTTTTATGCCTGAATAAAGACACCTAGCTGTCCAAATTTTGAAACCCTCATTTTTAAGAATGAAACCCTAATTTTCATCTTATGTGCACAGTGAAGGTAAAAGTTACAGAGAAGTGTTTTTGCATCATAGCCGTGCCTGAATGAGTGCTTTTTTGAGATACCCATACGGGTTTTTTATGAAACCCTAACATAATTCTTGCAGTTTCAGGAAAACAATGGTGTTATAGTTGGTCGTGTCTGAAAATGGCAAATATTGTACATTTCAAGGTGAAACCCTTGTTACAGGTTAGAAGCCTTTTCGTCATTTTTTACAGTGACAGAGGCAAAAAGGGTTGAGAAAAATGCTTAGAAGCATAGCCATGGGTAAAGAAATAATCTCCTGTCAAGCTTTCAAAACAAAACCCTCATTTCATATCAAAGCCTTCAAGGTTTATAGCAGAGAAAATCAAAGATTATGCTACAGAGAATGATAATGGCCACGACCATACGAAGAACAATGAAGGAATGAATACCCAGATAAAAATTGAAACCCTTGTTTCTTTTTGAGAGTATACAAATATTTTAAAGTATCTACAGTAGAAATGTAGAAGGCTCACCTTTTAGGTTGCAGAAGAATAGAGCAAGCATGGATGCGACCTCTTATGAGGTTCTCATCATATTTTTGTCTTAGTTTCAAGATGAAAACACATAAGAAAGCAAAGCATGGTGTCAAAGAATTGGAGAGAGAAGTAAATGCATGGTCGTAGCCATTAGAGCCAAGTGCTACATAAAATGGTGCAAAAATGTAGTTAAAAACTTAAACACAATACTTACCAGGCCTCTGCCGTTATCCTAAAGGAGAAAAGTAAGAGTTTCGACCACAAAGGAGGTGGAGAAAATATAGAGAGTCATCAAACCCTGGCGACATGGCAGAGTTGCAGAGCGGCAGCCAGTAAAGAGGAGAAGTGAAAATGAGTAACTTTTTTCATCTTTCTTTTTGACTTCTAAAAACATTATTACTAAATCCTATTGTCGACCGAAGTCAACAAACTCCATGATGCTTTCCTAGCAATGATAATGAGGAGTGGCCAATGGTGGGATGATTCTCATATCAAATGATAGTCGGTAGTAATAAGGATAAGGCTTATGCCTTATGTATTTTAAGACAAAATTTCCTTCCTTGGAGGTCGAATATCATGTGGCCAAACAAATATTGCATGAACAAACATTGCATGGTCAAAGATACCTCACCATCATTGTTAAATGAGGCCAACAAGTATGTGTTCCTTTCACATAGTTCCAAGTCAAAGGATATTGATATCATTAGAAAAGGTAAATGTTTTGCCTTATGCAAATCAAAACAAACCTCTATACCTTACAGTCAACTATGCATATGGTTAGAAAGCCTTATGATTTTATCATCTAAAGTCAAAAAGGGAAGAAGTTACATGAAGCCAAAAAGAGGTTGCAAGGAGTATCTTTAGTTTTTCCATAAAGGAGATAATAAGAGGGAAGAAGGCATATTTTGCATGATGATGCATGTGGCAAGGTGGCAGGGGTTGACTGAGGTTTTTGTTTTGCATGGTGAATATAACTTTTTGCATATGTATATTGGAGTGATAAGGCAGAGAGAGTTATTTATTTTTCTCCTTTGTGCATGTGGAGTCATAAGGGTTTATTGATTATGACTATGTGTTTTATGCATTTTGATAATGTATATGGAGAGATAAGGGTATGTTTTTCTCCTAAGGCATATTGACATGCAAGGGGATGCATTTTCTCACAAGGAGTGATAAGGATTGTATTTATCTCTAAAGTCCTATTTTTGCTTGAATCATGCAAATTAGGCATATGTATTTGGAGTAATAAGGAGTTAGATTTTTCATGCATGATCTTATAAATACATTAATTGTAAATAAATAATAAAGTAATATTTTCCAAATTACTTTATTATGTTTCACAATTTGCAAAGTCAAATTAGAACAAGTTGTAACCAATAATAAATTAATTATTTTTATTACTTTATTATTTACTCACAATCAATTTTGCTAAAGCAAAATCATGCAAATTGATTAGTTGAGTTAATTAGGCCACCTAGGAGGTTCTTGCATGATTTGAGGAGTATTTTTAGGGTTCTTGGTCAACTTTTTGGTCAAGCATATGGAGAGGCCCAAATTAGAGCTATTTTTGCTCGATTTGTGGCAGTTTGATCCCCTATTTTTGAGGATTTTGGAGGTTTCTCATAAGAGATTATTTTTAGAGGTAGTTAGCTGCAAGTTCATATTTTGCATGTCTCTTAGTGAGAGCAAACCTATATATTGTAAAGAAAAAGCTTGTTTTTGCTAGTTCTTGCCTTTTTGCTCTTATACACTTTAAGAGAAGGTTTTGTAGCTCAATTTTTACAGTTTATAGAGAAATCAACAGGTTTCAGGTTCCATTTTTGTCTCTTTTGCAATATTTCCTTTATTCTTTTGAAATCAAATAGTTACCTTTCCATTTAATGCTAATTGTTTGAAGTGATTTGATAAAGTTTTACAGTGTTTAATTATTAAACCTTTAAAATTATTGTCTCACTTTTTGCTTGCAGTATTAAGCATAGTATTATTGCAGGTCTTAGGTTGTGTTCATGAAAGTTATCCTTTTTATGTTGTGAGAAAATCCCTTTTCTTTCATAGAAAGCTTATTTTCAAACCTTCCTTAGAATCACTTTTGTGATATTTATGCCAAGATTGGATTGTGTGGGTTAGATTTATGAGTTGTATTGTGAACCAGATTGCATATTTTTACCCATATTATGTGCATCACTGATTTTCAAAGTTTTCATTTCCTTATAGTTTCATTCTTACCCTTTTCCAAAACAAAAAAATCATACATTCCAATCGAATATTTTAAGGGAACCAGCCCACAATCTGGAGGTGTAATTTCATTATAGGGCACCCACAACCTGAAATTAGTCCCATGTTACATGAAATTATAGAGCTTTTGTAACCTTGCATACGGGTGCAACTCCCAGTGATAACAGTTATTATGTGTTTGTTGTAGGCATGAAGCTATCATCTATCCACTTTAGGAGTTGAGGGATCTTCATCTTCCTATGGGATCATCACATAGGCGATATCATTGTTGTTTATCATCATTTGTTTCATCATTGTTATCTTTATTTTTAGCCTCTTCCCCCATGAGGGCATGCACTTTCTATTAATCAACGGTGTTGGGAAGCTTGAATGCTATCTTGGGATTTGACCGAGGCAAGTCCCTAAACACCATAACCCCCCAAACCCCTTCTTATCTTTTTTTGTGTAGGTTACAGGAGAGAGATCTGGAGAATATGAAGATATAGGAAGACTAAGTGAAGATCAGTGTTTTGGGATCTGACAGCAGTTACAAAATATTCCTCTGTCCAGGACTTGGGTGGTGGCACCCTAGTCTTCATGCCCTTTTAGAGTCTACATTTGGTATCAGAGTAGCCTCTGCAACATTTTTCCAATTTTTGCTGATTCTTCCAACTAGGACTTGGGTGGTCTTGAAATAGTCCTCTAACACCTCTGCCTTCGGGAGACAGATGCTATTATCTTCTTGATCATCCCTGTGTAATTGGTTTCTAGATTACTGTTCTACTTTCTTTGTTATAAGCTGATCATCATAGAACTAGGGTTTCATGCTTTGTTAACATAGGGTTTGATAGAAACACTGAATTAAATCAGATTCCTCTATAGCATACCTAAGCACAAGATCTGTAGTTGAGTCCACCTTCATTTAGTAGTGATTTGGCTCGGTCTTGTCCTTGAATGTTATATGGAAAGGGTTTGATCTAGTGTGCATCCTAGTTGTCATCATTCACCTTTTTCATACCAAACATTTTGGTGAACTCGTAGCTTCAAGCATTTGCATCTTGCTGATTGTTCAAATTAGATCTTGCATTGATTCATTCCATATTCATCAACATTCATTTGAAAATCTCTCATGATCTTGGAAAACGTGCATATTTAGGCCTTAAAAAGCTTACATTTTGGGAAAGTTTTTACATTAGGGATTCCAAAAAAAATCTCTTGCATGATCATATTGGTTGCATTAAATATTCATCAAGTCTGATTTGGCATGTTAATCTTGCATACTATGTATTTCAACAAGCATAACTACCTTAATTTTCATAATCTTATTAATCATGTCCTTGGTTAGTGCATTGAATGTTATAAAAAATTGCATGAGTTGTATAACCCACTGCCCTAACACCAACACCTTGGTAAGAAGAAGTTGTAGATTGATGGGTTCTAGTGCTTTCAATAGCAACAATATGCAAACATCTAAAAATCCATTACACAACTAATTTACGAAAGGTGATCAACATCTTTGCAAGATATCATCAACACCAATATGTTGGAAGAACAAACATTTCATGATTCTAAAGAACTAATTGGCATAGGCTCACATGTACTAGAAGTTCAAATCAAGAATCTAGATAAAGAACTAGTTGATTTTCAAGAATTTATGGGAAAATAACATCTACCTCAAGAAGCAATCCCTGTTGTTGAAGGTATAAGAGTATTATTACAAGAAGGACAAGAAGGTGTTGAAGTAATCCGTGAAATAGCCCATATAGTGGATAACAAAATTATATTAGCGGCTAACTGTGTGAATATCATAAAAAATGTGTCATCACCAAAACAAATGGTACACAAGTATCGACACCCATACTGACTACGGGAGTATCTACAAGCTTGTGGCAATGCTACCACTAACATGGGAACATCTAATGCAAACAATTATAAATCCGTAAACTACAAAATTACCAAAATTTACCACCCTGTGTGTCCATACCCATGAACGACTATTCTCAACCACCCCTCAATTCCAATACCGCACCATTCAATAACATGGTATCTAGTGATTCAGGGGATAAAGTGGAGAATATTGAAGGTGAGGTTAATACTGGTAAAAAGGATGAGACTGCGAGCATGGAGATTGAAGAGGATGGCCCTAGCAACTTCCCAAAATTGAATGTTCAGGGTTCGGAGATGGAAAATTCATCTAGACTAAAAGAGGACACTTTCAAAATCAACAAGGAAGGTAGGAAGACCAAGAAGGGTAGGGCTATTGAGGATCTGAACAATAGGTTTATAGAGCTGGAAAGGAATTTCAAAGTTGTAGCTAGATTCGCATCGAAGGTGATGTACAGGTTGGCTACTATGCTGGTGGTTCTGCAGGATCTGGAGCTCAATAAGAATGGCATCGAGAACAAAAAAATGAAGGACTACGAGAAATTGTATCAGCTCCTCACTAAGGACTGGGGCCAGCTATTCAATCAGCCCTAGGGTTTTCTTTGTTGCTATTGTTTGGTGTTTTGTCTGCTGTCTATCTGGTGGTGGTAGACAATTTCTATGTTTTTCTATTTCTATTTAGTTTCTCTGGTCTTTCTGTTGAACCTTTTGTGTGCCCTATGAACTATTATGTAATGGGTTTGACACCTTAGTTCTGTTGCTTACTTTAATAAAAAACATGGTATCCAATACGCAAACCACATCACCTAGTGATGCAATCTTAAACCAACTTTTGCAGAGTATGACATCCTTGCAACAAAAAGTAGTGAATATGACCATTGCTTCATCTCAACCCAATATACCAACATATCATGCTCGTAGTCCTTTATCCTGTACAATCTTAAGAGCGCAAACGCTTGACAAATTTGAGACTCCCCGCTTTGAAAAGTATAGTGGCAAAGGTGATCCTAATAATCATGTGGTAGCATTCACATCGATGTGTAGTGATTTCTTCTTTGATGAGGCATTGTTAGCAAAACTCTTTCCATAATCTCTTAAAGATGCGGCTTTGGAATGGTTTTTCTCTTTACCTCCTAATTCAATACATTCATTCTCACAGCTAGTTGATCAATTCTTGCAACATTTCCAAGCAAACATTGGACCTCCGGTCTCATTGATTGACTTGGTCCATTGTAAACAAGGCCCGAAAGATAAATTAACAGAATTCATTAGTTAGTATCAAGCTCTCTTCTCACAAAGAGAATATCTTATTACAGATGAGGATGTTCAAAAAGTATTCATTACGAATCTACAACCAAACATACGCGACAAAATATTGTTGATGAAGTATAGTTCTTTTCAACATCTATGCACAACTCTCTGTGATTACCAACTTTCAGCCAGTCAGTATGAGAATTATAACTCATTGACTTTGATTGGTCATTCCAAAGCTGGAACATCTCAATAATTATTCAAGAAGCATAACAAGAGTTTCATCAAGATTAAGGGGAAACAGTCGAACAATTTTCAATCACAAGTGGTAGCTATTTCAAATAGGACTCCATTCAAATTCAGGCAACAACAGAGACAATTCACTCCATTATCAGGTTCTCTTCATTCGATAATGATTAAAGTAGTATCCAACAATCTTTTAAAACTTCCTCTTGCTCTTCCAACAGACACTAACAAGATAAAATGACCTTCATTTGATCCTAATGCCTTTTGCCAGTATCATCGTTCTACATGACATGACACTAAAAGATGTATGTGTCTTAAACATGAAATTCAAGACCTCATTGATTCTAACATAATATAGGTGAATGGTGTGAATGATAATGGAAATAAGTCAGTTGTTTCTTCAAATCAAAATCTAGAGATTTTCACTAATCCTTTTCCTAAGCACAACATCAACAATATGGTGGAACAACAAAATGAAATGGAGCCTAAAGTTGAATTTCTTGAATATGATGAAATAGTTGGACTGATAGAACCGGTGGAAAAAGAAGATTGGCCTAAATTCAAAGCTCCACTTCATCCATGAGCAAAAGGTATTTACGTTGAGGTTCCTCTTTTGTTATCCCTTTACGGATCAGGAAATAACTAAAATACACAAGATATGCAAAAGGAACAGATTACATATGACCACAATATGAAGGACAAAGCTGTAACAATGAAAAGTATCCCATTTCATTGTGAAAATCTTATTCATCAAGCAAAGAAAAACAAGAAAGCAAAAAAAAGAAAAAGAGTAAAGAACGAGTCATCAAAATTTGCTGAAAAAGGTAATGATTCACCTCCTCGCAAGCATCAGAAGATTTCAAACATATAAAAAATTGTGTATCAAGCACCACATGATTGTTGTGAAAATCAAATAGGTATGAATCTCTCATCTATTCTGCCACACTTGATAGAGCACCTCTCCAAGATGCTTGCAAGCTTGGCCTCTTCTTATATATATCATGCATGTTAAAAATGAATCTCGGAGCAAAATCCACCGAAACCCATGACAAATGGGACTTAGGGGACATCTTTGAGCTAAATCTAGCCCTAAAATAGGTGCCTAGACAAGGGTGCCCGCACCCTTGTCCTGCCCTATTTTGTCAGGGTCCCAATTTAAAATGTCCACAAAGTGACCATTAAAAGGTTTCCCTTTGTCGGCCTATTCAATTTGAATTACAGATGTTTAATAGGAATGCATATATAAACATGTTTAGGACTTTAACTCCCTCTTGTCCTTTTCATCTTTCCAGGTTCGACTAACCATTCTCTTTGTAGATGCTTCAAGGTGATGGACATCTGTAGCTCTGGAAGTAGCACTGAGATCCACTTTCTCCACAGTGAAATCGTGCACTGTTGGATCCTGCACTTCTTCTTCTGTCACTGGCTTAGCTATTTCAACACTCCAGTTACCAATGTTTGGATCAATGTTTATTCTAGACGTCGTCTTGAGTTTCTTGGACTTGGGGGTTTTCCCCAAACATTTGCTTACCATGTCCTCTAAAGGGACGACAAAAGGAATTACCTTTTTCTTGTCGGAGATAGAACTCTCTAGCCACTTTGGTGCAGGGGCTGAGGTTGTCTTCTCAGGGTTTAATCCATCAGAGGATACATTTGAAATCATCAATATTTCAGGGGTCTCTAGAATGGTCCCTGACTGTGACCCGGTGTCAACTTCCTCTGTTCTGTGTGGACTTAGCTCCTTGTCACGCATAGGTTCTTCTGAATCTTCCTTTGAATTCAAATCAACAACTATTGTTTTAGAAGCCCACTTCTTTCTTTTCCCTTTAGTCCTCAACCTTGTAACACGAGAGGGTAAGATATTTGTGAGGACTCTTCTAGACCTCTTAGTGGCAGGGCTTCTTTCAGTTGATGGCTTAGAAGCACCTGCACCAAAGATAGCAATAGGTTGGTTAGAAGAGTCTATAGGAAGTGAGGATCCAATCATTGAAGTGATTTGTTGGGCATTTCTATCCTGAAGCCCTTCCTGTCTCTTTTCCCTCAACCATTTCTCAGTTCTCCTTATCACTAGAAGAGTTTTAACTTCAATTCTGTCTTCCTCCTTTTTGCTCTAGTCAACTTCTGGAATGGGTAAGTGTTTACTTTTTCAAACTGTGGGTCAACCACCTGTTCTTCATTATCAATAATTCTAGAAATATCCATGTTTAAATTGAGGGTAATTATCTGTCCCAAAGAAAACCTACACCATAGCCTTCTCCTGACCTCAAATTCATCTGGACAGTCTTCCCAGTAGTCCTCTAGTTTAGGAATATGTGAAAGCCCTATTCCAGGGTCTAGGTTATCTCTGACAAATCCTTTACTGTCGAATTGAGTCCTGGCAGTGAAGAATTGGAAATTGAACCTTTTAAGGTTCACCTCCAAATTCAAGGCATCAGATTTTGATTGGCATGAATAATGCCCAAGTTCAATAGGAAAAGAAATACCAAAACCCTTTTTTGATGAGAATTTCTTATCAACATGTGCCAGCTGCCTACATACCTCCATTAGCACGAAACGATCAAACACATATCTAGGTAACTTCACAGGTTCACCATCAAATCCTCCAACTCTGATGTAAGTGAACTCAGAAAATTGAATGAAGAAACTACCATAGATGCTAATCAGTTGCATTGCTTCACTGGACATTCTTTTACCCAGATTTCCTGCCAGTTCATAAATCATTTTCCCAGTGAAGACATCATTAACCCTTTTATAATTTTCATAGCAATTCCTTCTCTGCAACTGTGAATAATATTCATAAACCTTACTATTCTCAGCTATGGGTGCATGGGGTAGGTCAAACCACTCTCTTGTAGATGCTGGACAATAGAACAGGTACGAAGACATATAGAAATCTCTGTTACCCAGACAATTACTCAAACCCTGATGTAGACAATCAGCCGCTATTTCGGCCCAATCTAAATATTGTTCCCCTTGAAGGATGACTTGTATGAAAAAGTACATCCAATCCTCCCAATAATAGGCATGCTGACTTCCTCTCAGTCTGTGTAACAATACCACAATATCCCTCACTTCTTTAATCAAATGATCCCTAGTGAGTGGCCTGGGCCACCTTTAACCGCCCTTCTAAAATTTTAGCAGCCAGTTCCTCGCTATTACACTTTTGTAAGTTGGTTTCTTCTCTGAGAAATACCCATTGGAGGAAGTAATGTCAAGGCTGGAATACGCCTCTTTAGGCAGTATCTTCATCACAGACATGAGGGTTTGTCTGTTGACATGAAATAACACATCACCGCTTGCGTTTCTGATGCACCTGTCCTGGGGGTCGTACCTATTCATACACTCTTGAACCAATTCTGGGCACAGTATAGCCTGAGGAAAAGCTGCGGCTTCAACTAATCCGCTATCTACAATTTTCTTCATTGTAGGGGTTTGGACAGGGTTTCTAGTTCTTTCTTTGAATTCTTCTAAATCATATTGAACCAATGCAGTATCTGCAAATTCAGAGTGAGAATAAATAAGACTAGGACCATGTTCATTCCCCAACGATGTAGATTTTAAAGCCATAGTTGGAGGATTACAATGAAAGACACTTCAAATTTTGAAAATAATGACAGAGACTCAAGAGATTCTTCTTTCCAGTTAAGAAATAGGAATAGCACATAGCAGGAACAGAACTCACCTTCAAGATATCTGAATTCGCTGTGAAATTTGAGTAATAAGAACCCTATACTTCCTGCGTTATTCTCCTCTGCGTTGCACAGTTTGTTTACTCGCTGAATCTGGCTTGTTCTTAATTAACAATGGCATTAACCAGATTGAATAATTATCACTCGGAGCAATACGTGCTGGGAATATTTGAAAAGACATAAATTCTAACCTCTTCATTAATAGCAAGTATTATTCACGCGCCATCATGATGTATAATGATTATCTGTAGTCTCTGCCAAATTAGAACTTCTTGGTTTCATAATGAGTTTCTGACATATTTTCCTCCAATTTTCCTACTAAATTTGACTTAGAAAGCCGCAGGAATAAATGAGACCAAAATCACCAAATCTTTGAACCATTGAACCATTGAACCTTAGGACGTGGTTCAATACGGTGGTTCAATCATACCAATTGGATGATATAGATGAGCAAAGGGTTCACCTACGGAAATATAGAACTTAAACTCATGAACCATTGAACTTGTTGAGATATGGTTCAATACGAAGGTTCAAAGACACAAGGATTACTTAGACCAATAAACAGTTACGCGGCTTTGGTAAGAAGGCTTCCAACTATGAAACAGTGAACTGTTGAACCTTGAACCATTGAACCCTGCTATAGAGTACGAGCGGAAGGTTCAATGATACATTAATTATACAAGGTAACTGTGTGACCTGACTTATAAGAAGGCAATGAGTGTTGAACTTTAGACCGTTGAACCATTGAACCTTAAACAAAAGGGTTCAAGTTCAAACCAAAAGTTCAAAGACGTATAAAACATATAGAACCATTTGAACTTTGAAAATGGTTCAGGTTCAAAGGTTCAAACTTTAAGTAACCTTGTCTACAAAGACGATAAACGGGTCAAATTTGAAGGATCAAGAGCCGATTTTAGAAACAAAGGTATGACCCAAAATACAATACAACAAACCAGCTCTTGTTCAGGAAATATTACCAATAAAGAAATAATGGCGACTCAAAAGGTAACAGGAGGCAGGGTTGGATCTTGAGTTATTCACCCTTAAGCATGTATTTGGTGGTTGTGGTGGTGTAGCTCAACCGTCAGGTGTGTTTGGCATGTCTTAGATGGTAGAGTGTAGTGATGAGCTCCTCCCTATCATCCGTGTTTGCTTTGTATAAGACATATAGTGTGTCGATGACACACTCTACGATGTTCATGTATTTCATGTATCTTGCGTGTTTTGTGGAGGTGCGTAGCGATGATCTCCCCCCACGTTGTGTGTCTTACATGTTTTGTGGAGGCACATAGTGATGACCTCCCCCCACACTGTGTGTTTTGTGTGCTTTGATGTTGGCACATAGCGATGAGCTCCCCCCATCGCCTAATTAGGATAGTATAATTGTTTAATCATGTCTTCTCTCTGTGTATACCTTGTGTATTGCGTGACTGTGTTCATGTCTTCTCCATGTATTACATGCTTCTTTACTATCTTCCCCATGTCTTGCATGATTGCCAAGTGTTTTCTTAAGTTTGCCTAAGCTTGGGGGCTAGAAATTGTCTTCCGAACTTAGGGCATGTCTTCGCTCTAGTGTCTGATGTGTTTGATATACTTTGACCATACTTTAATGCATGTACTAATCATAAGATCATACACACATTAAAGTGGGGGCTAAATGTTATGGAGTAAAAAGTGTCCACATGTCTTTTTACCTCCTTGTTTAGCTCCTAGGTCCCCGTGTTTACATTATACATTCTAAATGTTCATCCTGATGCAAAATTGCTCGACAACAATGTAAATTGGGAATAAGGGGCCATATTTTATCTTATCCTAGACCTAAAAGGAGCCCAAAGACTTGGGCACCACCACCCAAGTCTCTCCTAATTGGTCAGGGCAAAATCAAGTGCATGTCAGCCTAGGACCTTTAAAAAGGTTTCTCTTTGTCAACCCTTTTGGTTTAATTTCACGATTGTGAGCAGGAAAGCATATATAAGTGTGGTTTTGAGTTCATTTGTAACCTAGAGGGATATAACTAACTTATGACATTGAAGAAAAGCAAGCAAGAGCATTGATTGTGATTCTAGAGCAGATTTGTGTGTTGTTATTATGTGTTTGTTGCAGGCATGAAGCTATCATCTATCCACTTTAGGAGTTGAAGGATCTTCACCTTCCTATGGGATCATCACATAGGTGATATCATTATTGTTTATCATCATTTGATTCATCATTGTTATCTTTGTTTTCATCCTCTGCCCCCATGAGGGCACACACTCTTTATCAATCAACAGTGTTGGGAAGCTTGAATGCTATCCCAAGATTTGACTGAGGCAAGTCCCTAAATACCATAACCCCCCAAACCCCTTCTTATATTCTTGTGTGCAGGTTACAGGAGCGAGATCTAGAGAATATGAAGATACAGGAAGATTGAGTGAAGATCAGGGTTTCAGGATCCAACAACAGTTACAAAATATTCCTCTATCCAGGACTTGGGTGGTGGCACCCTAGTCTTCCTGCCCTTTCAGATTCTAGATCTAGTATCAGGGAAGCCTCTGCAACATTTTTCCAATTTATAGTCTCTGCTGATTCTTCCAACCAGGACTTGGGCAATCCTAAAATAGTCCTCCAACACCTCTACCTCTGGGAGATAGGTGCTATCATCTTCCTGATCATCCCCGTGCAATTGGTTTCTGTATTATTGTTGTACTTTCTCTGTTATAAGTTGATCATCATAGAACTAGGGTTTCATGCTTTGTTAACATAGGGTTTGATAGAAAGGCTGAATTAAATATGATTCCTCTATAGCATACTTGAGCACAAGATCTATAGCTGAGTCCACCTTCATTTGGTAGTGATTTGGCTCAGTCTTGTCCTTGAATGTTATATGGAAAAGGGTTTGATCTAGTGTGCATCCTATTTGTCATCATTCACCTTTTTCATACCAAACAATTACAATCAAACACATGATAATTTTAAGTATTAAGACTATCAATTACAATCACAATCAATCAATCACAATTACAATTTTGACTAGCAATTAGAATCGGGACTTGGAAATCTTAAGACCTATAATTGTATAAATTTTCCTCTTATCTAATTAGAATTAGTAGTTTGCAATTTTACATATAAACACATGATAAGTTTAAGTATTAAATATGAGACATGAAATAAAAGTTTGAATATAGATGCATATAGGTGACATTCAATAAATAGGAAAATAGTCTATGAAATAGATGAAATAGTCTATGAGATAAATAATTACATAATAACAATCCATGTAAAAAATAGTGAAATAGTCATAGTCTATGTCCAGTCAATACTGAAATAGTCATAAATTCCACATGAAATAAACACTCTAATACACATGTGTGCAGTCTAAACATGAAATAAATATAACAAATTACATTTTGTGCCCTAAGTTTTATCATCATCCATTTCAAGACGCCTTTTGGTTCCACGTGACTCAGAGGGTGGCTCATGCTGTGTATAAGAAAAAATAAGCTTCAAATCAATTTTAATGTCAAAACTGCATGCAAATTATTTAAATCAAATATTTAAAACCAAACCGTCAAATTAAATTCTTAAATCTATACTTGAAAATGTCTAAGCATACCACAATGAGCTCATCATCTCTTGTGTCATGCTCGTGTGCAACAAATATTGATTCTACCAGACTAAAGGTCTATGTCACCAATTCCTATATTTTAATAGAACATGAATTAGGCTAGAGTATGAATACAAAATGCAAGGTTGAATGATATAAAAGACTTTGAAATGACATGGGATTTAACTGTAAGACCTAGAATACGACAGATGACTCGTACATCTGTGTAGGCTCATCAATGGTAGGATTAATTGATCTTGCACCTATACTAATCTCATCCCGCATATATATATACATGTATATATATAAATTCAACTTAAGAAGAATTTAAAATCATGAAATTATATTGGAAATTCAAATTTAAACTAAAAATGTACAATTTTAAGCTACAAACCAGGGAATATGAAGCAGGCTCCTACATAGATGATGGTGGTAGTCCCGGATGGCTTGGTTGGTTTGACACAAAAGTACCAGGACCTCCCATTTGCTTTAAATTAAAAAAGGTTCATCACATTTTCATATTATTCTATAATTATTAAAATAGATATCCTATTAAATAATCTAGAGATTAATTTTTAAATACACATTGTATTTAATGAATGAGATAGATAGTTAAGGGAAATTTTTATACCTCGACCGTATAAGGTCTACCCATATCTACAACTGTTGACACTAAATGGTCCAACTGCAATGTAGTGGTAGTAGCTGATGGAGTCATCTGTACCAACCAACATGTAATATATAAAATTTATTAAATAGATTGATAATTGATAATTGGATCTATATTTTTATATTAAATTTAATTTTATTAAATGTGGCATACATACCAAGTCCATAGGAGTGAATAATGTAGCCAAAAAGGACTCTTCCTCTGAAGCAGATGTAGGACCAAAACATGGATGATTACAATTCTGACAAAAATGTGGTGCAGACCGCAATGGTGTCAATGGCTATGAGACCTTGCTAGGACTAACACCATCTCCTCTAGGCTCTGCAAGCTCTCCAGGATTGACTTCATCTACCAAGTAGGTAGCTTGGTCGATTAATTTTTCTGAGAGCAATGATAACGCTGAGTGCCGAGATGACTGTGTGCTAGTGAAAGGGCACAAGAATAGAGGAAGGAGAAGGAACAATAGGTATAGGGGGCAAATCTTGATTTGGATCGACACGTGCCCTTGGTCTATGTTGTGGCATTCCACCACCCACGCCCTAAAATGATCTCATATCAAAATAATTGGGCTTTAAGCCCATCACAAACTCAACCCATATTTTTTTCAAAAAATATAAGGGAACCTCATAATTAGCATGTGGTGGATGGTCAAAGACCATCCATCACCACTCCCAAAAGTTATCAACTATTTGCTGATGTGTGCACCATTTTATTGAAATTCTCTTTTTATTTGGTGCTATTTGTTGGCCTAAGGAGGGATCAATGAAAAATGGGGCAATCGTATTTTTTTGTAATATGTAGATCATTGATCTCTTTATAGAGAGACCATCCTTATAAAACCATCTCCTCTTCTCGCCATGAGTGGAATGTGTCTAGATCAGTGTGAATAGCTCTCACCGAATCAATAATAGTTTGCATCGTAGATGCAAACCGTGAAATATGTGGTGGAGCTTGGATTTGGTTTTGCAAAAAAATGTTTTTTTCTTACAATGTTTGTATATTCTCATCGATGGTTGCTCACAAGCGAGCCTCATCAGGTTGTGGTGGTGGTGGGGGTTGGGGTGGGAGGTTTTGGTGGGGGGTTCTTGGGGGGGATCGACCATGTGTAAATTAGGCCTAGAAGTAGAGCTGCAATTACAGAAAAATAATTAGAAATTGAAAATATAAATATTAAATTACATGTACAACATGTGTTTAAATACATGTATAAATTGAAAACTTGGAAATATATAAATTTGCATGGTTTAAACAATACGTTAAAACATTTAATTTTACATAATAATGTACATATATATGCATTCAACCAAGTGACCTTTTCCAAGCAAAATTTAAAAGTTGGAAAATGTAAATCAAAATTTTTGTTTAATTCCTTAAATATATTCAAACCTATTTTTATAGCCTGGGTGAATGTGAGAATCATGCACGACTAAAACATGGTATAGGGATTTAAGAATAAAGTAATCAATAAAGGAATGCACAACAACTTAGCATGAAAGAATGTGTAAGAATCATGACATGAATTAAACCATTTTATAGCTCTATCAATCAATGTATCACTAAATTCATGCATCAAAGTATCATCATCATGTATGTAAGTATAATATAATGTAATTTGTATACCCTTACTAAACTTTTGTTTCCATTTTATCCTTTTTCCCATGTGTGTGCTTTACATGTCATCGTGACCCTTTTTGCAAAAAAGCCTAGCCTTTGTCATTCCCTAGCCATGTTACCATTTCCAATTTTGTTCCTAATCCTTGTTTATCCTTCCTAAGTGTTTTATTTTATTCAATTTTTGAACCCATCCTATGTAATCAACTTTATTTTATGTTTTCCATTGTTGTTGTCCCCTTTACCCCTTTGTTAAGCCTCAAGTTGTCATCCCTAGCCTTGTTTTGTTGGAAACTCTTCATCACCACTCTTAATTCTTATTTAGGTTTGAAAGTGAGTTCTATGTTTTAGGTCTAGGTCTAATAAGTCATTTAGGTTAGGTCTAGAAAACGATATTAGGACTATCGCGCCTAATTTGTAGGTTTTTAGCTTCATGAAAAGAGTTTTACAAATGGTTAAATTAGGACTATGAGAATCATCAAGAACATTGAAAGCCATGAAGACTAAGAACAATCCTATAGTGTATAAGTAGTTCAAGGTATATATAGACAATTTCAAATGATTTTGAAATATCATTGCTAAAGGTTTATTGTTAAGCCTATATAAAAAGAAACCCTAGAAGTTCTATGAAACCCTAGTTCATGGAGGGATTGTCATGTGGCCATAACTCTTTACAAATATTATATAGTATCCTATTGAAGTCCTAATAATCCTCTCAAGTTCTTAAGGGTTTTAGAATAGGTCACTCCTTACTAAACTCGTGTTTCCATTTTATCCCTTTTCCCATCTGTTGCTTTACATGTCATCTTGACCCTTTTTGCAAAAAGCCTAGCCTTTGTCATTCCCTAGCCATGTTACCATTTCAAATTTTGTTCCTAATCCTTATTTATCCTTCCTAAGTGTTTTATTTTATTCAATTTTTGAACCCATCATATGTACTCAACTTTCTTTTATGTTTTCCATTGTTGTTGTCCCCTTTACCCCTTTGTTAAGCCTCAAGTTGTCATCCCTAGCCTTGTTTTGTTGGAAACCCTTCATCACCGCTCTTAATTCTTATTTAGGTTTGGAATTGAGTTCTAGGTTTTAGGTTTAGGTTTAAGTCATTTAGGTTAGGTCTAGAAAAAGATATTAGGATTGTCGTGTCTAATTTGTAGGTTTTTAGCTTCATGAAAAGAGTTTTACAAATTGTTTTAGGACTATGTGACTCATCAGGAACATTGAAATCCATGAAGACTAAGAACATGCCTATAGTGTATAAGTAGTTCAAGGTCTATATAAACAATTTCAAATGATTTTGAAATATCATTGCTAAAGGTTTATTGTTAAGCCTATATAAAAGAAACCCTATAAGTTCTATGAAACCCTAGTTCATGGAGGGACTGTCATGTGGCCATAACTCTTTACAAATATTATATAGTATCCTATTCAAGTCCTAAGAATCCTCTCAAGTTCTTAAGGGTTTTACAATATGCCACTCCACAATAGCCTTGATTTTATTGAGATCAACTTTACTCCTTAACTAGTCAATTAAATAGATGGCAAAGGAAGAAGGAAAACATATAATGGTTGAATTACCAAGCCCCAAATGGAAGAAGAGTAGATATAGCCAAACCAAGAGGAATGAAATAGAATGAAAAAGGAACTAAAAAGAACAATTAAAGTGAAAGAGGACTAGCAATGAGAAAGATTATCTTACCATTTACTAGCTCATAGATGAAACCACATTATGGTGGTACTACTAGGCTTGAATATTCTTATAGTCAATAGTGACATTGTGATATGGGAAACAATTAAGGAGTAGTTTCAAAGGCCCAGTATCTAATGAATGAATATTATACCACTAAAATGAATGACTTCTAATTTCTCATTTAGCAAGGCATGATGGTGCTTGAATATAATTCTAAGTTTTTAAGCCTCTTGAAGTATGTTGGATATATGTCCTAGGTGGACTAAAGTAAATTAATATATTAGTGGATTGTCCCTAGAAATTAAAGGGAAAGTGAAGACCATTAAATGAACAACTCTATTGGATAGAACTTGTAAGGCACACTTGTGGAGGACACTTTTTCATCCAATCAAGTTCATTCCTAGTTGGATCCTACTCATCCATTATTCACCTATCCTAATAATTTATCTTAGCCATTTCATATTTCTAATCTTTCATTTTTACTTATCGTAATCACCCCATTTATCCTAATCACTTAACCCCTCTTATCATACGTCTCATCCGACCATCTCATTCCAACTAATCCTTTCATCTGAGCTAATCATCCCTTAATCATTTAACCCTATCCTAATCATGTATCTTCCATACATTATCCTAATCATAATCCATTACGATAAAAAAATTATCCATTTGTTTTTAAAACAACATATATGAAAGCTCTGGGCTATCAAATTACTTCGTAAAATTGATTTGTTCAAGGGTTTATGCTTTAGGGAACTTAGGGTTTACGGTTTGGGGTTTAGTGTTTAGTATTAGGGTTTACTGTTTACAGTTTAGGGTTTAGAGTTTAGTGTTTAGGGTTTATGGTTTTCTATTTATGGTTTAGGGTTTATTGTTAGTGTTTAGGGTTTAGGGTTTATTGTTTATGGTTAAGGGTTTAGTGTTTACAGTTTAGGGTTTATGGTTTATGAATTAGGGTTTAGTGTTTTCGGTTTAGGGTTTAACATTGTGAAAAATAACTAAATATCTATCTAAATGCACCTAGGGTTTGAAATGAAATAACAATAAAATAACAAAAACAAGACAAAAAACACTAAAAAGAAAAGAAAAGCATAGAGCACCAACCTGGCACAACTGATAGTTGGTCTGGCATAGGTGGGGAGGTCCTGGAGGTGGGCGGTAGGGTCTAGCGATGCGGTTACCCATTTTTAGGTGTCCTTTCTCTTGCTATTCTGCAGTGTGTGGCTGTTAAAATGAAGCCACATCCCTATTTCTAAACAATAATACTTTTAAAAAATGGGCACCCATTTATAAACGGGTACCCATTCCTTTTATGAGTGCCCGTTTCATAATGGGTGACCGTTTGGCTTTGGGTGCCTAATCCTAAATGGGAGCTTGTTCCTTAATGGACACCCATTTAGGCTCGGGCTCTCGTTCCTAAATGGGCACCCGTTATTTTCAAAATGGGTGCCCATTCCAATCAACATTTTCCTTGCGTGAAAAACTTCTGTGAAATGTGTAGTCATATTCATGCATCTACCCTAGAACCTACAATTTACAAATATGTTCTAGTTGGATATAATGAGGATTCCATGGCCTACCACCTATATGATCTTTCAACGAAGGATTTCCTTTCCAAGAGAGATGTCTTCTTACATGAAGATATCTCTACTCCACTCTCTATATTGATTACAAATTTGTTTCCCCCTAAGGATTCTCTCTCTTTTGTCTTTATTCTAGCTTCTACTTACATAGAAGGGGCTCTTCCTACTCCAACTACAACCATCTTTCCCTCCACTCCATAGTGTACAAAAATGTACTCACCTTTTTTATCACCATTCCTAAATATATTTATATTGTGAGGCATTGTTGATTAATCTGCCAAAGAATACCATGATCTCTTATGTGTCAAAAGATCAAGTGACTAATGAGTATCTAACTATTGTTAACATAAAAACATGTAAGCGATGTGTTTCTACATTGAATTATGTTCCACCAATGCTACATAAACTTGGAGAGAATCTTGGAAATACATGATCTTAGATGTATCAAGATCTCATATCTCAACATAACCACTATATAACCTACAAACAAGCCAAGGGATAAATATAATGAGAAGATGCTATGCAAGAAACATGTGACACTCATGTAAAATGATATTTGGGATCTTGTTCCTTAACCTAAGCATATGAACAATGTAGATGTAAATGGATCTAAACAATAAAATATAATTTTGATGGTGATGTTGGAAAACAAAGGCATGGTTTATTTCTCAATATTTTGCATAGAAGGAGGGAATAGACTACAATGAAATTGTTGCTCCTATTTCTTTTGTTGATACCATATACACAATATTTTTTGATGTCTCCTTCAAGTGGGAGGTTCATTAGATGGGTGTGAAGAGTGCATTTATTTATGGCAATTTACGTGAAGTGATCTTGTTGGATCAACCTCCTAGTTTCATCATGAAAATTATACTCCTTTTGTTTGTAGATTAAAGAAACAACTCTATGAGATCAAACAAGCCCCCAAGCAAGGTATGGGAAAATTCTATTTTTAGTTTTAATCTATTTTTATTCATTGTGAAGGGGATTAGGATCTTCATGCATACCCGCAATGTGAGGTCAATTTTTATTATTGTATTTTATTGGTGATCAATATGATCAATAGTAAAGACTTGTTTCCTATCATTTGTGAGATAAAAGTCAAACTCCAATATTCATTTGAGATGGGAAATATGGTTAGATTCTACACTATTTCCTTGACATTAAAATATCTTAAACTCCAACGGATATTACACTTTCACAACCATAATATAATATGGATCTTCTTTATATTTGTTCTTTAGGAGTGTAATGTGGTTTTTATGCCTATTCCTATACATGAATGTAACTTCAAGTTAATCCAATTTCTTAGTCTTCCTTAGTAAATCCTAGAATCTCTATAGGTCATTGATGGGTAGTCTTATTTATCTCACTCAAACTCAATGTAATATTTCCTTTGTTATTAGTGTTGTATCAAGATTAATTTAGAAACTTCACACACATCATCTTCAAGTTGTCAAACATATCCTCTGACACAATAATGGTATCAAGGTTAAGCTTGGGATTCATTACACCTGTACTAGTTCCACTTTAATTGGTTATCGTAATGCCAAATATGTTGATGATTTGGATATATAAAAGAGTACAGTTGTATAAAGATATATCTTCTTTCTTGGAGTAGGGTTTATTTACTAGAAGAAAAATAAGTAATAATTAATTTTTCTATCTTGATGGCAAAAATATATTATTAAAGTGCAAAAGAAGAAGAAAGGACTAGCTCATGTTGTTATAGACTATTCTTTTCTAGCTTGGGTTTCCTCAAGAAGTTCTTATTATCATTCATAGTGGTAGTATGAATTCCATTTAGATGATTCACAACCTCATTCATGATTAGCATGCACCAAACATTGAGATTCACATGCATTATAGCAAGTAGCTCTTTCAAGAAGGAAAGGTTGATTTCTTGCATGTTCCATCACAATATCAAATATAAAACATCTAAGGATATTACCAAGAATGCTTGGGATTTAGTCTTTGAAATTACATTGGTCTTCAAGATTCACTCTCAAGGGAGGATGGGAAACAAAATTCTACATGAAAAATTTGATAGTCAAATGTTGGAGCTTGTGTAACCCTACCTTTACTTCCATCAAAAGTTGTTAGCATCAAGGCCACCTATAATGATGTTTAATAATAATTTCTATCAAGCTAGTCCCATCAATTATCAATGACTTACACGTCTATATATACACATACAAACCTTATTTTTATTTATCCAATTCTTTCAAATTGGTATATACAAAGTTGTTTGCCTAAAAATTGTGTCTATTTTGTGCATGCTTTCTTTTGTGTTTGATTCAAGTTATATCTTTTTGACCTTAAGGTAATATTTAATTTACACACTCTTTAATAGTCTATAATTGATAACAACCTTGTACAATTTAAAAAGGGGTTAATATAGCCATGGGTTATGAAATCCATGTTTATAATTGAAGTTTGATGTAGTAACTGTATTTTATCTTTATAATTTCTTATGCAAGTTCTTAAAATTGTTGTATTTGTTCAAGTTTTATATTCACTAAAGTGTTGTGCTGGATGAATTGTTGCACCTAATGAATTTGGTATTCTTAATAATTGATGTTTGTAATGAATTAGTGTTCTCAATGAATTGATGTATTTTTTACACCCACCTGATGGTAGATTCAAGTACATTGATTCACTTAATCATTTTCTCTTTGCCCAACTATAGTTGACCTTCCCATGAACTGTTGTGTTCATTTAAGTGTTGTCCTTCATTAAATAATGTTATTAATAAATTGGTGTTCATGGTAAAGTGTTGCAAACTTTAATGTATTGGATAAACTTTTTCTATTAAAGTTCTCAATTATTCTTATAATTTTTATGTGTGGATTTCTAATCTTTATCTAGTTCTCAAAAAATTAATTAAATCTTATTTTATTTTAATATCCCCTACATGATTTGTGTTTATTTTATAATAAATTTCCTTAGAATAAACCAAATAGATTGACACCAATAAAATAATGAGAGGCATTAATTAATACTGACATTTAATTGTGCTATAATATGACTCTTGTTATATTTTCTTTTTCTAGGGCTTGGTTTTGAATCATAATGTCCCTTGCTTTGCTAGAGTACTTAAGCTCATATGGCCAATCTTATTATTATTTATTGTGATTGGTATAATTTAAATAATTTAAAACTTGTTCAATTACCTATTTAAATATCCCTTTCCCTTACAAGTAATTTTGGTGTACATGTTTTGTTAGTTTTGTTTGATTGCCTTAAAAATGCACCTTGTGGCGCATGTGGAGAAGTGTTCCATATAGTCTTTTGGATGAGGGGATATTGGGATGAGTTTTAAGGATGAATTTTTTTCCCAAAAATTGAGGATGGCAAGGATACAACTATTAAAATTATATATAAATTTAATATTAAAATTTAATTACAAAAAATAGTAAAAGATGTTACAAATTATCATTTATGTAAACAATGAGTAAAAGAATATACAATTTGTACAAATTTGTATAGATGTATGAAATTTTACATTAGAGACAATGAATTGATATGTCTTCACCTCTATCTTATGTGGAAATTATACCATTGACCAAGATTCCATAGCCAAACTTTGTACGATCATCTTTTGCATTGTCTAATGTCTTAATGTTAGCCATAAAATAGTTAATGTGACTAAATTATGACATCATGTTTCTATAGTTATTATTTTCAAAGATGATAAAAGTTATTTTCTTTCATCATCTAAATAAAGAGTTCTAGGATCCAACATTATTCAACAAATGAATAAAAGTAGATAAACGAATTCCAACCAAATATTGAATGGGTCATTTTATAATATTAATCAAGAGCTTCAACATGTTCCCAGGTAAGGGATTCAAAAGAGAATTTAAAACTTGACAAAAAGGGTTCAAAACAAGTTTCAATGCTAATGTACATGTGTGAAATCCAAGCATCTTCACTAAGATCATCATATTCAAATACTGATCAAAATTTATATTGAACTGGCAAAAAAAACTATAAATTGAATTCAATTGTTTAGGATTTAATCCACCACAATCCAAAACATTTTTTTTACCTTTTTAAATCCAAAGTAGGGGTTATTGAGGTGAAGGGTGACACTCCTCATGGAGTCTAGGGGAAGCACCCTTGGCATGTTACCTATTAAAATACATGATGGGGTTAATGGGTAGAGTGCTTAAAACCAAGCCCTAATTAAATCCTTCAAGGCCACAAGGCCCTTCATGGCACATTCATAAATTTTAATTTTTTTTAAAAATTCAAATTATGTTAAATGACTATATTTGTCACATCCTGTTTGCTTTACCTCTAAGTTAAATATTGATTAAATGGAATGATAAGAAAAGATAATTGAGTATGATAATTGTCTTTGAATTAAATCGCTATGATTTCAAGTAATGTTTAATCATTTATGAAATTATATTAGATGTCAATTTGATGATGGCTAATTATGTGTTCTACTCCCGTAAAAGTGACATGAACAACTAACACTCTCTTGGGTGGAGAGAGAGAGTATCATCGAGAATAAGAATTTAACCGTTTGAAGGCAACATAATTGAAGGAATCTGTCACACACTAACCTAGGTAGATTAGCTCAGGTTGCATTGTGTATAAGTATGCATTTCTATTTATGCATGTCTTTGTGTGCCTATGCATGTGTGCATGTGACTAACTCTGTATCAGATTTAAATCTTCACTACAGAGAACTTTAGTAGGGTATAGGAAAATTCAGTGACTATCGGGCTAGAGTTGACCTTAGTAAGATTCTTCTAACCTTACGAAGAGGAGAAGCTCAATAGTTTCAACATTATTAAATAATAGTTATGATGGGGGGTCCTCATTAGTGCATGATAATTAGTGTCATATGTTATGTCCACCAAATGAATGCTTATTTTAAATTTTCCTTCCTAATAGAAAGGTCTCGCCTACTTTATTTACAATTGCACTCTAATGTCTTTTAAGTGGATTTAATTAAACCCTCTCCTTTTAAGTTTTAGAAATCTACTTGAAGCTTGTGTAGATTAGTGGCATTAACCTTTTGAGAATACCAAGACTGTTAGGTCAAGATGTGAACCATTGTCCTTGGTCGGGCTTGAGCTTATAAGGTACAAGCGATCAACTTACCATAGTTATGCACTTTGATCCTAGGAATAGGATGGATTACCTTAGATTGTGGTCATATCATGGAAACTAATGATTACATGATAATTGTTTGAGACACATGGCAGTTGGTTTGTTGCTTGGTGACAAGGTTTTTAACACATAATCTTATGGATTAGTAGTTATTATTTTATTTCAAAACCAATTTGATTCTCCATTTGCTTAGCCAACATTTTTGTTTGTTTTTACTTCCTCATGTATTCATTAAGTGGCTCTTTTATTTGCATCGATAATTAGGAAAAGTGCTTAAGTTGCTCATCACCTTTAGTACCCAAATTAAATACATTGCCACTTTATTTATTTTTCCCAAGATTATTCTCAAATTTTGAGCAAAGAGGGTGATGGCAAAGATTGTGTGATCTGGCTTTACACTTGTTAGCTACTTTTCTTAAAAATTTCAAAAGCCTTTCAACAAATCATTGTGCATTTCCCCCCAAATCTTGTATTCCATGAGATGACACATCTTGGAGGCTTCTAACATTCGTATCCATGCACCTTGTCATGCTTTCACATTTTGATACATGGGATTTTCAATTTTTGGGATTTTGCCTTGTTTCAGAGGTATGAGTTTAGATAAGTGGAGCCCATGTCCATGGCTCAGCCACATAAATCTATTTTTTTTGTGGCGAGGCTTGGAGTGAGAGGATACTTCAACCTTCCCTCAAATGCAAAACAATAATTAATTGCAACTATTGTAAACCAACCACGTAGAAACTTAGTGATAGTTGTTTAAAATCCTTAAACTAATTGTGTCCAACTTGAGAGTTGAATGTATTCTCTTATTCATGTTTAGGAAACTATCATAACCACCCTCAAATAAGACCATGTAGAAACATAGTAGTAAATTTAATGTAATATTTTGCTTGATTCCAATAACTAATACAAGATGAGTCAAGTTACATAATCCAGTTTTGGTTTCAAATGCCAAGTTTGCATTAACATATCAAAAGGAAATATGAATATTAGATTCATTGTTGCATAATACCTCAACCCAAATGAGAACTTTTAACTCCTTATACAAATTGGGATCTTAATTATTGTTTTGAAGTGGTAGAAAACTCTTTGATCATTATCCTTCATAATATTTGGATGCATGTTGGGGTACTTAGGTTTATGATTACTTACCAAACTACAATACAGGTCATAGAGAAGAAACAATTCATGATGTTTATAAGGGTTTGTTGTTGTTTTTCCTCATGTGAACTTATTTGTGAGCATAGACTCTGGATTGGTAAGTTTGAAATGAACCTAAATGGTAAGTCTCATAGTCATTAGTCAAAACCAAATGTTTGACAATGTTTGTCATCATGTTGTTAAGCCTGGGATAAGGATTTTGATAGAATCAGAGATAGGTCTAACTTATTACCCAACCCCTTTTTCCTATGCTTTGGAGTTGAATGTATTATGGCCTCTTTCAGTTGGTAATATGGTACCTTATAATGGTTGAATGTTGATAAATCAAGGCCATGTTTAGAAATCCATTATTGATTTTTTTTATATATCCTTTTTGAGGTAAATACCATTTAGTGTTAGTGGAATCTTATCCTTTGAATTCCTAGGTGATTATCTAAGTGGACATAATTTAATTAGAATGAAAGGATGATGTTCCCTATTGGGACAATCTAGAAGGTTATATAAGACCTAGGAGATGTCGGTGTCATAAATTAATTGACACTATGCGTATGGAAGTTTTGTGTTTTTTGGATATGTTCTCTGTTAAATTGTCGTGATATCATTATGTGATAAGGACAATAACTATTGCATCGATAGTCGTTGCTCCATATTGTTTGAGGCATTGATTGCCATTGCTTGATTGTGTAGATTTATGAATCTGCTCTAAAATATAAATGTTGAATCTAGACCCAACTACATTGAGATGAGTTAGTAAGACCTTTGGACCATTGTATCACCTAGAATTGGATGGATTTAGGGAATTGTGTTTGTGCTTATGGATTAGCATCCTTGGTGGATTAATCAATAAACATTGTTACCCTAGAAATATAGTAGGACTAAAGTCAGTTATGGATTTGTCCTCTAGACATATTTTATTCATCCTATTAAATGTCAAGATATCATGGTGGGATGATAGGACATTCTTAAATTTGTTGAATGTTAAGATATCATGGTGAGATGATAGGACATTCTTATACAGTGGGCATCAATTGTCATTGTTTTATATAGCAGAATCTTATGTCTATTAATAAATGTATTGAGATCTAATGTACTTAGTACATTCTGTTTGTTTGATTCTGAAGGATGAGTATGGATGGGTGCCTTTTGGGGACTCAGAGAATGTAGGTTGTTTTGCCTACAGAAAGGACACTATGATCATAGTTTGGAATTAATCATAAGTGCATACTTTTACTTGTACTATATCGATGGACATGTGTATTTGGTATATGTTGCACGAGCATATAGGTTTTCTTGATTGTCAATGATTCACATAGTGCATAGATTCCTTCATGCATCTCGTCACATATTGCTAGATCCTTTGTGATGCGTAAGGATTCTCTAGTGGGGTAGCATGGGGAAGCTTAATGCTTTGTGGTAGGGTGGATATCACCTCGATGATGCTCTCTCTCTCTCTCTCTTTCTCTCTCCTTGTAGATTTTTTGTATATGGCTTCAAGTAGTGTGAACCTGAAGTAGTAAATGTAAAAGTAAATGTAATTGTGGTGTTATATTATTCATTATTCAAATATAATTGATGTGAGATGATTTTGTTGAATTTTTGAAAATAATCTACTTCCCTTTTATAGTATTTATTGAATTATTAGTATTTTATTGTTATATCATGGTCGGATTTTACAATCTTGAATTGCAATCTACAATGGACTTCCTTTTCCTCTTCCTCTCATCCTCTTTTTGTGATTGTGATAGAGCATGGGCTAGGCATATTTATAAGTTTCTAGGGTGTGTGCCTTGGTGGGACCCTTTTAAGGTTTAGTTTTATGGTTACAGGTTTTATTTTTTCAAAAATTGTTTCAAATTACAAGCCTATTTTTTATGAGAATGTGGGGACAACCCACTATCCTTGAGATGATTGAGGGATGTGTGCACATCCCTTGATTGTTCAAATGATGATAGGGCATCCTTAGGTGTCCCCTTAGATGGGAATGACACCAAATACCCCCCTTTCTCTATAGGGTCATCTTGAGGATGAGCTCCTTTGTTTGTGGCACCCAAGGGGAGAATGATGACATGTTTCATCTTTATCTCACTATTCATGAGGCATCATAACTCCTAGAAATAAGGATTTACCATGAGATGCACCCCTACGAAACACAAGTATGGAGAGAACATAAAAGTCAAATAACTAACAATAAATAAAATGACCATCACAAAATTTCTCATTAAATAGATTCTCTTAATTTTCAATTGATTATTCTAGATCTTATGATCATACAAAAACTTTACATTTGTAGATTATTTAATAGCTTGTAGCTCTAAAATTTAAACAAAAGGCTTCTGGTCACCACAATCAAGATTTTGACCTGGATTGACATTCAACAACTCACAATATCTCATATAAAACCCAATTCTATCAACGACTTGATCATCTTTTCCCTTCCCACACTCAAGGCCACCATTGATAATATTAGTTATAATCCCAAAACCAGGCAATCTATTTGCTTCCAAATCAGTAGAAGTTGGAACATACTTCCCACTAATAACATCATGGCGAGAGGGCTTGGGAGGTTGAGAAGTAGTCCAAAACCAAAGAGCTGTTTTAAAAGCAATAATAGGTTTCTTTGATACCATCTCTGGATGTTTAAGACCATTGAATCCTATGGCCTTTCCAGCAGGGCCATAATTGTAATTCCTGAAATACACACATTTACAATCAGCCCTTGAAGTTGAAAATAGATATATAAATTATTAAATTAGGGAATAAATCACATTTTATATTTTCTCATGGAAAAAATGGAAGCATATAAATGTATAAGAAAATATATAAGTAGCATTTAAAATGTCTTTAATAAGTTTAATAAAAATAAAAAGTATTTACCTACAATATGGAAGAATATACACATTATGATAGTTAACTAAAAGATGACAACTTAATGTTGATCGTCCACAATTAGAAACATAGGCATCAACCATATGCAACACTATCAATTATTTATTTTTTCTAAAACACAATTTTAAAATATTGGATTGGTGTAGGATATTACCTTCTCGATCATCTAAATTTGAACTAGTGGTAGATTTAACATAATTAATAAAAGTGGTAGATTCAATATAATTAGTAAGACTTGTCTTCTTAGAAAACCTTATACAAGAACTTCCAATCACTAATTTTAAAAAGTTTTATAGTACCCATAATTTAAAATTTACATAGATTATGATGTTATATGATTGGTATATTTTGGATTTGCCATTCTTGTTTCTAAGTTAAGATTTTAATAAAAAATGAAATGGGTTAAAGTTATAGGACTAATATGATATGGGTTAATATTGTAATATTGAAAATTATACCTTGTAATTTCAATCTTAATTATTTTAACTAATTTATTATATAAATATTTAAATTAACTTAATTTTAATTATGTTAAATATAATTGACCATTTTAATTGAGGTATGGAAAGAATTATTTACCAAGATAGTTGAATAGGACCACGACCATGGTAAGATTTATTTGCCACACAAGGCCATTCTTTATTAGTGATGTCACAATAATTGCCTTGAGGGTTGATTTCCTCTTTAAAACATAGTCCCCATGAATATGGACCATCTGGAGCAGTTGCCCATCCACCTGTAACATCAAAATTACATGACTTTCATTATTTTATTGCTAACAAAGACCCACTTCAAGAGAGAAAACTTCAAAATGAACAATATCCTTAATCTTAAGTGGATTTTAGGGTGTATTTGATTGGCAAAAGCATAATTACATCTTTAAAAACAATAACAACATTCTAAATAAATACAAACAATCACTTATATTATTATTAATATGAGGATTTTAAAATGGATTTCAAGGTGTATTTGATTTGAGATGATAGAGGTTTTTCAAACTTTGTATGGAGGAGATTTTATTTTTAGTTTTAGTTATAAAAGATAATTTCTTCTCATAAAAAAGAGTCAAGTGTCATGGAGTCAATGCATGGGTTATTTATTTATGGAACCTGCTTTCACCATAAACAACTCATAGGTTAACTCTGGCTTTTTAAAACAAAGATATCTATTGGTAACTAATGAACCACTATATCGATAAGAAAGGAAGATCACTTCCATTATAACATAAGTTCAACTAATAAACCACTATATCAATGATAGGTTAACTCCAATGCACTAGCTCTTTAAAAAAAAGATATCTATTGGTAACAAATGAACCACTATATCAATAAGAAAGGAAGATCACTTCCATTATAACATAAGTTCAACTAATAAACCACTATATCAATGATAGGTTAACTCCAATGCACTGGCTCTTTTAAAACAAAGATATCTATTGGTAACTAATGAACCACTATATCCATAAGAAAGGAAGATCACTTCCATTATAACATAAGTTCAACTAATAAACCACTATATCAATGATAGGTTAACTCCAATGCACTGGCTCTTTTAAAACAAAGATATCTATTGGTAACTAATGAACCACTATATCCATAAGAAAGGAAGATCACTTCCATTATAACATAAGTTCAACTAATAAACCACTATATCAATGATAGGTTAACTCCAATGCACTGGCTCTTTTAAAACAAAGATATCTATTGGTAACTAATGAACCACTATATCCATAAGAAAGGAAGATCACTTCCATTATAACATAAGTTCAACTAATAAACCACTATATCAATAAGAAAGGAAGATCACTTCCATTATAACATAAGTTCAACTAATGAACTACTATATCAATAAGAAAGGAAGATCACTTCCATTATAACATAAGTTCATTAAAATTACAGTAATATGTTGCCACAGATCAAATTTTCTAACCAAGAGAAAAAAATTTCTGATTATGAATAAATACCCGTAGTTTCATGGGAGATCTGAGCTAGAAAGGCTGCAACCTCCCTCTTGCGAGTGGTAAAGTTTCCAGTATTGGCAAAGTGTGGGTATGATCTGGCTGCTTTCACAAAAGATTTATAAGTGTAGAAGCCTTTGGCAGGACATGCATTGTCATTACTGTGCAGAAAGATCTGATCAAACAGCTTTTTTGAAATTATGGATTTCACCCCACACTCCCTTGCTCTTACAGACAACTCACAGCACAATAATATTGTGATGGATATCCATAAAATTCCTACTGATAACCCTTTCGCCATTACAAGCTAACAATTGCAGTTGCAATTGACTGATAGATATGAATGTTGTAAAGCATGAGCATAGATGGGAGTTTTAAAGGCTTTTGCATTTTTTGTTTTGTTTTTCTGGCGACCTTGACTTTGTCGTGGCCCAGTTTTAAATTATTTTTGTCCTTTCTTTCGTTGGAAGTGTTACCACTTTCCTAATGTTTGACATTTTTGTTTTTATTTTTTATTATATATAAAAAAGCCTTTGAATATGGTGGAACATGGCCTCTAGCCACACGGATTGTTTATGATTTGAAGTAGAAAACAAATAAAGTTATATTCTAGAAGGAAACAAGTATGTAAGTTGGAAGAAAGCCCTTGAACCAAACATAAAGGGAGCAAAATCAGTCAAATAAAAATAAGTCATTTGTAAGATGAGAAGGGTATACCCTTAATATCTTTTTCATTTGTTTTATGTTTTCTGTTTGCTTGTGTGTACGAAACTCATGAGATTTAATTTAGCATTTTGTTATATCATATCATTCAATTTAGAGTATTCTTGATTCATTTTTTAAAGTATCTATAGGATCATGCTTATGGTTTTGCCTCTTAATCTGATCATACTTTTAATTTTGTTTCTTTGATTTCAAATTCAAGTTTCATTATTTTCTTGGTTGTCTTTTCTAGAATTTGATCATTATTTTTTGGCCAACTTATTAAAAGTTTCAAATTGTCTCTGGGACTTGTATTTAAAAGCACCACCTTAAGTCATTCTGAAAAAAGGAATTAAAAATAGAGAGCATCTACTTAAGACAACACATTCACATATCTGTTACTGACACTTGGAGGATCTAGCTATCAATTACTTTATGCCACTAACACTTGGACGATCTAGCTATCAATTACTTTATCTATCACTAACACTTGGAGGATCTAGTTATCAATTACTTTATCTGTCACTAACACTTGGAGGATCTAGCTATCAATTACTTTATCTATCACAACATCCAACTCTTTTGTTTTTCATTGTCAATTTGGTTAGAGGCTTGATTGTTAACAAGGAACTCAATTGCTCTCTCACATTGTTATAGAAAGTCTCAATTGTGCTTCTTAGTACTAAACAATTTTTCCTTAAGTAGATGTATAATAGGCGAACATCTTCTGTAGGTACCAAAGGTCCATCTCTTCTAGACTAGATTGCACATGTGTGATTGTATCTCATGATCTTAGATTCCCAACTTTCAATGATCTTAGGCCTTCAACTTTAGATCAAGTACCAAATTTCAATTTTTGTCTCTCAATTGTAATATCATACTAGTCGAAGTTCACATTGTCATTTCCAAGGTAAACATATAATTCCACCATACTCTTAATTTTAGCACATATTTATTTACAATCCAAGTTAATTCATTTCACTCTCACTCATTATTTTATCTAGGGATTGTATTTATCCCTACCTGGATCTATAATGAAAAAATATGTTAAGAAGTTTGAGTTCTAATTTGATTATTTAAGACCAAGGTAATTCTAACAATAATGAACAAAAAATAATTATTTCTAAATGTAAATCCATATTAAAATATTGAATAAGGTATGTGGTGATATACTTACAATTTGTATATTTATTGTGTTATTTATTATAATTAAATATGGATTATTTATTTATAAATATAAATCCACATGAACACACTAAACCAAAATGCATGATAAACACTTATAATTTATTGCTTGATAAAAAATGGAGCAAAAATAATTTGTAAAGTAATAAATTATTTTTCTGAACAATAAAATTACTATACAGATGGATTTAACTCTAACTTACATGACACGTGTCAACTATCCAAAAGAATTTGACTTCACATCCTAACCTCTTCTTTTCAGATACATACTAACTTGATAAAAAAATTACCATAGATTTAACTCTAATGCCCTTTTCAATTTTCATTTATATTATACTTTTAATGGTGGGGTTAGCATTATATCTATTCTCTTTGAACTTTTCCTACTATATTTGATTCTGCCATGACTGTATTGTAATCTCTGCCTGCCTGCCATGATTATAAGATATGATTGGGTGCTTACTTTAAGAGCTTCAACCCATGTGATTCCTTTATTTTATTTAATAATAATGCTTTGATTTTACGTTTCACTCTAATTAAAAAGATTGTTTTGGAGCTGGACCTTTAAATGCCTCCACATGGAGGCCAGGCCTACATGCTTTATAAAATGTTCTTAGCAAAATGTCAATTATGATTATTGTTTACTTTCTAGACTTTGATTGCTTGAGAGAATGTTATTTTAGTTAAACCAGCTTGCTCATACTTTAGATTTTAGACTTGGTTCAGTATGTCAACGGCAAAAGAAGTTCGTTAGTAATGAGAATAAATAAAATATATGTACAAGTTGGAGAGTAGTCAATGTTGACTAAACAAAATTAATGAATTTGATTCAAAAAATTATGTAGGTGAATTTTAATAAGATATTATATAATTTACACGTTTTAAAAAATATTGTCTACTTAATTATAAACAATTTAATCAATATAAATTTTAAAGGCTCTTCCAAGTTTCCACTTATTTTATTTGTCTCCAAATAATGTTATAATCACTAGTTTCCACTTCCCCCACTCACATCCTTATATATGATATGTAATTTATATGATTTTTGGGGCTTTTACATCCGAATAGGGTTTTTAATCTCACTTCTATAAATATCTAGGTTAGTTAGGTAAATGTAACCATTTAGCAATCAATTAATTTAGATATTAGAGCTGGGACAAATAATAGAATTGGAAAAATGTGATAATTAAATAAGAGGATAGGTGTATTTAGCTCTAAGATCGATAATGGATAAATGATGCTGATGCTATTCTGGGATGATTCACCTCTATTTTGTCTTGGATGAATATCTTAGAGTTTGAACTGGCATAAACAATTTCACAAATCAATGCCTTGTCTTGTGCAATCAATCTCGATTGCTGCAAACTTGATCTTGATGTGTGAAACTAGTTTAAGATGTGCAGGAATGATCTCATAAGAAATACTCTCTTGGAATATGTTCACCTTCACTTGCTAGATATCTAAGAGGTTTGTCTAGAGACACTATTGAGGAGCTTGCTAACTCGATAAGGAGATAGGTTCTCATAGGTCAAAAGCCTTCGTGGACCAAATTAATGGTGATAAGAAATATCAAAGACAACATTCTTAGACATGAAGATGGCCTATATGATGATGTAGATTATATTCCTTTTTTTCCTTTTAGAATTGAAGTGTGCTCTAACAATCCACCTTTATGAAATTAGGTACACAATGGATGTCTTTAAATACCATAACATAGCAACATGTTGCATGAAATGTGTGCTAGGTTAGCTCATAATGACTAGTAAAAATAGGCAAGAAAGTTGGAATTTAAATTTGATGACTTGACTTTTAGAGGTCATTTCTACGCTCCTCAAGATTAACTTGAGTCAATTCCACATCCCTTGGAAATGATATGAAGAGATAACATGTTGATTTCAAGGTGGGAAATGAATATCTAGGAATTAGTGTGAATGGAAGTGGAATAGAAATGAACATGGATGAAAAGGTATGGGATTGTGAGCCAAGTCTAACATAAGAATACACCACTTGTTGACATGTTATTGTATTAAGTCATTCCCATTAATGTGGGCACAAGATTAAATGGGAAATAGCATGGGTATGCTAATTTCACCATTACATTCCCCCCACTTTGATGTGCATGTGAATCTAACATGAGCATGGATTTCAAATCATATGTACATTCTTAGCCAACATGAAAAGTAAATATTTAGATACTCATAAAAGGATATGGGTCCTTCAAAAAGGATACAATTATTCTTATACTCTCCTTAGGATGAGCACTCCATTAGAAATTGTAAAATAACAAAAAGTATTTAATGAGTGGTGTTTGCCACATGATCAAAATAAGCATGAATTACATGTTACTTGAATCACTGTCTACAAAAATGAGAAGTGAATAGGAAGGATAGGAAATTCTACTTTTTTAGAAAGTAGTATGAAAATCTCCACAAAATGTGGAAATGTGGTAAGGGTTCACACAGTCCAAATCTATGCGATAAAACTCCACATGATGTGGCAATATAATGTGATAAAACTTTGTATGAATATAGTGAAGAGTCTCTATCTAGCACAAGACACTACATAAAATCTCAACCATGAAGAGTGTTAGAGTCAATATATGCCCCCTCCAATTGGTTGCATCCAACAAATGCAAAGAACTAGAGAGGGGAAAATATACATGATAATGATAAAAGATAAGAGCGATAAAATAATTGAATAAGATGTAATCATATAATCATGTATATTATAGGGAAGGTATGTTGCCTCCATGATTTCCCACAATTTTGGCAATCAATAAGATAGTTGTGCAAGGTAGATACTATCATGTTAGCATACGATATGGTAACATGAGATATAAGCGATGATAATGAACATAAATATGTAATCATAATATAAAAACATGATAAGGATCATAAATATGTAAGGTATGTGAACATGGTATATAAGCATGATATAACCATATGGAAACATGTGAATTCCATAAAATAAGATGTAAACATAAAAAGCATTAGGATCATGGGAAAGGTAAGCATAACAAACATAATGAACATGGCTGACATGGTTGAAATTTGATTTCCATAAATTCAACTATCTATATTCCTAGATAAGATAATATATAGAATTATGCAATCTAAAATAAATATATCAGTAATAGTAATGTATTTGGCCTTATCAAAATGTATTTCAGCTATGTAAACTATGTTTATTTTCCCTAGAGAAAAATACTATGCTTTTGCTTCTAAATAAGGAAAACTAGAGAAATAGGAAATACACAAAAAAAAAACCTAGTACATGAGCTAGGAGGTGAAAATTTAGTAAGATTAGAATTTGGTATAGGAATTAGGAGAAAATAATACAAATGATAGCACATTTCTTAGATGATAACATGTTTCCTAGATAAAAATGCACTTGTGATATCGTTTGTACATCGAATGGAAAAAATTATGAAATACAAACACAAAGAAAAGAATAGATAAAAAATAATAGTAATAGTAATACCAAAAAAAACTAAAGTATTCTAATTATTATGAAATAAATGAAGTAGTATACAAATAAGTTAAATTAAATGACCAAAATAGAACAAGGGAGAAGGAATACAAAACCTCCATGTGAAAAAATTTCTAAGAACACCTATAGCTGAAATAGGGGGAAAGGGTGTGACTGCTTGGGAGCTTGCCAAAATAGTTAAGCCCCTATTTTGATCTTTCAACCTACACAAGTAGTCAAAATATAGATATGTATTGGATTTGAGTATGTGTGGTGCAGGAGCACCTTGGTAAATCAAAGTTGTCCTAGACAAACCTTTGATTTTGATTAAATTGTATGCTTCAACATTGTATCAAGGTTATATTGATTAATTGTTCATGTGTCTAGGTCATTAGGAGGACAATATTTAATGTTTTGTGTCAAATTTGGAAAGAATGTAAAGATTGCCAATATAAATTTGGAAAAAACAGTCAAGTTTCTAAAAAGACAGTTTTGGGAATTTGAAAGGACATTTTGTGTCTTGGGTAATTGGAAGGAAGTGGAAACTAGAGAGACATGTTGAAATGCCTTTATTAAGGCCTTGTAACATCAAAATACGGGGAGGTGATTGGAGATTTCAAATGAAATAGAAAAAAAGCAATGCTTTTCTGTGTTTTTTTCTTCAGAAAATTGATGTCTTCTTGCATTGTATGGCCCTATACGAGCAGGGAGTCATTTCCAAGTGATTTTGCATGAAAGATATTTTAATCACCTTCCCTTCCCTTTTGGTTGCATGCATTTTGGTTTCATTTTGCACAAGATATTGCATTTTTTGTGTTGACAGTCCAAACCCTCTGTTAGGGTAAACAGTGAACAAGATAAATGAGTTTCTTCCTTGTTCTGTCCTTGCATGTTGCTAATCCTTGGTAGAAGATGCTTGTGGGAGTATGTGCCTCCTTATTCTAGTGGTCTCCGACCAAATAACTAAGATTTAAATATGGGAGAGTGAAGTTTTATGACTATTTTCTGTATACTATCCAGAAAACAGAGTTTAGAGGACAGTCTTGGGATATAGGTGTAGGATTTGTTAAAGACACTAATGGGAATGGAATTTTGGTGAACTAGTAAGCTCATGCAGACCTTTTATGATGTGTTCCATGCACATGCAAGGTGTGGGGGGTCGTAGAGTGCCTACTTTCAATAAGACCCTATGCATACAAAGCCAATTAGGCCTAATTTGCTCAACGACAGTCCTGTTTTGAGTAGTTTTTTCCAAAGCAACACATGTTGATCTTTTGGTATGTTGAAGATAAGGATAATGGGTATTTGAAAGTGCCTTGACAGTCTTGAATAGTATCATGTGGAAGGAGTTATGCTCTGACAGTCCTAGAAACAGGGCTACTAGGAATGGAGCAGCCTATATGTGAAAAGGGCATTGATTGAGTCTCCTGACTCTTGGAGTAATTTGAATGTGTTTGGTTAGTGGATTTAACCTTGTTGGAAGTCTCTTGTACCCTAGTGAAGGTCTTGAAGTGCATTAAAACTTGTTCAATGAAGTTCCTTATGTGGTTTTGTGAGATCAATCTAGAAGACAAGCTTTGAAATTTGGTATGAAATTGTGTTTATCTATTTCCTCTGCATCATTTTGGTATCAAAGCTAGAAAAAGCTCTGGGAGGAGATGTTGTATTTGTTCCTGTCACTGAGAAGGCAAGTGAAGAACTGAAGAATATGTTATGTTGGTGACTGTTATTTGCTAAGTTGTTTGGTTGCAGGTGCAAGTTCACTCACTGCAGTAGGCAGATAGGAAGGTTTGTCAAGAGGGCCAAAGGAGATGGTCCATTGGTTGTCGCCAAAAGTCTTGGGGAGAGAGGCAAGAGAGGATTCCCAGGTGAGGGACAAGAGTGTTGTTGTAGCAGGAAGGAGTGGACTTCTGATGATAGAGATGCACCTTGGAGGTAGCTAGTCAAACTTCATTAATAGGAGTCACAGTTGGAAGGTAAAGAGGAAGAAGAGGAGGCATCAAGTCAGGGTTGAAGACATAAAGAGGAAAAAGTCATTTGAAGTAGACCACACAACTCTTGGGACAAGAGTTTTCTTCATGCTGAGGAGTATGGTGTAGGAGCACCTTGGTAAATCAAAGTTGTCCTAGACAAACCTTTGATTTTGATTAAATTGTATGCTTCAACATTGTATCAAGGTTATATTGATTAATTGTTCATGTGTCTAGGTCATTAGGAGGACAATATTTAATGTTTTGTGTCAAGTTTGGAAAGAATGTAAAGATTGCCAATATAAATTTGGAAAAAATAGTCAAGTTGCTAAAAAGACAGTTTTGGGAATTTGAAAGGACATTTTGTGTCTTGGGTCGTTGGAAGGAAGTGGAAACTGGAGAGACATGTTGAAATGCCTTTATTAAGGCCTTGTAACATCAAAATATGGGGAGGTGATTGGAGATTTCAAATGAAATAGAAAAAAAGCAATGCTTTTCTGTGTTTTTTTCTTCAGAAAATTGCTATCTTCTTGCATTGTATGGCCCTGTACAGGCAGGGAGTCATTTCCAAGTGATTTTGCATGAAAGATCTTTTAATCACCTTCCCTTCCCTTTTGGTTGCATGCATTTTGGTTTCATTTTGCACAAGATATTGCATTTTTTGTGTTGACAGTCCAAACCCTCTGTTAGGGTAAACAGTGAACAAGATAAATGAGTTTCTTCCTTGTTCTGTCCTTGCATGTTGCTAATCCTTGGTAGAAGATGCTTGTGAGAGTATGTGCCTCCTTATTCTAGTGGTCTCCGACCAAATAACTAAGATATAAATATGGGAGAGTGAAGTTTTATGACTATTTTCTGTATACTATCCAGAAAATAGAGTTTAGAGGACAATCTTGGGATATAGGTGTAGGATTTGTTAAAGACACTGATGGGAATGGACTTTTGGTGAACTAGTAAGCTCATGCAGACCTTTTATGATGTGTTCCATGCACATGCAAGGTGTGGGGGGTCGTAGAGTGCCTACTTTCAATAAGACCCTATGCATACAAAGCCAATTAGGCCTAATTTGCTCAACGATAGGTGTTGAGTAGTTTTTTCCAAAGCAACACATGTTGATCTTTTGGTATGTTGAAGATAAGGATAATGGGTATTTGAAAGTGCCTTGACAGTCTTGAATAGTATCTTGTGGAAGGAGTTATGCTCTGATAGTCCTAGAAACAGGGCTACTAGGAATGGAGCAGCCTATATGTGAAAAGGGCATTGATTGAGTCTCCTAACTCTTGGAGTAATTTGAATGTGTTTGGTTAGTGGATTTAACCTTGTTGGAAGTCTCTTGTACCCTGGTGAAGGTCTGGATCTTTGAAGTGCATTAAAACTTGTTCAATGAAGTTCCTTATGTGGTTTTGTGAGATCAATCTAGAAGACAAGCTTTGAAATTTGGTATGAAATTATGTTTATCTATTTCCTCTGCATCAATGTGCTCTTAATCCACATGCATCTAGAACTAAGAACAACACTGAATAAATGTAATGAAATAATAAAAATAAGTGTTTCTATTACTATTCTAATGTGTATGAAAAGGAAAAATTGGGAAGATGAGTTACCAATATCTCCAAGAGAGATGAATTAATAAACAAAAATGTGAGGAGCTACAAGCATGATAAAACTCACAATAAACTAGAAATAAGCCACTATTACCTTGAGAGGATGAGGAAGAAACTCATAGTTGAAGGATCTTCAATGGAGAAGAACAATTAAGGTTTCATTACAACCACAAAGAGATTAAGAATACCAAAACAATAAATAAACTAAAATATATAATTAAAAACATATTAGCAAGTGACTTGCAACACAAATTATTAGAAAACCACAAAACAATGGCAATAATCAGCTCTTGCAAATGAGAAGAGAAATGGATATACTAGCAAGCCTAAATGGAGAATGGAAGAACAATGTGATATCCCAGCAAAAAGAGAATTTATAGCTAGAAAAAACTATAATGTGTGAGAGAGAGAGAGGTTCTAAATTTTTGCATGTCTTAGATTTCAAAAATAGGTTCCCAAAGAGTTGGGGAAGGAGAGGAATGTTTAGATTCTTGAGCATAGAGCCATTAGTTGACAGGAAGGGCATCACAACATATTTTTGGGAGGAGATGATGAACATGATTCATAACGACTGGAGCACCTCTGATATTTAGTCTTTACTTTTATTATGAATTGTTGTTTAAATTTTGCTATTCTTTTGTTGTGTTCTGCCTGTATCCCTAGCCTGTTCATGTTATTATCAGGGGGGTTTGTAATGATGTTTTTTAATACCTCTATAACTCTAGATTATTACTGTTGGACTTGGTTCCCTAGCCCTTTAGGGGTTATTATCAAGGTAGATCATGTTTTGGGGGACTGTGTTTGGTGGACTGAACTATTTTTTGCTTGGGACTAGTAATGATTTTGTTTTGTTGCAGTGGTGTGCTCTTGGTACCCTGACCCACTATGGGTTATTATCAAGGTTAATGTTGTAACTGTTTAGATTTGCCAATTTGTATGGGACTGGGACCCTTTTCCCGGTTAAACTTAATCAAAAACATATTCCAATAGTAAAAAAGGTTGGCAAGTGTATTTTTTTATTTTCAAATCAATGGGAAAAAGTCATAGTTGCATAGACATATACACACCAGTGTTGTTGTCTAGAAGAAATTACCAAAAACAATGTTAGAAAGTTATGCAAGTCAAAGTATAACAAAATAATAATAAAATAGAAAATAAAACCTGGCAACTTGGTGAGGGTGAAAGGCTAAAGTTGTTGGTTCAATGTATCGTAAAACATGCTAAGGGGATGAACACTAAACTAAGTGTAAAATAGAATGTGATAATTGCAAGGTATGCAATTTTTGACATTGCATTTTGTCCCCACTTTATTGGGCTTGTGCCATTAGGTGATAGATCTATGCTATAGTATAGAAATAAAAATGCAAAATATAAAATATATTTGTTTAGAGGATACATAAAAGGCTATTTAGCAACATTTTCAACTGAAGTTTTTTCCCCCACCCAAGAATATGCAAAACAAAAGTGTCAAACAAATTAATCTACAAAAAAACATGTTAGGCACAATAAACCTACAAACTAAATGTGTCAATACATCTAAAATATAGATACATGCAAAAATAATATATAAAATGAGACTATAACACACTTACAAAAAAGAAGTTTCCATACTGATATGAAGAGAAGTATCTCTATATGAGAGAGGAAGAAGAAAACATAATGCCCAAAAAGAGAAAAGGAATTTGTGTACACATAGAAAAATTAGGAGTGGCAAATCAAGTGTACTTATTGCTTAGTCACCATATACATGCCTTGATATTAGTAATACGAATAAGGAGAGTGCATCCCCCGTCGTGATATTGTTTGGAATGAAATTACAAGAAAAATTAGGAAGAAAGGGAAAAGCTATGATATGTAGAGGTCATTGTATTGAACAAAATGATATGCTCCCTAGAGTTAGGCAAGCAATGATGTCAAAAAGGTTAGAACAAAGATCAAAGAACTATAAAAAGAAAGGAACATTCATAGGAGAATAAATCATGTATGTCAAAGACCATTAGAAAGAAATATCTATTAAAAATATATAAGCTTGAAAAAATTATACCGTACGAAAGAATGGAGAGCCAATGCCCATTTGAAAATAATGACACTAAATTTGGAGGTACAATTTGGAAGTTACTGTAGTTTTTGTAGAAGGGGTCAGGGAGGAAAAATAAAAAAGGTCTAAAATTTAGATAAATTTTAAGAGATGAATTTTTTAAATTCATAAATATATAAATAATTATTATTCATTTTTACTACTATAAAACTAAAAAAATAGAGCAATTTTGAGTGGAAAAGGAGAAAAAATGCCTTATAGACAACCATTTTAGCCACCAAGATTAGATAGATAGCAAGCTTAGGTTGAGAAATGGATCCACTTGAGAGGTACAATTCTAATCTTTGTTTTCATACATTGTTGGGTAATTGAAAGGTGGGACTAGACCTTTGAAACGTGGTAGTGTCCTCCATCTATGATGGAGTCTATAAACCATGATAAAGTCATGGATTTGCAATGGAGTCTTCTAACTGCATGGGTGCCTAATAGATGCACTAGTGTCAAATATATGTGTAGAGGTATGTGAAATACATAAACATCCATATACTATGGAATAGTGTAAAAGAAAAGTGTAAAAATATTTTAGGGAAAAATAAAATTAGTAAATATGATATTTATAGAGTTGAATGTTGTTTTAAGAAATGATTTTTTATAGAAATAACCAATAATGTTTGCTTAATGTTCGTAGGAGACATCTAAGTTATGAGAGAGGCTGAAGAGCTTAGTACTAAGTGTGTTATGAGCATAAGTATGGGATCTCTCACCAAAGTTGTTACAACTATGTGAGGTGGGGTTATATTGGACGTACATGATACCTAAGGTTAGTTACAATGAGTGGATGTTGATGGTACTTATTAGGTGGTGGGACCCAGATGCATTTGTGTTTTTACTTCCTACATGAGAGATTATTATGACATTAGAGGATGTATACAAGATATTACAACTCCCTATATCCAAGATGTGTAGGTAGATCTTGTAGATTAGAGGCCTACACACTGTGTAGTAGAGCTATTAGTAAGTGTTAGGGAGAGATGTGTGAGAAGATCCTTTGGAGCACATCACACTTACGATGGTACAAAAAGGAGAGGAGAAAACCCCATTGCTTGGAGGTTCATGATATCAATAGTGTCTATTTGTGTTGCAATGGACAAGGAGACCCATTTGCATGTTGGCCTGGTACATTGCATTTGATAGATGGAGGTGTTAGATTTAGGGCAGAAAACTGAGAGGGGGGGTGAATCAGTTGTCTAAAACTTTCTTGCAATTTAATCACTTAAATCCTTTTCTTAATTCAATAGCATAATAATAAACCAATCATAGAAACATAATGCAACAATTCAAGAGCAGAAACACATTAACACATATGACACCAAGATTTTGAAGTGGAAAACCTGGTTAAGGGAAAAACCACGGGGTGACTAACCCAAGATTGTGTTCTCTGTTAGAAGAATAGGAAGAACAAAATGGCACATGGCAATTAGGGCTCACTGCCCGAGCACACTGCTCACAAGAGGCCCACTACCTACAAGAGACACACCGTCTATAGAATAATAAGTATCACATACTTGAACTGAAGAATAGCATCTTCACCATGCTTGAGTCAGTTCCATTTAGGCTCAATACTATTGCTTTGCTTTTCATTCTACTCCTCTCTACCACACTCTCATCACCACAAGACACATTTGAAATGACTTTACAACTCCTTATTTATACAAGACATCGACTTAGGAATAACCATTCAAGTCGGCATACATTACAGAGCAAATATATAAATGCAACATGATTAATTACAAAAAGACTTCATGCAGATCAACACACTATCAGCCACACAGATCTGAGACTCCAATATTCCTTTAGGAACATGCCATTCTTCACAGATCATCTCCAAGATCATTTGCAAGATGTGTAACTCATCTAGTCGGCCAGACTTAGGAAGAATATCACCATCCGGAAGTAATTATTCAATTACGAGCTCAATCTTCAATGTGGACCACCAACACGAGCTAGACACAATCCAAAGACCTCCACAAGCTTTCCTGAATCACCAAGAACATCCACACTACTTCTGCCTATTGAAATCATTCTCTCCTTCATCCAGAACCTCAAGAACACAGTCTGTCATCACTATCATATTGGAATAGATGCTTGTAGACCTCTAGACCATGAACCAATTGAGTTGTCACTTCACATTGACTTCCTAAACACTCCACCAAATCCACATAATAGGATATTGCATTTCTGGATCTCACCGGACCTATCTGTATCACTCTGTCACCTCTGAACATCTGCCAAAACTAGTTTACTTAAGTGGCCATAACTTCTTCAGATCTTCATGCGGATCTCTAAAATCTTTACTGGATCATCTTAAGACACATATCTACAAACCCTTTGAAGTGCATCCTCTGATCTTCATCTTAGCTAGGATCTTTACCTCACTGTCTTCACTATTCTTCTCTGTTCCTGATTAGGACTAATTTTCTCAATATCCTCAGCACACAACTCATCCAATCCTTATCATTAATGCAACAAGAGTATGTTGACATCAATGACAACACCGGTTAGGCCCATACTTGCAACAATCTCCCCCTTTGTCATTGATGGCAACATATGATGTGAAAAAAACTATTTTAACCATCAAGATAAGAACTTATCCACACTGTCACAACTCCCCCTATCAACAACAACCATTCACAAGTCTTCTCTTCCTTTCCTGCTCCCCCTTTGATCAGCAATTACTTGTTTTTCACATGTCTTCTCTCCCCCTTTGACATCAATGGCAAAGGGCACATACTTGCATTACTTCAGAATCATACCAGCTGCTCCCCCTGAGTGGCAGCTTCCCAAACATCAATCCAGACCACAAGATATGACTGTGAGATCCACCGGACTGATGCACATTAGTGCACCTTAGTTCATAACCGGAGGGGTAATAACCCCTAACTTCTCCCTGAGATACTCAAAAGAGTCCTTAGGAAGAGGTTTAGTAAAAATATCTACAATCTAATCCTTGGAAGGCACAAACTCCAATCTGACTTCATTCTTGTTCACTTGCTCTCTCAAAAAGTGAAACTTGATGGATATATGTTTAGTCTTTGAATGTAACACCGGATTCCTAGATATATTTATTGCACTTGAATTATCATAGAAGATTGTGATAGGTTCCTCATACTCCACTCTAATGTCTCTTAGCATTTGCTTCATCCATAAAACTTGAGTGCAACTACTTGTTGCTGCAATATATTCTGCTTCAACCGTGGATAGAGATATTGCCTCTTGTTTCTTGCTCAACCAAGAAACTAATCTTTTCCCTAAAAAGAATGCTCCACCACTGGTACTCTTCTGGTCATCCACATCTCCTTTAATGCATCCTCCATGTATCCAAGCATGAATCCACACATCCCATGCCATGCTTCACATATGCACTCACAAGAGAAACTCAGTACAATGATAGCCCACTCAACCAACCAGCCAAGACCACTAGCCATGTGCTTGCTTTTATAGACTCAAGCTCACACAAATACAACTTGTGCTATTGGTAAAAACATGTGACTCAAAACCATGAATACAAAAAACCATTGACCCCTCATTTAATTCTTACAACTTGTAACATAGAAAATTGCATACCCTTGCAATTTCGTGCTACATTTTGCAACCACCTTAATGTTTGTGCCTTCTCTTTGCATATAGGATAAGGTTTTATTGATTTTGGTCTCTCTTTTTACTCAAATTTCATCATGATGCTTGGTTACTCACATGATCCTAAGGTATCCTATGTGACTAGGAGCTGGTTTGGTGCAGAGAATGAAATGGGGTTTTATCAAACCACTAAATTGTCACAACTATAAACCCTTTCCAACAACTTATCCTCTTAATGCAAATTTGTCAACACACTTTTCCTTTTCAATTTAGAAAACTTTAGATTATAAACAATCACAACATATAAATAGAGAACATCTAAATCATTATATTTTTACTCCACAAATCTACAAAAGTTAATCATTCACGCAAAACAAAATCTTACAAATCTGAAATTTCTACAATGAAACATGGTAACATAGTAAAGCATCCTCCATTGCTCTGTTCAATCTTCTTTATCTAAATCAAAGTCCCCCTTTCCTGGACATTTTCCCTCTTTCCTTCACTCTTCCCTCTATTCCTCAAAATCTCTGTATTTTAAAACTTCTCAAACTCTCTGCCATCGTCCCAATCTGCTACCATTCTCCTTCTATGGTGCAAATTCCTCTCCTTTTTAGCATCTCCAGTAGGCATCTCTTATCTCTTTCCCTAATGCCTCCTTTTTATGTAGTTCACCATTGCATTAATTGCATTTTTTCTCTTTTTTATCGTTTCAAGAAGCTGTCCCATGCACACCCATTTAAGTCTATTTTTTTTTTCTATTTTTAACAACAAAAAGGCATAACGAGATGCTTCATTGCATTCTCTGACTCTTTGATTTCAATCTGCATTTTCTATTTATTTTTTATTTTTTAATCCTGCAGCTTTTTCAAATTTATAACTTCAAATGAGACGACTAATTTAGATTTATTACCTTTATTTTAATTTTTCTATTTTGGCACTGCCTTTTGGGAGGTGTTTCACTCTATTTCTCATGTCACTTCTTGAATTTCAACTCTCCCATTCATTTTTAAAATACCTCTCTATCTCCTATAGATATTTTAATAAAAAGAATATGCTACATAATTATTACCACACCTTCAATGCCTATCCAAATTGATGATGTTGAATTTGGCAAAAAGAAATGAAGTTAAATGTGTGGAACCAGATGCTAGAGGGCAAATTTTTGCATACCTTTTGGTAGGAAGCATATTTTCTTCTAAAAATTAGCCAAGATGTGAGGAATAATCTCTCAAAGACCCCAGCAAAGCCATTTGTCCATATCCTTCACGAAACTCCAGAATTGGAACTTGTCACAAAACTACCGGTGAAGTTAGAGAAAATTAATTTCTCAAAATTCATGAGGAATTTTTCCTTGAAACCTTTGCCACATTTGGAAAAATGCATTTATCAACACCCCCGTAAAAAGAATTTTTCTCCATCCTTCACTGATTTGGAGATTTCATTGTTTTCACAAAACTACCTTTGCGTGCTGAAACTATTAAATGACGAAAATCCCAATTTTACAAATTTGAGCATACAAGAGGCTTTCTGACATGGAGAGATCCTTGGAGAAGCACACACAAACCACAATCAACCAAAAAAAAGAACTAAAAAGAAAATTCTTTTTGGGGATGCAAGATTGCTTGCTCACCTGGTATGCTCCTGCATCAGACACGTCGGGTAGAAAGTTTGTGAGCATAGGCTCACAATGGTGGAGTTGAGTAATCGAACTACCCTTTTAGGTTGCAACCAACCTACAATGAACTCCATCGTGGGGATATATGCACAAAATTAATTCTTCTTCCTCTTCTTCCAACACCATGCTGGAATAACTGTCATCTTCCTCCCACAACTCCATTTACCATTCTTCTCTCCTCTCATGGATTCACATCCACCATCTACCATCCTCCTCTACCAAATTATCTCTCCTCTTCTCTCCTTCATGGGATCCAGCACACCAGTAACCTGCCTCCTCCACCAAACTCTCATGTGACACATATCACAACCTGCAGTATAAAAATCTTCATCGAATGCCTTATGGAAATTGAAGATTTCCATAGGTTCTTCTCCACATTCTTCAACCCTAGCTACCTCAAATGGAAGAACAAAAGCATCATCAAAATATGCAACAAGGGTTACCTCTTCGTTCACTGCTGCAAATTCATCATCGGCTCTATCATTAACTTTTACTCCCTTTGCTGTGATGCTTGTTTTCTCACCGTCAACCGCTGCAATCTTCTCTAGCCATTCATTCTCCACCACCAAAATCTACGACAAGTCATCTTCTTCGTCATCCTTCGCTGTAACCTCTTTGTATTCCATCACCGCATATTCATTTTTCTCCTCTTCAACTACCTCTTCTACATTATTCTCTTCACTTCTCACATCTTTCGTGCTTCCTCAATCATTGTTGCACGTAACTCTTCATCTTGCTTGACCAATTTATCATGCCGCCAGGCTTCCAATCTGCTCAATCTTTTATTTAATCTCTCATATATATCTACCAACATCTCAATAGTCTTTCGCTCTTGATACTGCCTCCAACCTTCCCATATCACGGGATTCCTCAAGTATATCCACATCTCATTTGCTATTGCAATCTTTCACATACACATCCCATGCTCTGTAATCTGCAAAACACTTTCCTTCACGGCTTCAAGCTCTCTTGCTGCTCAGGACTCCTACCTGCAACAACCCTTACACGATCTTCTTATCTACTGCCTTCTCACTCTTCTCTACCCACAGGTCCCGGTGGATCCTCTCCACTGTAATGAAATAACTTGCACAATAGAAGAAGATGATATGAAATATGCTGTAAATACTTGATAATAACTAAGAATAACAGGCCACTTCGAGGGGGCAAACCTCCAAATATCTCCAATGAGAACACACTTCACAATATGATGATGAAATAAGACTCACATCCTCCTATATATACCTAATTATGCTTAGGCTAAATAGACACGCCCCTATATAAGCCCTAGGCTGACCTAACTAACTAAATAATAATATAAAATGATAACATGGCTTAATTAGGAGTTAAGATAGCCACAAGCTGACTATTCATAACCTGATGTACACCAATATTAAGGGCGTAGCATGCCCCCCTCTTCAAAGAAGCATTGTCCTCAATGCTAATCAAGTGTGGATTCTTTTGAATGAACTCCTCGTCCTCCCATGTGGCCTCTTCAATTAGTAAATTCGTCCATTGGATGAGATACTCAGTGAGAGTTCTATTCCTCAGCTTCTTCATGCGTGTTTGACGAATGCACTCTAGTTCCAAAATGATTCTTCCTTCTTCATTGAGCTCTAGTAGTACTGTTTGAGTAGGAATATTATGCCCAATTACCTTCTTCAAACAAGAAACATGAAAAACTAGATGTATCTTTGTTGTTGGGGGCAACTCTAGCTTGTAGGCAACACTACCGATCTTTTGCATGATTTGGTATGGCCCATAATACATTGGGGACAACTTATTATTCTTTTTTTGCTGCTTCAGTGAGATTTGCATATAAGGCTATAGTCTCAAGAAGACCCAATCCCCAAATTCATAACTTCTTTCACTATGATGTTGGTCCACCTGCTATTTCATTTGATTTTGTGCCATGGCTAAATTCTCCTTGAGTCCTGAAAGTACCTGTTGTTGATGAAGCAAGTGGTCCTCTACTTCCTGAACTTTTGGTGACACCTTTAATTTGATGATGTGATGGAAGGAGGATAATATCCATAAAGTGCCAAAAATGGAGACATTTTTGATGAGCTATGAAAAGAGTGTTATACCACCATTCTACAAGTGGTAGCCAATCTACCCATTAAGACTATTTCTCTGAAGTGAAACAACATAGATATCCTTCCAAACACTTATTAACAACCTCAGTTTGCCCATCTGATTGAGGGTGGTATGAAGAACTATGAGCCAATTGAGTACCCAAACATGAGAATAAATCTTTCCAAAAGTGACTAGTAAAGATAAGATCATGATCACTAACAATAACCTTAGGTGTACCATGTAGCTTTTGGATATTCTCCAAAAAAACTTTTGCCACTGCACTTGCTATAAAAGGATGTGATAATGCAATGAAATGTGCATATTTAGTGAGGCAATCAACTACTACCATGATGACATTATGACCTTTAGATTTGGGAAGCCCTGTGATGAAGTCCATGGATACCTCTTCCTAATGCTAGCTAGGAATAGATAAGGGATGCAAGAGACCTGGTGTCTTAATTGTCTCCCCTTTATTCCTCTGACAAACCAAACATTCAGCCACAAATTTTTGAACATCACCTTTTAGCCCTTCCCAGAAAAAATCTTTCTTGACCCAATGATATGTCTTCAAAAATCCTGAATGACCACCAACTAGAGACTCATGCATTTTGTGAGAATCTTGTGTTTAAGAGTGGAATTTTTACAGAGATATAAATGCTGTTTATACCAAAGAGTATCCCCCTTCCAACAAAACTTATCTGAACTACTAGGATCACTTTTTAATTGTTGGATCCAACATCATTTTGCCACTCTACTTTGGCTTCTTCCACTCAATTTGCTTATAATATTGAAAGGGCACACAATAAGGCTTCATCTTTCTCATCCTTCCTAGAAAGTGCATCTACCACAATATTTTCCTTCCCTTTCTTATAGACAATCTCAAAGTCATATCCCAACATCTTAGTAACCCATTTTTGTTGCTCTTTAGAAGATAATCTTTGTTCCAAAAAACATTTTAGGCTATCATGATCTATCTTAACCTTGAAGTGTCTACCCATTAGATAAGGCCTCCATTGTTTAACTGCGTGAAGGATCGCTAGCATTTCCTTCTCATAAGTAGGTTTGAGCTGATTCTTACCCTTTAATTAATGACTCTCAAAAGCAATTGGTCGACCTTCTTGCATGAGCACTGCTCCTACCCCATTTCTAGAAGCATCACATTCCACAATGAATTCATTGGTAAAGTCCAGAGTGGCAAGCACTAGAGTTGTACACATAGCCTCCTTCAATCTCTCAAATGCTGCATTAGCGGACTTGTTCCAATGAAAAGAATCCTTCTTCAATAGAGTAGTGAGGGGTGCTGCTATACAACCATAATTCTTAACAAATCTTCTATAGTTCCCTGTCAATCCCAAGAAACCCCTTAGTTTCTTAATGGTTTTTGGAATAGGCCATTCCATGATAGCCATAATTTTGTTAGGATCCACCTTTACTCCTTCATGAGAAACTATGTGTCCCAAATACTCCACCTCCTTAAGACCAAAATCACACTTGGATGGCTTAGCATATAATTGATGATCTTCGAGTAATTGTAATGCTTGATCTACATGTTGCAAATGTTCTTCCCAAGTCTTGCTATAAATCAATATATCATCAAAGAACACTAACACAAACTTTCTCAAGAACTTCTTAAAAATGGAATTCATCAAACTTTGGAATGTAGATGGTGCATTGGTAAGACCGAATGGCATCACCAAAAATTCATAATGACCCTCATGAGTCCAAAATTCTATCTTACAAATATCTTCCTCCTAAATCTGAATTTGGTGATAACTAGATCTAAGATCCAACTTGGTAAAATACATAGCTCCATTTAATTCATCTAGCAAATCATTAATGATTGGAATAAGAAACTTATCTTTAGTGGTGTACATGTTGAGCACTCTATAATCTGGACACATGCACCAAGTTTCATCCTTCTTACGTACCATCACCACAGGCGAGGAGTAAGCACTGTGGCTATGCCTGATAATTCCTATCTCTAGCATCTCCTCAACAATTTTTTCTATTTCACTTTTTTGTATGTGTGGGTACCTGTAAGGCTTGATGTTCGGTGGTTGGCTCCCTGGAACTAGTTGTATGGCATGATCATGACCCCTCTTAGGAGGAAGTCCTTTAGGCATATCTCCAAGAACCACTGAGTGACAATTAATTATTGCTTGTAAATCTGGATGAGTAGGAGCATTAGATTGAGAGAATTCTAATGAACATAGCTGGGCCACAAATCCTTCCACTCCTTTCTTAAGCAACTTTTGCATTTGATGAGAGCTTACCATTTGTGGGGACTTTGCCTTCAACCCCCTTAGATCTACTACCTTTCCTTCTAATTGAAATCTCATGAATAGTTCTTGGAAGTTCATCTCAATTGTTCCCAATGTAGTAAGCCATTGTACTCCCAAAACAAGATCTGCTGCACCCATAGATATCGCATACATTGGGTATCAAGTTGATAATCTCCCATGGATAATTTAATGCTATGACACTTCCCAAAACAACTAACTGTACCACCATCTGCAATCAAAACCTGAAACTTTGGAGCTAGATATATAAAACAATTTAGACAAGTCACCAACTTTTTGTTGATGAAATTATGAGTACTACCTAAGTCAATCAACACTGTTATTTCTACTTCTTTAAGAAACCCACTACCTTGAGAGTTTGTGGAGTACTGAAACCTGAGAGTGCATGACAAGAAATTATTGGTTGAGAATCATATGATTCCTCACTTGACTCCCTATCATCCTCTAATATGGGTTCCTCCTCTTCTTCCTCACTTGGACTTTCAATATAGAACAATTTCTTTTCACTACATTTATGTCCTTGACTGTATTTGTATCACAATTGAAACACAACCATTTTGCTCTTTTCTCCTCAATTTGTTGTGGAGTCAACCTAGTAGTTTGAGGAAGAGAAGGTGTTGAATATCCTTTCTCTCTTGTCACATTAGCCCCTTGCTTCTTAGGAATCAAATACTTCTCCTCTACCCTGTGTGCTAAGATAAAAGACTCATTTACCAAGCTAGGACTAAACATGCGTACCTCATGTTAAATGTGATCCTTGAAACCACCCAAGAATAAATCATTCAAGTTCTCCTCTGTAATTGTATCCACTCTTAATGATAGATTTTGGAATTGCTGAATATAATCCTTAATTGATCCTGTTTGTTGAAGTTTAGCAAGCTGGCTGAAGAAGTTGTCTATCACACTATTGCTATATTGTGCTTGGAGTTCCTTTGTAAAAATTGACCATGAGACGGTGAGACCCTTTTTCCTTTGATGAGTACAAAACCAATGATACCAAATGAATTGATTTGGTTCTAGATATAGGGAATCCATCATGACCTTTTCTCCATTTGGGATTTGATGTACTTCAAAAAAATTCTCCATTTAGTTTATCCATGTTAGAGGATCCTTTCCATCGAACTTGTGCATATCCAACTTTGGAAACAAATTCCTAGATCCCATAGGAGTATTAAAATTTGTGTTAGTATTAGTCGACTTGGAGGTTTCACCTTTGTTGCTTGAGAACTCCTTTCTTGGTTCATTCATATAGGCGCTTAACATGCTTCGTATATCCAATATATCTCCTCTTAGGTCACACATATCCACCTTCATTGAAGAAATATCTTCCTTGACCTTACTAATTTCCTCATTAGGATTAATATCCTCTATTGTTACCCCATCCTTATCAGGAGTCTTCCCCAGTGTGACAACATTTTTTTTGCCCCTTGTTGCAGGCCCCGTCATGACAGGAACCAATAATTTTGAAATAAATATTACAAATGAAACCTAAATTATCTAAAATTTTTATTGTAACTTACTAGGGCCAAAATACCTCTCACCTAGAAAAATCTCCAAGAAATAAGCAGATTTACAGCCTTGAGAGTGGATTTTGTGGAAACCCTAATTTTGCAATAACTCACTTATTTCTTCTCTAATTTCTCCAAATTTTGGACTATAGGATCCTCTAGTATGTCTTCAAAAACCCAATAAAAATAAGGCTCCAATTCAGCAGGATGTGAGAGATATGTAGATCCCAAATAAATTGTGTAGAAACCTCAATTCTACAATAATTCACTCAAATCTTCTCCAATTCCTCTGAAATCTGGACTATAGCTTCTTTAATATGGTCTTCAAAAACCCTTTGAAAATCAGAAAAAAATTTGCTAAAATCTGAAATATATGCTCTTCCCAAAATCACCTCCAATATTGAGAAAAAACCTTGCTTCTATGGTGCCAAGATCATGCTCTGATACCACTTGTAATGAAATAACTTGCACAATAGAAGAAGATGATATGAAATATGCTATAAATACTTGATAATAACTAAGAATAATAGGCCACTTCAAGGGGGAAAACCTCCAAATATCTCCATTGAGAACACATTTCACAATATGATGATGAAATAAGACTCACATCCTCCTATATATACCTAATTATGCTTAGGCTGAATAGACACAGCCCTATATAAGCCCTAGGCCGACCTAACTAACTAAATAATAATATAATAATGATAACATGACTTAATTAAGAGTTAAGATAACCACAAGCTGACTATTCATAACCTGATGTACAACAATATAAAGGGTGTAGCATCCACGCTCAGGATTACCAACTCTGATACCATATGGTGCAAAGAATGAAATGGGGTTTTATCAAACCACTAAATTGTCACAACTATAAAATCTTTCCAACAAATTATCCTCTTAATGCAAATTTGTCAACACACTTTTCCATTTCAATTAGAAAACTTCAGATTATAAACAATCACAACATTTAAATAGAGAACATCTGAATCATTATATTTTTACTCCACAAATCTGCAAAAGTTAATCATTTATGCAAAACAAAATCTTACAAATCTAAAATTTCTACAATGAAACATGGTAACATAGTAAAACATCCTCCATTGCTCTGTTCAATCTTCTTTCGCTAAGTCAAAGGCCTCCTTTCCTGGACGTTTTCCCTATTTCCTTCACTCTTCCCTCTATTCCTCAAATCTCTGTATTTTAAAACTTCTCAAACTCTTTGCGAGCATCCCAATCTGCTACCATTCTCCTTCTATGGAAAAAATTCCTCTCCTTTTTAGCGTCTCCAGTAGGTAACTCTTACCTCTTTCCCTAACGCCTCCTTTTTATGTAGTTCACCATTGCATTAACTACATTTTTTTCTCTTTTTTATCCTTTCAAGAAGGCGTCCCATGCACACCCATTTAAGTCTAATTTCTTTTTTCTGTTTTTAACAACAACAAAAAGGCAAATGAGATGCCTCATTGCATTCTCTGACTCTTTGATTTCAATTTGCATTTTCTATTTATTTTTTATTTTTTAAACCTGCAGCTTTTTCAAATTTATAACTTCAAATGAGATGGTTGATTTAGATTTATTACCTTTATTTTGATTTCTCTATTTTGGCACTGCCTTTTGGGAGGCATTTCACTCTATTTCTCATGTCACTTCTTGAATTTCAACTCTCCCATTCATTTTTAAAATACTTCCCTGTCTCCTATAGAGATTTTAATAAAAAGAACATGTTGCATAATTATTACCACACCTTCAACGCCTATCCAAATTGATGATATCAAATTTGGCAAAAGAAATGAAGTTAAATGTGTGGAACTAGATGCTGGAGGGTGAATTTTTGAATAAATTTTGATAGGAAGCATATTTTATTCTAAAAATTGGCCAAGGTGTGAGGAATACTCTACGGAGACTCCAACAAGGCCATTTGTCCATATCCTTCATGAAACTCTAGAATTGGAACTTGTCACAAAAATACCAGCAAAGTCAGAGAAAATTAATTTCTTGAAATTCGTGAGGAATCTTGCCTTGAAACCTTTGCCACATTTGGAAAAATGCATTTATCAACATCCCCGTAAAAGAAATTTTCTCCATCCTTCACTGATCTTGAGATTTAATTGTTTTCACAAAACTGACTCCACGCACCAAAACTGCTAAATGGCGGAAATCCCAATTTTACAAATTTGAGCATACAAGAAGCTTTCTGACATTGAGAGATCCTTGGAATAGCACACACAAACCAAAATCAACCAAAAACAAGAACTAAAAAGAAATTTCTTTTTGGGGATGCAGGATTGCTTGTTCACCCAGTATGTTCCTACATCATGGTTTTACTTGAACCCAAGCGCTCCATGTGGACATTAGCGCATCATGCTAGTGCCTTGTGTCTATTTGTTGATAAGTATCCATTTTTGAGTGTTACCACATGTCTTCAGTGATCATGATGATTCTTTGTAATGCCCTCTGGGGTCGTAGAATGTCCCTCTACATGATAATTCAGGATTTTTCCCTCTTCTTGGCTAAGGGGAAGAATTTTGAAACACATTCAATCAATCTCTCTCTCACATTCTAAAAACTTTTGCTTTTGGATATACTCTACATCTTTCTTGTGTGAACTAAACTTCTACATCATCTATTTGAGATTTTGGTACTCCTTGGTGGTGTGAGATCATTTCCATTATCTCTTGGAGGTTTCGTTCTATGTGATGCTCATTGAGGAGGCTCTCTTTGTCTTGGGTTTGAAGCTGCATGTATTGTCTTTGAGCTCTTGGGATTTTGTTGCCTCTTCTCTTTTGTTTACATTGGTAAGATTGTTCATTGTTTTGCTCAATATTATCTCATTTCAAAATTGTTAGACTTTGCATTGTTCATTGCTATGGTGTAGACTACTATTTTTGCTTTGTGTTGCTATGGTGTAGACCACCATTTTAGTTTGTTGGGTGTAGACCACCTATTTATTGGAATAGTTGCATGTTGAAGGTTTCTTTCTCGTAGACCAGGAAAGTAAATCTTGTTTTGTCATTGCTCTTATTTTCCTAGACACACTTAGGGTAGGAGCACACACTTGTATTTTCTTTGTTACTTCATTCTCTTCAATGATTGCTACTCATGGAGGTAGAAATACCTAAACTATGGTTTGACTCCCCTAAGAAACCTAACCAATTTCCTTATCTTTTTTACAAGAATTTATGGAGTAAAGACTTTACAATCGCACAAAGGTTTTGTATATCTTCCCTTTTTTCTTGCTTTGTTTCATTTTCTCTAGCATACTTGACTTTATTTCAATTTTCTGTGTCACCTGGAAACTACTGGAGGTGTCTTGTGTTGAAACTTGTGCTGTGTAGGTGATTTGAGTTCAAACACACCTAAAGACTTTTATTTTTGGCATAGTTTAGACTCCAGTGCCTAGTGTAGACATCCTTGCGTTGTGATATCATCCAGGGCAGTGAGCTCCATCTCTTGGCTATAGGTATTCCTAGAGGAATTTAGCGGCTATTTTGGTGGTACAATCTTTAGTTGGTTGAGCATCTACCCACTTTTTAAGGTATTCCACTCCAATTATGATAAATCTTGCTTTTGAATGTTTAGCTGAGGGATCTATAAGACCAATGAAATCAATTGCCCATTTTTTAAATGGGAGTTGTGTTGACATAGGTCTAAGTGGAATTTCATCTTTTGTGGTGGATCTTCCCATGCATTGACATATATCATAGTGTTTAGCATACCTTTTTGAGTCTTTAAATAATGTGGGCCACCATAGTCCTGCTAACTTTATCTTTCTTGTGGTGAGTGTTTAAGGTGAAAATTGAATGAAGAGGATTTGTTTATGTTTAGGGTTAATTTGTATGAATCCTCCTTTCACCTCAAACATTCAAGGACTTCAGCTGAGTAAGAAGTCTACTATCAGGCTTTCAGTCACTTGGAATGTAGGGAAGATTGGAATTGTGTGATTTAGTTGTTCAATTAAGCCCAATTATGCTCAAAACGCTAATTATGCACATTTGGAAGAAAACAGACAAATCACAAAAAATGCTCACAGACAGAGATACTAAATGATAATCAAATGTGTACTAGATTTCAAAGTTCAGGAAGTGGAATAGTCAGGGACTAATCAGCGGGCACCCTAGTCCAGTGCTATACTTTTTGTCGGGATCTAGAAACCTTATCTGCAACCTATTCCTGTTATTCCAGAGATTTTCCTATTGCGGGATCCAGAGGACTAATGAGTGGGTGCCCAAGTCCAGGTCCCTATTGTCTTCTTTGATTTGCAATTCTGATAGTCTGCACTACTCTCCTACAACTCCACTTTTTCTGCTCCTGCAACCTGTAACCTGCAATCACAAAAAAATGGGTTGGGGGTTGTGGTGTTTAGAGGCTTGCCTCAGTCAAGCCTCGGAGAGACATTCAAGTCTTCCGAACACCGTTGTCAGATAAAGAGTGCGTATCCTTGTGAGATAGAGGCAAAATCTAAATGATAAATGATTGAAAACACAATTGATATCATCTTGTAGTGAAGATCTCATGGAAGGAAGATGCTCTTCATGCCATGAGGAGATGGCTGCCAAATTTGCAAATACAAACACAAGAACAACACAAATTCTACTCTGCAACACATAATGAATGCCTTGAATCACTTATATACAAGCTCATGAATCAAAAGTGCCATCTAGTTTACAAATGAATGCCTAAACATGCTTATATATGCAACTACAAACATTCCCGCCAATAATTTCATAATTGAAACTTAAAAATTGGGCTTGACCTAAAATAGGGTAGGACTAGGGCACGGGAGCCCAAGTCCTTCCCCCTATTTCAGGTAGGGATCATATCAAGTGTACCCCCTAGGTCCCATTTGCCATGAAACTTTAGGGTTTCCTCATCGGGATGTCAAATTATCATGAAAGATGCTCTAAATGCATTCTAAAGACCTGGGAGCTAAACGTTAAGAGGGAAAAGCCCCCAAGGGGACATTTTCTGATGTAACAGTGAGTTCTCTAGAATTATGGCCTCATGCCACTCCTTCATGTGCTTCCCTTAATATTACCTCCCTTTCATTCTCATAAACAACTCTTCTTATTATATCATCTTTTCTTATAATATGTAGCTCCCCTTCAATTAGTGTGTATGGAAAAGCCTTTTGCATTAGGATTTGCTTATCTTATAGAGTCATATCTGCCATAAATTCTTCTGTAGACAATAGGTAGGCCATGTCTTTTAATTCTTCCAGTACCATTGTAACCCTAAACCATTCTGCTCTAGGGAGTTCTTCCTGACTTTCTAGTTCATCTCCTGTTTCAATTCTAGACAAGTAGTTAAGTCCCTGATTATGCTTACCCAGTTTTACCATTATTGTGAAGTCAAACTCTTGGAATAATAACAACCAATGACAAATTCTTCCTTGGATAACTAGTTTATTCAATAGGTATTTTAGTGGATCATGATTTGTGTAGAAAATGAAAGGTGTAGATAGGAGGTAATGTCTAAACTTTTGCAATGCATACACCATTGCGAGGGCTTCCCTTTCTATCGTAGTATAATTATTTTTAGCCTTAGATAGTTTCCTACTAGCAAATGCTATAGGACGATCTTTTGTTCCCTCGGGCTGGGCTAGTATCACTCCTACTACTATTCCTGGTGCATCTACATAAACATGAAATGGAATGTTCCAATTAGGGAATATCAATATAGGGGCCTCTACAAATTTCTATTTTAGTGTGTCAAAGGAATCTTGACATTGATCAGTCCACTCAATATTACTACCATTTTTCTCTTTAACAGTTCGTCAAGAGGTGTTGTTATTGTTGCATATCCTCTGATAAACTTCTGGTGATATCCGGTATATCCTAAAAAGTTTTCACCTCTGTAGCTATTTTTGGTGCCAGTAATGTAAGGATCAAGGTTACCTTTAAAGGGTCTACCATTAAACCTTCTTTGCAAATGATATGGCCTAGCAAAGTTCCAAATGGTACCGCAAACATACATTTCTATAAGTTCAATGATATTTGTAAGCTTCTACATTTATTCAACATTATCCTTAGGATTTGTGTATGGTCCTTTACCAATCCAGATACCGTCCAATCATCTAGATAAACCTCTAGCAAATCATGTATAAATTCTTTGAATGCATTCACCATAATTCTGCTAAATATTACAGGTGCATTTTTTAATCCAAATGGCATCACTGTGTACATACACGATCCAAGTTCTAAGGTAAATGTTTTAGGTTGATCTTCCTCTCTGATTTTCACTTGATGGTAACCAGAGAACCCATCAGTGAATGAATAAATTTTCCTCCCAACTACTAACTCTAGGATCTCTTCTATAAATGGTGTCGGAAAGGGATCATGAATACAAGATTTATTTAATTCTATGTAATCTCCACATATCCTTATTTCTCATGACTTCTTATTCTGAACCACTATGGGACTGATTCAATCTGCCTCTTCCATTGGTTTTATAATTCCTACTGCCAACATTTTATCAATCTCCACCTTAACCCTCTTATTCATATTTGGATTTAACCTGTATGGCCTTTTCTTTATCGGTTTGATTCCTTCTTTCAATTGGATTTTCATCACACCTACTTCCTCCTTAATTCCTTTCATTTCAGTGAACGTTCTAAGAAATAGATCCTTAAATTCAGCTAGTATTTCAGTTACTTGCGCTACTACTTTATCATCCCAATAATCTCCTATCTTTGCTAACTTAGGGTATCCTTCTTTGTAATATTTTATTCTCTAGGTTTGGTAGGTTTATTGTAGTATTTCTCCTTAGGCTCAGTTGGTAGTTCTAGTTCCCTCTCTCCTTGAACATTTATTTCTAGGTCATCTATATTTCATCATCTATTTGTACATGTAGTCCTATAGCATTTATGACCAGTGTGTTTTAATTCTTTTTCTATCCATTCTATGAATTCCCATATGCCCCTTATTCTAGGTGGTGGTAGACTTTGTACCGATGTTTCTATCTCTTCTTCTATAGTTTGTTGGAAAATTATCTCCTTCATTTTTAGGAGTGTGGTATGTATATATTTATCTAGACTATAAAAGGAAAATGTGTGGATAAATTCATCTTGTATCTCATCCCAATCTCTAGTTTCTCTTCTCCTTTCCTAGTTTATGTACCAAGTTTGTGCTATCAGTGATAGTGTCCAGTAGAATAAATGGGGTTATAATATATTGTTGTACTCATTACTCCCTTTCCATACCATATACAGATAGTTAAGTGCTCCTGCGGTGGAATTTGTCCCTCATATTTATGTATAATTTTGTATTCTCCTTCCTCCATTAGATATCTTGTCTTGATCAGAATCTTAAATACCAACCAGTCTGTAATTATATCTTTATGTGTGGTCCACCAATTTGCCGCATTGGATACTAATGTATGTTGTACTGCTTCTAGTATCATGTCCTCATTTGTGAAAATTTTCTCCATATCTGTTAAGTATATTTGTATGTCTCTCACTCCTAAAAATTTTGGTAGTTTGATGTGTGAAATTCCTCGTATAATGTGATTTATTTTTTGAGATCTCAAGGATTCATTTGTATTCTACTTTTCTGAGTTTCCGCATACGTTCCACAGTATATTTTGTGTTAATGCAATAGTTTGTGGTAGGTTTTCTCATTGGATCAAAGCATAAATATCCTTTGAAATCTGGTCATCCTCTGGGTTTTATCTTCAGTTCATTTCTTATCCAAGCCTCTAGTACTTCCTCACTATCAGTACTATAATTATTGTATTCTACTTCTATCTCTTCCTTTGAATTAGGTTCTTCCACCGTCTCTTTCATATAGAACTTGGATATTGAATATATGTTCTTAGGATAATCATTGGTGCCTTCCTCATAGTTAGATTCTTCAACGTATGCTTCTTCCATGGTTGCTCCCAAAGGTATATATACAATTTTATTGTTGTTTGCAAAATATAATTCCTCTTTGTGGGAGTCAACAATACCATTTGCATCAACAAACCATCTCAATCCTAGTAATGCATTAAATGCATCACCTTGTTATTTAATTATAACTAATACAAAGTCTATGACTTGTTTCACACCCATTAGGTTCACTTCAACTTGTTTCCATATCGGATCCATCTGCCAAAGTTATATTATAAGGAGTTTTGCTCAACCTAGGTTTCCCTAGTTGTTCCCATAGTCTCATGGTGATCAGGTTCACATATGCACCTAGATCTATCATAACATGTTTGAACCTTTTATGGTTTATATGGACATCTACTAGTAGTGGTTTTGTTTTCCAATGTCTGTTTGTTTTGCCTATATACTGGATTTGGTTTGTATGTGCTTTCTCCTTATTCCAATATTTGTAAAACTACTTTAATTTCTCAATGAGATTGTGTTGTTGTGTTAGCTCTATTAACTGTTTAAGTGCCACAACCTCTTCTTCTGTAAAGAATTGAGTATATTGTTTTTGTTCATCTTGTTCTTGAGTTATAATTTGCTTTGTTTTTTGTACAATTTCCTCATGTTGTTTCTTATTAGGGAAGAATGTTTCTTCCTCCTCACTTTCTTCTTCTTTAGTTTCACTAGTATGATGTCTTGTGGTTTTTGTGCCTTGCCTTGTTACTACCACAACTTTTTCTTCTATTTGGGTTGTTTGTGATTGATTTTCCTAGAACAATCCTCTTTTTCTAAAGATCTGGTAGAAATTGTATGAGTTTCATACTCATCATATCTTTTATAGGTTCTCGCTGCCTGACCTTGTTCTTTGGGGACTCTCCTGATTATGTAGGCTCCTTTTTGTGAATTAAAATTTTGTAGTTCGTCACTCTTTGATTATTGTGGTGCATTGCGGAAGTATTTTTGGGCTTTGTCACATAAAAATAAGTCATGTTTTGTACTATTGCAAAATGTGCATTATTTTCTTCTCTCTCCCTAGCAATCATTGGCAAAATGTCCTGGTTTACCGTACTTGAAACATGTTGCATCATCTCTCCTTATTCTTCCACTACCATGGCCTCTTCTACCTTTGTATCCACCAAATTGGTCTATTTCATCATTATTATAACTATTCTCATGTGGTGCACTATTAGAGTTTGAATTCTGTACGGTGTTCATATTCCTTTGATTTTTTCAGCTAGGATTTTTGTACCCATGGTCCTAAATATATAAGGGTCTTTCTGCCAATCCTTTTACATATGCCATAATATTGTTATTTGCCTTATTCTTATGGTGTGCATTGCACCATGACTCATGATCATCCTCATCTTCTTATCTTACTTCGAAAAATTGTGAAGGACAATATGGTGTCTCATGATCATCCCACTCACCACATAGTCTGTAATATACTATATTAGTCCTTCTAGGTACTACTTTTATGTCCACCTTCATAGTAGCAGCCTTTCTTTCACCTTTCATCCTCAGACATTTATTTCTTGTGTGTCCTTCATTAGTACAATATGAGCACCATATATTAGACCTTTGTTTTTGTAAATTTTCCTCTTGTTTTGCTAAGATATTTTGTTTTACCTTTAGTTGCTCTAGTTGTATCCTCTTTTTCTCTATTTCTAGGTTTTCTTTGTTCTTATCCTACTGGTGTCATGTTTGCGACTCTATGTGGTAGGCCAAAGTAACCACCTCTACATAAGTTTTAAATACCCTTCCGTCTAAAAATGTTCTGATGTCAGAGTTTATTCTGAATATGAACCACTCAATCTTTTGTTTCTCAGTTAGTGGCACTTCTAACTTGCAAGTTGTTTCTTTAAATATCTTATCAAATTCTTTTATTTTTTCTCTTTTTTTTACTAACTCCCTCATTTTTCTCACTCCTTCTATAGGGATCTCCAGAGTTTCAAAGTTTTCCAAAAATTCCTTCTTAACTTCTTCCCAAGTTTTATCATGCTTTAGGCATGCCTTCCTATACCATTTCAAGGCATCATTCCACAATGTTCCTATAAAGTCAAATATCTTGGTTTCATCCCTTGTTATTCCATTTCTATTCCAAATGGATTCTAGAATAAAGATATGTTCTACTGCTTCAGTGGTGTCTTTTTTAAACACTGGTAACTTAATTGGTGAATCTATTGGTAGTTTCTTTTGTCTTGCTGGTAGTTTCGGTAACTTGCAGTGTACTTCTTTCTTACCTTTCTTCTTAGGTTTTCAACTCTGTACTGGGGTTTTGTCTTCCCTTCCCTTGTCTCTTTATAACTTGATATAAAATTAATCCTTTTCCAATATTTCTTTGAAATCTCTCTTAGTTTCTTCTTCTTTATCTTCCTGCTTGTCCACTTGATTCTCTATTGAAATTCTTCTTGATTTATAAGGCACCTGGGGTGACTCCTGGTCCAGGGGTCGTGTCTCTTCAAAAAGCTTTTTTGTTTTAGGGGATACCTTTTCATTTGTGAATAACATCATGTCATTTGCAGGTGAATGACATCATGTCGTTTGCAGGTGACATTTTATTTAATTGTCTTATACTTAAGGAACTAATCTTACCATATGTCACATCCTTTTCCTTTTCTCTAATCTTCATCACACTTCGACTAACCAGTTTATCCAGGTACCCTGCATCTAAATTCAAGGGCTGGAGGTGTCTTATGCAATTTAGTAAATGTTCCCATTGTTCACGTACCTTGATCTGAATATTAGTAAAGTCAGGTTGAACATTTAGGTTCTTCCTATCCGCGGTAGGATTAGGGTTTGTTTAAATTGTTCTTCCCATGTTTTCCTTGCCAGATCATAAGCATTAAAACTTCCTCCTAACCTCTTAAGGATTTTATCACCCCTGTCAATATGTACTGTGATTGATCCTGGGTTATTTCTCTCATTTTTCATCAATTCTACGCTAGCACCCCCAATGGTGCACTCCTCCATTCTCTTCTCTATTATATTCTTCTCTCTAGTAGCACCCACATTGGCACACTCAGTAACACCCACCTTGGTGCACTCATCCAACTATTCTTTTCCATCTGCACTTTTCCTTGTGTGCTTCCTACTTGACTCTCTTACCTTTTCCATCCTTGTACGGTATCTCTCTTGTCATTCTTGAATTTGTTTTTATCTTTCTTCCCTGCTAGTTTCCATTCTGATTAATATAATATCATTGATTTCCCTTAATCTTTTTTTATCCCCTTTTTCCATAGTGTTACATCAATCCTTATGTATCCCATGATCAACTCAACTTGAAGAGTTACATCTTTTCAAGGATCTTTTGCAGATCCTCCCCTTTTCCATTTGTCATCCCCTTAAGTGCCTGCCCCCTCTCACAAGAGTAGGAACATAAGAGAATCCTATGCATATCATAAAAATGTTTTTGTCACTTTTAGTATCCTCTTTTCTAATACTCCGCATTTCTCCTTTTATTGTTTTGTCCTTTCTATTCTTTACTATCCTTTTCCAAGGTCCCAACAATGGAACGAAATGTTGGTAAGAAATGGGAGGAACCAATCTGGAGATCTGGTCCTCGGTTAGATCTCTAAAGTCAGTTTATACCCTAGTCATATAGTGAGAGAATCCTAATGAAACAATAAGGGATTGTAACATGCGACACAATTAGATCAAATATAAGCATTCAAGATATACACATAGGCATAGATTAATCCTTATATCTCCATTATCTATATATATTCATCATAATGTAATCATATACATCCAATAGGTCTAAGTCTCTGCCTTTCACACTCTCATATACATATTCTTCTTATCTCTTCTCTCTTACATACATGTGCATCCTATATCCTATCTATATATTACATAGGGACATGTGTCTTTTCCCAAAATGCCTCTATGTATGTCAGATATGTCCTTCACATAGCCTTTGTGGTGACCTATGGTAGGATTTGCTGATAGCCCTGTCTTCTACCAATAGCCTTCCCTGACTATTTCTCTATAAAAGCTTTGAAGTCCTAAAGAGACTTAAAGACCTCATATTTCTATTTAAGAAAATATACCCATGTGTATCTAGAAAGACCATCAATAAAATTCAAGACATATCTAGCCTTGCTGAATGATCGATGTGGAAATGACCATACCAAGTCACTATGTACTAACTCTAGAAGTTGTGTGGCCCTCCATGCTTTGCCTTTGTCATATTTCTCCTCAAGATGCTTACCAAGAATGTTCCCTTGGCAAACTCCTTTAGAAAAGTGAATAGAAGGCAACCCTGAAACCATATCATGTTGATTGAGTTGTTGCAAGTAGTAGAAGTTTAAGTGGCCAAACTACTAATGCCACAAATGACTCACCTCATCTAAGTGAGTGAGCAAAGCAAGTGAAGGAGAATTAGGAAAAAAGTGAGAAAAGTGATACAGTTTGGACTGATGGTCGACTTTCCCCATAAGGAACTATAGATCCACTGATTACCACTATGTCTGGTGTGAACTCAACTTGCTTTCTAGAGCTAGTGTGAGTGATCTAATAGATAGATATGAGATTAGTTGACAAAGATGGAACACAAAGAACATCCTACAAGGTTCCTTTGCCCACATCAATAGACTCTCTCCCATGCACTTCAATAGGAGTCTCATCACCCATTAATATAGATGGCATAGAACATGGCTCCAAAGAGGTAAAACCATCTTGTAATGAAGCCATGTGGTGTGAAGCACTTGAGTCAATGATCCAGGCATTAGGATGTGAAGTAACAAAAACTAGGGCCTTGCCCTTGCCTTTCCCCTTACTTTTATTTGTGTCCTTTGAAGATCCTTCTGATGAATCATATTTGATAGAGTTAGGCACCTTGATGTTGTTATTTTCAAGAAGATGTGAAAGGTGATCAATATGATTTTTTAAACACTTATGTTAATTGTATACACCTAAAATTGGCTCGTGTTGAACTAAATAAATATTTTAAATATTTATTTTAATTCTTATTCTTCTATCAATCAAATAAATATTCTAATTTATTTGATCAGTTCATTATCCCAAAATTAAATAAAAATCATTTTATTTAATTAAGTATCCTAATTCCTCTAATGTCTCATCTAATTAAGTAATCCTAAAGTATTTAATTAATCTCAAATTCCTCTATTCCAAAGTCCTAAATTTCATAAATCCACATCACCTTTCCACTTCATCTTCCACCTCACCATGTTGCACACATAATTAAATATTTTAATATTTAATTAGCTAATTTCCCTCACTCACATGTCTTATTTATTCTCCAATCAAGATTAGTAACTCATCAGTCAAATCAATTATCTAATCAATCAATTCACTTAACTGGTCAGTCTATTCAGTTAACTCCTCAATCTATTCTGTTAACTCCCATAACTCATGAAAGGAGCTTGGACACAAGTGTCCTCTTCTGATTCATGCACATTCTCTCAAGCTTCCTCAACCGTACACCTCACAGGTAATTCCTCCAATCATGGATCTATTGACACTTGGATTTGGCCTCTCCTCAGCCTATATAAACAAGGTTCTCACACCCATTTTAGATCACTCAAGCTTTAGCAATCTTACTCTATAGAAATCCTACTAGCATGTCTTTGGCAAAGTATCCTCATTTGCATTTGTATAATCCCATTATCATCATAATCATCCAACCATGTCTCCATATCTCCATTATCCATCATCATAGAATTGCATTTGTAGTTTAACCTTCATTGCATTATCCATCTACAACCATTCTCCTATTGTCATCTTCAACAGCAAGGAAGTACAACTTCTAAGAGCTCCAATCATGCATAAGACCAATATGGGATAGGCAACAATGGAAGTTACGAGGTGAATCGATCTACGAAGGTAATATCTTTGTTTATTGTATTTGCATCAATTCCATTGAGTTATTGGATAGTAAGTAGTTTAATACTGTTGTTCATATTTCCCATAACATTTTGGCACCCACCGTGGGGCCACTGCCCTGTTTTAAATCTCTATTTTGAGTTTTTGGTCAAGTTGCAGCCGTGACAGGTTGTTCCCGTGCATTCACCTTCTAGTTATGTGCATCCATGAAAAAAATGATAGTCTGATGCATATAAAGATTCTTTTTGCACATCTAATCACTCTTTCAGCGCATTCATTCTGTCTATGCATTTGAAACTTATTTCTGTGCATCTGTTGGATCTTTCCACGCATTTGTATTCCTGCACATGTATTCTATCTTTCTACACATACATTCTCTGTTTCAGTGCATCTGATTCCTGTTAGCGAGTTGTATAGAATTTGTAAAATTTTCGTACTTACTTTTGTTGCTAGTATTTTGATAATCAAATAGAGGCTTTTGACACAATGATCTTACAGGTGTAGAGAGCTGGTTTAGTCATTTAATTGCTTCATATCTTCATCTAGACTTAACTAGGAGGAAGTAATTTGACATCTTCATGCAAATTTTCACCTAGATCTAATTAAGAGACAATAAATTGTATTGTTGCATACAACTCACACATAGTCCCAACCTAGGTGGATAAAACTGAATAAATCTTTCATTTTTCTATCTTGCACTACAAACTATCATTCAACTTAAATTGGGGAAAGTAATTTGTTTAATTCTTCAACAACAATCTTCACATAGACTTGTTTAGGAGGATAAAATTAACCATCTTTTCCAAGTTTTTTCTATCTTGTCAATGGAGTGTGCTTGGTAGAGTACAACACACCTAGTTTTTGGTTTTTTAACTCTAGGAGGATAAAGAACCAATATCTACCATGCTTGAAAATGATGATAAGACTATGCTCTCCCTTTCTTGGGTGACCAAAATGCCAAACTCATCATTTTATTTGTATAACCTTTAGAAGAGAACTGCCCTTAGGATTACGTTTCTTCCAAGTGGGACGACCTCAAGCGATAATGGGCTAAATCCAAGCCACTTCCTAGTCGCTATAAATAAATTGTGTTTGTGTCAAAAGGCACAAACAACAGGTGCTGTTGTGTTATACTGATGAATGTTTCCCCCAAAACCCTATGGAGCATAACCTCTGTAGGCTGGGAAGCCTCCTTATCGGAGTGAATCATTGCATGTATAACCACCCGAATGGATGCCCAAACTAAAAAGCCAATTGTTTTAGAAAGCCAAAAACCCCTATTTGTTGACACAGGAGGAAGTCCTCTGAAGCCGTCCAACGTCATACACTCATCTAGTGTGGAGATAGAAAGTTCAACTCTTCGGAGGAACTGTAACTTGGTATGCGTGAGAAGTGAGTGCCGTGGAGGGGAGCCGGTGCTACCAAGTTACTAACTGTCTACCTTTATGTAAGTGGCTAGAGTAAAATCCAAGTTGGAATTCAACGAATATTGTCCTTGCCATCCTTAGGATTGTACTTGTTTGTTTTTATATTTATCAAAAACTTGTATAACAACATGGAAAATTCTTATTTGCTCTATTTTTCTTGTAACAAATTAAACAAAATCATCACCAAAAGCATTTGACTTGATTCAGAAAACATCGTTGAAAATAAATTTTTTTTTGAGCAAAACTGGTAGAAAAATAGAACCGCGCAATTGAGACGTCTTCCTGCGCATTTAACAAATCTTTCAGTGCATCTAAAATCTGTAGTGCATTTAAACATTCTTTCTATGCATTTGCTAAATCTTTTAGCGTATGCACATTTCCACGCATTTAGGCAGCATAAGTGCGCATTCAAAACTGCACATTTAAGCCACAGAAGCGCGCATCCACACCCTGTTTTTGTGCAAATAAACCTGCACATCTGTAACAAAGAGCATTTCCCAACATTTTGAGAGAAAATCAAAATCATTTCTTGGTACCCATTATTGCTTAGATTCATTTTGTGACCTTAGTGAAACCATAAAAATCCATTTTGTACCCATTTCCAAACATTCCACTCACCATAACATACCTAGCCGTCCCAAAGCATTCAAACCAAACCAAGATTTTCATCTAGGTGTTATTGAGACAAACCAAATTCAAACAAAATCTAGTTAGTTTCATAACAGGATCAATCATCCTTCACCTTGAAACTGTGCTAGTGTAATCTTGATAAAAGAATAGTCTATATCAATAGTGGTGATCAACTATCCCTATTTTGACTACCTTTTAGCTCAAGAGCACATTGTTTGGATAACATAGATTGATATAAAACCTTAGCAAATTCTTCCTAAAACCATATCCAACCAAATTCACCCTCACATCATTTTCATACCAAATCATCAAACCAAGTCCCCCAAGTCTCGCAATCCAACTTCTCTCACATCCAAAAAATTGCATGGTTTAAACTAGATCCAAATCTAAAAAAAAATAAAAAATGGGTTCCCTTCACAATAGTGGGCATAATTCTAATGATGAGGAGATTAGTGAAGAGGAAATCCTTAAACAACTTCAAGATCCAAAATTCCTAAAGATGATGGATAAGTTCATTGCTACAAACCCTCATAAATATTTTCTCATGCTAGCTCAACAAGGAGCTAAGTTTCCCTTAGATTTTGATGTCTCAAATCTAAGAGAGAACAATTCCTCAAATTAAGCCGAGTCTTTGAAAGATGGCTCCAAAAATGACAAAGATGCCCCTAAAACTGACAAAGATGCTTCTAAATCAGAAAAGGCTAAGGATACACTTAATCCCTTGGACACATTAACAACACAAATCCAAGCCTTCTAAAAATAGTTGATGGTCATCCAAAGTGGGACAACAACAAAACATTACTCTCTTGAGGATATTTCACTGTATCCCTTTGATAAATCTTTTCTCATGATCCTTTTCCCTCAAGATTTGAGGTTCCAAAATTTGATAAGTATAGAGGAAAAGGTGATCCAAGAGATCATATAAGGGAATTTAGTGCAGCATGCCTAGAAGTCACACACAATGAAACATATCTTATGTGACTATTCCCACAAAGCTTAGGAGGCCAAGCAATGGAATGGTTCTCTCACTTACCTCTTGGTATCCACACTTTTGATGAGCTAGTGGATAAATTTGTAACACATTTCTCATACAATATCGAACATGAAATCTCCATGTTGGACCTTTGTAATAACAAGCAAAATGGGGGCAAATCCTTTGCCTCTTTCCTACAAAGATGGAGACAACTTGCAAGAAAGTGTCCCTACCACATACTGGAGAAACAGATGATAGAAATGTTTGTTCACAACCTAACCATGAAACTAAGTTATCAAATCCAAATACAATTCCCAACTACTTTTAGTAGGGTCATTGAAATGGGGCTACTCATTAAGAAAGGCTTGATAACAAAGGGGCAAATTAAGCTATACAAAGACACCCCTAGTTCTAACAACAATGTGGACAAGTCACGATTTTGTACCAAGAACAAACCCATTGTAAAAGATGGTGTGGTAGATGCTAAAAATGTGGTGCAAAAGAAACCAATCTTCAATCTATCAAAACCACAAAACAATACACCATCCAACAAGCCTCAAAGTAATGAGCAAAGACCTACCAACTTTCCTCCTAGGATAAAGTTCACACCACTAGGAGATTCTCTCGAATATGCCCTTAGGAAGTTAATAGAGGGCAACCTCATAACACTTCCACTAGTGCATGATTATGAACCAAAATTTAAACCCTCTTGGTGGAGTGATTGCGACTTTTGCGAATATCACTGAAATAAAGGACATAAAACTAATGATTATCAAGTGCTAAAACATGCCATTCAAGACTTGTTGGATCAAAAATAGATATCAATTGAAGGGCATACCTCTAACAAAGAGAACATAGCATTCAAAAATCCTCTTCCTCACTATGAGAAAGGATGATCATCTAATCAAAACAACAACAGTGCTGACAAAGCAAGCTATAATAACATTTCTTACGAGTACATTGTTAATCATATCTCACAAAGTGATTCACACATCAATGTAATCACTATCAATAATAATTTTGACTGTAATGTGACCACTTGTCATGGAAACATTACTCTACAAGGAGCTCCACCCAAGTCATCATCCACATTGAACCAATACAACATCCTTGACCAACTCCATAAAACACGTGCACACATATCCATTTTAAAGTTATTGCGTCTATCCCTGTCTCACAAAGCCATCTTAGAGAAAGCACTCTTGGAAACAACTGTTCCTACAAACCTTGCTCAAGAGCAATTCCAAGCTATGGTAGGCCATCTAATCACACGACATTTCTTATCTTTCACAGAGAAAGATGATATGTCTATCAACCAACCACACAATGCGTCACTCCACATTGAGGTCCAAATCCACAAACACCAAATAAAAATGGTCCTAATCGATGGAGGTGCTCGTCATATGCACGTTAAAGTTAATCCTTGCATTGGGGTTTTCACAAAATGCCGTTGATCCTAAAAAGAAAATAACTATCAAAGCACATGACGAAGAAGAGAGAACTTCCAAAGGAATTATAGTCTTGCCAATACGGGTTGGGCCAGTAGAGAGAGATGTTGTGTGCCAAGTTCTAGACATGGAGGTAGCATATAACATTATTCTAGGTAGACCTTGGATCCATGCAATGAAGGTTGTTCCATCAATATACCATCAATGTATCAAGTTCCCACACAATGGCCAAGAAATTACCATACAAGGTGACCCTGACCCATTCCAATATTGCAACAACATCCAATCAAAACCAGAAGTGGTAATCCCCACCAATCGAGCAACTTCCTCTTCTTCAAACCATGTGGATCCAATTTCTCTAGATTCTACCTCCAAAACATCAGAGCTTAAAGTCAAAGTCAAGGACAAAGGTGTTGGAGAATATGTCATTGAACAAACGTTATGTCTAGCACAACTACCTATATCACCAAGATCATATGGAAAGCCATTACTGAACAAGACCAAATCATTGGAGACTTCTAAGGGTCCTTTCATTAGATGGGGAAACCTATCGATGAGAGTGAGGAAAAAGATGTCTTACAGTGACTTTACAAAGATGAAGATAGTGAAACCACACCAAATGATCATCAACCTAAGCTACCCACTACACAATATGGTCAAGGGTTTTGTATTTTACAAAGGATGGGATATGAAGGACATGGTCCCATAATAGACCTTATTAATACCTCTACCTATTCAAACAACTCCTCCATTCTAACTATTACCAGCTTTCAACCAGATCAACCTGATGACCCATTACCCTTAGTGCATCTTGAACTCATAGACTAGGATTTGCAAGACACCACCCCTAAGCTAGATACTTTTAAAATGATGATGCTATCATTGATTACCTAGAGCTTAGGGACCATCTATAACTGGCTATGCCATAGAACTCAATGACAAGGCTTATTTTGGAGAGAGTGCCAAGCCTTTCAGTCATAAAAGTGTGAAAATAAAAGATAGATCTAATGGTGAAAACTGCTTTGCGGCAGTGTTAGATCATGAAAATAGTAAAAAAATAAAAGGCATATTGAAGGATGAAAGGCTTGACACTCTTCCCAATCTGACACATCAGGAGAGGTCCTCAATTTTGATTGAATCGGCATAACCTGTCAGTATTGGAATAGAAGACAACCCAAGGATAATCCATATGGTACAATTGTTATCCGTACAAGAAAAGCCAAAATTCACCAGATTCTTCAAGCGGAAACAGATTAACTTTGCTTGGTCATATGTCGATATGTCAGGACTGGATCTTGATCTTATCGTGCATCATCTTTCACTAGCTCCAAGAGCTAAGCCAATTAAACATAAATTGAGAAAAATGCACCCACAGACAACATTAATGGTGAAGGAAGAATTGAAGAAGCTGCTAGATGTTGGTTTCATCAGACCAATAGATTATCCAGAGTGGATTTCAAATATAGTTCCTGTTTCCAAACTAGATGGAAGAGTTAGACTGTGTAATGACTTCAGAGATCTGAACAAGGCTTGTCCAAAGGATGACTTTCCTCTGGCAAAATTAACCATCTCTACATCTCAGCTACACCCATAGCTCTTGGAGCTTTGCTCGCCCAACAAAACCATGAAGGAAAGGAACAAACAATCTACTACATTAGCAGGACACTAGTACATTACGAACTGTAGTATACACTAATTGAAAGAGCATGTCTTGCTATTGTCTTTGCTTCACAAAAATGGAGACACTACATGCTCTCACACTCTAGCAAGCTAGTGGCAAAGATTGATCCATTAAAATACCTATTCAACAAAGCTACCCTAACAGGTAGAATATCTAAATGGGTCATGATACTTAGTGAATTTGATATTGAGTATGTAGATAGAAGAGCAATAAAGGGGCAAGCCATTGCAGATTAGCTGGTGGATGCACCTTTGACAGATGACAACCCATTAAGCTTTGAATTTCCAGATGAGTCTATCTTCAACATCACTCCACAACCTAGAAACTTTACTTTGATGGGTCATATACTCAACATGGATCTGGAGTAGGAATATTGTTGGTAACACCACATGGAGATACAATCCCTAAGTCATACAGACTTATGTTTCCATGTACCAACAATGTCACTGAGTATGAAGCACTAGTTATTGGCATAAAGATGGCAGTAGGTTGGAAGGTCAAGGAACTTCATGTGTACGGGGACTCACAACTCGTCATTAATCAAGTAAATGATGATTATCAAACTAAGGATGAGAAGCTGATACCATACAAGCGTATGGTGGATGATTTCAAAGAGTATTTTGTTGTGATATCCTTTGAGCATATACCAAGATTGGAAAACAAAGCAGTGGATGCAATGGCTACTATTGCATCCCTCCTTGACATACCTTAAAATCATTCTCGTTATGAGTTCTTGGTGGAGCTAGTTTACCATCCAGCTTATGAAATCCCAGAAACCAACACCATTTACCACATCGTAGGGTTTGATTCTCCCTTATATGGCAAAGTTTACACCTATCTAAAAGAGAATTTCCTACCACCTAACCTATCAAACAACCAGAAACGAACATTCATATGCCAAGCATCCTAATATACCATCATCATAGGCACCCTGTATCGACGAGGTTTAGATGGTACTCTCCTTAGGTGTTTAGATAGTGAGGAATATTAGACTGCTCTAAGTGAAGTACATGAAGGAATATGCGGGACACACTCTAGTGGTCCTACCTTAGCGAAGAAGCTCATGCATCTTGGATACTATTGGCCAAGCATGGAATCCAAATCCTATCATTTTGTCAAACGGTGCAAGAAATGCCAGATTCATGGTAATATGATACATGCACCCTCTCAAGAGTTGTAACCCTTAACGACACCTTGGCCCTTCTGCCAATGGGGACTTGATCTAGTAGGCAAGATTCACCCTTCATCCTCCAACGACCACAAATTTAATATTATCATAGCCACTAAATATTTCACGAACTGGATTGAGGCTATTCCATTAACCAACGTCATAGGGAAACAAATCTCCTCTTTCATCCTTAACTACATCATATGTAGATATGGTATTCCACTATCTATTGTCACAGATAATGGGAGACCTTTCAAGAATCAGGATGTGAAAGAACTCTATGATAAATTCCACATTCAACATTGCTTCTCCACTCCATACTACCTGCAAGGTAATGGCCAGGCTAAGGCATCGAACAAAACTATTGTAAAGATACTCAAAAAGACTATCGATTATGCTGGCTGTGACTAGCATATGCAAATTGAACCCCACTCTGTGGGCCTACAGAACCAGTATACGCACTCCCACAGGTGCGACACCATATGCCCTCGTCTATGGCTCTAAAGCCATCTTGCCTATAGAAGTTGAGTTACCTTCCCTTAGGGTGTCATTAAAGGGTCTCATAAATGATGAGGAATACAGAGTATCAAGACTCCAGGAGCTAGAGTTGCTAGAAGAATGAAGACAACATGCCTTCAACCATCTTAAGGCATACCAGCAGAGAATGCTAAGAAGTTATAATTACAAGGTCAAACCACGAGTTTGCTACGTGGGTGACTTAGTTCTAAGAGAGAATCCAAGAAATCAACAAGATAGAGAGAAAAAGGGGAAATTTGAACCCAATTGGTTGGGTCCCTATGTCATAGTTGCTGCCTATGGATCAGGGGCTTATCAACTATCAACATCCAAAGGTGAACTATTCGATGATTCCATCAACAACATGCATCTTCGCAAGTTCTACAACTAAAACCACAATGCAAGTGAGTCAAAAGCAAAAAAAAAGAGAAAAAATAGCAAAAAAATCATCCTCTAGTGAAAACCTGGTAAACAAGTGCCTTGGATAGATACCATGATGAAAACCTGGCAAATAGGCATCATGTGTATTTTAACTATCGTGCAAATAAAAGCAAGTGGTGAAAACCTAGAAACATGCACCATTTCTGATAAACTGAATCCTCCATCCTTTTGGACCTTGTTCCTCATCCATCTCTTCTAACTGTTAGTAATGAAAGCAACACTGCTTCAATGGAAATCTGATTCAAGATAAATTTCAGCAATCTTAAGTGTGCATTAACAATGGAGATTGTAACAAAACATAAAACCCACTATAGAAAAGATGTCAAACATGAAGAACTCAACACAATGACACAATGTTTACATGGAGAAAACCCTTGTGGGTAAAAAAATCCACCAGGAAAGAGGCACAAGTTTGTATTAATCTCAACAAGATTATACAATACATCAACTACACAACTCTCTCCACAAGTCTTCAATCCAACAATATTCTGGCAGCACCTGAGTACCTAAAATCTGTATTGCAGTAACAAATACATGGAAAATACTTATAGAAATATTTTCCAATTCATCCTAGGCATTCACCTTCTCTCTCCTAAGATTCTCCAACCTGTAAACATTAATTACCATCTTACAAGCATCTTACACTTGTCCAAAAACAGCCATGCAAAGGTTGGATGCCCAAGACTAAATTTGGCCTCTTACAACATCTTATGATGCATCATAACCATCATAGATTCCACAAAAGAGTATCTTTCTAAGATAGGAACCTTGGGCTAAATATAGCAAATATACAACTAACATATCCGTCATAGAATCTCAGAATCTTATGACAACTTGTAGTTATCACAGATTCACTTACCAAACATTATGACAGTTGTCATACATGCCAAATATAGTAGATTCCTCAAGGGAGAATGCCTACCCTCATATACTATGAGTTTTTACATTTACCAACAGTAAATGTCACTCCGTAACAGCTGCTAGTAACTCTGAAATCACAACTGTCAATGAGACTACCTCATTCCCTTATGGGTAATTACAAATAACAAATAATAAATGGAATAAAATACAATATTGGAATTTACAAGGTTAATGGCACCTTATTCCAACATTCTCCCACTTGACATTATACATTGTAAATCAACCCATAGGAAATCAAAATAATCAGGCACTAGAAACAAGGCCCATGGCCTCTCTGCACCACACGAACTTCTATGTGCTCACAGGCTTGGTCAATTAATCTGCAACATTCTCCTGAGTGTCTATCTTTTTTAGCTCAATCTATCCATTTGCAACCAAATCTTGAACAAAGTGATACTAAACATCAACGTGCTTAGTCCGAGCATTATACATGGGATTCTTGGACAAACAGATAGCACTCTGGCTATCACAACCAATCTAAATGATCTTGCAATCAAAACCAATACCTATACATAGTCTCCTCAACCAAACTACCTCCTTAGAGACATGAGTAGAAGCCATATACTCTACTTCTATGGTGGACAAAGCAACTGTGGGCCGCCTCTTACTCATCCAACTCACTGTACCTCCAAACAGAGTAAACACATAGCCACTAGTGGACCTTTGACTATCCAAGTCACCTGCCCAATCTACATCAACAAAACCCTGTATGTCCAAAGATTTATCGGCACTATCAGTACCAGAATAAACCAAACAATGATTAGGAGTACTTGCAAGATATTTAAACACCCTCTTCGCATAATTCCAATGCTGTCTACAAGGGTTAGACATAAATCTGCTCAAAACTCCCACTGCTTGGGCAATATCTGGTCTAGTGCAAATCATTGCATACATCAAACTCCCTACAACACTAGCATATGGCACATTATACATATCCTCAAGATCATCTTGTCTTTGGACACATATCTAATGAAAGCTTAGTACCAATCGATAAAGGAACTCTAACTAGGTTACAGTCTTGCAAACTAAACCTCTGAAAAATAGTATTCAAATACTTACTTTGTGACAACCAAAGCTTTCTGTTAACTCTGTCCCTCCTAATCTCCATTCCCAAAATATACCTTGCAGCACCAAGATCCTTCATCTCAAATGCACTTGAAAGTTGGATTTTAAGCTCACTGATCATACCCTTAGTATTGCTGAAAATAACATGTCATCAACATACAAAGCAATAACTAGTATAGAATCATCAACACAATGAATGTAAACACAGTGATCCTCCTCACTTCTAACAAAACCTAATTTCAAAACAAATGAGTCAAACTTTTGATACCACATTCTAGGGGACTATTTTAGACCATAAAGAGACCTCTTTAACCTACAAACCCAATGTTTTTTTCCTTTTACCTCAAAACCTATAGGCTGTTGCATATAAATTTCTTCTTCAAGATCTCCATGCAAGAACACAGTCTTAACATCCATTTGCTCAATCTCCCAATACTAAGTTGTAGCAATGGATAAAAGAAATCTAATAGAAGTTAATTTAGCAACAGGAGAGAATATCTCACCAAAATCAACTCCCTCTCTTTGGGATTAGCCCTTGGCTACCAATCTAGCCTTGAACTTCTCCAATGACCCGTCTACTCCAAACTTCTTCTTGAAGACCCACTTACAACCTATGGCCTTTCTTCCTTTGAGAAAATGAACAAGATCCCAGGTGTTACAAGAGTCTAAAGCCATCATCTCCTCCTACATGGTTAATTGCCAAGACTCACTATCATCTGCAGAAATAGCTTCCTTGTAAGATCTAGGTTCATCATTAGTACTCAATAAAGCATATACACAATGGAAATTTGGTGGGCTATACCTTTCAATAGGATTTCGTTGTCTCGTGGATCTCCTCAAGGGTGGAGTAAGAGACTCTACTCATTCTTCTGCATGATCATCTATACCAACTTCTTCTGTAACAACAGACTCATCTTCATCAGAACTACTTGAATCTTCTTCTTCTTCATCCCCCAATCCATCATTATGTTCTTCCTGAGGTGCATCTTTCTGCTCTAAATCAAAGTGCACCTTCTTTACCTTTTCTTCTTTTTCTTTTGGCTGCTCAGGTTCAGAAATAGCTCTAAGTTCCCTAAAAATAACATCTCTAGAAAAGGTAACCTTGTGGGTTAGTTGATTCCAAAGCTTATAACCTTTGACATTATCACCATATCCAATGAATGTACACTTTCCAGCCTTTGGATCAAACTTAGATCACTTTTCCTTAGGCACATGAATAAAAGCCTCACAGCTAAAAACCCTTAAATGTGAAACAGAAGGTTTCTTACCTGTCCACACTTCATAAGGTGTCGAATCAAGAGCCTTACAAGGAGATCTATTTATCAAATAGCAAGCAGTACACACAACCTCTACCCAAAAGCATTTATCCAACTATGCATCACTAAGCATACTTCTGGCTCTTTCCATAATTGTTCGGTTCATCATTTTTGCAACACCATTCTGTTGTGGTGTATACGGAGTTGTGTTTTGTCTGATTATACTTGTATGCTTGCAAAAATCATCAAATTCCTTAGAACAATATTCCCCTCCATTTTTAGATCTTAATATTTTTATCTTTAAACCTGATTGGTTCTCTACTAAGACTTTGAATTCCTTAAACTTAGTGAAAACTTCAAATTTATGCTTCATAAAATAAATCCATGTAAATCTGGATAGATCATCAATGAAGGTTACAAAATAATGAGATTTTTTAATAGATTCATTATCCACAGGTCCAAACACATCCGTATGAATAATTTCTAACTTCTCTTTTGCTCTATTGCTTCCTGAAGGAAATAATTTTTTGTTTTGTTTACCAAACACACAATGCTCACAGAAATCAAAGTGCTCATCAGAATAAGAGAAACCATCCAACAATTTTTTATTCTTAATAGTTTTTAATACATTATTACTTTTGTGGCCCAATCTGCGGTGCCACAACATACAAGTGTTTTCAGAAGCCGCAGAAACATAAGAGGCATTATAAACTGTAGTGGCTTCAAGCTTGAATAGGCTTCCGAATCTCTTCCCCTTCGCTACCACTAAGTTCCCTCTCACTAATCTGCAGCCATGCTTGTCAAATGTCACATGCATTCCCAAATCATTCAACTTTGAAATTGAAATCAGATTTCTAGCTAATCTAGGAACATGCAAAACACCAGGGATGGTTTTAATCCTTCCATCACTAAAACAAATAATACCTTTCCTTTCTTGACAATCAGATATGAAGAGTTGTCACCAAGGTAGATATTACCTCCATCATATTCTTCATATGTGGAGAACCATTCCTTATGTAGGGTCATATGAAATGAGAATCCTGAGTCAACCAACCAGTTTTCATTAGAAACAACATTACATGCAGAAAGTAAAACATGTTCACCTGCATTCGAGGACTTATCCGAAGCACTCTCCCACTATTTCTTTGGGTTTCTGCACTCCTTCTTCACATGTCCCCTTTTACGACAGTTCCAACACTTCACTCTTTTCTTTTTACCAGGAGTTTTAGACCAGCCCTTGGACTTGTCCTTAGCCCCTTTCTGATCTCTTTTAGGTCCCCTTTCCTTAGACCTTCCCCTGACACTGAAAGCATCCCCTGAACTATCCGAACTCTTCTTCCTCAATTCCTATGACAGTAGCACTGAAACAAGAGCATCCAACTTTAGATCTGCAAGGTTAGCAGTGATAGCAAGGATAACATTCTCCCAAGACTCAGGTAAAGAACAAAGAAGTAAGATACATTTATCTTCCTCACTAACCTCAACATCTACTGAATCAAGCTGACTCAATAACAAATTAAAAGCATTGAAATGCTTTGCAACTAATTCACCTTCTCATATTTTCATGGAAAACAATTTTCTTTTTAAATAAAGTTTATTTACCATACTTTTGGCTTGATAGATCTCACCCAACCGATTCCACAACTTGTGTGCAGTCTCCTCCTTTGCGACATTTAACAGGACAGAGTCTGAATTATCCAGTCTATCCCACTCATCTTGAGAGACATCGTCAGGTTTCTTCTCTTTTTGGACAGCCAACCATTGGTTTCTTTCTTCCAAAAAATCGTCCATTTTTAGCTTCCATAACTCATACCCCATTCTATTGAAATTCTCAATGTCCAATCGAGAGGTTAATGCAACAGTGGATGCAACCATAATATCAACACAAGATCTACAAAAAAAAGACAATCAAATCTCCCACTGCAACTACAACTTCCACACTACCACCCAAGAGTCAAAGCTACCTAGGCTCTGATACCAAATGTTAGAAATGAAAGCAACACTACTTCAATGGAAATCTAATTCAAGATAAATTTCAGCAATCTTAAGTGTGAATTAACAATGGAGATTATAATAAAACATAAAACCCACTATAGAAAAGATGTCAAACATGAAGAACTCAACACAATGACACAATGTTTATGTGGAGAAAACCATTGCAGTTAAAAAACTCCACTAGGAAAGAGGTACAAGTTTGTATTATTCTCAACAAGATTGTACAATACATCAACTACACAACTCTCTCCACAAGTGTTCAATCCGACAACATTCTGGCAACACCTGAGTACCTAAAATCTATATTGCAGTAACAAATACATGGCAAATACTTATAGAAACATTTTCCAACTCATTCTAGGCATTCACCTTCTCTCTCCTAAGATTTTCCAACATGTAAACATTAATTACCATCTTACAAGCATCTTACACTTGTCCAAAACTAGCCATGCAAAGGTTGGGTGCCCAAGACTAAATCTAGCCACTTACAGCATCTTATGACCCATCATAACCATCATAGATTCCACAAAAGAGTATCTTTCCAAGATAGGAACCTTGGGCTAAATATAGCAAATATACAACTAACATATCTGTAATACCCATCATAGAATGTCAAAATCTTATGACAACTTGCAGTTGTCATAGATTCACTTACCAAACATTATGATAGTTGTCATACATGCCAAATATAGTAGATTCCTCTAGGGAGAACGCCTACCCTCATTTACTATGAGTTTTTACATTTGCCAACAGTAAATGTCACTCCATAACTACCGTCGGTAACTCCGAAATTACAACTGTCAATGAGACTACCTCATTCCCTTATGGGTAATTACAAATAACAAATAATAAATGGAATAAAATACAATATTAGAATTTACAAGGTTAATGGAACCTTATTCCAACACTAACCACAAACACCCAATCACTTCGAGATACCTACCATGGCTTGTTGTTCACTTGTCCTTACTGTCTTATCCCACTAGGCTATCGACCCAAACTTGCATCCATCTTGTCATCCATCCTCAAGCCAATCCATTGAACCGTAGTCAAACTACGTTGCCTCTGAGCTATCACGTAGGCAAGGCCATCATTGATGGGCCCCCGAGGCTTCGCATCCATTCCATCCCTTATCACCCATCCTTTTGTCCATCCATTCCACCCATGTTCCCATCGCCTAGGTCTTAGGTCCACATGGTCCACACCCCGAACTACATTGCCTCTACGTCGTCACGTAGGCAAGGCCATTTATCAATGAGACCCCAAGGCACTAGGTCAGTCTCTTAGGGCCTGTATGTTCATATCTATTATCAGTTCATCCATAATAAATCGATCCTTTGCTTGATTAGGGGCAAAATCCTTGACCTAGTTGAGAATTGGATTCTTGAATGCCACAAAATCTTAGAGGATAGCAAACCGGGTTGCGATATTATCTCTAGACAACATGCGGCAATACAAACAAACCTTTTTAACAAAATTATCAACACAAGAACTTGACCTATATCAGACAACAATGAGCCTAAACTATCATGATGATTATATCTGATTTTGTTGCAAGAAAACATATCTATGGCAAGGAAATTTGATGCTTGTTATACATTTAAGTCTCAGAGTCTTGATTTTTGTTATCATGTTTCCTATGCTACTTGAGGATGTCTAAAAACTAGAGTAGCTATGATGGGGGCATGATTATTTTTCCTTTGTTTTCTATTTGTGGATTAATCTTTAGTACTGTGCAGACTTTGTCTAAAGACATGATCAACATATTGATCATTGAGGACATCAGAGGTCTAAACATGAAACAGGTGTAATCCTTGTCTTATGATACACAAGCAATACTTAGGTCATCTTGGTTCAATTATACTTAGATGCTTGTATTAACTTGCTAAATCAAAATCCATGTAAGTAATACTCAGGTCATCATGGTTTAATTATACCTAGATGCTTGTATTTTCTTACAACATTTTAAAAGCTCAATGATGACACAAAGTACTTCAAAATCTTGTACAAGAAGATGACAAAATCCACTATCATACATTCCCAATTACATTTCATTTCATTTATAAGCATTCCATACATACCATTTATCCAAGTGTCATAAGATTTGAGTCCTGACTATCAGTTAACCATTCGTCCAAATCTTTTGTCTAAATTATTCTAAGTGTTGTTTTATTTATGATTGAGTATACTTGGCATAACAAAAATACATCATTATCATTTTGCATATTCTAGGTTTGTACATCATCAAGTCATTATCATTTAGGTGTATTAGTTGTATTAAACATTTAGATCGTACTAGTGACATCATTTAACCCACATAGTTCTAATACATAACATTTCATATCAAAAATCTACAAAAACATAGATATCATAGTGTTTGCATATTAGATCATCATCCATACATGAAGCAATTAAACCATTGTGTGTTGCATTTTCAATATCCCCACAGTGTACATTAGGTCATCATAACATGTTAGCATATAGGATCATAAGCGTTGCATATAAGTCATCACGTCCATCATAAATCGCATAAAAACATCATGTCGCATAGATATCAAGTGCATCATAGAGTCACATAAACACATTAGAATCATCACAGTATAAGCATAATAGATAACATCCATCACATATAAATAACATCCATCCATATGAACACATACATGTAGTACGTCGAACTCATGTAGATCATCATCATAAATAAAAAATAATAATAATGTCCAAGTATACAATGATCTCATAAAAGTATCTATCTCACCCAGTCAAAAATGGTGTATACAAACAAAAAATGCTCAACATGTGATGCATGTCTCCAAAATAGTAGCTATGTGGAACTAGCTCCGGAAGGTGCATGATCCTGTGGCTACTGAGGGGGGGCTGTAGACCTGTAGGACCCATCCCTAATGGCCCATGAGGAGGTGGTGGCCTCATCCCTATGCTCTTTGTCTGTGGCTATCTCAACCTGCTACGTGAACTAGGATGGAAACCGCTGACCCTTTGCTCTGCTGGCACAACCTGCTCATACAATCCTCTCCAGTAAAAAATCTCTTACCCTACCCTAACCATATCTGACACAATCTAATTGTGTGTACCCTAGGCTAGCATCTACTGTACCTACTGTAATAGGGTCTCTACCCTAGTATATCTCTAAATGGCTGTGTCTCGCTCAATAATCACAGTGCGGACATCCCCCTGCAACTGTGTCACCTGCCCCTGTAACTGAGCCACCTGGGCTTGTAAGGCTACCATCTCACCACCATCTTGTAGTTGTGCCACCTGAGCCTATAACTAAGCCACCTAGGCTCGCAATGCTGTTGTCTCTTCGTCACCTTGTCCACCCTGTGCCTGAACTTGTACCTGTGGTTGTACCTGTGGCTCCACCTGTGCATGTGCCTACATCTGGAGCACTCTCCTCTGTCTAACCCTCCTTTGCCTACCATCATCCCCACTATCATCCCCATCATATCCTCCATCCTCTCCTCCTCCCCTGCCACCTCGGCCACCCCTCCTGCCTTGCCATCATCCCCTCCTCTGTCCAGGGGCATCGTCCTCATCCTCATCCTTGTTCTCGAGTCTCAGTGCCAGCTCTCCAGGACCAGAATATCTAGGAACCAGATGGGCAGTGAAGTGTGCCTCAAAATCTACAGTCATGCCTGCGTCCACTATCTTCCACCTCATATCCCATGCCTAGTAGGGAATTTGCAATAAATCTATCCTCGCTGTCTCATATGATGCCACAGGACCCCACAGTGGATGCTCCTTGTGCGTCCGAGCAAAAATTGCAGTACCCTAGGGCATGCCCTAAATCCTACCAAAATGTTGGAGCACATGAGTAACAATGTGGCACTCTAGTATGTAGGAAGTCCTCCCTATCAGCCACCGAGCCTGGAAGTAGTAGGGTAATTCTGCTGCATCCTCATCCCACACCTTGCAGTCTAGGTATGGTCGCCATGTCACCTCATCCACATTGTCCAATGTGTGATGCCAATACTCTAGCTTCCCAGCTTGGGCTAGGAAAGAGTCTCCTAAAACATATAAGAGTAATGTCTATCGTGTCCCCTCACCCCCATGCCAATAGGCCGTGTCACCGCTATATGCAGCCAAGCCAAAATCTGAAGCAACGACACACCAGCAGAAAGACTAGAAGCTCCATTGTATACAAACTGATGCAAATCATGGTACAAATTGGCCAAGATGCAAGGCATTGGAATAAGGTGCCATTAACCTTGTAAATTCCAATATTGTATTTTATTCCATTTATTATTTGTTATTTGTAATTACCCATAAGGGAATGAGGTAGTCTCATTGACAGTTGTAATTTTAGAGTTACCGGCGGCAGTTACAGAGTGACATTTACGGTTGGCAAATGTAAAAACTCAAAGTAAATGAGGGTAGGCATGCTCCCTTGAGGAATATACTATTTTTGGCATGTATGACAACTATCATAATGTTTGGTGAGTGAATCTATGACAGTTGCAAGTTGTCATAAGATTCTGAGATTCTATGATGCATATGACGGATATGTTAGTTGTATATTTGCTATATTTAGCCCAAGCTTTCTATCTTGTAAAGATACTCTTTTTCTGGAATCTATGACTATTATGACATGTCATAAGATGCTATAAGAGGCCAGATTTAGTCTTGGGAGCCCAACCTTTGCATGGCTATTTTTGGACAAGTGTAAGATGCTTATAAGATGGTAATTAATGTTTACGGGTTGGAGAATCTTAGGAGAGAGAAGGTGAACACCTAAGATGAGTTAGAAAATGTTTCTATAAGTATTTTCCATGTATTAATTGCTGCAATATAGATTTTAGGTACTCGGGTGCTGCCAGAATGCTGTCAGATTGAAGATTGGTGGAGAGAATTGAAGTGTTGTATTGTAAATCATTTTTAGATTAATACAAACATTGGGCCTCTTTCCTATGTGGAGTTTTTTACCTGAAAGGGTTTTCTCCATGTTAAGCATTGTGTTATCTATTCATATTTCTGATTTTGCATTTCTGTGAAGCATAGTTTTGTTTCTGTGTTACAATCTCCATTAATAACACACAGTTAAAGATTGCTGAAATTTATCTTGTATCAGATTTCCATTGAAGTAGTGTTGCTTTCATTTCTAACATTTGGTATTAGAGCCTGGCCAACTCTAACTCTTGGGTGGTAGTGTGGAAGCTGTAGTTGCAGTGGGAGATTTGGTTGCATTTGTTTTGCAGATCTTGTGTTGTTATTATGGCTGCATCCACCATTGCATCAACCTCTCGATTGGACATTGAGAAGTTCAACGGAATGGGGTATGAGTTGTGGAAGCTAAAAATAGAAGATTTGTTGGAAGAAAGAAACCAATGATTGGCTGTCCAAAAAGAGAAGAAACCTGACGATGTCTCTCAAGATGAGTGGGATTGACTGGATAAGAAGGCACGAGTAACCATCCAGTTGTGTCTTTCAGACTCTGTCCTATTGAATGTCACAAAGGAAGAGACTGCATACAAGTTGTGGAAACAGTTGGGTGAGATCTATCAAGCCAAGAGTATGGTAAATAAAATTTATTTAAAAAGAAAATTATTTTCCATGAAAATGCGAGAAGGTGAATCAGTTGCAGAGCATTTAAATTCTTTTAATTTGTTAGTGAGTTAGCTTGATTCAGTAGATGTTGAGGTTAGTGAGGAAGATAAATGTATCTTACTTCTTTGTTCTTTACCTGAGTCTTGGGAGAATGTTATCCTTGCTATCACTGCTATCCTTGCGGATCCGAAGTTGGATGCTCTTGTTTCAGTGCTACTGTCATAGGAATTGAGGAAGAAGAGTTCAGATAGTTTAGGGGATGCTCTTAGTGTCAGGGGAAGGTCTAAGGAAAGGGGACCTAAAGGAGATTAGAAAGGGGCTAAGGACAAGTCCAAGGGCCGGTCTAAGACTCCTGGTAAAAAGAACATAGTTAAGTGTTGGAACTATGGTAAAAGGGGACATGCGAAGAAGGAGTGTAGAAACCCCAAGAAATAGTGGGAGAGTGCTTCAGATAAGTCCTCAAATGTAGGTGAAAAAGTTTTACTTTCTACATGTAATGTTGTTTCTGATGAAAATTGGTTGGTTGGCTCAGGATGCTTGTTTCATATGACTCCGCATAAGGAATGGTTCTCCTCATATGAAGAATATGATGGAGGTAATATCTACCTTGGTGACAACTCTACATATCCGATTGTCAGGAAAGGAAAGGTATAGTTGTGTTTCAATGATGGGAGGATTAAAACCCTCCCTGGTGTTTTACATGTTCCTGGATTAGCTAGAAATCTGATTTTAGTTTCGAAGTTGAATGATTTGGGAATGCATGTGACATTTGACAAGCATGGCCGCAGATTAGTGAGAGGGAACTTGGTGGTAGCAAAGGGGAAGAGATTTGAAAGCTTGTTCAAGCTTGAAGCCACTACAGTTTATAATGCCTCCTATGTATATGAGGCTAATACTGAAAATGCATGTATTTTGTGGCACCGTAGATTGGGCCACACAAGTAATAATGTATTAAAAACTATTAAGAATAAAAATTTGTTGGATGGTTTCTGCTATTCTGATGAACACTTTGATTTCTGTGAGCATTGTGTGTTTGGTAAACAAAATAGAAAATCATTTCCTTCAGGAAGCAATAGAGCAAAAGAGAAGTTAGAAATTATTCATACGAATGTGTTTGGACCTGTGGATAATGAATCTATCAGAAAATCTCGTTATTTTGTAACCTTCATTGATGATGTATCCAGATTTACATGGATTTATTTTATGAAGCATAAATTTGAAGTTTTCACTAAGTTTAAGGAATTCAAAGTCTTAGTAGAGAACCAATTAGGTTTAAAGATAAAAATATTAAGATTTGAAAATGGAGGGGACTATTGCTCTAAGGAATTTGATGAGTTTTGCAAGCATGCAGGTATAATCAGATAAAAGACAACTCCATATACACCACAATAGAATGGTGTTGCAGAAAGGATGAACCAAACAATTATGGAAAGGGCCAGAAGTATGCTTAGTGATGCACAGTTGGATAAATGCTTTTGGGCAGAGGTTGTGTGTATTGCTTAGTACTTGATAAACAGATCTCCCTGTAAGGCTCTTGATTCAACACCTTATGAAGTGTGGACAGGTAAGAAACCTTCTTTTTCACATTTAAGGGTTTTTGGCTATGAGGCTTTTGTTCATGTGCCTAAGGAAAAGTGATCTAAGTTGGATCCAAAGGCTAAAAAGTGTACATTCATTGGATATGGAGACAATGTCAAAGGTTATAAGCTTTGGAATCCACTAACCCACAAGATTATCTTTTCTAGAGATGTTATTTGTAGGGAAATTAGAGCTATTTATGAACCTAAGTAGCCAAAGGAAAAAGATTAAAAGGTAAAGAAGGTGCACTTTGATTTAGAGCAGCAAGATGTTCCTCAGGAAGAACATAATGATGGATTGGGGGGTGAAGAAGGAGAAGAATATTCGAGTAGTTTTGATGAAGATGAGTCTGTTGTTACAGAAGAAGTTGTTGCAGATGATCATGCAAAAGAATAAGTAGAGTCTCTTACTCCACCCTTAAGGAGATCCACAAGACAACGAAATCTAGTTAACAGGTATAGCCCACCAGATTTCTGTTGTGTATATGCTTTTTTGAGTACTAACGATGAACCTAGATCCTACAGAGAATCTATTTCTGTAGATGATAGTGAGTCTTGGTAGCTAGCCATGCAGGAGGAGATGATGGCTTTAGACTCTTGTAACACCTAGAATCTTGTTCATTTTCCCAAAGGAAGAAAGGCCATAGGATGTAAGTGGGTCTTCAAGAAGAAGGTTGGAGCAGACGGGTCATTGGAGAAGTACAAGGCTAGACTGGTAGCCAAGGGCTACTCCCAGAGAGAGGGAGTTGATTTTGGTGAGATATTCTCTCCTGTTGCTAAATTGACTTCTATTAGATTTCTCTTATCCATTGCTGCAACTTATGATTGGGAGATTGAGAAAATGGATGCGAAGACTGCATTCTTGCATGGAGATCTTGAAGAAGAAATTTATATGCAACAACCTATAGGTTTTGAGGTAAAAGGAAAAGAACATTGGGTTTGCAGGTTAAAGAGGTCTCTTTATGGTCTAAAATAGTCCCCTAGAATGTGGTATCAAAAGTTTGACTCATTTGTTTTGAAATTAGGTTTTGTTAGAAGCGAGGAGGATCATTGTGTTTACATTAATTGTGTTGATGATTCTATACTGGTTATTTCTTTGTATGTTGATGACATGTTGTTTTTCAGCAATACTAAGGGTATGGTTAGTGAGCTTAAAGACCAACTTTCAGGTGCATTTGAGATGAAGGATCTTGGTACTGCAAGGTATATTCTAGGAATGGAGATCAGGAGGGACAGAGTTAACAAAAAGCTTTGGTTGTCACAAAGTAAGTATGTGAATACTATGTGCAAAGGTTTAGTTTGTAGGACTGTAACCCAGTTAGAGTTCCTTTACCCATTGGTACTAAGCTTTCATTAGATATGTGTCCAAAGACTGAGGATGATCTTGAGGATATGTCTAATGTGCCATATGCTAGTGCTATAGGGAGTTTAATGTATGCAATGGTTTATACTAGACCAGATATTGCCCAAGCAGTGAGAGTTTTGAGCAGATTTATGTCTAACCCTGGTAGATAGCATTTGAACTATGCTAAGAGGGTGTTTAAATATCTTGCAGGTACTCCTGACCATTGTTTGGTTTATTCTAGTACTGATAGTGTTGATAAATCTTTGGACATACAGGTTTTTGTTGATGTAGATTGGGCAGGTGACTTGGATAGTCGAAGGTCCACTAGTGGCTATGTATTTACGCTGTTTGGAGGTGCAGTGAGTTGGCTAAGTAAGAGGCAGCCCATAGTTGCTTTGCCCACCATATAAGTAGAGTATATGGATGCTACTCATGTCTCTAAGGAGGTAGTTTGGTTGAGAAGACTGTGTACAGGTATTGGTTTTGATTGCAGGATCATTCAGATTGGTTGTGATAGCCAGAGTGCTATCTGTTTGGCTAAGAATCCCATGTATCATGCTCAGACTAAGCATATTGATGTTGAGTATCACTTTGTTTGAGAGTTGGTTGAAAATGGAGAGATTGAGCTAAAGAAGATAGACACTCAGGAGAATGTTGCAGATTCATTGACCAAGCCTGTGAGCACAAAGAAATTTGTATGGTGCAGAGAGGCCATGGGCCTTGTTTCTAGTGCCTAATTATTTTTTCATTTGTTTTCCTATGGGTTGATTTACAATGTATAATGTCAAGTGGGAGAATGTTGGAATAAGGTGCCATTAACCTTGTAAATTCTAATATTGTATTTTATTCCATTTATTATTTGTTATTTGTAATTACCCATAAGGGAATGAGGTAGTCTCATTGACAGTTGTAATTTCAGAGTTATCGACAGCAGTTACAGAGTGACATTTACGATTGGAAAATGTAAAAACTCAAAGTAAATGAGGGTAGGCATGCTCCCTTGAGGAATATACTATTTTTGGCATGTATGACAACTGTCATAATGTTTGGTGAGTGAATTTATGATAGCTGGAAGTTGTCATAAGATTCTGAGATTCTATGACGCATATGACGGATATGTTAGTTGTATATTTTCTATATTTAGCCCAAGCTTCCTATCTTGGAAAGATACTCTTTTTTTGGAATCTATGATGGTTATGACGCGTCATAAGATGCTGTAAGAGGCCAGATTTAGTCTTGGGAGCCCAACCTTTGCATGGCTATTTTTGGACAAGTGTAAGATGCTTGTAAGATGGTAATTAATGTTTACGGGTTGGAGAATCTTAGGAGAGAGAAGGTGAATGCCTAATATGAGTTAGAAAATGTTTCTATAAGTATTTTCCATGTATTAGTTGTTGCAATATAGATTTTAGGTACTCGAATGCTACCGAAATGCTGTCAGATTGAAGACTGGTGGAGAGAGTTGAAGTGTTGTATTGTAAATCATTTTTAGATTAATACAAACATTGGGCCTCTTTCCTGTGTGGAGTTTTTTACCCAAAAGGGTTTTCTCCATGTTAAACATTGTGTTATCTGTTCATATTTCTAATTTTGCATTTTTGTGAAGCATAGTTTTGTTTCTGTGTTACAATCTCTATTAATAACACACAGTTAAAGATTGCTAAAATTTATCTTGTATCAGATTTCCATTGAAGTAGTGTTGCTTTCATTTCTAACACAAGGACCCCAAGCAAACCGTGTTCCCTCCTCCACCATCCTCTCTAGAGTTTGCCCCCAACCAACCTAGAAGCCACAGGATCTCTTGTTGGGGCATACAACACCTCCAATCAAATTTGCTAGTATGGCTGGCAGGGGCTCGTAGTACTTTGCAATGTCTGCCCAGCTAATCTCTGTGCCCTCCAAGTTTGGGTCATCAAACACTCATCTACACTCAGCCAATCCAGCTCTAGTGACATATTCATACTCAACTAGCTAACACTGAATAGGAATCTAGAGAACCTAATGCACATCCTCTAGGGTCACCATCATCTCTCCTATGGGCAAGTGAAATGTTCCTGTCTTACTGTGGTACCTCTCACCCAATGCAGTCAGTAATCCAAGATTAGCTCGCATCTCAGGCATGAAGAAAACATACCAAAAACTAGTAGATCCAAGCACCAAGTGGTCATTCTTGGTCAAATAGGGCCTAAGTAGCTGCGTTAGAGGGAGTCTTTCCCGTGACATCAGTACATTATCCAAAATCTCCTGCAATTGACAACAAAGCATGTTAAACATAACAACTAAGCTGCATATCTATCTAATCTATCAAACCAATTACTTAGCTACCCTATCAAGAAACCTATCCTATCATCTCTTATGAGATTCTATCAATCTCAAAGATGACCTATTAGTTGGCCAACATCGATCAAGATGCCGACTCTGTCAAACTCGCTAAGTAAGGGGCCAACTTTATCAGATGTGCAGCTCTATTTACCAGATGCACAGTTTTGGGTCAAAAGCGTAACACCTCTAATCATTTTTGTATTTTTTTCTCAAATGCGCAGTTTCAGGCATCATTTGCACCGATTTATCATGAAAACACTGATTCCTAATGGATGCACCTAATCCCTATTCATTTGCGCACTTCTACAATTATTGCACAACTTTATTTTGCATGCATAAGACTGATCATTACATGCGCCTAAACAATTACATGCATCAAAACACTATTTATTTGTATAGAAATATCTATCACTTATGAAAATTTTGCAATTATGTCGATTCCTAGCTTAATTGCATGGAATCGCATCATTTACGTAGATTCCTTGCTTATTTGGGCAGAAACCCTACATACACGCATTCATAAACGTGAACTTTGACCTATGATTTGACCTCCATAAATGCATAAAAGACCAAGTTTCAAAGGGTACATATTGGGGGTCCATACTCTACTGGCCGCTCGAATCGTCGAATCCTCTCAAATCGGTGGCTCGCTATCAGAATTTGATCCATCTCTGCTGACTGCTTTGCATTGCTACTACACCAGAGCTCCTATAATCTCTCCACAAAAGACAAGTGAACAAATGACTAGGATTGTGACCCCACATGCCTATATATAGCAAAGTGGACCTTAGTGGGAGGTGTTTGACTCTGTGAGTGTGGGGCATGTTTTTCACCCATTTGCTTTTCTCCGTCACTTGAACCTTTTTGTCCGCAACCTATGTCGTAAAATCTTACGTATCATGAGATTGTTCGTCCACCTTTCACCAACATCATCCAACCCAACCAATCTCCCAAGGGGGCATCCTATCATCATTAAACTTGTACCAGGGGCAAACTGGGGCACATATCGTAACCAAAAATTTTTTATTCTTTGAAGCAACGTGATAAAACACATTACATCAAAGAGGGGCAAAATGTATACACCTAAAATTGGCTTGTGTCGAACTAAATAAATATTTTAAATATTTATTTTAATTCTTATTCTTCTATCAATCAAATAAATATTCTAATTTATTTGATCTATTCATTATCCCAAAATTAAATAAAAATTATTTTATTTAATTAAGTATCCTAATTCCTCTAATGTCTCATCTAATTAAATAACCCTAAATTATTTAATTAATCTCAAATTTTTCTGTTCCAAAGTCCTAAATTTCATAAATCCACATCACCTTTCCACTTCATTTTCCACCTCACCATGTTAAACACATAATTAAATATTTTAATATTTAATTAGCTAATTTCCCTCACTCACATGTCCTATTTATTATCCAATCAAGATAAGTTAACTCATCAGTCAAATCAGTTATCTAATCAATCAATTCACTTAACTAGTCAGTCTATTCAGTTAACTCCTCAATCTATTCTGTTAACTCCCATAACTCATGAAAGGAGCTTGGACACTTGTCCTCTTCTGATTCACACACATTCTCTCAAGATTCCTCAACCGTACACCTCACAGGTAATTCCTCCAGTCATAGATCTATTGACACTTGGATTTGGCCTCTCCTTAGCCTATATAAACAAGGTTCTCACACCCATTTTAGATCACTCAAGCTTTAGCAATCTTACTCTGCAAAAATCCTACCACCATGCCTTTGGCAAAGTATCCTCATTTGCATTTTCATAATCCCATTATCATCATAATCATCCAACCATGTCTCCATATCTCAATTATCCATCATCATAGAATTACATTTGTAGTTTAACCTTCATTGCATTATCCATCTACAACCATTCTCCTATTGTCATCTTCAACAGCAAGGAAGTACAACTTCTGAGAGCTCCCATCATGCATAAGATTAATACGAGATAGGCAACAATGGAAGTTACGAGGTGAATCGATCTACGAAGGTAATATCTTTGTTTATTGTATTTGCATCAATTTCATTGAGTTACTAGATAGTAAGTAGTTTAATACTGTTGTTCATATTTCCCATAACATTCATCATGACTAGATTTATTTCAATAGGCACATTTTATCTGCTCCTTCTTAGGCTTGTCACCTTTGGAAGAAGAGGCCTCATTAGTTGCATTAGAGGTAGTTAGTTTTTTATCTTGTTTCTACTCTCCTTGGTTCTTTTGTCTCTTATTCTGCTTCCCAAACCCTTCTTGATCTTTAGTGCCTTGATTTACAGCCAAGGCATGAGACTTAGAAGGTTTTATAGTGCCCATTTGAACCAAAATATCCTGCTCCCTTGTGAGTTCAGTGGAAAACTCATCTAGAGAAGGCATTTTAAATGTGGTCCCTAAGGCACTTTTAGTGGCATGAAATGTAGAAACAAACATAGAATAGTGTGGACAAAGCTTGGAAATAATACTTAAGATCAATTAAGAATTTTTCTTCTCAATTCCACATTGTTTTAATTGCAATTTTATGGCCTTTAGATAGTGAAGAAGTCCAGAATAGTATTAAAACTGGAAGGACTTAACCCTATGAGCTCATTCTCTAGTAAATGTCCTCTTATTTCATCTTGCATACCAAAGAGATTTTCCAAAGTGGTCCATACATCATTTGGTGTAGAAACAGATTCAATATGAAAAATAAAATCTGGAGATAAAGACATTTACAAGGTACCAAAATTTCTTCATCACACTTATAAAACCATTTTGGCTTTTCTAAAATTAGAGTTGGTTCAATATCAAGCCCCATTGTTATCCTATATAGATTTTTTTCTTGAGATAGATTATCATTTTTTATTTCCAACCAAAATAGTTATATAGAGTTAGAATTTAGGAATTGTTGTTTGATCCATCTTATGTAGAAAAGAAGATTGTAGTTTGTAGTTGTTGTGTGGAAAAGAGAATGCAAAAACTCATAGAAAGCACACAAGACACCCCCCTTTCTCACTCAATTAATGAACCCCCCAAGAAAATATGATTTGTCACTTTATATTTGGGTAAGTGCATGGAAATAGGGGACCAAAAGGGGGCCAAAAGTGGCCACTTTTTTCTGAAATCAGAAAAAAAAAACTGATCTTGCATGAAAAATTGAAGATAGCCATGCTCAAAATTAGAAGATAAGATAAGAACAAGTTTTGCAGTGCTCCAAGTCTAGTTTCAAAACTACTAAGATTTTCTAAAAATGGTGGAGATTAAGAGGTTCAAATAGGGGGAGCACACAAAGTGCTCTTGTTTTTGTCAGAAAAATATAACATAGTGTATGGTGTGCTCCCCCTAAAATGTTGACTTTTTTCAAGTATTAGACAAATTGCAATGGTGGAAATTAGCTAACACCATGTAGTTTATGCCTGTTTTTTCTGTTAACTTTTTTATGAATATATGAATTTTTATGAATTTTCAAAGTGGACACATCTTGAAAAATGAAAATTTGAGAGTGCTCCCCCCCAATTTTTTGAAAACTAATCAAAAATCAATTTTTTTTCAATGTGTATAGAATTGAGTCTAGAATCTAAAAATGTAATTTTTTTCAAATTTTGATAAACATGTAAAAAATGACACCAAAAATACTAGACATAGGTTTTATGAAAAAAAAGAACACATTAGCAAAAGAACTTGAATATGGAAACCTTAATGTTATCATATTTTTGAAAAAATACATGGTTAGAAAGATAATAAAAAAATGAAGTCATCTTGGCATTTTTCATGTTGACATTAAAAATGTGTAAACCATAGGGGGAGCATGCACGATATTTGGTCAAAATTTCTAACTTTTATGAAAAATACATCCTTGGCATCCGAAAGCTACCTCCAACCCTTTGGGTTGGATGCCCAAGGCAAATCCAACCCGTAGGGTTGGAATTTACCAAAGCAGGTAAAAACATGAGCGCGTTATAATGCGAGTGTGTTATAAAAAAGTTAAAATGAATTTTATGCATGTATCTCTCCCCCTCTCTCTATCTTGTCTTCCTTATGTACCCTCTCTCTCTCTCTCGTATCATTCATCTTCATCTCTTTGTGTCCATTTGACTTCTTTTTCCACCTCCTCCCCTCTCTTTTTCACCTCTTAACCCTAGCTTTCCAAGTTTTCCTTTTCCTTTTCCTTTCCAATTTTCCTTTAGACCCCACCAATTTTTCCCTATTTTACTATTTTCCACCTCTCCTCTCATCATTCTTCCCATCCAATTAACTTTCATTTTATCTTGTTTCCATTTCATCCTCCCAATTTATATCCTCATCCCTCTTTGCATGTCCTAGTTTTCTTGTTTCCATTTGCTTGAGAGAGAGAGAGAGAGAGAGAGAGAGAGAGAGAGAGAGAGAGAGAGAGAGAGAGAGAGAGAGAGAGAGAGAGAGAGAGAGAGAGAGAGAGAGAGAGTTTTCTTGTTTCCATTTCCTTTGTCGATAAGGGAGAGGGAGAGGGAGAGGGAGAGGGAGAGGGAGAGGGAGGGAGAGAGGGGGGAGATAGAGGGAAGAGATAGGGAGATATAGGAATGATAGGGGAGAGAGAGGCAAGAGATAGGGAGATAGAGAATGAGGGAGATGTCCAAAGACATAGGGAGAGAGATTGACAGGTAGAGGGACAATAAAGATAGGGAGATAGGGGAGAGATATGGAGATAGAGGTTTAGGGTTGCTCAGGTTTAGGGGCATTATTTAGGGTTTAGGGTTTAGAGAGAGAGGAAGATAGAGGTTTAGGGTTGTTACCAAAATTTTACTTACAACTCAATTTGGTAGAGCTGAAATAGTTGATAATAGTTTTTGGCACGCTCAGTGGGACTGTTTGAACTCTCACAGTTCAAAGCTCATCATTTAATTGCTAGTTTTTGGTGTGTGCACTAGTAATCTCAGCATGTGGAGGCAAGAAATCAACACATCTGGCGTCTCTAAGAAGCATTTTTCTAGTTTCAGTATGATCAGGTGCTAATAATGGTTATTTTTGCTTGTTTCAGCTTTTGAATGAATAAGCATGTCTATATTTCATGGGACTATGTTATATCATCCATCATATTATGAAAATCCTACTCATATACCCTCTTTCTAGCCTTATCAAGCTGATCATTATGTTGGTTTCACCCCTAATTCCTTTGATTTACAAAGAAACCAGCATGCATAGTATGATTGCCACCCACCCACCCCTGCTCAACCTCCGTATCAGCCTACATACGCTCAGATTCAACCCCAAGATGCTAAAAGATTTGAATTTAGTAACATCAAAAACACATTGCTAGAATTCAAAAAGTAGTTGGATGAGGTAAAAAGATAGCAAGAGCTTGATTTGCAGCAACGGGAGTTAGATTACTAGGCTTGCCTTAATGAGTAGGAGTTGGAGACACAAAGGATACAGTTTGAAGAAAAGCTTGAGAGGGAGTTAGCTGCAAAAGAGGAGTAGATGAAGTTTTTGTTTTCTCAAACACAAAGGCATGAGATCCAAACAAATCCTTTCATTCCAAATCAGCCATTTCAGGATGAGGTTAGTAGGTATGAAATTCCAAGTTTTAAGAAAAGTGAGCCTCTTAACCCTCCTATAGTTGAGATTCCAAGTTTTAGGCAAGATAAAGTTCTTGACTCTTTAAATAAGCCTTTTAAGCCTGAAACTTCAAGTTTCATAAGACTTCATCCTTTGTAAGTTGAGAAAAGTAATCAGGTACAACCTAGTGTAGTTACAGAGTAGCCCATTGATTAAGATAACCCACTCATCATGGAGAAGATTAGAAATATAAATCCACTACATTTAGCTATATAGTATTACCGATTAGAGCAGCAAAAGATTAAACAAGAGAAGACCTTTCAAAAGGAGTCTTTCAATGTTTTAGCTAATGATCTTCCTTGTTTTTTTGAAGTTGATGAAAATGTTCCAATATTTATCTCAGAAGATCAATTAGAACAGCAGGGTGAAAAAGTAAAAGTGGCTGATCAAGATCATTCTTCGATTTGGTTTCATGAACTACCTTCTTTCATTGAAAATGATGAAGAAGGTGTGTTTTTGATCACGTCAACAACACTTTCAGAGCAGCAAGAAGACATCAAAGAATTTGATGAGTTGTCGGTTGAAAATAGTCAATTGGATAATGGAGCCTTGGATTAGGAAGAGGAGTGCAAAAGTGAGCCTATTGTAGAGCCTAGAAAGCTTGTTGAGAGCTATTATGAGGTAAAAAACAATCCTTTTTCATCAAAATTTCATGAAGAGTTTGAAGAAGATCTATTTCAAGATGAAATTGAGCTTTTCTGCTCATGCTTAGATGTGATTCCAACACCTATGGGAGATGAAAATATTGGGCAGCAAGAGCAAAAGGTGGAAGTGAATATATTTCCAAATGAGTCACTAGGAATGGATCAGCCTAATTAGCAGGGTGAAGAGATAATAGTACATGACCAAGAAACCAACAGTAGAAGTCCAAGTTTCATCCTTTCAAGAGGATGCCCAATCAAAGATTTAGCCAAAAGGGGTACCAATAAGATACAACCAGTTGTTAATGATCCTAATGATTAAGTTGCAGTTGTAGAACAATAGACCCAACTCACCTATTCATTCCAAATTAGTTGTATGCTTGATCAAACTCAAGAGGTGAGTGAGTTTGGTTATGATCTTCATGAAGCATCACAACAGTTTGTGGGGTATCTTTTTGTTTCCCACTTCTTATCAGTAGTTCATAACCTTGCAAAACATCCTATGTTGGTTAGAAGGGGGAGTTATTTTACAAAGCCCATTAATGGGTTTGTTTGACCAACTTCTTTGGTTGGTTAGAGTAGGTTAGTATAGGTTAGGTTAAGTTTTTGTTTTCCATGAAGTGTCTTTGCACAATTAGCTGGCCCTGTTCAAAGCCATGGTAGTTTATTTTTAGTTTAGTTTTGTTGTTGTACATGTTCCAAACAACTAAATTACAAAAGTTTTCAAGATTCAAGGACAAAGATTTGACTCCTATGCCCAATGGATTACATAGGCTACTGATCTGATATGCTTAGCAGGCAAGTATTCAACAGAAATCACCAGAAATGTTACTAAAATTTCACTTACAACTCAATTTGGTAGAGCTGAAATAGTTGATAACAAGGGTGTTAGAATACAATGATATATTGAGAGGGCCCAGGTGAATTAGTATATACCAAAATTTAATTCCAGATTAACCAAATCTTCTTACTCCCTTAAACAAATGATAAAGCAGATTAAACAAATCAAAGCACAACACATGGGCACACAACCACAACACCAGATTTACATGGAAAACCCTAGAAGGGAAAAACCATGGTGAGCAAGCTGCCTGGATCTGCTGTCCAAATCCAACCGAAAGGAAGATGCAAATCCCTAAACAGTTACAACACTACAATACTTACAGAATGAGGCTACAACCTTTGAACATCACCTTCAACTGACCTCAATGATCAAAAACCTCTGCAACATCCACACACTTCACTCTGACTCAAATCTTCACTTCCTCTTCACTGCAAACATTGCTCCCTTCAACACATCTTCACATATACACTCACTCACTTCCTCAGTTATTCACATAACCTCACACACTCTCACTCACTCACACACTCCTCAACAAACAATAAAAACTTTCTCCTTTGTCAACCAAGATGAAACGTGCAATGACCACACCAATTCATCATCCAAACAATATAGAAATCCAATCTGGTTCAAGCCAAGTGATAATCAAGACCTATTCTTCATTAACACATTCTTCCAAGCTGGCACATGCTTCCAAGCATCTGACGGGATCATCAAAGCACATCAAGTCAGCCCAACAAACCCTTATCCTTTCACAAAATAGCTCCAAACCTAAAGTGGTACCACAAGGACCAATTAGTATCATGCGAATCACTTCACAAGCAATATAAGACTTGTACAAACCTTCTCAAACATTCCTTCCTCTAAATTGTACATATTCTTTCTGGTGCAAGCAAACAAATACTGAACCTAGCATCATATGTAACCACTGAACACCTAGTCTTGAGTTAGAACATTGAGAAACCAACTTGTGGTGCACTTTAGCACCTAAAGCCTAAAATGAACAATCATATTGAATATCTAAAAACATCCTCCAAACATCAAAGCCAAAATATGAACTATGGTGAAATGCGGTGGCTTTTACTTTCTCCTCTAGATAAACCTACTCAGCAACATGATATATCTTTGCTCTACTGACTCTGGAGGACCTTTGTAGTACAACTTATCAACTAAAACATTAATATAACAATATTCTCAATTACATATGACCATCCTTCAATATACAGGACCTCATCTTCAAAGGTGGAGAAATGCGGAGCAGTTCTCAAACATATCCTGACTGCAACCATCCTGAACCTTTGTCTTCACTCTGCTAGCTCTAGAATATTCTACGATAACTTTCAAGCAATGAAATCAGAAACATACAATCTTCACACTTGTCTCTGTATAACTCTCAAACCGCAAGGCCATAACTTTAAATGCAGAGGAATGCAGAGCATTCTCCTGAACTACTTCAGTGCAAACACCAGTGCCTTCGACCTCCTAAGTCTTTCTTTCAAGACTAAAGTAGTGCCTTTCCTTAGAAAACAAGAAATACAATATTCACCACACCAAAGACTTCATTCTAAACATCAAACACAACTCCTTCCAACAAAACAAGAATCCTCATGTTAGCACATTGTTCTGCTCACAACTTTCACTTTTGCATGAACTTCAGAAGATAGGGTACAACTATGTACAGATGATACTGATCCAATCATCTTACCCTTTACTTGATGACTTCTCTGATCCATCTCTTCCTTTGTCTTCTTCTCTAATTACCTCAGTATATTCTCATCACTTTGCATCACTATCCTTTAGCACTGTTGACATCAGTGACAATACATATGCAACAATCTCCCTCTTTGGCATTGATGGTAACACTTAACCTGATATGCAAATTTATCCCCCTTTGACATCAAGGACAAAGGGCTAGTGGTCTTCCTTTGAACTGATCTTCCTTTAGCTCCCGTTGTCTTTATTCTTCTTCTTTCATTGCTCCTTATCTTTTAGCTCCCCCTGACTAATTTTTCCTTGTCGTCCTTCTCAGCTTCTTATCTACCTACCTCCCCTGAGAGGTAGGCTCCATCAATCCAGGGATAGAGATATGTCTTGAACTACTCTCCCTGGAAAGATGCAAAATCTATAGAAGGAGGGGCAATAAACCCTAACTTCTGTCTAAGATACTCAAATGTGTCCTTAGAAAGTGCCTTTGTAAAGATGTCTGCAACTTGATCCTTTGTAGGCATATACTCCAATCTGACTTCTTGATTTGCAACCTTCTCTCTCAAAAAGTGATACCTGATAGATATGTGCTTGGTTCTAGAATGCATCACATGATTCTTTGAGATATTTATGGCACCTGGATTGTCTCAAAGGATAGGAATCGGCTCATCATATTCTACCTTGATATCCTTTAATGTTTGCTTCATCCATAGTACTTGAGTACATCAGGTTGCTATAGCTATATACTCTACCTCTATTGTTGATAAGGACACCGAATCCTACTTCTTACTAATCCATGAGACCAACCTATCTCCCAAAAATAAAGCTCCTCCACTGGTACTTCTAGCATTAACATTTCCAGCCCAATTTGCATCAGTATAAGCATTCAGGGAAAAGTCATTGCCCTTTTGATACCACAGTCCATGTTCCAGAGTGCTCTTCAAATATCTAAATATTCTCTTGACTACCTTCACATGTGTTTCCCTAGGATCTGTTTGAAACCTTGCAACTAAATACATAACTTGCATGATGTCAAGCCTTGATGCTGTTAGATATAGTAGGCCTCCAATCATAGATCTGTATTGAGTCTGATCAGCTTAAGGTGACTCATCATCTTTACTCAAATGGAAACAAGTTACCATTGGAGTACTCATTGGCTTACTATCCTCCATGCCAAACTTCTTCAACATCTCCTTGACATACTTTAATTGGGAGATAAAGATACCATCATTTGATTGGGAAATTTGTAGTCTAACAAAGAATGATAGCTCACCTAACATAGACATTTCAAATTCTTTTTGCATCTTTCCTGCAAACTTCTTACACATCTCATCATAGCCACAAAAGATTATATCATCAACATACACAACAACAATTAGAATTTGTTCACCTTCAATTTTGATGTAGAGATTACTATCTGTGGTACCTTTCTTGAAACCTTGTTGGAGTAAGTATTTATCCAACCTTTCATACCAAGCCCTAGGGGCTTGTTTGATACCATACAAAGCCTTCTTAAGTCTGCATACCATGTTTGGGTCTTTTGATAATTGAAATCTATCAGGTTGCTCTATGTAGACCTCTTATTCTAAATCATCATTTAGGAAGGTAGATTTGACATCCATCTGATATACTTTGAATCCCTTATGAACTGAAAATGCAAGAACCATTCTGATTGCTTCCATTTTTGCCATTGGAGAAAATGTCTCTTCATAGTCAACACCTTGAACTTGTGAATAATGTTTGCAAACCAACCTTGCTTTGTTCCTGACCACCTCTCCATCTTCATTCAACTTGTTCCTGAATACCCATTTTGTACCTATCACATTCTTATCTATAGGCCTTGGCACCAACTCCCAATTTTGATTCTTCTATATCTGATTTAGTTATTCTTCCATGGCTTGTATCCATCCTTCATCCTTGCTAGCTTCATAAAAAAAATTTAGGCTCCACTCTTGATTGTAAAGAAAAACTTGTTCATTTGTTCTTACAAATCTTCTTCTTGTCTGTACTTCATTCTTGTCTCCAATGATCTGCTCTTATGAACATACTTGGCAGGAGTCTTGGCAATCTTCTTTTGAGTTTCTTCCTCATCCTCAACTTTCTCTTCTTCTTCTTCTTATTTTGTGTAGATAGGTACATCTAGCCAATAGCCTTCTTGCTCATTTGTGATTTGAAGTGACTCTTCATCCACCTTAACATTTGCACTCTCAACTATCTTCCTCAGCCTTTTTTGTAGCATTTGTAGGCTTTTCTCCTAGTTGAGTATCAAAGAAATATTCCCTCATCATCTCTCGAGTCAAACTTTCCCAGACCTTCTTCATTCCTTTTGATGTAGAATTTACTTCCAAAAACTCTAAAATACTTGATTGATGTTGGTCTTCCATACCATAACTCATAAGGAGTCTTGGTATTGTGTACACTTAGTTGTCCTCTGTTAAGAATGTAGACATCAGTATGTACTGCCTCTTTCCAATATGTATCTGGCAGCTTGGTTTCACTCAACATTGTTGTAGCCATTTCTTGAACTATTCTATTCTTTCTTTCCACTACTCCATTTTGCTGAGGAGTTCTTGCAGCAAAATAATGCCTTTTTATTCCATGTTCTTCACAAAATTCCTCAAACTCACTTGAGGTGAACTCACCACCTCTATCAAACCTTAGACACTTGATTCTAGCATTCATTTCATTTTCAACCATGGACTTGAACATCTTAAACCTACTAAAAACTTCTAATTTTTCTTTCAAGAAGGTAGCCCATGTCATTCTAGAGAAATCATCAATAAGCAAAATGAAATAACTCTCACCTTGTAGACTCTTTGTCCTGGTGGGTCCACACAGATTATGAACTAGTTCTAATGGCCTTGTAGATGAATACTCCTTGGATTTGAATCTTATGATTGTCTGCTTCCCCATCTGACTTTCCTTGCATAAGGTGCTTGCAGGCTTGATGATCTTTGGCATGTCTCTTACTGCTTGCATGGAACTAATTTTTACAAGATTATCAAAGTTCATGTGCTCCACTCTTTTGTACCACAACCAACATTCATTTGTTTGTCCTAGAAGACAATTCCTTTCATTAATTACCTTTAGATTATACAAGTTGCCTTTTGTCTTAGATCCTTCTGCCACTAATTTTCCATATTTTTCTCTTCTAATTTCACATCCTTGATCATGAAATGTGAGACTGTATCCTTTGCTACAAATTTGACTTACACTAGGAAGATTATGCTTGAGACCTTCTACATAAAGAACATCATGTGTCTAAGACTTTCCATCAATACTTATAGTACCTTTTCCAGTGATTTTTACAAAAGAGTTATCTCCAAACCTGACCAGTCCACCATTCCACTTACCAAGATTGATGAATTTCCTCTTGTCACCTGTCATATGATTTGTGCATCCACTATCTATCGCCCAGAGATTTGATTGCCCTTGAGCATGAAATGCTATTTGGCTAATAATTAAATCTTCAACTCCATTATCTGTCTCCTACCTTTTGAAGGAATCACTTTCCTCTGCTTGCTCAATAACATCTATCAACTGAGATTATGTTTTTCCAAAATCACTCCTGCAATATCTTGCTATATGTCCAAACTTGTTGCAAATTTGACATACCACACAAGAGGATTCCTACTTACATTATTTCTTCTATTCATTTCAGACTTGCAATCTATAGCCTTATGACCAAATTTGTTGCAAATAAAACAATAACCAAAGAAAACATGATTCCTTGAGGCATGATGAGAGATGTACATTTAGTATCATCCGGTCTTCCAAGATTTTCCTTCTCTAACTCCCTTTTGAGTGATTGAATTTCTTTCTCAATTCTTCTACATTCTTTTGTCTTATCTTCAATCAAGGCACTTTGTTCTTGGTTCTTTTTCCTTGCACAATCCAAGTCTTCAAAAGCAGAAATAATTTCACCCTCAAAATCAACTTCATATTCTTCTTCATCTGTAGTCTTGTTTGAACCATTTGAGATCACCTAGGCCATGAATAGAGATTCTCATTTTTCCTCATCTGATAGGTAGTGATCTACTTCTTCTATGGAACTGTAGTCTTCTTTTGAAAGAAGATTCCTCTTGAAATTGTTTCTCTTGAAACCTTTGCTGCTATTTTCATTTTCTCCAAAAGGACATTTAGAGGCATAATGACCAATTTTACCACAATTGAAACATCTATAAGGTAACTTAACTTTATACTTTCTTGATTCTCTTTTTAGTTTCCTTACAAAGTTTGCTTCTTCTTCGTTAGCTTCATTGCACACATCAGATGCTTCTATTTGGCATGGTCCTATGACTTCATTTCTCATCTCATAGGTAGTGAGGGACACAAATAACTCTTCCATTGTAAGTTTTTTTAGATCTTTGGCTTCTTCAATTGTAGATACTTTTGAATCAAACCTATGAGGGAGGGTTCTCAAGACCTTCTTCACCACTAAAGAGTCAGCTATGTCTTCACCCATACTCTTGATTCCATTGACTGCTTCATCTACTCCGTGCAGGTAGCCAGCAATGTGCTCCTCATCTTTCATCCTTAGATTCTCAACACTATTTTGTAGGATTGTAATTTTGCTTCCTTTATGGTTTCATTTCCTTCATAAAGATCTTTCAGCTTCTTCCATATATCCTTTGTTGTCTTGCACTGCACAATCTTGACTAACCCTTACCTACTCAGGCTACTTAAGATGGCATTCTTGGATTTAGCATTGTTTACATGAGCCTTCCTCGCATCCGCATTTGTAATAGGATGTTTAGGTTCAACATAATCATTCATGATAGCACTCCACACATCATACCCTAGTGAGGCCAAATAGGCTTCCATCCTTACACTCCAGAAATCAAAGTTAATTTCATCAAATATTGAAGCTTTAGAAGAGGACTCCTTTTGAGCCATGTGTTCTACTCCAAGATCTACCTTCAACTGTTAGGCTACACCAAGGAACTCAACTCTGATACCAATTGTTAGAACACAATGATATACTGAGAGGGCGAGGAACCAATATATACCAAAACTTAATTCCAGATTAACCAAATCTTCTTACTCCCTTAAACAAATGATAAAGTAGATTAAACAAATCAAAGCACAACACATGAGCACACAACCACAACACTAAATTTATGTGGAAAACCCTAGAAACCATGGTGAGAAAGCTGCTTGGATCTACTATCCAAATCCAACCTCACAAATAAAACAAGATTTACAATATTATTTATGGGCTACAACTCAAAGGAAGTTGCAACTCCCTAAACAATTAGAACACTGCAATACTTACAGAATGAGGCTACAACCTCTGAACATCACCTTTAATTGACCTCATTGATCAGACACCTCTGCAACATCCACACACTTCACTTTGACTCAAATCTTCACTTCCTTTGCACCAGAAACACTTCTCCCTTCAACACATCTTCACATATACACTCACTCACTTTCCCAGTCATTCACATAACCTCTCACACTCTCACTCACTCACACACTCCTCAACAAACAATTTCTTTTATTTATAGCTTCTGCAAACAATAAAAAAATTCTCCTTCATTAGCCAAGATGAAATGTGCAACGAACACACCAAGTTAGCATCCAAACAATGTATAAATCCAATGGAGTTCACACCAAGTAATAATCAGGACCTATTCTCAATTAACACATTCTTCCAAGCTGGTGCACGCTTCCAAGCATATGGTGAGATCATCAAAGCACATCAAGTCGGCCCAGCAAACCCTTATCCTTCCACAAAATAGCTCCAGACCTAAAGTGGTACTGAATGGATCAATTAGTATCATGTGGATCACTTCACAAGAAATATAATACTTTTACAAACCTTCTCAAACATTCCTTCTTTTGAATTGTACATCTTCTTTCTGGCAGAAACAAACAAATACTGAACCTAGCATCACATACAACCACTGAACACCCAGTCTTGAGATAGAACATTGAGAAATAAGCTTGCGGTGCACTTCAACACTTGAAGCCTGAAATGAACAATAATACCGAATATCTAAACACATCCTCCAAACATCAAAGCCAAAAGATGAACTGCGATGAAATGCGGTGGCTTTTGCTTTCTCCTCTAGACAACCCTAATCAACAACATGATATATCTTTGCTCTGTTGACTCCGGAGGACCTCTGTGGTACAACTTATCAACTAAAATGTTAATATAAAAATATTATCAATTAGATATGACCATCCTTCAATCCTTAGTACCTCATCTTCAAAGGCGGAGAAATGCGGAGCAGTTCTTAGACATATCCTAACTGCAACCATCCTAAACCTTTGTCTTCACTCTAATAGCTCTAGAATCTTTTGCGGTAACTTTCAAGCTCTGAAATCATAACATAAAATCTTCACACTTGTCTCTATCTAACTCTCAAACTACAAGGCCATACCTTTAAATGCAGAGGAATGCGGAGCATTCTCCCGAACTGCTTCAATGCAAACACCAGTGCCTTCGACCTCCTAAATCTTTATTTCAAGACTAAAGCAGTGCATTTCCTTAGGAAACAAGAAATAAAATATTCACCACACCAGAGACTTCATTCTAAACATCAAACACAACTCCTTCCAATAAAACAAGAATCCTCATGTTAGCACATTGTTCTTCTCACAACTTTCACTTTTGCATGAACTTTAGAAGATAGGGTACAATTGTGTACAAATGATACTAATCCAATTATCTTACCCTTTACTTGGCGACCTCTCTAATCCATCTCTTCCTTTGTCTTCTTCTCTAATTACCTCAGCATATACTCATCAGTTTGCATCACTATCCTTCAACACTGTTGACATCAATGACAACACATATGCAACATAAGGTTGCTCAAGTTTAGGGTTTAGGGGTTAGGGTTTAGGGGCTTAGGGTTGTTCAAGTTTAGGGGTTAGGGTTGCTTAGGTTTATGGTTTTGGGTTTAGGGGTTATGGGTTAGGTTTTAGGGATTTAGGGTTTAGAGAGAGAGAACCTATAGGGAGAGATAGAGGAGACATAGGAGAGATAGAGGGAGATAGAGAGTGAGGGACATGTCCAGAGACATAGGGAGAGAGATTGAGAGGTATAGGGATGATAAAGATAGGGAGATAAAGGGAGATAGAGGGAGATAGAGGTTTATGGTTTATGATTTAGGGGTTAGGGGTATTATTTAGGGTTTAGAGGTTTAAAGTTGCTTGGGTTTATGGTTTAGGGGCATTATTTAGGATTTAGGGGTTTAGGGTTTCTCAGGTTTAGGGTTTAGGTTTTAGGGTTTAGAGAGAGAGGACTGATAGGGAGAGATAGAGGAGACAAAGGGGAGAGATAGGGATATAGAGAGTGAGGGACATGCCCAGAGACATGGGGAGAGAGATTGAGAGGTAGAGGGATGATAGAGATAGGGAGATAGAGGTTTAGGGTTGCTTGGTTTTAGGGTTTAGGGGTTAGGGGTTAGGGGTTAGGGTTTAGGGGCATTATTTAGGATTTATGGTTTATGGTTTAGGGGTTAGGAGTTAAGGTTTAGAGGTTTAGGGTTTAGAGAGAGATGACTAATAGGGAGAGATAGAGGAGACCAAGGGTAGAGATAGGGAGATAGAGAGTGAGGGACATGCCTAGAGACATAGGGAGAGAGATTGAGAGGTAGAGGGATAATAGAGATATGGAGATAGGGGAGAGATAGGGAGATAGAGGTTTAGGGTTGCTTGGGTTTAGGGTTTAAGGTTGCTTGGGTTTAGGGTTTAGGGTTTCTCAGGTTTAGGGTTTAGAGAGAGAGAGGACCGATAGGGAGAGATAGAAGAGATAGAGGGGAGAGATAGTGAGATAGAGTGAGGGACGTGTCTAGAGACATAGGGAGAGAGATTGAGAGGTAAAGTGACAATAGATATAGGGAGATAGGGGAGAGATATGGAGATAGAGGTTTAGGGTTGCTTGGGTTTAGGGTTTAGAGGTTAGGGTTTATGGTTTTAGGGTTGCTCGGGTATAGAGAACTTAAGGGTTAGGGGTTAGGTTTTAGGGGTTTATGGTTTATGGTTTAGAGAGAGAGGGGGGACCTATAGGGAGATAGAGAGTGAGAGAGATTTCCAGAGACATAGGGAGAGAGATTGAGAGGTAGAGGGATGATAGAGATAGGGGAGAGATGGGGAGATAGAGGTTTAGGGTTTAGGGGTTTAGGGTTGCTTGAGTTAGGGGTTAGGGTTTAGGGGTTTAAGATTTAGAGAGAGAGAGAGAGGGTTTAGGGTTGCTCAAGTTTAAGGTTTAGGGGTTAGGGTTTAGAGGTTTAGGGTTTAGGGAGAGTGAGAGAGAGAGAGGATCGATAGGGAGAGATAGAGGAGACATAGGGGAGAGATAGGGAGATAGAGAGTGGGGGAGATGTCCAGAGACATAGGCAGAGAGATGGAGAGGTAGAGGGATGATAGAGATAGGGATATAGGGGAGAGATAGGGGTTAGGGGTTGGGGTTTAGGGAACTTAGACCTACCCTAAGCGTGGGATGGGCATATCTAGGGAATTGAGAGATAGAGGGATGATAGAGATAGGGAGATAAAGGTTTAGGGGTTAGGGTTTAGGGACAAATAGAAAGAATTAGAGAGAGTTAGAAAGAGATAGTTAGAGAGAGAAAGAGTTTGTGAAACATTCGAAGAGAGGGATATAAATAGCATTTTAGCTAGTTTAAAACACGCTTGTGTTATAACGTGCTCATGTTATAATGTGAGCACATTTTGAACTAGTTAAAATGATGTCTAATGGCCTATAAAAAGGCATGCCACATGATTTGAGGTGCACATGCTCTATTTTTATTCTCTATTCTGCACGTTTTCAAACATTCAAAGAGCCTTTTCATGATTTTGAGGTTCTCCCATCATTGGTTGACAAAATTGATGCACTTTTTGTTCTTGTTTCGATGCACAAGATTCTAATTACATGTTTTAAATTTAAATTTGATATTAGATAACATTTTTTCATGTTTTGAGGGATTACAACACTAGATTGAATAAAATAACTAGTTTTTTTGTTTTACATTGACAAAAAAAAATGTAATTAAGCATGTTTTGTCTTATAACTTGCTAAATTATCAAATATTTTTTGTGTTCTTTTGACCATTTTTTTAGAGTGATATAGAATTCAATACAATGCCAAGGAAATGAGAAAAACTCTAACACCGGAGGAGTGTGAAGCCGAGAATGTAAAGAAAAGATAATGAATGAGACAACTTCATGACAATAAGAAATTGAACTTCACAAATTAAGGTGAACCATCTTTGCCGATTGAATTGGATGATGAAGCATTGAAGAGAGAGAAGGAATTGGAGAAACAAAGGGAACGAATGAAAAAAATTCATGCAAGTAAGAAATTGAATGTGGGAGAACTTGAAGGTATGTCATCTTTGCCATCTCAATTCGATAATGTAGAAAATGTTCAATCTCCAATTGAAAATTATAATGCATTTGCAAATGTTGTAGTAGATGATACACCAATCGATCAAGTGTTTAGTGATCAAAATTTAAGAATTGTGCAGCACAATTTAAGAATTCTCTAATGTTCTATTGGTTGAGTAGGATACATATATTCATTGGTGTCCAACATATATGGAATTTCTCTAAGGCTAGGCATGGAAAAGGGGAGCATGATGGTGCTGGAGTATGTATTAAAAGAGTCTTAGCATGAGAAGAGTTGAAGTACAAGGACAATGTAAAGTTGATAGATGCAACATCCATTGTCAAATGGTGCAACTCTACAATGGGTCCAGGTAATGAAGGTAAGTCTACAGTTCGTAGATTCTTTTAGTTGATAGAAGAAGCTAACATTGCAAAATATGAAGATTGTTGTATAGTGACAAGTTCGAGTGAGTTCCACTCTTTTAGAAGCTCAAATGTAGCTTCATGGACTATTTATTTGAGGTAGATGGTGTGTTTTTGTTCATCATGTATAGATTTTTATTGGAATGATTATGAGTCAAAAGAATGGGTTGATGAATGACATGCTAGATCTTTAAGCCCACTTCCAACGTATCAACTTCCAAGAGCACTACAACTCATGTAGATGGAATTATCGATTGACTTTGACCATATTTCAGATCTAGTTGAACTAGGTAATATGTTACTTAATGAAATTATTATTTATTTTAGATTATGATGTAGTATTTTTTTTAGCTTTTATTGAATTTTAATTCTTTTGTGTAATTTATTGTAGGGCATGTATATGCAGTTATTGCCGATGAAGATAATGATGATGGAATGGATTATTATTTATGTTGTTGTGTTGAAGTAAAAATAAATTTGACAGCCCCTGTCATAGATGGAGAAAACATTGAGTATCCTACAAGATCGGTGATTGTTAGTGGAACATGGATTAGAAGGTATCCAATGAAGAAGTCTGATGTGTGGTTGTTCAAGGACTTTGATACATATAGGAAGATTCTTCATTATTCTAACCTTGTTGTGGCATCAAACGTTCATTTGATAAAATATGGGGGTAGATTGTTGAATAGAAACTTGTGGAAAGTTCGTGAGTATGACCATGAAGCAATACTTGACACCATAAAGGGTAGAGCAGATCCAGATGGTTCATTAGATTGAATCAGTGGAATGACAGAAAGGTATGTTATTTTTCTTTGCTATCCTCATTTCACCTTCTATATTTTTGACTTTTTTTTACCTTCTTATATGTGCTCCTTGGTCTTGGTTGATTAGCTTCGTTTCATTATAGAGCTCATGACTGAATGGTATGGTTGTTGATGCATTTGGATATTCCCCAGGGTTGTGATTGGTGAGTTAGTTTAATCAAACTAAGTCAAATGGTTTGAACAAACTCATATTTTAAGGTTAAGATATTTCAAACAACAGGGTGTGTGAAAAATATCATTACTTTTCAGCTTATGAATAGCAATGGAAGAAAATCAAAATTGGCAGTCTTTAATTTAATTTATTTCAACTTTCAAAGAAGGAATTTGATTTGTACCTTTACCGGGAGGATTGGTATAACAAAAACTTGCTTCTTCGAATAGGTGGACAACAAGAAACATAGATTGTACTGTGTGGAGGTATTTTGATGGTATTGTCTCATTTCATCATGTTGGTGTACTCATTTTAGCTAAATAGTGCAATTGCATTTGCATGCAGGATTTGAGTATGATGGAGGTAGGCATAATCCTTATGAAGTTGGTTTTGGAAGGAAAGTAAGGTAGGTTTTCATAATTATTTCATGATGATTGTTCTCATTTGTCTTGCAAGCCCTAAGTTTTTGAAGGTTTCATAGTACCAATGGTGGCATTATTGGCCAAAATATCCTCTATTAGGCTTGGGAGCAACCATGATTCTTCATGCATCTTAGTGATAGGGATTCCTTCAAAGATTGTTTCATCATGTTACATTATGGTTTCATTCATGGAAACCAAAGTTGTAAATTGTACATCAAACTTATCTTTGCATCATGAAATCATACAAGGATCTTATTTCAAACTGGCTTTGTCATATCCTATGAGGAGATTAAGACCATAATATCATGATGTTACTATGAGTTTAAATGAAAAGGATTCCATCCTACAAACTCTCATGTATTTCTTCACATTTTTTTACTAAGAATTGATAGCAGTGGTAAGGGCAGCCTTAATTGATGCCCTACAACACATTGGATCAAGTGAGAACACCTTTATAGTACTAAATTTTCATCTACTAGAAAGGTGCTAGGACTAAATTTTTGCATTCGACATCTCCTGGGGCCAAACAGATGGCACCAACATATCTGGGTGGCGACGGATAAATGCTAGGGGAGGTGTCTTTTTGGCGAGTAAATGCTACATTGGATGGAGACAGTCTCTTAAGAGCCTTAAGAAAAAAAAGGTGTCAAACTTTGGATCGGTTGTTTCGTCAAACTGTGACACATAGGAACATCTTCTTTGCATGTATAGGTGGATTTTAGGTCCACATACAAATACCTACCTCATTTTTTTAAAATCAATTTCATTTGCCTGTGGTGGCAAGGAATATATTGTTCCAAAATGCTTCAATTTCATGCAGTGGAAAGGTGCTAGGAGTGAAATTTTGCATTCCACACCTCGTGGGCCCCAGCAGACTATCCAAACACATCAGGGTGGATAGATAAACACTAGGGGAGGTCTCTTTTCATGCGCCAAGTGCCCCAGACATTTCAGGTTGTAGGCTACCAACAAAGTCACTTGAGATCCCTGAGAGCAAAAAATTGCCAAACTTTGATGGAGCGGTTCTCAGAATTTGTGGCACCTAGGAATGTTCCATTTAGACCTACAGGTTTATGTGGGGTCCTTCCACAATAACCTCTCTTAATTTTTTTCAACTCAAAGCCATTTGATCATGCCAAAATTAAATGCATTCTTGCAAAATACTTCAGTGGCATTCAACACAACCTTGCAAAGAGCCATATTTTTCATTTTGTTCATCGTGAGGCCCAACGGACTGCGCTGACATGTTGGGGCAGGTAGGTAAATGCTAGGGGAGGTCTCTTTTCATGCGCCAAGTGCCCTAGACTTTCCAGGCTGTAGGCTACTGACAAAGTCACTTGAGATCCTTGAGACCAAAAAATTGCCAAACTTTGATGGAGTAGTTCTTAGAATTCATGGCACCTGGGAATGTTATGTTCAAACCTACAGGTGCATGTGGGGTCCACCCACAATAACCTCTCAGTTTTTGTCAACTCCAATCCGTTTGACTGTGCTGAAATTAAACATATTCTTGCAAAATGCTTCAGTGGCATTCAACACAACCTTGCCAAGAGCCATATTTTTTGTTCTTCTCGTCATGGGGATATGGACTTTGTTGGTAGCCTATAGTCCAGAACATCTAGGACACTTGGAGCAAGAAAAGAGACCTCCCCTAGAATTTACCTACCCACCTCAATGTTTGAAAAATATGGCTCCTGGCAAGGTTGTGCTGAATGCCACTGAAGCATTTTGCAAGAATGCGTTTAATTTTAGCATGGTCAAATGGATTGGATTTGACAAAAAATGAGAGATTTTAATGTGAATGGACCCCATGTACACCTATAGGTCCAAACAAAACATTCCCAAGTGCCATGAAGTTCAAGAACCACTCCATCAAAGTTTGGTAGTTTTTTGCTCTCAAGGATCTCAAGTGACTTTGTCAGTAGCCTGTAGCCTGGAATGTCTGGGACACTTGGGGCACAAAAAGAGACCTCCCTAGTGTTTACTTGTCCACCTTGATGTGTTGACATAGTCCGTTGGGCCCCACAAGGTGTGGAATGCAAAATTTCAGTTCTAACACCTTTCCACTGCATGAAACTGAAGCATTTTGGAACAATGTGTTCCTTGCCACCACAGGAAAACAAAATTGATTTAAAAAAACTGAGGTAGGTATTTTTAGGTGGACCTGACATCCACCTATACATGTAAAGAAGATGTTCCTAGGTGTCATAGTTCGATTGAGCAGATGGTCCAAAGTTTGACACCTTTTTTGTCTTAGGGCTCTTAAGAGAATGTCTCTGTCCAATGTAGCCGAGAATGACCACAAGGCTTCACCACCAAAAAGACACCTCCCCTAGCATTTACTTACCCACTTGGACATGTTGGTGTCATCTATTTGGCCCCAAGAGATGCCAAATGCAAAAATTCAGTCCTAGCACCTTTCTAGTAGATGAAACTAAACTAAAAGCTATGTTGTAATCTCCATTTTAGGTGTTTCCTCTACTCTCCTTAGGTTGATATGGCGTTCTCACTTGATCCAATATGTTGTAGGGCATTAATCAAAGGTTCAAATAGTCTTGAAGATGATGAATCCATTCCAATCCATGTTAGCACAAGAAAAATGTAAAAGCTATGATTATGTTAGCACAAGAAAAATGTAATAATGGGATAGATAACATCATCTAAAACAACAAAATATAATATTGTAAGCACATGTATCTAGAGTTTAAGTAGACAAAGCATAATGGAAAAACACACCTTAAAGAATGTGCTACAAAAATCACATGAAATGGTTATCAAACTAAGATTTATGATGATTTTTGGAAAAAATGGAAGGATTTACTATTGTTTTGATTGTTGTAGCTATGGTAGAAGTTTTAAAATGGATTAAATTTCATCTTTTCAGACTTACATTGGTTTCATGGTTTTCCATACATATTTGATTAATGTTTGTGTGTAGGGATATTACCTATGGATGCTAGGGTTCTTGTCATTAGTATTACATCATGGGATTACCTTTTTCTAATGAATCCATGAAGTTATCCTATTAAGTTAGTCATTAGATCATCAAGGAAAGCATTTTGAGTATACTATGAGGGTGTCATGAGTGGAGGGTAAGCTTGTTGAGCATCTAAAACTCTCGTTATCACTGTCAAAAGCATGCAAAATTGTGATAGTCCTAAGATTGTAGCAGCAACAAGATGTCTTATTCATGAGTAAAGACCCTAGTTTTCATCAACGGTGTTCTCCCTATGTCTCTCTTCCTATGTGTTAAAGTACATTAGTCACTAATGTAGGTGCATAGAATGTGGGTAAGAATTCCATCTTTTATTTCAAATTACAAAAGGAATAGGCATAAAGAACAAGATTGTAAATTACAAGTTCCATGAATAATTTGTATAAAAATAACCATTATTATTTTATGTCCAAAATGAACACCACCACTAATAAAAGAACCACTCACCTATGTCAATGCATGTTTTGGGGTGTTGTATCACATGTATACTTGTTGTTAAGCACATATACAACTTGTAGTGGTTTATTGTCACATGTTGTAAGCCATGTATGTGAAAATAAAAACATATTTTATCCATTTGCATGAGAAAGTAAGGGATATAACATGTATTGATGACATGAGCAACACTACTACATATTCTTAAGTGTTGTAAATATGCATCTTCTTATTTCATCATGTTGTGCTTCATTTTAGCATGAATCACTTGTAAGCATGTATAATTATAGCATGTTATGCACATCACAAATGAAGGAATGCAATGATTGCAAGATGTGCACAAAATCAATTTTTTGATAAAGCTTGAAAGAAACTTTCAAGAAAATGCAATTGGTGGGTGTAAATCCAAATTTCACAACCTTATCCACCATCCTCCTTGCCTATGCCAAAATAGGATCTTTGGAACAAGGTATGGACAACCATCAAAGCATAAAGGATATAGGAATTTTGTCGGATGGTGTATTTGCAACCGCCCTTATAGACATGTATACAAAGTGTGGAAGCATAGAAAAGGCATGTGAATATTTTGGCATGACACCTCAAAGAGTTGTCATCTCATGGAATGTAATGATTGCACGATATGCAAAAAATGGATTTTTTGAAAAGGCTTTATAAAATTTCAAGTAAATGCAATTAGAATGTGTAAAACCAAATTCCATAACCTTTGCAAGCATCCTCCTTGCCTATGCCAAATTAGGATCTTTGGAACAAGGTATGGACAACCATGAAAGAATAAAGGATATAGGAATTTTGTCAGATGTTGTACTAGCAACTACCCTTGTAGACATGTATGCAACTTGTGTGGAAGCATAGACAATGCACATGAATTGTTTGACATGATGCCTCAAAGGAATGATGTCTCGTGGAATGCAATGATTGCAAGATATGCACAAAACAAATTTTTTGATAAGGCTTGAAAGAAACTTTCAAGAAAATACAATTGGTGGGTGTCAAGACAAATTCCACAACCTTATCCAACATCCTCCTTACCTATGCAAAAATAGGATCTTCGAAACAGGGTGTGAACAACCATCAAATCATAAAGGATATAGGAATTTTGTTAGATGTTGTATTTGCAGCTGCCCTTGTAGACATGTATGCAACTTGTGTGGAAGCATAGACAATACACATGAACTATTTCACATGATGCCTCAAAGGAATGCTATCTCATGGAATGCAATGATTGCAAGATATGTACAAAATGGATTTTTGATAAGGCTTGAAAGAAACTTTCAAGAAAATACAATTGGCAGGTGTCAAGCCAAATTCCACAATCTTACCCAACATCCTCCTTGCCTATGTAAAAATGGGATCTTTAGAACAAGGTGTGGAAAACCATCAAAGCATAAAGGATATATGAATTTTGTCAGATGTTGTATTTGAATCTATCCTTGTAGACATGTATGCAACTTGTGTGGAAGCATAGACAATGTGTGTGAACTGTTTCACATGATGCCTCAAAGGAATGTTGTCTCATGGAATGCAATGATTGCAAGATATGCACAAAATAGATTTTTGATAAGGCTTGAAAGAAACTTTCAAGAAAATACAATTGGCAAGTGTTAAGACAAATTATTCAACCTTATCCAACATCCTCCTTGCCTATGCCAAAATGGGATCTTCAAAATAGGGTGTGGACAACCATAAAAGCATAAATGATATACGAATTTTGTCAGATGTATTTGCAGCTGCCCTTGTAGACATGTATGCAAAGTGTGGAAGCATAGACAAGGCATGTGAACAGTTTGGCATGACACCTCAAAGAGATTTGCCATCTCATGGAATGCAATGGCTACAAGATATCCACAAAATGAACTTTTTGAAAAGGCTTTAGAAACTTTGAAGTAAATGCAATTAGAACATGTAATTTACCAAATTCCATAACCTTTGCAAGCATCCTCCCCTCCTGTGCCAAATTAGGATCTTTGGAACAGGGTATGGACAACCATGAAAGAATAAAGGACATAGGAATTTTGTCAGATGTTGTATTTGCAACTACCCTTGTATACATGTATGCAACTTGTGTGGAAACATAGACAATGCACATGAACTATTTCACATGATGCCTCAAAGAAATGTTGTCTCATGGAATGCAATGATTGCAAGATATGCACAAAATGGATTTTTTGAGAAGGATTTAAAGAAAATTACAAGCAAATGCAATTGGTGGGTGTCAAGCCAAATTCCACAACCTTATCCAACATCCTCCTTACCTATGCCAAAATGGGATCTTCAGAACAAGGTGTGGACAACCATCAAAGCATAAAGGATATAGGAATTTTTGTTAGATGTTGTATTTGCAACTACCCTTGTAGACATGTATGCAAAGTGTGGAAGCATAAACAAGGCACGTGAATTGTTTGACATGATGCCTCAAAGAAATGCAGCCTCATGGAATGCAATGATTGCAAGATATGCACAAAATGTATTTTGCAAGGATGCTGTCAACATATATATAATGAAAATAACATATAGTGTATATATCAAGCCATATAGGCATGTACAAATAAATTCATATAGGCAATATACAACGATATACATTGATAACATACAAAAGTATGTTTTCAAAGCCAAATAGGCATATGTAACAAAATATCCCAAAATCAAATCTCCTATGGATTGTTAACAAATAATCGACGGCTTTTGCTACGCCATGAAGATGGTGAACTAGTCAATGACATCCTCTATCACTCATCCTCCTTGATAGAGATTTTAGAAGTTCCACCTATTAATACAATCAAACAATATCCACATTAATATAGAAAATATTCAAAATATATAACATGATATAAGTAATCAATCACTTACTGCCAATTGGTGATCCCTCTCGATCATTTGTTGTCTCTCTTCTTCTGTAGCTAGATAGGTAGGAGTTGTGACGTCTTATGAGAAGCATGAAGAAGCAAATTTAAGTAAAAATGAATATCATTTATGTACATTAAATGATGTGAGATAAAACAAAAAATACAAAATGATATTTACATGTTATTGGCTCATACCTCGGTCAAATGATTTATAGACAAAATAGCTGCAGCAATGCCCACCTCTGTTGACTGACGAAGATGAGGAGGATTCTACATATTCAACATCTGAAAATAGAGTTCAAGGTTATTTGAGAAAAATAGATACATAACATTATTTAAATTCATAACGATTAGAAATGATAAAATTTACCTTAGTGAAAGTGGCTCTGCCTGGGGACCAAGGAAATCATCCTGATGGTGATGCTCCAACACCCACTTGTTCATCATCAAATTGTAACTAAATAAGATTACCATTGATATATGACAAAAAGTTTACATGTACTATATTTACGATCTTGTGATAAATTACATGCTTGTTGACTGGACCTCCTCTCATAACCCTGCACTGGATGGCTTACAGATGCAAGATGAATACTTTGACCCTAGAATTTCATAGTGTAGATAATTACATACATTAATTTTGACATATAATATCTACTCATAATTAATTAGAGATTTCAAATACAAATATATTAAATTGTAGAACCTTGTAAAAAATTACCTGGTAGTCAATACCAAACATATGCTGTAAGAGGCCATATGTGAGAACAATATTATCCATGTGTCCATCACCTGTTGCTGCCCCTGCGTCGCATCGTCCTGATGCTATGGAATGTCTACATCCTGGGTAGCCTCCTGGGTCCCAAAATCACACAATGCCCCACATGAATCGCAAAGATGGGGGGACCGATGATGTGTACTGCTTTCACCCTTTCCAGCCTGCAAAAGATCATCACCATGCTATGCTGAAGTCTGGGTGAGGGAACTCAAGGAATGCAGTGTCTCCACCTCAACACTCTCCTTCAAAGTTTAAGGGAGTGAGACATGTTGTGGCCTCATAATGGGTCCCAATGGATAGTTCTAAGCATGATGTGCACCCTCTCTATCCTGTGTAGAGCCACCACCTCTGCCCTGGAACTCCTGGATGTCAAAGTAGTTTGGGATGTCCTTGAGGACAAACTCACAATAGAGCTTCTCAAAAAATATTAGGGGACCTCGTTATTATTACAAGAGAGGTCATCAAAAACCATGTACCATCTATCCAAAAAGTTTTGGGATATTTCTTCATTCACACAACAATGGATTGGGAATCATTTGCAACTCCCATGTAATGGTTGTTGTCTTCTAAGATTGATGAAAAGGACACATAGAACACCTTTGGAAATTTTCTTATCTTTGATTTGTTTGTATGATAATGGTTGTTGTGTTCTAAGATTGATGAAAAGGGCACATAGATCACCTTTGGAAATTTTCTTATCTTTAATTTGTTTGTATGATAATTTATCAGCATAGAATTACTGACACTCCTCCCTATAGTCCTTCCAATCAGTGATTTTCTTTTTAACTAAGTTGATATGAGAAATAATTGACTCTAGTGAAGTGGCAAGGGTTCTCCTATTATTGTTGCTTGTATTCGGATTTTTGAATGTTTCAACTAAGGATTGAAGTTATTTTTAGTTTTGTTCAATTTGGCTTATATAATTTTCTTGGGTGTCACGTGGAGGGTGAGGATTGTTGAAAATGAAGGTATAACTGCTGCTATGAACTTTAAAATTTTGTGTAGCAAAGCTGAAATAAAGATTAACTTGTAACAATTTACTCAATAATTTATTTGCACATTCAATTCAATATAGAAGAGAAGAGAAGAGAAGAGAAGAACTTGCACAATATTTATGTGGAGAAACCCTTTCAGGAAAAAACTCCACACCCAAAGATATTTCCTACTTGTATTAAATCTTCTTTGAAAAGGATTACATTTAATACTTGAAATTTCTCTAAGTCCTTGATGCACTTCAAAAACTTCTTGCTTTTTTCTCTAAGTCTTTTTTTCCTCAAATCAACTCTCTAGAAAATGTATGGGGTTTACAGTTAAATAAAAAGCACTTCCTTTTAATTCAAGAACTTCTTTTTAATTCAAGAATCCTCTTTTAATTCAAGCACTTCTTAACAAGAACTTGAAAATCAAAATATAATCAATTACATTTGATAACATAGCTTCCAAAATTCATGCAAAAATTAAGCTCACTTAAATTGAGAAGACTGAACTCAAACATAGTCCAAACACTGAGTTAACTGATCCTCCAAGATGTGGGCACCCAAGTTGGCTAAAAATAGCTTTCCCATCATCAAACGTATCACCAAGTAAAAGCAACATTGGAAAATCCTCTATTTGGGTGTCCATACTTGCCCAATGAGTTTCTGTTAACTGAAGTGATCAAATACACATCAAAATCATGCAAACAACATGCAAGATTGATGCCCCCAAGGTTATTCTAAAAAATCTTGTTGTGTACATGTAAGTGACATGCAAACACCGGATCCAACATGCAACTGATACCCATTACCTGAAATTCTGAGAAGTACCATCCTGCAACTTTCAGGAGTTGGAGTGTCCTACAAGTAATATCTTAAAACTGACATGCAAGCATTTTCAACAACATGCAACTAATACCCATTTCCTGAATCACTAAGATGTACCATCCTGCAAGTTTCTAGAGTTGGAGTGTTCTGCAAGTAATCTCACAAAAATGACATGCAACTACATGCAAGGTCATATAATTGACATGCAAGAATATGCAATGTCATACAAGTCCATAGGAATGACATGCAACAACATGCAAGCACATGCAAGTAACATGCAACAGCATGCAAGGTCATTCAAGTCCATAGGAGTGACATGCAACAACATGCAAGCACATGCAAGTGATATGCAACAACATGCAAGTCAATATGAACAAAATGCATCAACATGCAACAACAGGCAAGTCCATGCAAACTATTCTGACCACATGCAAGCAATATGCACTTCATACATTTCTAATACTGTAGTTAACTCCAACATTATATCCATGCAAGGTGTCTCAACAATATCCACTCATGTACATAAAAAAGCACAACTCCAAGTCTAAAAATAGGACCCAAGTCAAACTCCCACTGACTAGGAGTTATCAAACTCTATCTTAAGACTTAGGAGAAGTCAACAAGGTCTTCATGGCTCCCATCTCAAACTGGGCACCCAAGTTTGATATTATCCATTTAGAACATATATGCAAAAGTCAAAGTGTTGTAATTAATAAATAATTAATCTCTCAAAGTCTTAATGTGTTGGGGAACACATTCCAAGAACTTTGGAGACAAATGAATTGGTTAGGATTGCAATTTAATGGCAACTTATCCCAACAAGGACATGAAGGCGGAGTTTTAGGGTTTCGACATTGCTCTTTAGCAAGAATTTCAACATCTGGATCGGGGTTTTGCAATGGTTCATTAACTAAAAAATTAAAAAGAAAAATTCAATTAAAACAATGAAAAATAACTTCATTTTGTTTTGAAATGAAGAAAATTGATAAAACCCTACCTTCTTCAGTTGCTCAACTTTGTTCCCCTCATCCACGACGGGATTGGCGACGCGACATTATGTTAGATGGTCTTCTCCTTTGAATCTTTCAACATAGGTGCATCTCACATTAAAACCCTAGTCACATTTTGGGAGAAATAAGAAAATGGAAATGAAAAACATAGGCCACGAGACTGTGTTTTTTACTTTATTTAGCAGGAAATAATGTGATCACATTTGAGGCTCAGTATTACCAAGCCTAAATGTGATCGTGTTTATGTTTCCTAGCAATAAAAGAGTGAGGTGACTACTTTTTGGCCCCCTATCTTCATGCACACACCCATTTAGTGTGATTACAATTTCCACCAATAAGAAACATCGAGTGGACTTGATCTCAATGCTTTAAAAAATCTCAAAAATTGAGTATATGTTGAAAGTAGAATTTTGGAATAATACCAAGTGAAATAAATAACACCATTGTGAATTAAATGAAAAATCATGCACTTTCAAAAAAGAATCACCTTGATCTGAGATCATATGTGAAAGTTATGAAGCTTTGAAGTTCCCAAAATGAGAACTACGAAGTGTCACCTATGAGAATCTACAAATTCTCAAAAAACTAGGCATAAAAATATAAAATTATCCACACCAATGCATAGAGCATGAAAAATTAGCCCAAATAACAAAAATTGCTTGAGAAAAGGAGGTCGTGAGCTCAAGATATTAGCCTTTGAAGTCTCTCTTCAAATTTTAACTTACCAATGGATAGAGGTATGAGTTTGAAAAAATCCCCCTCTACCAAATCTAGTGGAATTGCCACTAACTTTGATAAAATCACCAAATATAAGAGACTGCCAAATAATTTTAGAACCTCTGCCAAGTTTAGAAAAAACTCTAGAAAAATACAGTGTTTGCTAAATTTAGTGACAACCTCCAAAGTTAGGGATGTTGGAATTAGGCCAAACAACTAAGAGGGGGGGTGAATCAGTTGTCCCACAAGATTAACCTTTTCTACTTTTTAATCTTCTTTCACAACTTACAAACAGATTAATGATGTAAACATTAAGGCATGAAACAATAACATATGAGCAGAAACACAATTAACACACTTGACACCAAGATTTTTAACGTGGAAACCTGGTTAAGGGAAAACCACGGTGGGGGTTAACCCAAAAGATTCATACCCTATTAAAAGTACTTAAAAATGGGAAGGCACTTGCCTTCGGGCACACTACCCAGAGCTCACTGCCTATAGAAATTTATGTTTAATACAGGAAGAATTAACTGAGAAATAGCATCTTTTTCATGCCTGGTTCAGTCTCATTGAATGCTCACAAAGCTTCTGCTCTTCTCCCAAATACTTCTTCACTATCACTTCATCCTTTACTGTTCTTGTTCCTTTGCTCCTCTTCTTCTCTGGTATGCCTCTGATCCTTTCTTGGGATTTTATTATTTCACACAAAGATGATTTTCAACAAATCAAGTACATGCCTTTATATGCTTCATCAACCTTGAAATAAACATCAAGGTTGGCACTACAAGCATTTGACTTAATACAAATCACTAGGCTATTGGCCAAACATAATTGGGACTCAAATCTTCCTTGATCAATATGCCACACTCCATAGAATTGCTCTTAGATCATCCGTAACAAGCTAGAATCATCTTGTCAGCCAAGACTGGGAAGAACAACAACACCAAGGAAGAAATCTTCAACAACGAGCTCAATCTTCAATGCAGACCTCCAACACAGTAGTCACACGATCTAGAGACCTCCACAAGCACATTGAATTCAACAAAAACATCCGTACTCCTCCAAATCATCAGAATCATTTACATCTTCATCTGGAACCTCAAGAACACTATCTACTACGACTGTCACACTAGAAAGATTACTTGTAGACCTCCAAACCATGAAGCCCTAGAGTTGATGATACACACTGACTTCCCAATGATGCCTCTAGATCCGCAGAGCATAATATTTTAATGTGGAGCAATCCAGACCAATTTACTGTCACTTTGTCTCTTCTGATCACAACAAAACCCAGTTCTACTCAGATGGCCATAGCTTCTTCAAATCTTCATGCAGACCTCTCAAAACTTAACTGGAGCTAGTTCAGACAGTCCTCTACACAGCCATATGGTTTGCATGCATTGATCTTCATTAATTTTCTCAATATCCTCAACATTCCAATCTTCTAAACAGGCAACAAAATAGGATATAGTTGACACTAATGGCAATAGGGATATGTTGACATCAATGACAACACTGATTAGGCACATATTTGCAACAATCTCCCCCTTTGTCATTGATGGCAACATATGATGTGAAAAACTAATTCAACCATCAAGACAAGAACTTCTCCCCCTTTCTCTTATCACACCTCCAACCATTTTTCTTTACAACTCCCCCTTTTATCAGCAACTAGTTTTTCACATGACTTATCTCCCCCTTTGACATCAATGGAAAAGGGCACATATTTGCAATCTTTTCTCCCCCTTTTTGTTTCAGACTGATCTCAAAATTTGCATACTAACTACTCCCTCTGAGTAGTATCTCCTTAAAATCAATCCAAATCACAAGGTATGACTATGAATTCCATCGGACTGATGCACCCTAGTGCATCTGAGTTTTGATCAGGAGGGGTAATAACCCCTAACTTCTTTCTGAGATACTCAAAAGTATCCTTGGGTAGAGGCTTAGTGAAAATATCTACAATCTGATCCTTTGAAGAAACAAACACCAATCTAACTTAATTCTCATTAACCTTCTCTCTCAAAAAGTGAAACTTGATTGATATGTGCTTTGTCTTTGAATGCAACACCAGATTCATTGAGATGCTTATTACACTTGAATTATCACAGAAGATTGGGACAGGCTTCTCAAACACAATTATGATGTCCTTTAGCATTTGCTTCATCCACAGAACTTGAGTACAATTGTTTGGTGCTGCTATATACTCTGCCTTTGCTGTAGATAGGGGTATTGCCTCCTATTTTTTTCTCAGCCAAGAAACCAATCTACTTCCCAAGAAGAATGCACCACCACTAGTACTTTTTCTGTCATCCACATCTCCTGCCCAATCAACATCTATATACGTATGAAGAGTGAAGTCATTATCTATTGGATACCATAAGCCATAATCAAGTGTCCCTTTGAGATATCTAAAAATTCTCTTGACTAATAGAACATGGAATTCTCTAGGATCAGCTTGAAATCTAGCAACAAGTCCAACTTCATTCATGATATCAGGTCTGGTCTGAGCCAAATAGAGTAGTCCTCCAATGATTGATCTATACCTTTTTTGATTTTCCTTAGGGGAGTCATCATCTTTACTCAGCTTACATCCGGTTACCATGGGTGTACCCACTAGCTTTGAATCTTCCATTCCAAAATTTTTTACAATTCTCTCACATACTTAGATTGAGATATGAAGATACCTTTATTTGACTGAATGATTTGTAGACCTAAGAAGAAGTTCATTTAACCAAACATGGACATCTCAAATTCACTCTGCATCTGATCAGCAAATGTTTTGCACATACTCTCATTTCCACCAAAAATGATATCATCAACAAATACCTTAACAATCAAAATGTGCTCATGATCAATCTTGAAATAAAGATTACTATCAGTAGTGCCTTTGCCATATCCTATCTTTAGGAGATACTTATCTAATCTTGCATACCAGGCTCTTGGGGCTTGTTTGAGTCCATACAATATTTTCCTTAACCTGCAGACCATATCTCTCTAATCAAACAACTAAAATCCTTCCGGTTGCTCAATGTAGACTTCTTCTAATTCTCCATTTAGGAATGCTGACTTGACATCCATCTGATAGACCTTGAAATCTTTATAAGCAACAAATGTAAGAAATAATCTGACTGCCTCTATTCTTACCACTGGAGCAAAGGTTTCTTCAAAATCAATTCCTTCCACTTGAGAATATCCTTTGCATACCAGCCTTGCTTTGTTTCTTACAACTTCACCATCTTCATTTAGTTTATTCTGGAAGACCCATTTAGTTCTAATCACATTTTTGTCTTCAAGTCTAGGAACAATATCTCAAGTGTGATTTTTTTCAATTTGCATTAATTCTTCTTCCATTGCTTTTACCCAATTTTCATCATTGCAAGCTTCACTTACTGAATTTGGTTCAATCTTTGAAATCAAACAAATCTCCTCTTGATCTTTAGCAATTCTTTTCCTAGTTCAAACATCTTTATATCTATCTCCTATGATTTGATCTTTAGGATGATTCAGTCTTACATACCTAGGAGTTTTGGGATTTATTTGAACTTTTGTTTCTTGAGCTTGTTCTTCAACATCTGCACTATCCTCTTGAGTCACTGGATTTTTTGGATAAATCTGAATCTGAGTCTGGGTTTGAACTTGTCTTCCTTGACTTTGACTTTCATCTTGATCATTTGATTCATATTTGCAAGACCTGGAATGTCCTTCTTTGCTCTCATCAACTCTAACATTTGCACTTTCAACAATCTTTTTCAATCTTTTGTTAAAGCACCGGTATGTGTTGCTTTGAATAGAGTAACCCAGAAATATCCCTTCATCACTTCTTGCTTCAAACTTGCCTAGATCCTCATCTCTTTTGATATAGCACTTACTAACAAAAACTCTGAAGTATCTCATAGTAGGAGGATGACCAAACCATAGTTCATAAGGGGTCTTACCAAAATTGCCTTTGATCTGCACCCGGTTGAGAGTGTAGACAAAAGTACTCACCACTTCTCTCCAATAGACTTGTGGGAAATTTGCTTCCATCATTATGGTCCTGGCAGCTTCTTGAATGGTCTGGTTCTTTCTTTCCACAACTCCATTCTGTTGAGGAGTCCTAGGAGAAGATAACTGTCTATTTATTCCATACTTTTCATAGAATGTATCAAACTCACCGGAGGTAAACTCTCCACCTCTGTCAGATCTCAGACACTTTATTTTCTCACCAATCTCATTTTCCACCATAACGTTGAACACCTTAAACTTGTCAAGAGATTCTAATTTTTCTTTTAAGAAGGTTACCCACATCATCTAGGAGTAATCATCAATCAGCAACATAAAATATCTGTCTCCTTGCACACTCCTAATTCTAGTAGGACCACATAGATTAGTATGCACAAGTTCCAATCGTCCATTTGAAAAATGTTCTTTTCTCTTGAATGAGATTTTGTTTTGTTTACCCAATTGACATTCTCTACACATGCTATCAGCAGGTTTCACAAGTTTTGGAAGATCTCTCACAACCTGAGTAGAGCTTATTTTGACAATGTTGTCAAAATTTACATGACACATTCTCCTATGCCATAACCAACTCTGATCAATCTGAGCAATCAAACAACTTTTTCCAGAACTATTGAAATGAAAGATGTTACCTCTAGTCTGAGTACCAGATGTAATTTCAATTTCAGATCTTTCCAAGATTCTACATTTTCCATCTTTGAATCAGAGATCATAACCCTTGTCAACCAATTGTCCAACACTGAGAAGATTATGCTTCAATCCTTCCACATATAGAACATCATTAGTGTTATTCTTACCATCAAAAGAGATGGATCCTTTGCCACGTATTCTACCAGCTGAGTTGTCTCCAAATATCACAATTCCACCTTCATATTTTTCAAAGCTTACCAACTTACTTTTATCACCAGTCATATGATGAGAACATCCACTTTCAATTACCCATTCATATTTTTCTACAACTTGAGCAGCCAAGGCACTTTCCACATTTGCATAGCTAGCAAACTCAATAGGCACCAGATCTTCTTCTTTGATAGCAATGAACACCCAATCACTTTCAGTGGAACCTCCATGATCAGATTCATCATCTATGACTCCTTCACGAGCTTCTTAGACATAGTAGCATTTATTCTGAACTCTAGGTCTATTAGGGTTTGGTTTTGAACCTCTCTTTGGACACCTTGAGGCAAAATGACCAATTTTATTACAAGCAAAATATTTGAATGGCAACTTTCCTTCCTACTTACCAGTTCCTCTTGGAAATCTTTTGGAAAAAAGGGCTTCAAGTTCATCGGACTCAGTTTCATCATCTTCAAGATCCTTCCTTGTCTTGTCGAACCTATTTGACCTTCTTGAAGACCTTTCACCCAGATCATATCTTTGTTTTCCATGAATACTAGATTTAAATGCAGATTTAGACTTAGGAAGAGAATCACCAAACTTACTCATTTCAAATGCTAAAAGCTTACCAACCAACTGATCCCTTGTAACGGTTGTCACAGTCTTGATTTCTTCAATGGCAACAACTTTATGCTTGTAGGCCGAAGGTAAGGATCTGAGCACTTTGGCAACAATTTCTGATTCTTCCAATTCTCCACCAACACACCTTATATCGCTCACAAGTTCATTCACTTTTAGCATGTAGGAGGTAATATTTTCATCTTCACTCATCCTTAAGCTTTCATATCTACCCTTCAGGATTTGTAGCTTGGAACATTTGACATGTTCATCACCTTCATACAGGGTTTCCAACTTCTCCCAGATTTCATGCACAGTTTTCAATTCTAGTACATTTGTCATTTCTGTATCAGATAGGGCATTCAAAAAGGCTTCTTTAGCTCAAATGTTGTTCTTAGCATCTTTGATTTCATCTGGAGTTGTAGGACTTTTTTTGGAATCTTATACTCATTCTCAGTTATCAACCAGTAAGCATCACCCATACATTGCAAATGACATTGGATGCGCATCTTCCACAGAGTGTAATTTGTTCCATCAAATCTTGGACCATCTTTCTTGTAAGTCAACTTTCTGGATCTCCTCAGGCGGTGAAGCTTCTTTCAGACAAACTTGCCTCTGATACCAATTATTGGAAACAATGCAGATAATTGAGAGGGGGGGGTGAATCAATTATCTTAAATTTCTTAACTTTCTTTTCTTCTTTAACAATAGTGTAGTATCAAAACATATAAGCATAAATGAACATGAGAGTAGAAATGAAATCAACACACATAACACAAGGATTTTTACATGGAAAACCCTGTTAAGAGAAAAACCATAGGGTGACTAAACCAAGATTGTATTCTCTGTTAAAAGAATAGAAGTACAAAATGGCACTTGCTAATTAGGGCTCATTGCCTGAGCACATTGCTCACAAGAGGTTCATTGCCTACAAGAGACTCACTGTCTACAAGGTATATAGAAAGTAACCGAATATTTGAACTGATTAGGGGCATCCACATATGCTGAGGTTCAGTTCTGATTAGGCTCAATATACTGATCTGCTGCACTTCATTCTTCCTCTGCTTAGTGCTGTTGTTCTATCACATACTGGATTTGTATAGCTTCTTTCACACTGCTCTCTGCTTTTGTTCGCACACTTTATTACACAACACACACCTTCACATCAAAATCCATCTGGTATATATATCTGCACCAAGGATTTCAACATCTTTCTAGTTGGCATCCGGAATACTCAAGATTTTCCCAAACTTTGGTCTGTCAGCTAAATCCTTGCTTACTAAGTGATGTGTATCAAAGAGATAGTCATAGAAGTCATCAATCATGTTGGCCAACCATGAATGATCCCCCAAGAAGCTTGATCACCATCAGTTCCTCATCTAGATTAAGGTCTGATGCTCTGCTAGTTAGTTCTTGCTCAGTCTGCTCTGTCTGTCAGGAACCCATTACTTAGGTGCTCATATCTTTTCACTCTTTCATCACTGGAGGCTCAATCTCTGGAATGTGGTAGTCATGGTACTCCTCTTGACTTCCCCAAGTCTGCACTTTTCTAAGATACATCCTTTGAGAGATCCAGACCTGATTGTCAGACACTGTTGCATGCTCTGTTCTTGTTCACTAGACCAAAACACTCTTCAATCTGACTTTTGGTAAAGACCTATTATGTGTTGCAGATGCATGGGATAAACTTTGTTGCCATCAATGACAACAATAATGAAGCCACACAGTGTCTCTTGCCAAGAGGAATTAGGCTAGACAACTAAGAGGGGGGGTGAATCAGTTGTCCCACAAGATTAACCTTTTCTACTTTTTAGTCTTCTTTCACAACTTACAAATAGATTAATGATGTAAACATTAAGGCATGAAATAATAACACATGAGCAAAAACACAATTAACACAATTGACACCAAGATTTTTAATGTCGAAACCCGGTTAAGGGAAAACCACGGTGGGGGTTAACCCACAAGATTCGTACCCTGTTAAAAGTACTTAAAAATGGGAAGGTACTTTCCTTCGGGCGCACTACCCAGAGCTCACTGCTCAAAAGAGGCTCACTGCCTACAGAAATTTATGTTTAATACATGAAGAATTAACTAAGAAATAGCATCTTTTTCATGCTTGGTTCAGTCTCATTAAATGCTCACAAAGCTTCTGCTCTTCTCCCAAATACTTCTTCACTATCACTTCATCCTTTACTATTCTTGTTCCTCTACTCCTCTTCTTCTCTGCTCTGCCTCTGATCCTTTCTTAGGATTTTATTATTTCGCACAAGGATGATTTTCAACAACTCAATTACATGCCTTTATATGCTTCATCAACCTTGGAATAAACATCAAGATCAGCACTACAAGCATCTGACTTAATGTGAATGACTAAGCTATCCACCAAACATAACTGGGACTCAAATCTTCCTTGATCAATATGCCACACTCCATAGAATTGCTCTTAGATCATCTGTAACATGCTAGAATCATCCTGTCAGCCAAGACTGGGAAGAACAACAACACCAAGGAAGAAATATTCAACAATGAGATCAAGAAAACCTCCAACACAGTAGTCACATGATCCAGAGACCTCCACAAGCACATTAAATTCAACAAAAATATCTGCACTCCTCCAAATCGTCAGAACCATTTGCATCTTTATTTGGAACCTCAAGAACATTATCTGCTACAACTGTCACACTAGAAAGATTACTTGTGGACCTCCAAACCATGAACCCCTAGAGTTGATGATACACACTGACTTCCCAATGATGCCTCTAGATTTGCAGATCATAATATTTTAATGTGGAGCAATCCAGACCAATTTACTAGTACTATGTCTCTTCTAATCACAACAAAACCCAGTTCTACTTAGATGGCCATAGCTTCTTCAAATATTCATGCAGACCTGTCAAAACATAACTGGAGCTACTTCAGACAATCCTCTACATAGCCATATGGTTTGCATGCATTGATCTTCATTAATTTTCTCAATATCCTCAACATTCTGGTATTCTAAACAGGCAACAAAATAGGATATAGTTGACACTAATGGCAACAGGGATATGTTGACATCAATGACAACATTGATTAGGCACATATTCGCAATAATCTCCCCCTTTGTCATTGATGGCAACATATGATGTGAAAAACTAATTCAACCATCAAGACAAGAACTTCTCCCCCTTTCTCTTATCACACCTGCAACCATTTTTCTTTACAGCTCCCCCTTTTATCAGCAACTAGTTTTTCACATGACTTCTCTCCCCCTTTGACATCAATGGCAAAGGGCACATATTTACAACCTTTTCTCCCCCTTTTTTTTCAGACTAATGTCAAAATTTACATATTGACTACTCCCCCTGAGTAATATCTCCTTAACATCAATCCAGATCACATAATATGACTGTGAATTCCATCAGACTGATGCACCCTAGTGCATCTTAGTTCTGATCGGGAGGGGTAATAACTCCTAACGTCTTTTTGAGATACTCAAAAGTATCCTTGGGTAGAGGCTTAGTGAAAATATCTGCAATTTGATCCTTTGAAGAAACAAACACCAATCTGACTTCATTCTCATTAACCTTCTCTCTCAAAAAGTGAAACTTGATTGATATGTGCTTTGTCTTTGAATGCAACACCAGATTCTTTGAGATGTTTATTGCACTTGAATTATCATAGAAGATTGTGATAGGCTCCCCAAACACAATTCTGATGTTTTTCAACATTTGCTTCATCCACATAACTTGAGTACAATTGTTTGCTGCTGCTATATACTCTGCCTCTATTGTAAATAGGGATATTGCCTCCTATTTTTTGCTCAGCCAAGAAACTAATCTACTTCCCAAGAAGAATGCACCACCACTAGTACATTTTTTGTCATCCACACCTCCTGTCCAATCAACATCTGTATATGCATGAAGAGTGAAGTCAATATCCTTTGGATACCATAAGCCATAATCAAGTGTCCCTTTGAGATATCTGAAAATTCTCTTGACTACTACAACATGGAATTCTCTAGGATCAGCTTGAAATCTAGCAACAAGTCCAACTACATTCATGATATCAGGTCTGGTCTGAGCTAGGTAGAACAATCCTCCAATCATTGATCCATACCTTTTCTGATTTGCCTTAGGGGAGTCATCATCTTTACTCAGCTTATATCTGGTTACCATGGGTGTACCCACTAGCTTTGAATCTTCCATTCCAAACTTTTTTAACAATTCTCTCACAAAGTTAGATTGAGATATGAAGATACCTTTATCTGACTGAATGATTTGCAGACCTAAGAAGAAGTTCATTTAACCAAACATGGACATCTCAAATTCACTCTGCATCTGATCAGTAGATGTTTGCACATACTCTCATTTCCACCAAAAATGATATCAACAACAAATATCTCAACAATTAGAATGTGCTCATGATCAATCTTGAAATAAAGATTACTATCAGCAGTGCCTTTGCTATATCCTATCTTTAGCAGATACTTATCTAATCTTGCATACCAAGCTCTTGGGGCTTGTTTGAGTCCATACAATGTTTTCCTTAACCTGCAGACCATATCTCTCTAATCAGACAACTGAAATCCTTCTGATTGCTCAATGTAGACTTCTTCTTCTAATTCTCCATTTAGGAATGTTGACTTGAAATCCATCTGATAGACCTTGAAATCTTTATAAGAAGCAAATGCAAGAAATAATCTGACTGCCTCTATTCTTGCCACTGGAGAAAAGGTTTCTTCAAAATCAATTCCTTCCACTTGAGAATATCCTTTGCATACCAACCTTGCATTGTTTCTTACAACTTCACCATCTTCGGAAGACCCATTTAGTTCCAATCACATTTTTGTCTTCAGGTCTAGGAACAAGATCCCAAGTGTGATTTTTTTCAATTTGCATTAATTCTTCTTCCATTGCCTTTACCCAATTTTTATCATTGAAAGCTTCACTTACTGAATTTGGTTCAATCTTTGAAATCAAATAAATCTCCTTTTGATCTTCAGCAATTAATTTCCTCATTCGAACACCTTTATATCTATCTCCTATGATATGATCTTCATGATGATTCAGTCTTACATACCTAGGAGTTTTGGGATTTATTTGAACTTCTATTTCTTGAGCTTATTCTTCAACATATGCACTATCCTCTTGAGTCACTGGATTTTCCGGATCAATCTGAATCTGAGTCTGGGTTTGAACTTGTCTTCCATGACTTTGAATTTCATCTTGATCATTTGATTCATATCCACAAGACCTGGAATGTCCTTCTTTGCTCTCATCAACTCTAACATTTGCACTTTCAACAATCCTTTTCAATCTTTTATTAAAGCACCGGTATGACTTGCTTTGAGTAGAGTAACCCAGAAATATCCCTTCATCACTTCTTTCTTCAAACTTGCCTAGATCCTCATCTCTTTTGATATAACACTTACTACCAAAAACTCTGAAGTATCTCACAGTAGGAGGATGACCAAACCATAGTTCATAAGCGATCTTACCAGAATTGCCTTTGATTTGCACCCAGTTGAGAGTGTAGACAGAAGTACTCACCACTTCTCTCCAATAGACTTGTGGGACATTTGCTTCCATCATCATGGTCCTAGCAGCTTCTTGAATGGTCCAATTCTTTCTTTCCACAACTCCATTCTGTTGAGGAGTCCTAGGAGCAGATAACTGTCATTTTATTCCATGCTTTTCATAGAATGTATCAAACTCACGAAGGTAAACTCTCCACCTCTGTTGGATCTCAGACACTATTTTCTCACCAATCTCATTTTCCACCATAACCTTGAACACCTTAAACTTGTCAAGAGATTTTGATTTTTCTTTTAAGAAGGTTACCCACATCATCCAGGAGTAATCATCAATTAGCAACATAAAATATTTGTCTCCTTGCACACTCCTAATTCTAGCAGGACCACATAGATCAGTATGCACAAGTTCCAACAGTCCATTTAAAAAATTTTCTTTAATCTTGAATGAAATTTTGTTTTGTTTACCCATTGACATTCTCTACACATGCTATTAGCAGGTTTCACAAGTTTTGGAAGATCTCTCACAGCCTGAGTAGAGATTATCTTGACAATGTTATCAAAATTTACATGACACATTCTCCTATGCCATAACCAACTCTGATCAATCTGAGCAATCAAATATCTTTTGCCAGAACTACTTAAATGAAAGATGTTACCTCTAGTCTGAGTACCAGATGCAATTTCAGTTCTGAAGCTTTCCAAGATTTTGTATTTTCCATCTTTGAATCAAAGATCATAACCCTTGTTAACCAACTGTCCAACACTGAGAAATTATGCTTCAATTATTCCACATACAGAACATCATTAGTGTTATTCTTACCATCAAAAGAGATGGATCCTCTACCATGGATTCTACCAGCTGAGTTGTCTCCAAATTTCACAATTCCACCTTCATATTTTTCAAAGCTTACAAGCTTACTTTTATCACTAGTCATATGATGAGAACATCCACTATCAATTACCCATTCATCTTTTTCTACAACCTGAGCAGCCAAGGCACTTTCCACATTTACATAGCTAGCAGACTCAGTAGGCACCAGATCTTCTTCTTTGATAGCAATGAACACCCAATCACTTTCAGTGGAACCTCCATGATCAGATTCATCATCTGTGACTCCTTCTTCACCAGCTTCTTGGACATAGTAACATTTATTCTGAACTCTAGGTTTGTTAGGGTTTGGTTTTGAACCCCTCTCTGAACACCTTGAGGCAAAATGACCAGTTTTATTACAAGCAAAACATTTGAATGGCAACTTTACTTCATACTTACCAGATCCTCTTGGCAATCTTTTGGCAAAAAGGGCTTCAAGTTCATCAGACTCAGTTTCATCATCTTCAAGATCCTTCCTTGTCTTGTCGAACCTATTTGATCTTCTTGAAGACCTTTCACTTGGATCATATCTTTGTTTTCCATGAATACTGGCTTTAAATGCAGATTCAGACTTATGAAGAGAATCACCAAACTCACTCATTTCAAATGTTGAAAGTTTACCAACCAACTGATTGTTTGTAATGGTTGTCACAGTCCTGATTTCTTTAATGGTAGCAACTTTATGCTTGTAGGCCGGAGGTAAGGATCTGAGCACTTTGGCAACAATTTCTGATTCTTCCAATTTTCCACCAGCACACCTTATACCACTCACAAGTTCATTCACTTTTAGCATGTAGGATGTAATATTTTCATCTTCACTCATCCTTAAGCTTTCATATCTACCCTTTAGGCTTTGTAGCTTGGCACATTTGACATGTTCACCACCTTCATACAGGGTTTCCAACTTCTCCCAGATTTCATGTGCGGTTTTCAATTCCAGTACATTTGTCATTTTTGTATCAGACAGGGGACTCAACAAGGCTTCTTTAGCTCGAATGTTGTTCTCAACATCTTTGATTTCATCTAGAGTTGTAGGACCTTTTTCTAGAATCTTATACTCATTCTCAGTTATCAACCAGTAGGTATCACCCATACATTGCAAATGACACTGCATGCGCATCTTCCACAGAGTGTAATTTGTTCCATCAAATCTTGGACTATCTTTCTTGTAACTCAAAATTTTGGATCTCCTCAGGTGGTCAAGCTTCTTTCAGAGGAAATTGGCTCTGATACCAATTGTTGGAATTAGGCCAGACAACCGAGAGGGGGAGTGAATTAGTTGTCCCACAAGATTAATCTTTTCTACTTTTTAATCTTCTTTCACAACTTACAAATAGATTAATGATGTAAACATTAAGGCATGAAACAATAACACATGAGCAGAAACACAATTAACACACTTGACACCAAGATTTTTAATGTGGAAACCCGGTTAAGGGAAAACCATGGTGGGGGTTAATCCACAAGATTCGTACCTTGTTAAAAGTACTTAAAAAATGGAAGGCACTTGCCTTCGGGTGCACTACCCAAAGCTCACTACTCAAAAGAGGCTCACTGCCTATAGAAATTTATGTTTAATACAAGAAGAATTAAGTGAGAAATAGCATCTTGTTCATGCTTGATTCAGTCTCATTGAATGCTCACAAAGCTTCTGCTCTTCTTCCAAATACTTCTTCACTATCACTTCATCCTTTACTGTTCTTGTTCCTCTGCTCCTCTTCTTCTCTACTCTACCTCTAATGCTTTCTTGGGATTTTATTATTTTGCACAAGGATGATTTTCAACAACACAATTACATGCCTTTATATGCTTCATCAACCTTGGAATAAACATCAAGGTCGGCACTACAAGCATCTGACTTAATGTGAATCACTAGGCTATCCACCAAACATAAATGGGACTCAAATCTTCCTTGATAAATATGCCACGCTCCATAGAATTGCTCTAACATCATTCGCAACACGCTAGAATCATCCTGTCGGCCAAGACTGGGAAGAACAACAACACCAAGGAAGAAATCTTCAACAACAAGCTCAATCTTCAATGCAAACCTCCAACACAATAGTCACAAGATCTAGAGACCTCCACAAGCACATTGAATTCAACAAAAACATTCACACTCCTCTAAATCATCAGAATCATTTGCATCTTCATTTGGAACGTCAAGAACACTGTCTGCTACGACTGTCACACTAGAAAGATTGCTTGCGGACGTCCAAACCATGAACCTCTAGAGTTGATGATACACACTAACTTCCCAATGATGCCTCTAGATCTGTAGATCATAATATTTTAATGCGGAGCAATCCAGACCAATTTATTGTCACTCTGTCTCTTCTGATCACAACAAAACCCAGTTCTACTCAGATGGCCATAGCTTCTCCAAATCTTCATGCGGACCTCTCAAAACTTAATTGGAGATACTTAAAACAATCCTCTATATAGCCATATGGTCTACATGCATTGATCTTCATTAATATTCTCAATATCCTCAACATTCCAGTCTTCTAAACAGGCAACAAAATAGGATACAGTTGACACTAATGGCAATAGGGATATGTTGACATCAGTGACAACACCGATTAGGCACATATTCGCAACAAGGGAGGACCTCCAAATATAGTACACAGTGGTCAAAATGGCACAAAGGCCGAGGCAAGGGCAAATTATAAGGCCAAAAAGGCTAAATGAAATGTTTTTAAGGCCTTAAAAAAAGATGAATGCTTTATGGGTTGGGGGACCAAAGGCCACTCCCCAAACCCCTTTATAATGGGTCTGTGACCCTTAAGTAAGGTTTGCAGCCTCTATGTGGGTGGGGGGCCCTATGGGTGCCCGCAATACCCCTAGGCTTGTAGCCTGGTAAAGGGCCAACAAGTCTATTAGGGCTTTGTTGGTACCTGGTACCAAATAATTTTTAAAAAAATTAACAATAAAATACTGGGAATTGTTAATTAATTCTTTTGATAATATTTTTTTTAATTTACAATTTCATAGAAAATATATAACAAATATTGTTTCTAAATTTTTTGAAAATATTCACCTTGGACTACGTGCTGGGGAGGCCATACGACCTTCCTAGCAATTTTTTCCCCCAAATACTCCCGACATTAAAAGTAAGTGAATTATATATCAAAAGAGGGGTTTTTAGGCCTTCTGGATGCAATGGTAAGGTCCTTTTGGCCTAAAATGCCCCAAAAACTATTCATTCTCCATATCTGAGCTTCAAACCCCCATTTGTAACTATGTCAAATGACCTCCAAATCGAATGAAAGGAAAGCCAACTTGACTTTCTTGAGCCTCTTGGACATGTTAGAATCTATGCCAAATATGCTGCTAGTATAACCAAAATAGTTGCAATCACCTAGATCTCACAAAAAACATATTCAAAATAGAGAGGTTATTGGATCTTCATAAATCCTTTTTGATTCTCCAGATCACTAAAAAATGTAAGAGAAGCACATATAGGGTTTTACAAGATTTCATAAAAATAAACTCAATCTCTCAATCAGGAATCCTATAACTTAAAACTCTTAAAACAAAGGCTCTGATACCATGTTAGAAATCTGAAACATAGATGCATAACCCAAGAACTTTTTAAGAGAGATTCTAAACTGCAAAAGCAAACCAACGATTCTGAGAGATATGCAAATGTCAAGATGACAGAATTGCATTACAAGCTCAAAGAAGAAGCAACACAAAAGATTGACAAAAGATTACCAAATACAAGCTAGGGAGTGAGTTTATATAAACTAGGGAGAGGGGTAGAGGTGGAAAAACTGACCAATAGAGAGAGACCACCAAATGGTCTAAACATAGTAAATGTAACTCCCTTGTAGGATGGTGACACCTCAAATTATCCACTCAACTAATTAAACACACTTTATTAACCTAAGCAAGCTTAATAAATTGTAGGAAAAACCTAGGAAATAGGAAAATAAATAGCTCACAAGGAAAATAAAAACCTACAATAAAACTCAATAATAACCTTATGGAATGGTAGTGATCTCAAGATGTTGTCATAATCTACAATAGATAGTAGTGACCTTGGATCACACTACTTTGAAATGTTTTAGAAGTTGTTTGCCAACAATCCTAAATATTTGTGACATGCATAATTTAGAAATGTGAACATGCTAATGATGTAGAAACAAATTATCAAATCTAAAGGGGAGAAAAAATAGGTGTTTGGTTTGAGGGATTGCCTCAATCAAGCCCTTGGTTTGTCCTTTTCAGCCTTAGGTATTACAATAGTTAGTGTGTGTTATTTCCCTAATGTGCAAGAATGATAGTGGTGTATGCAAATTGTGTAGAAGGAAACCCTAAAAGGTTTGATAAGGGGTAACAATAATGTTTGTGGTGGAGTAGGAGATAGAAAAGGTGATGGAGACTCAAGGTGTATCAATGGAAGAGATACTCGAAAGGTCTACAATAGGCCTAAAAAATGGAGGAAAGGTAGGTGGACATAAGAGCATAGAAAAATTAGTATCACTTAAAGGAGAGTAGAAGATGAAGCAAAACCCTTCCAAATTCGAGAAGGGATTCTGAAATTGACAAGACTAAGTGAGATTACCATTTGAAAATTTTATTAAGGACACTTTAGGGTTTTGGATGACCATTGGAAGAATATTTGAATTCAAAATTTTGTGAGGGTCACTACCATGCATGCAATGTTAGGTTGGCAACATAAAAATCCTAGATGAATGTCTTGGCATAACTATGAGGGGTTTACAACTAATAAATATGACAAATGAATCCTAAACATGTCTAAGGCAGGTGTGTACACTAAAATGAGTATAAAATATGGAGATAATAGTGTTAAGTGTGCGCTTTTAATTCTACACTTGCACACAATGCCTACACATTCTCATATGATTTGGAAGTGAAGACTGGAGAATTAGAGGACATTAAAGTAATAAAATAATGAAGCCCACCTTTATCTAGATGGAACTCAATGGAACAAAATATAAAAAAGGATATTGAACAACTCATGATAGAGCTACTAGTTATATCTACAATGATCCACAATAGTTTAAAGGCACATTAAACATGGTTTTAGAGTCTTTATGCAAATATATGACTTTGAAAATCAAGCCATGGCAAGAATTTGTGACCAAAAATTTTGTGCCTAAATTACCTAAACTCATCACTTGGTTGAGCTTCCTAAGGATGGAAAATAAAATCATTATGAGGAAAATTGTTTGGACCACAAGACATTTTAAGGTATGGAGTGTTGAAGAGGGACAAGAACCTAAGTGTCTAGTTCCAATAATATTATGGGGAAGAAACAATCACCATAAGGATACTATAAGATTTGGCTATGGAGATAGCCACCCAAAATCAAGAAGGATAAATGCAAGCACAGAGAAATAAAATGATAGAATAATTCTATTCTATTCAACACAAAAGAACACACTAAAATTTTCAAGAAAAAACAAGGTTTTCAATCTTGGATCTTCATAAAAGACTAACCAAAGGCATTCTCTCATTTTGATACCATGTAAGAGTTGAATGCTCTAATACCATGTAAGATTTGGCTATGAAGATAGCCACCCAAGATCAAGAGGGATAAAAGGCAAGCACAAAGAAATCAAAAGATCAAAATGATAAAATAATTTTATTCTATTCAAGGATGCAAGATACAAAAGAGATACAAGAGATATTATTGGATTAGATTGTTGATATGAGAGCAAGAGGTGTATATATAAGATACCCCACCAAGAGATGTGAATGTACAACCAACATGGCATAAAGGAGATGTAGTAACATGTGTACATAATATCTTCACCAAATTAAGAAAGTACAAGTCACATGATGCAAGTACAACCTACCTAAGTAGATACCTACCTAAGCAAGCTTATCTTATCCTAAGTGCATAACATGCAATAAAATAATTAACTACATGCAAAAATAAAATAATGCACCAATGAATACACCTCAAAATTTGGTGCCAAAGGGCATTGGAGTGTAGGGAACACCCCAATATAAAGGATCTAGAAACAAATGATAGACTCTAGTAATCCTAAAATTGTATAGCTGGTAGATTCGAGGAATCCTAAGATTAGTATAGTTGGCATAATGACACAAAATCTGATTGACTGGACAAGTGTTAGACTAGTAGAGAAGAGGTGGTGATAGAGGACATGTGGTTATGTTTTAAGAAAATAGACCCTAAGAGATGTAATCCCTCTCTTTGTAAGCTTTGTTGGTTATTGGTTAGTTGTTAAATACATTCTAGTTTCAAATAGTTTGATGTGAGTAAATATGTGGTATTAATTAGCAATACTTAAGCATAAGTATATTATAATAGTATGAGCCTAAGGGCTAATTGTATTGAACTATCATTATTGATGATAATGGCTATTACTTTTTTTTCTTCCTTTCTCTTTATGTGTATGTTTAGGGTCATAGTTGAGCTTTAGCTACTCCTTTTTAGCCTCAAAGGGTGTAACTTGTTAACTCTATACATTTTGAGTGAGCTTGTACTATTAGGTAACTTTCATTAATAATTGATATGATAGAGTGTCTAGTAGAATATCTATATAATTTTTTAGGCTTATTAAAGTGCAAGTAAATAATAAAAATAGCTCAACAAAAACACACTTTATTTTTGCCTCTATTTATAATTAGATAAGCCTTCTTAAAATATAGAAACAAATATAAATCTATCCATATGCTTAACTTTTTATGCTACTTAGTTTACTCCCCCTTTGTAATGTTCCCTTTTTAAATAATTTATTTTGTGGACCCAAAAGTCTATTTTCATATTTCCCATCAGTTAAATAGAAATTGCTAGGAAACTAATTATTAATTTTTGGCCTCAACTAATTATTACTTTGTAAAATCTATAAAATAGGTCAAATAAATATTAAAATATTATTTATTGTTGTAATTTCCTAAGTGGGGCATTGGATTTCTCAAGGAGGGGATATACAATAAGCTAGTTTTAGGGAGAGCATCTCCATTATAACAAATTATATGACAACTTTTATGACATTTGTAATATCATGTAAGTGGAGCATCTTTACTAGCTAAAATAGTCAAGTGTAAGACGAGGTTATGCCAACCCATTTACTAGGCCTATTTTGGAGAAGGAATCTTGTAAATAATTTAATATTATTATTTCTAAGAGATGAACATTGGAGTTTGGGCACCCAAGTTGGGCCCTCACTTGTTTATTTAAACTAGGTTGCTTCCCCAATTGGTATCCTTATGCCATTTTATCAAACTTTCTTCATAGCTTGAGCACTTGTGTTCAAGTATTGAATCTGAGGAAGAAACCCTTTAGATTTAGAGATAAGAGGATGAAACTCATTTGGTTTCCTTTGAGGCACTTTCATCTAAGAGTTGCATCTCTGCTAAAAGATTCGCTACATTCTAGTTTTGCAAGATTGTGCAGAAGGGAGCTCCAACATATAGCATTTTCTTCAAATTTCTTCATTATTTCTATTGCTATTATTTGTGATATATTTCAATATTTTGCTGCACATCTTATAAATAAAAAACAGCTCCAAAATGTTCATGAAATATTTTTTTTATCTATGCAAATGCTATCAATTTATGTGGCTCATTTTGAGCATAAATTTGTATGTGTAATTCAATATTTATTCACTACATGCTCTCACCTCTCCCTCATAGGATCTTGGTGATAAAAAACTAATAAATATTTTATATAAGATTTGTGTGGGTCATTACACCCTTACTAATCTTTTATAAATTCTCAGATACACATGTTTATTATTTTAAAATATGTTATAAGTAGACAACCTTTGATAATAAAAAGAAAGGAGGTTCAACTCTTAAAACTTTCCTGAATGCACATTCAAACTTAAGCAAAAGCCCTTAAAATTACTAAAGACTTTAAACCATATTGTTTAATTTTTCTTTTGTTCACTTGCATATTAACCATTAATCTACTTCAAAAGTTATTATTCTTGAAAAGATCTTTAAACTACTTTGAAAAATATATTTTGAAAAGCTATATATTTTGTTTATTAACCTTTATATAAATGAAAAATCTAAAGTTCTAAAACATTATCTTTTCCTAAATACTTTTTCTTCATATTATATATTCGTCACATTACCACGGATGGTTGAAAAGAAGATTCTACTACCCTAAGATATTAAATATTTCCTTATATTTAATCCTAAAATGCAATGAAAACAAGCTTTTAACCATTATATAATTAATAATATTTGTCGTATATTTACTTGTCAAAACAAACCTTTTCAATATTTTTTTTCCACTTTGATTTATCTGATGCTAGTATCATCTTTGATCAAAGTTAGATATAATTTGAGGAAAATAATGGCTCAGAAATTGAACTTCAAAAGTCTGCATTGATGTTGTGCCATTCATTAATCATTTGTGATATACAAACTTAAAGATTTCTTTGCACTTTACAATTCATACACAAGGTTTGATGAAAATATACTCATGCTAATGTCTTCCAAAAAGAAAAGGACTTAAAAATTTATTTTAATATTATCTACTTACTAGAATGTAGATCTTAATATTGATACTCTCCACAAGTTTTCTCAATGAAAAATAAATCCCCATGTCTCTATAATGTACAAATGACTAAAAACCATAATTCATCAATATATTTGATGGTTACATTCCAAAGTCCTTTATAACTAATGAAACTTGAAAGGTCATTAATTAAATGAGGGTTTTATTTCTTAATCCAATTTTTTTTAAGCTTATAATTCTAAAATAATTGGTGATCTTGTTCAATCCAATAAATTCCAAGATTTTATATCAAACAAAAGGAGCCAATATTAATGCACCCCATTAAACTATCAAAGATACTTAATCATTGATTTTATTGAATCAACCCTTTCAAAACATGGGGATAACTTAAATTTCTAAGGATGCTCCTATTTTATTTATGAACATGGAAATAGAGTTATGTAATAAGATCGTCATTTTTAATAAGATTAATTGTAAAGTTTCTTATAAGCATTATTCATACTTTATTAAATATTCCAATTTATATTTGATAATTTTACATTGAGGAACTTTTATCATAACATCATTCATTATAAATGAGTCAAAAGAACACACAAATTTAATAAAATATAACCCAAAATAGTTTTTATATAACAAATTTTAAAAAATTATTTTATTTAAAAAACATTCATCTAAAAATCCTTTATAATTTTATTAATTATATAATCCATATTTATTTGATAACAAAACATTATACCAAATAAGTTTACATTTACACATCTTTTATGACACTTAAAATAATATAGGTATAAACCACCTACACAATGGATTACACATCTTCCTAATAATATGTATCTTGACATACATTTGACATACATGAACTTTTTATTCTTGAAGTGTGAAAATATAACAAAACATGAAATTTATTTTCCAAATAATATTCATGACACATATATGACACAATATGTATGTTCTAATTCACATGGATCAAGGCTGAACATCTTGAAACTTATTATCCAAACCCTGTTCCAAAAAACAAATTGTTAAAAGGTGGTATGTATTCAATATATCAAAGATGTATATACAATGTTAATCATATACATACACACAAGAGAAAGTATGAACTAGTTTATTTGATGGGAGAAAAAGGTTGGCTTCACCCTTCTACTAATCTAAATAAAAAATATATTTTAGGTCATGTCTACATGTTTATAAAGTGGATATTAGTGGGCAATTAAAATTATATTTAAAATATATAACTAATAAATATGTTATATAAATGTTATATAATATGTATTTATATACTATTTTAAAATAAATGTTAACTTAAAAGAATTGAATTTAAGTTTTATTGAATATATTTTTATTGTTATAAAGAATTTTAATTTAAAGTATTAATTTAAAAAAAAAAAAAAATTGGCAAAATTTAATTGTATTATAATTAGTGTTATTTATTATGTCAAGAGATATAATTACAATAGTAATAGGTAGAGTTGTAATGAAGCTGATAACAAAAATCTTTTTAACATTAATTTGATGATCATTTATATGTCAAATCTTCATTACATGGAAGCATGAGGGGTTGTGGTGGGGGGAGTGGATAACAAAAACCTCTTAACATAAATAAATTTGACAGCCATTTACATATTAAACCTCCATTATATGCAATTGTCCTTTAAAATTAATATTAATTACATAGCTATCTTCAATACAAATATCTAAAAAAGATGCCAAGATAAAATCTTGAAGTACCTATATAAAAATTGTGACAAGATTAAATAGACACCTCATAATTGATATCTTGACATCTTTTAACATCTTTTAAATATTAATATCTTTCAACATCTTTTAAATAAATATATTTAAAATATCTATATTAATATATTATTAAAACTATGAAAAGATAACATTTACACATGAAAAGTCTCCCTCCCTGGCCTCTTTTTATTCCCTATAATTGTAGAGCTACATCATGTTCTTATATATCAATGTTTATTATTTTTAAAGGTCAAAAAACAGGCAGGTCTTAGGGGGAGCACTAAAATAACTGGCTCTCTGCAACTTTTTAGGTTGTGAGCCTCTAAATCTTCAACTGTTGATAAAAAAAAAAAAGTTAAAAAAAACAGTGCATACCTTTGTAGGAGCACGAAGTGGCACAGACTTGGGAGCTTTTTCATTTCTACCAAGCAGGCCTGTGGAAACAGGAGACAGCATAGAATCTGTAGGACTCTTGTACCTGCATTAAACTCAATGTGTTTCAGGCAAAGCCATTATTATAAAATGAATAAACCCCTCCAAAACAAGATCAAATACAAGGCTTGCCTCTCACAGAATCCAGAAAAATTGTTCATAGGGACTTTGACAGGAGTGATCCCTTTTTGCTTCTGACTATCAATGTTTCTTTCCTTCAATACACTTGAAGCTTTATCTTCTTCCTCCATTTTTGCACACTCAAGATTAGCATTTTCCAGTCTATCTATATCAAATGGAAAACCTATATTTGCAGCTTCTTTCTCCATACTTAGAAAGAATCTGAATAAGAATATCTTTTGTTTATACAAAAGTATCCAAATCCAAACAAAACTAGCAATTGGGTCTTAATGAATCCAAAACCAAACAAAACTAGCAATTGGGTCTTAATGAATCCAAATCCAAACAAAACTAGCAATTGGGTCTTAATGCTTAAAGCCTCAAGGATAGAAGTCTGAAAAAGATTATGTGGATTTGGATGGCAGTACAGCAGGAAATGAAAATGTATGGTATAGATAAAAGATTTGTTGCTTAAATATATGTAATGGGGATGAATCAGTCAATGGTGTCCTATACTGTATTAGTCCACAAGCACGCTTGCTAACAACTTGATCTGTATGATAAGTTATTCAAATGCTTAGAAAATAAAAAATCTTTTGAAAAACAATGGACAAAGTTATTCAAATGCTTAGAAAATAAAAAATCTTTTGAAAGACAATGGACAAAGGTCATCATTCTCAGTTCCTTACTAACCTTTTGGTACTGTAATAATTAAGAAAGGGCCCTCTAAAAGCACGCGAGAATAGAGCTCCTGATTTTTTTTTCATTTTCATGACGACACCTAATAATAACAACTTTAAATGCTCACCACATTTACTTATTGTTTTTTCATACTCAGAGTTGTTATTCCACTTTACAAGTCAAATGTTCATTAAAAATAAATAAAACGTCACCCAGATTATGATTGCAAAGTATGATTCAGATTTAGGACTTAACACCAGACGACATGCTGAGTCATACAGAATCACAGTTTTTAATTCTACACACCCAGCTCATAGAGAACCCCATAGTTTTCAGTTCCACTTTTGTATGTTGCCAACTAGGCTCATCATTAATGTGGAAGGGAAACAAATTATTATCCCTATAAAATCTTCATATCCAAAATATGTTAATAAAAATATCGGAAGTGTTGTAATTTAATTGGTTGAGATGTATAATTGGTGAGGGTGATGGTGTGTTCTTTGATTACGCCATCCACCAATGTTCAAATTCCCTAGAGGTGCAATAAATAAGGGATGAGGTGATGAATTTGGTGGAGTGAATATCCCTTAGTCCTTTATTCTAAGCCAAAAGAAGTTGATTATTTTGTATTGCCAAAAATATTTTATGCTTATTTAGTGTTACATGCAAGCTTAACTTGTGTATATGTGTTCCTAGTTTTGCATGTATGCATAACTTATATGTGTGTGTTATTTTGTTTTGTTGGGTTATTTTGTTGCACTAGCACACTCATGCTTGGATGGTGCAACTTTAATTCCTTGCCCAAGATCTTTTGACCTTGGTGCAAGATTTTCTATCATGCATCCCTTCCCATGTAGACATATTGCCACACACGTTGTCACTCTCTCCTTCACTCCGTCTTTACACAATCTTTCTATCTTGTGCACAAATTTCAGTACTTAAACTCCCCTTGCATGCATATTCCCTTTGCATGCACACCTCATGCATGACTTACACAACCCTAATGTAACATGCACGGCCATGCAAAACCCCACGTGTAACATTTTTGTGGTGTGCAAACTCAATGATGTGTCGACCTTAGAAAAGTCAATGGGTGTCAAAATGTTAGAATATGGTGTCACATTGTTAAGGTAGCTTCTGACATAAAAAAAATACCAGGAAATTATGTCTAACCTATCAACCTAGAATGTTAAGAATTCACCAAACTTCACATTAAATGAGGAACGGCCAAAGTTTAATGTCTACACATCCTTTGGATCAAATTTTCTCCTAGGCACACATTAATAGCAACATAACTATAACAATCTTAGAATCTAGCATGTTGGGAAAGGTGTTGTACACCTTACACATAGGAATACTTGATATTTTATAAAGTTGTGGTCTATGTCAAATGAGACACCACACTTTGGAGAGTGATAATTTTTCCCTAGGTGGTGGTTGTGCATGACATTGCAAATACATTTAATGTTGGTGGCACATTGGAGTACATTTAATATTTGGGCGGTCATGGTTTCGTGAGCACATAGTTTATTGGGCTCATTGGAGGAATACATTTAATTTATGGGGTCATTGTAAAATGCACTCAATATTGTAAAAAACATTTAATGCTTGGGTTACATGTAACAAGCCAATCTTGGGCACTAGACTTGGAGAGTGTGATTGAGATACCTTGGAGAATGTGTTACCACTTGGTCCTACTAGTATATTAGGGTGCCCACCTTGGAGATGCACTTGGGTGCATTAATTATTAGTGTTTGGGATATTAAATAATGGTGTCAAGAAAACATAGTAAGTTTTTCCTCACTCATTGCTCTCTTTCCTATAAATAGAAGGCTAGAATGAAGGCTAGACATCATCTTTTGGATATTTATTACTTATACATGCACATTGTGAATGAAGCCTAATGTAAGAACCTAGAAGCTTGAGTTTCTTGGTGAGGAGATCATAGGGAGCATGGAGTGGGTCATGTGGATCTCATTTGTTCTTCGATTGGTCTCATGAGGAATGTAACAAGTAGTGTCCACTACTTTTGAAGAAGGTCATGTCTTGCATGGTTGCCTACTTGATAGTGTTGAGAGTGTTGATCTCCGTGTGAAGGATTGAAGCCTAATATTCTTTTGTAACTATTTTGTTGCTGAGAATACATTGGTTCCAATGCTTTGGAGGCTAGATTTTAACGAAAGGGTTTTCTAAAGGTATATTGATGTTTCTCTCTCTTATGTGGTTGTTATATTCTTTCATTCATTCTTGTTATGTGTTTTTATGCTAGAATGCTTCTAGAATTTGTAGAGATCTAATAACTTGTGACATCTTTTCTTATAGGATTAATAGTGGACAATGTTTTGTATTTTCCTTTATTTGGAATTAGAATTTAGGTTTGAGTTTTGGTAGTAGTAGTGTTGAGGGAATTTCCTTTCCATTTTGGTATCAAAACCTAGCCAACTTGTTAGATTCATTAGAGGAGTATTAATCCTTGTTCAATTGGAAGTTTGTTATAGTTCATCTTTTTTTAGAATATAGTTATGGAAAACACTTCTAGAATGGCGGTGGAGAGATTTAATGGAACAAACTTCAAGCTTCTAAATCTCAATATTGAGGATTTTTTTGATCACGATGAATGGATTATGGATCATGTTGCTAGTTTCCTTCGAGTTCATCCTTACACTATTGGAGTTGGTCATGAGGTGACATAGAGATCATGTTTGGTGATATGGGACAAGTCCTTGGTTATGTGGATGTTATGGAGTTGGTCATATAGTGACCTAGAGCTCTCAGATATCCCCCTAGATATTTGGTCATGAGGAAGTTGTGCATTTGGTCATATGGTGACTATAGCTCTTGGCCAACCCCTTAGTCATTTTGGTTGCATGCACTTGATGGAGGAGTTTGTCATATGGTGACTTGGAGTTCCTCTATATCTCTTTGGTCCTTTTGGATACATATACTTGCATGTTACAGATTTGTGATATTCTATCATTCAGAACTCTTAGTTGCAAATTTATAGGGGTTTTAGATGTGTCAATAGATTCAAATATGCATGGTTGTTTTTGCATTGTGTTTTTTTGTAGATCTATTGAAGATTGTTTTTCATATTGTAATTCTTGAGAGTTGTCCAGATGGTGATAGTTTCAGATTTGAATGCATGCTTTAAAGCATGGGAAAATGCTTGCTCACTAGTCTTTGATTCTTGACATGTGATTGTCTTGGAGCTATAGATTTTTTGGCATTTTGGATCTAAGGATGTTTTAGATCTAATATTTGTCTCATGAGAAGAATTTACTTAATGCATTATTTTTATTGTTTCCAATGGAGGTTTGAATATCCATGTTTTAGTGATCCAAGTTGCACTATTTTGAGATTTGTGAGTTTTTTAGTTTACTTTGGTTTCAATTTTGGTCACATGGCTACATGCTTCTATCACATTTGTTGTAGGATACTTGTGTTAGTATGAGTTTACAAATTACATGTAACTTGTATACCTACATGTTGCATGCAAAACTTGAGAGTGGACCTATGAAGTGTTGATGGTGTCATGTGTGTGTGCAATAGAGAGATTTGCCATGATAATTGTGGTAGTGAGCTTCTGATCATTTTGAGCATATTAGTTATATGTTGTAGATCATTTGGGTACCATGGAGTTATGGATTTTAGTTTGTTGGCCTATGGCCATCATTGAGAATTAACATGTGTTGAATAGTAGAGATCATTGAGATGGACTATTGAGAAGGTCTTTTGAAGGCCATGCACAAAGAAGGAAGGCATGTCTTCACAATTTTAGGACCTGGACTATGTTGTCATGAAAGGCACCAAATCATAGTTTAGTGGTATCTTTGTGCAAGAGTATAGTTGGTTGTGGCTGATTATCTTTGAAGTTGAAGAAGGTGACCATGATTCCATGGGAAGATCGTATGCATAGAGATGAATTTTTAATGGCATGGTTGTGTTCATGAATCTTCCACATAGATGTTTATCACAATGCCATGGGAAGCTCTAGATCACTATCAATGGGAGATTTTGGTAGTGATGTGGATCTATCATTTCTTGATAGATGATCTTCTAGTATTGAAGACATGTACTATTGTGCCATGGTAGATTATGAATTAGTTATTAGTTCTTGGCATGATATAGCTACTTTTGAGAAAATCTATTAGTTAGAGATAAATGATCTTCTATTATGAAGATGTAAATCATGGTGCAATAAGAGAGTCTTTGAGATTGTATTGCTCCTGCAGTGGGAGCATTTCCTATGATTTGGAGTTAATCTTGTAGTGTTGAGTACAATGATCATTTTGTCGCGGAGAGAGATGCTCTTAGATATTATAGTGTTGTAGTTGGAGTTTGGCTGGAATGAGATCATTAAATGTGTACTTGTTATTACTAGACATATTGAGGTGAGGCTGGATATCTCCTAGTAGTTGGAGATAAGTGTTGGAATAGGACAAGTCTCTCAATAGGTTTCTATAAAAAGTTTGAGAAACCTACTACTGGGGATGAGTGTGAGTTCAACATGGATCTATAAGTGCCTAAAATAAATAGGCATAAATGTCAGTCTATTGATGATCCAATCACCCAACTCATGACCCTATGTGGCATGAAAATTAATAAACTCAACTTTCAATTTACTTCTCCATGGTGAAATTGACACATCATCCTCCAATTAAGTCTCACTTGTTGATTTTGATAAGACTAGGTGTCTATAACCCCTTGTCAACCAAAAATATTTACTTTTTGACCAAAGTTGTGAGTTGTCCCCTTAAATCATTGATTCACCCCAACAAACCCCTATTTGTCTTGGTGAATGAATTCCTCCTAAAAGGGGCAAATAACTATTTTTAATTGTAGTGCATAAGTTATTTGCATGAACAAGATTTTTTCCAACATCAAGTTATTCCAACTTGATTTTGTGCATATCCTAAGTCATTTGTCTTTAGAATTTCCTTGTTTATATCTTGAAACCTAAGCCTAAATTTCCTTTCCTATAGATACATCTTTGACGAGCATTAAAAGGGTCCATTTTTGTATTGACAACTCTAGCTTCAACTAAGTTTTGAGACCACTAACAAGATTGAAAGATTTTAATTTGATCACCTTACATGACCTATGAAAGATTTTAAGACAATAGCTCTCACCTATTACAACTACCTTATTCACCATTAGAGAGGATTTGAGAGTTGAAGGAAGAGATGATTGTATTCAAGTTGGGTTTCTAAGGATATTATAGTAAGAATCAAATTTTCCCTAGGCCTTGGATATACCTAATTCGAGGTATGGAATTCTAATTAGATTTTTCTTCTAATTTAGATTTATTTTGTTAAATTGTTTGTTTGTTGTATGTTGAAAGAGGTGCAAGATTTATATTAGTTCTAGATTAGTCAAATTAGTTTTAGATTTAGGATTTAGATTGTGGTTTGTTTGTAGGGATTTAAATATCCTTTAAAGGTTTTTTTTTTAGATCAAGATCTTTATCATTTTTTGTCTCAAGGAACAATTAAATTTTTATTAGTAATTTTCTCTTTCATTTTTGCTTAAAAACCAAGTATAAGATTAGCCTAACTTGTTCATCCCCTTATCATACCCAAGTTAATGGACAAGTTGAGTCCAACAACAAGAATCTCATAAAAATTATCAAGAGGACCTTGGATTCCAATTAGAAGATATGGGATGACAAGCTTAGGTTTGCATTATTGGATGATATGATCACGTGCAAAAAACAACTAGAAAGAATCATTTTGAATTGGTATCTAGTTTTCATGACATTATTCTAATTAACATTGAACTACCTATTTACAAGCTTATGTAGAAAACAAATGGAGTTGAAGATAATGTTGTTAGCTAGAGGATGAATTAGTTAATAGAACTAGATTAAATAAGGAGGAATGCCCATGATAAAAAAAATTAAAGAATTGGGAAAAAGGTCAAAATTTTATTTGACAAGAAGGCTAAGACAAAAAATTTTTAATTGGGATCTATGGTTCCAATGTGGAATGCCAAAGTAAAAGATAAAGGTAAACATGGAAGGTTTGATGCCCAAATGCCTAAAAATAATCAAGCATGCATGGCAGTCTGATGATGATCTGATAACTCAACTCATGACCCTATGTGGCATGCAAATTAATAAAATCAAATTTCAAATCATTTCTCCATGGTGAAATTGTAAAGCTACTTTTCTCCCATAGTTATTTAGCTACTTGCAACGGGTTTATCATAGTTAATATTCAAAGTTAAGATAAAATAATATATTCAATAATGTTAAAATATATGTAAATAAAAAGTGTAAATTACAACATGTGATAATTTAATAAGAACTCTAAAGAAAACAATTAACAAAACAAATTGGATAACATGGTCCCATATCCAAGTTAACATAAAAAACCTATATATAATAATCCCAATATCTTTTATTAACAATGAGTTCAATACTTATTTGAATCGGAGTACTTGGATCAAACACTCCCACCTTGGGAAGCTTATAGTGGTCTTGGCCTTCATTATGGCTATGGCACACTCGAGGATAAACAATTCTTATTCACAACCTAGCGTATCATGCTCAACAAAGAAAACGCTCAACACAAGTGCTCCAGATCCATGTTCAATAGAACAAATGATCAATACAAGTGCACACAAGCCTTGGTCAAGACAATCCTGAGTGTACAATGTACTCCGAGTTGGACACACACTATGTACCCCTTCTCTAATGCCCATAGCTCACCAAAAACACCTTCTTCTTCCTTGAGTGATCTCCATGCCCTTTACAAGTCTCACATAAATGCCTTATATAACCTTTTAAGGGGTGGTTTTTAAACCATCACACCATTTCACAAATGTTGTCATTAATAATTATTTAATAAACATAATAATTCTTTCCTTTTAAAGGGGTTTTAATAAATATTCTTCATTTATCTCTATTTTAACCAAAGGGTCATAATATCCTTTATTTTTTCATCTCCCTTTTAATTATAAAAGGTTAAATAATTTGTATCCTCTTATAATTTTGAAAGGTTATTCATAAAATGGATTTCTTTTCCATTTTGGGGAAAAAGTCCCATAACAGAAATTTATGCATCATCCTCTCATAGTCTCCCACTTGTTTCTTTTGATAATATTAGGTCACCCACAATGTATCCATAACCCCTTGTCAACCAAAAATATTCACGTTTTGATCAAAGTTGTGAGTTCGCCTCTTATACCATCAATTTGTCCTAGCAAACTCCTATTCATCCCAATGAATGAATTCATACTAAAAGGGGAAAACAACTATTTTTAATTGTAGTCCATAAGTTATTGCATGAATGGTCATTTTTCCAACATCTAATCATTTAAACTTGAATTTGTTCCCATCCTAGGTCAACTATCTTTAGAATTTATTTGTTTCTATCTTGAACCTAAACCTAAATTTCCTTTCCTGTAGATACCTCTTTTCCAAGAAATTGAAGGGTCTATATTTTTTGTATTTACAAATCTATCTTAACTAAGATTTGAGACCACTAGAAATTCCTAAGCTTTTAGTTTGATCACCTTACATAGCCTATACAAGCTTTTGAATAATAGTTCAAGCCTATGGCACCTGTTTATTCAACATTGGAGAGGATTGGACAGTTGAAGGAAGAGACAAATGCATTCAAGATGGATTCCTATGGTCATTCCATCAATCACCAAATTTACTCGAGGTTTTGGATATACCTATTCCTAGATGTGGAATTCTAATTAGATTTTGCTTCAAATGTAGCTTTTTTTGTTAAATTGTTTGTTTGTTGTTTATTAAAAAAGGTGTAAAGTTTAGATTAGTTTTAGATTAAGATTTTGGATTGTGGTTTGTTTGTAGAGATTCAAATATCTGCTTTAGATCAAGATTTTATCATTTTTGCATTAAGGCATATTCAGATTGTTATCAAAAAGGTTCTCCATTTTTTATTACAAATCCATTAGAATGTAGTGAATTAAAAGGTTTAATCATCTTTATTAAAAAAGGAAATCTCAAAATTACATATTTTGATTTATTCAATCAAACATACATACCAAAAGTACCAAAGGATTTAGGAAAAACACAGATTTAGTTCCATTGAATCACTAATTTTAGGAAATAAAAGTCTAGATCTAAATTATTGCTTTTCCTCTTTCCTCTTGTATGGTGAAAAATTGTTTGGAAGAAAAATGAAAGGAAACTATTTTGTTGCCTGCATTTTGATTCAAGAAGATAAATTGATCTTAAATTTTCTTTTCCTCTTCCCTATTGCTTACTAAATTGATCTTAAATTTGATTTTGATTTTCCTTTTCCCTATTTCTTACTTGTTAAGTAATTGTTTGTGAAAAAGAAAAGAGGAAGGTTTTAGTTTGTCAATTTATTCTCTATTTGCAAGAAGAACAATTTTATTTTTCTTTTAAATTATTGCTTTGAAAAGAGAAGAAAAAATTGTTCATTAGATTTATTTTATAAAAGGTTTTAGATTTTAGAATTAGTTGCTTCATTTCATAAAAAGGAAAAACAAAACAAAAATATTTCTTTCATTTAAATATATTCACATTTATTAATCGATTATACTTTATTAGTGTGTTTATTCAAATTAAAAGAGCAATCTTTTAATTTGGTTTATTTACCATTCAACTATCATCAATTAATTAGATTCATTAATTTAGTTCATTAAAAGCATAAAACCCCCCAAAAAATACTTAGATTCATCTTATTTATAATAAAAATCACAAAAGCATTTGAAAACCTCAAAAACCACAAAACATATAAACCATACAAAAATCACAAAAACCACAAAAACTCTTGAAAACATTCAAAATACCAAAATATTTACTTTTTAGAATCATTAAAACAAAGCAAGTGATCAACTCTCCATTCTCAAAATCCAAACAATCAATAAAATTGTTGGAAACAAGGCAGATAATTGAGAGGGGGGGGTGAATTAGTTATCTTAAATATCTTAAATTTCTTTTCTCCATTAACAATTAGTGCAACATCAAAACATATAAGCATACATAATCATGAGAGCAGAAATAAAATCAACACACATAACACAAGGATTTTTACGTGGAAAACCTTGTTAAGGGAAAAACCACGAGGTGACTAACCCAAGATTGTATTCTCTGTTAAAAGAATACGAAGTACAAAATGGCACTTGCCAATTAGGGCTCACTGCCCGAGCACACTGCTCACAAGAGGCACACTGCCTACAAGAGACTCACTATCTACAAAATTTATAGAAGGTAACCAGGTGTTTGAACTGATGAGAGGCATCCACAAATGCTGAAGTTTAGTTCTGGTTAGGCTCAATATACTGATCTAATGCACTTCATTCTTCCTCTGCTCTAGTGTTGCTGCTCTGTTACATACCAGACTTGTATTGCTGCTTCCACACTTATTTCTGCCTTTTTTTCTCACCTTACTTTTTCACATCTATATTCACACACACCTTCATACTAGAATCCATTAGATATATATATCTGCACCAAAGATTTCAACAACTTTCTAGTCAGCAATTGGGATACTAAAGATATCTACAACTTACTGATCTGTCGGCTGAATCCATGCTTGATATGTGATGCGTATCAAAATCATAGACATTGAAGTCATCAATCATGTTAGCCAATATTGTATGATCCCTCAAATAGCTTGATCAACATAAATTACTCATCCGGATTGAAGTCTGATACTCTGCCGGTTAGTTCTTCCTTAGTCTGCTTTGCCTGTCTGGAACCCAACACTCAAATGCTCATATCTTTTCCATGTTTTCTCACCGAATCTCTGGAATATAGTAGTCATGATACTCCTCTTGACTTTTCCAAGTTTGCAACTTGCTGATTTACACCATTTGAGAGATCTGGACCTAATTGTCAGACCTCGATGCATGCTCTATTCTTTCTCACCAGACCAAAACAATCTTTAATCTGTCTTCCGATATAGGCATACTATGTGCTGCAGATGTGTGGGATAGACTTTGTTGCCATCAATGACAACAATCATGAAGCCACACAGTGTCTCTTGCCAACAAAAATGACCAGCACAATCAACTTTTTCCATGTCCATAGCAGTAGGTTACCATGTCAGATATATAATGACAACAATCCTATGTGAACCAGTTTTAGGTCATACATATTTTGGTGAAGTAAACATGAAAGACAAATCTTTGTGATAAGTATTTCACCTTACACTTTTTCCATCTCATTTTTCTTCACTCTCCTTTCTCTCCATCTATTCTATGGTACACACAATATCCTTGAATATGTCTAGATTTATGAGAACCCAAGAGTAAGATCCTCCTAGGAATCCCCATCCCCTTATCTCTAATAGGCATGATCATGAGGACCCAATTTAGAAAGTACCCAACATGACCAAGAAAGTAATTTAGGTACAAATTGTGATACGATAATGTTTGAAAATACCATTTAGGCATACACCCAAAACTAAGAGCTATAGGCCATGGTCATTGCACCCAACCTCTCATGAACACAAAATTGATGTTTGATTATTTGAATAAGAATCCATACCTATTATATAGGCTTTATGCCATATAGAGAAAGAGCCATCCACCTCAAAAATGAGGTAGTGAGACATGGCTAAGTATCTTAGAGCCATAGTGCCCTTGCCATAAACTACCAAAACAAGGTCTCTCCAGAACAATTGTAGCCAAAACTAAATCCTGAACTAGCAATGAGGATGACTCATCCTTTCCAAAGTGGCCAACCTTAAAATGATCAGTAAAACCACCCCAAGGTGATGAAGAAAACAATATGGCAACCAATTAAAGTCATCTCAAAGAATTTCATCACCACTTTGGTAGAAAGAAGTAGAATGTTGGAAGCAAGAGGTGTCAAAAAACCCCACCAAGGCTCAACACATGGCAATGTGAGGATGGGATCTCCTAAGCCTTGTATTAACACTAATCCTTTCATCATTGCTCCTCCTAATACAAACCAAGGGGCATTCAACTTCCACTATATTTCAATCTAATATTCACAAAACACAAGTAACAAAAAGTTCTTTCCTCCACCTCCACCACCAACATTAAATCCCACACACACATATCAACCTAGTGGAGTACCCTAAAACCAGGCTCAAAACTACATGACATTTCCCAGATTCCAAGAGGTGAATTTTTGATATCAAAACTACATAACACCTCATGGATTTCAAAATTTGAACCCAAGGTTCCAAAATTATTAAGGTTACCCAGTCTTCCCCACATGATCTACATTTGAAGGACCATTGCCTTCCACATAGGACCCCTTCTCTAGGGCCTATCTAGAATACCTAAAGGAACCTTTGGATTTCACCATCTAAAGTGTTATATTACCTAGGTTGCTCCCTAATTTATCAAAATTTAAAGACAAAGGAAACCCAAATTCCCACATCAAAGTCTATACCATAGTTGTTTGGGAACTTCTACCCTAGGATACATTAGTTTCTCACATCTTTCTAAAAATGTTAGGAATCCCCCTTAACTGGTATTACTAGTTGCTTGAGGGTTTAATTCATTCCTTCTAAAAACTCATTAGAGAGTTCATATTAATGTTGGATAGTGACAAGCTAGTCAAGACTAGAATTAGGGAGTTCCTAATTGTAAAACAAAAGAACAATGAATGAGTCACTCACTTTTTAACTAGATGGAGACAAGTCTTGTACTCCTCTACTAGTGCCAATAATATGGATTATCAAGAACTCTATGATTTCTTCTTATATGCCCTAAGTAGGAACATGTTAGAACCATAACCAAATTGTGCCATACAAGAGCATTAATATATTAGGAACTTATTTTTATTTTAACATTTATAGGGTTGTCTTTATGAACTAATACTTTCCAACATGTTGGTCTTTGCATAAAACCCTTAAAACCTTGTTTAAATCCTAAGTGAAGCCATTTCAAAGCCATTGCTTACCTTTGTCTAAATATGTGTTATCTTCAGCTATGCACTTTTTCTAACTTCAAAGTGACTTGTTATCACCCATTTCATATCACTTAAGTGAATGTGTTTATAATTATTTGTTGATTGGTTACTGGTTCCATGACCTATAGAAGTCATCTTATCTAGTGGATTATTCACTCCACATAGCCTCACAATGCTTTTTAACCTTGCAATTTTTTTTTGTTGCACTTTTTGTAATTGTTGACATCCCTCACTTTTAGTCTATTTGTGTTATCTTGGTTGAGATTATGTGGTGAATGATCATGGTTTATTGCTTTTATATTTGTGTGCAAACTGTTGATTTAATGCATTATGGATAATAGGTGATCAATGATGTTAATGATTAAGTAACATAGTTAACTATTATGTGATAATTATATTATTATTATTGGATAAAAATGCTACTAAGGTTTAATGTAAGTTTATTATTGTGTTTCAGGTACACGTACTTGGGGAAGGTGAACTAGGTCCTAGCGTTGAAGGATCCTGAGATAATCCATTTGTATGGGTAATATATAGTAAAACTAGATTAAAATAATTAATTAATATGAAATAAATAATTATTTATGTTTAATTATTTATTTGATGTTTGAAAGTTATAGAATTAATATTAATAAATAACTATGGTGATCAATTATTTATTAATTCATAGATTTTTATTTATTAATTACTTAGCTAGAAGATAATTACATTTATTTCATGTTTGAAAAAAAAGAAAATAATATAAAAGATTCTTATCTTTAGTTTTAAATATGAAAAGATTATCCAATTGTTATCTTTAAATATTATATGCTTATTTTAGAGATTTCATGAGACAGGGTTAAGAAAATAAGAGAAAAAGAAGAAAACTTTGATTTAAAGTGTGTTTTTTTGTTTTCTTTATTCTTTTTATTTGTTAGGTATTCATTCTTTCATGTTGCAATAGGAAATTATTGATTTTGGGGTTGTTTTATTGGTATTGGAGCTATGGTTCAAACTCTAGGTGACCTGAGTACACTATAAAACCGTAGTAAAAACTTAAAAATATTATAGTTACAAGCTAGTGAGTTATGGATGTGACTTAACATTGATGGTTCTAACAATTATGATGGATTGTGGAATATATGTTAATTTGAATTACCTTGCTTTATTAGATGGGGCCTAGAACTAGAAGGGCTCTGGGAAAGGAACTTGTTGAAGCTAGCAAGGAGTTTGAGCATATGGATCATAATCGTACTACTCCTGAAGCCTTGATAACTAATCTTGATGCTCTAAGAGCTTACATAGCTATGCAAGAACAACATATTAAAGTATTGCAGAAGCTTATAAATGATGGTATAAGGGATGTTAAGCACAAGTCTAGGTTGCTAGATAACCAAAAATTGTAGAGTGGTTTTGAGAAGGATCCTAGTAGAGAGTCATATATTTCGGTACATTCAGAATCTTCTGAGGAACAACCTTAAAAAAAGAGAGTAGATCCACTACTCAAGGAGCTCAAGAAGATGTATCCGCAAAAGTTTAAGGCTTGGGTGGAGGTGATGTGGCTGAAGCGTGGTGTATTGGCATGGATAAGTATTTTGCTTTGATGGATATGAGTTCTAATCATCAAGCTCATGTTGCTATTTACCATCTTGAGAAGGAGGCTTCACTTTGGTGGAACCACCTTAAGAGTATGAAGAACTATGACGTGACCAGTATCACATGGGAATATTTTGAGAAGAAATTTAGACAAGAGTACCTTTCAGCTCAAACACAGAGATAGGAAACTTTCCAAATTCCATGGATTGCAACAAGGTTCTTCAATAGTGGTTGAATATAACCCCAAATTTATGGGTCTTCTAAGGCATGTTCACTACTTGAAGTCAGAGGAAGATAGAGTGAGTAACTTCATCCTAGGACTAAACAAGGGGATTATATTTTCTACTAGGCTCACACAACCTAAGACCTTGGCTGTAGTTAATGGAGGTAGCATCAATAGCTAAAGAAAAAAGGCAACATAAGTTGGTATTAAACAAAAAAATCAATCCAAATCAAGGTTCTCTAATAAGAAAAAATTGTATGACAATAGTGATAAGTTTGGTAAAGGTCCTCGTATGAACAAAGGCAAGTTTAAGAAGAACGACAATGGAAATGGGACCAATTCTCAGAAATTGAATCATAAACATAATGGTGATAATAGTAAGACTTATCCTAGGATAGTAGATAAGATGGAGAACAAGGCTCCAAAGGATGGTTGTTGTAATTGTGGTGGTTGACATTTTTAGGTTGATTGTCCATAGATAGATAATAATGTAGGGGATCAACATAAAATTTTATGCTATAGTGTGTTGGTGCCTGCACATGAAGTCAAGGTTTCAAGCAAAAAATTGTGTTAAGGCAAAGTTTCAATATGACTTGATATTCCGAGGCGGGGGTGATATTTCGAATATCCGTCATCTTAGTGAAGATCACCCTGATGTTGGAATATCACCCCGATGTTGCTTTATCACCTCACAATCACTTGATCTGTGAAGTGCCTGTCTAATGGCTTCATCATATTCTGCGGGGGGGTCATGTTTCAAATGTCAGGTGATCTTTGTTATGATCACCCCCTATGTTCAATCACCCCGATCTTGTTTTATCACCTCATGTTCGCAAGATCACCCTGAGGTGCGGACATCACATTTTACATGAGGGTCGGTATCTGCCTGTCTAGTGACTTGATTTTCTTGCGGGGGGTGATATTTCAAACATCAGTCATCTTACGAATATCACCCTATTTTGTCAATATGATGGTGACGTCATCAGGATCCGGTGGGATGCATCATGTGGTCTTCGGCATGACAATTATTATCAGCAGATATAATGAGGGCCCCACCGATCGCCTATGAGGACATGTGCAAGTACAGGTGGATCATCGGTGGGGTATTTGGTTTGAATATGATGAGGAGGATCTTTTTCTGATGCGTCAGGATTGCATCGATGAGGGTGATCATCAGGCTAATTTTAAATATCAGGAAAGCTCAGCATGAGGTTTGCTACTATCAGGGTGATATGAAATATCGGGGTGATATTGCATATCAAGAAATCATGCAGGAGGTTCGCCGTTGGCGCGGGTCGTGATGATGGGGTCTTGGCGGATGGTTTATTGGTCACGCAAGGTAAAATTACACGACATCATATGTGCTCATGATCTTGTTTATAAAGTATTGAGGAGGTCACTACAGGGTGAATGTGGGATAATTAGTTCCCACATGATTTGAAAAAGTCAGGTCATGATTCTTGGTGGGAAAGTTTCAAAGCGCACAGTCTATTGAATTTCCCAAGGCCGCGGGTTGGTATGCCTTTAATGGCAGATGTTACAAGGTATGGGCGAAGGCATGGACGGATCAAGTACCCAATTGAAGATGTGAATCCCCAGGCGGTGGCGTAAGGCTCAAGTTCAACCACCTGTCCCCTCCTCTACCTGTTGCATTCAATGTTGAGCGCCATTTCTCATGATGCAATGTATCTGGTGAAATTTTGAGTCAACCATGTGCAATTAATGCTAAGTATACCTTCTTGTTGTATATAGCAGATGGTGTTACTCATTTGTTGTTGTTGAAAACTGGACGAATTTTGGTGCTGTGATAAGATACAACTTCATTGGTGGCCCTGTTCTGGATGTCTTGTGAGTTTATGAGTCTCATGTTGTATGTCTCTTGCATAAATTTACTGGTTTCATGTTGATTTAAATGAGTAATGCTATATTGCATGTGTTCTGTTATCTGTCTCCAAATTGAGTGTGTTCTTCTTCTGAATCTAGGCATCTAAGGGGTGTTTATGATTCTAGAATATAGGTTTACTGTATTGAATGCTTGATTTCTTACTTCTTCTCAAGGAGTAGATTAAATGTTTTAGATCAAGTGTTGGGAGGAATGTACTGCAGTAAGGATGTTTGTAAGCAAAGATAACTGAATAGTCAGTCTTGGGAAGTATCTGTAAGGCAGGTGCTAAACAAATCCCCTTGAAATCCAGTCTTTGGTATATGTTTATGCTAATCATTCACATGTGTATGTCTATTGACTCCAAGCCTTGGATAGGCACCAGTCTAGTCTTGTATTGAGGTTACACCCCAGGTCTTAGTTTTGCATCCAAATACAAAATCAAATTTAAAACTTCAAAACTGAAGCTTTAGGACCTTAGAAGTAGTTTTAGGATCAAAATCCTCTGTCTCACAACTAAACATAGGCCCAAAGCTATCTCCTTTGCACTTATCTTACAGTTTTGGTCTACATAAAGGAGGATTTATCTGCTTTGTGTCAACATCCCCCAATTCACAAGCATACCTGATGGATGTTGGATAGGGAATACCCCCCTTGGTACTGCAGAGCCTGAAGAAGAAGAGGAGATATCTATAGAGTCTATCTCCTGTACTATTGGCCCTTGGCCCAGGAACCCTGTTGATCAATGATGGCTACTTTGTAGGGATAACTGGGAACAAGCATCCAGTCTGGGAAAAAACCAATAGATCTGGTGACTCCACTAGGGAACCTTTGTGTGAGAACCCTAATTTAAAAGAAAATAATTCCTAATTGTAGGTGGCAACTCTGAACAATCTCCCAACCGGTAAACTAAAAATTTGTATGCAAGTGAGAAGGTCCCTGCGTAATCCTCTATTTGAAGAATTACCCAGAAAGATGATGTATAGGAAAAAGGGGACTGTCCCAGTCAGTCATGAAGGTTATCCCAAAAATAATGATAATATCCAAGACAATCTTAGATCTCAGAACAACAGCTGCCCTATTTTTCAAATGTAGAAGCTAATATTCAAGATGCATATGATAGACAACAGGGTGGTGGATTGAGAATGAGGTCAGAGGTGTTTCAAGAACACCCTTTCCTTGATTCCCTTGATAGATTTGAAGAAGCTGAATCCCCAAGGGAAGATAATGATGATCAGAATGTAATGAAACCGTCCTCTTCTATGCCTAGAGATGAGGAATTAGCTGAAGAAATCAAGAGCCTGAGGGTTGAATTTGAGTATTTGCAGGCTATGAAGATTAAAGATGACATGAGACAGAAAGTGCAAGCTCTGAGAACTGTTCAACAAGATGCAGTCCCCACCCTTGATAATTCAAATATGTTGAGAAACAAGCATAGAGATGAAGCCCATCATCAGTAAAATGATCAAAGATAGAATGCAAACAATGCTAGAGTACCATTAAATAATATGAGAAATCAAAATGCTAATAGAAATGTCAATATTAACCAGTTTGGTAGACAACCTATGTAGTTGGACAGATTTAGACAGCTAGTTTTTGATGGCATTCCTGGTTACCCTAATCCCATTGACAAACATGTAAGACCACAGGTGCCCAAATTTTTAGGAAATAATGTTGTATCAGGTAAAGACCACTTGAAAGCTTTTCAAAATATCATGGACAATTTTGAGGTTGAACATGAAGATGTTTTTATGAAGTTGTTTATGCAATCCTTGGTTGATGAAGCTAGGGAATGGTATAAAGGTCTGTCTGACCAAAGTATCTCATCATGCGATGATTTCAAAAGGATTTTTAAGGAGCAGTATGGTGACAAGACTGACCCAAGCTTTTTTGTAAATGAAATCACTAGTATCACTAAGGGGTCAAATGAGCAGGTTGCAGATTTCAATGCTAGATTTACTAAAGTGCTGAATAAATTGCCACATCACATGAGACCTAATGAGCCTATGTGCATATTGTTGTACATAAATGCTTTTGATGCCAAAACAACCTATGGGTTAAGGGATAGCCTCAGAGATGCTTTTAGGATTGCAACAAATATTGAAAATAACAGAAAAACGTCTAGTAAGACAAATAGAAGGGATGATGTGAAGATTTTGCAAAATCCAAATAAGCCTCAAAGTGTTCAAGGCAATGCATCCATTTCTGAGGATAAATTAGATAAATTGACAATTGTTGTTAAGGACCTAAGTTATAGACTTGCAAAAAGTGAAAAGGAAATGGGTCCTGACAAGCAGGTTTACCGGAGACAAGAAAAGAGACCATCATTGCATGATATGCCATATCACACAAATTGGCATAATGGTAAACCAGTTCTTCCAAATAGCAACCCTAGTCAAAGAGCTCAACATGTCAAGAAGACTCCTAATCCTTTGAAGAAAGCTGTTAATGTTGTTAATGACACCCCATGGTGCATAATATGTCAAATGCCTCACTCACAATCACAATGTATGATTGCTCAGTCTCTGTATAATAATGTTGTTGCCTGTGATGAGTGCAATGAGCCACATTGTGTGGAGGATGATAATGTAAATATGTTGTCCACAAATAGGGAGTATTCCTCTTATGATGCAGATGGAAGTACAAGTAATGAGATTCAGGACTGCTAGCAGTTTCCCTGTGATGAAGATGATGAGGATAACTATGCTTATGCTCAGGGCTCACACATTTTTCTAAATAACCTGAGGAGACCTTCTGATGAAGAGATTAGAGCTCTCACAGTTGCAGCAGTGGCTAGAGTTAAAAGCAATTACAATCTCAAGGGTAAAGCTCAGGTAAGTAACTCACATCAACCAGAAGATACCTTTGTGAATCAGCTAGTGCATAATCATAAGGTGGCTGGACTACAAAAGACACAATGGAACAACAATAATAAAAATTTTAAACAAAAAATAGGTCATGATCTTCAAGGACCAGAAAATAGAGTTCCCCAGGTTGAGGACCAAAACAAGAATTCTCAGGTCATGGATGACAGTCAGAAGACCACTAAAATCAAGGCTGGGTCAGCTCAGGATAAAAATAAGACCATGGATTAGGCTACAACTATTAAACAAAATTATACTTCTTTTGACATAACTCAAGTCTTCTCCCAGATAAAGGTCTCTGTTCCTTTGATGGAATTGATGAAGGTTGAAGAAATCAGGAATAAGGTAGTGTCCTTATTTTCAGGGGTAGCTTGTCAAGCTGATCAGAATGTTGAAACTCAAAGTAAGAAACAAGTCCTATGTGTTGAACAGGATGAGGTCCCTGAGGTTTATCTGGGGGTGACCATGACAAAATGTCCATCACAGGTTGAGCCATTTTATGTTTCCCTTGTTATTAACAGGAAAACAATCAGAAATTGTATGCTTGATTCTGGAGCATCAACAAATATCATGCCTTTGGCTATAATGCAACAAGCTAGATTGAAAATAGACAAGGCATGTGGAAAATGCTATGCAATGGATGCCAGGGAAGTACCCGTTATTGAAATTATGAAGGATGTGGATTTCAGGTTAGCAGCCTATCCAGAAAAAACATATAGAATGAACATAACAGTGGTTGATATAAATCCACAATATGGTATGCTGTTATCAAGAAGATGGGCAACACTGATTGGTGGAAGTATGCAATTAGACCTATCATGCGCCATGATTCCAATAAATGGCAAAGATGTCAAACTGGTCAGAGAAGAAAGATCACTAGAAACGGTTGAGGATCAAGATTCAGAAGAGCATGTGTGTTTTGTTGATACTGATTGTGATAATTTCAAAGTTGTCTCTGATGATCAGGGAGGTAAGAGGAGAGACATTTGCATTTAGGAGCTTGACCGACAGGATCTATGGACCATGTATTTTGATGGAGCTTGTGCAAAGGAAGGCTCTGGTGCTGGAGTTGTGTTTTTGTCTCCAGTTGGTAAGCTTCTAAAATTCTCTTTCTTACTGAAGTTTGCCTACACAAATAATATTGTAGAGTATGAGGCTCTGTTGCTAGGATTGAATGTTGCTCTGAAGCATGGAATTAAGATGTTGAGAGTGTTTGGAGACTCAGAGTTAATTGTTTCCTAGGTTAGAGATAAGTATGCTTCAAAAAATAAAATGTTAAAACAATATAAACATGTTGTCTGGGATACAATTGAATTGTTTGATGCATTTTCAATAAGTTGGATTGAAAGATCAAAGAATGTCATGGCAGATTTTTTAGATAATGTGGACATAAGGCTAGATGATATAACTCTGTCTGATGTTACAAATGTTGAGGTTAAAATCAGACCTGCAGTACCAAAAAATATATGTAGTTGGCAAGTATTTGATGATGACAAAGATTTGTTGAGATTTCTACACTGCATAGATGAATATGAGAACCAAGAGATTGATTTTCAAAATTTTGTAGAGGTTGTAGGTGGAAAAGAGACTCTTTTGGGGAAGGAAGTAATTCAACTAAAGACAAACAAAATCCCCAGAGGGTTGGTTGCTTTAGAAAGAGCATTTGGTAATAGGGACCAATTTGTTACAAAGGCATCTCCTACAAACAAGGATGACTTGGAGGAGATAAACTTGGGGACATTTCATGCCCCCAAATAGGTATATATTGGCAAACAGCTCAAACCACACATCAGGAACATGCTGATTGCATTGTTGAGAAAATATAAGCATGTCTTTGCCTGGTCATATGAGGACCTAAAGGCTTATAGAGAAGACCTATTCCAACATGAGATACCATTGAAGCCTGGAGCTAAGCCATTCAGGCAAAAACAAAGACCTATTAATCCTATTCTAGCTCCAAAAATGCAGGAAGAACTCAAGAAGCTTAGGGAGCCTGGAATAATTGTGCCTATCAGACATTCAACTTGGGTGTCTAACCTTGTCCCAATTAGAAAGAAAAATGGTGGCATAAGACTTTGTGTGGACTTTAGAAATCTGAATGTATCCTCTTTAAAGGGCAATTATCCTTTGCCTAACATGGAGGTTATGCTACAGAAGGTAACTGGATGTGAGCTTCTATCTATGATGGATGGATTTTCAAGATACAATTAGGTGAAGGTAAAAGAATCTGAACAATATAAAACTGCTTTTACCACTCCATGGGGGACATATGTATATGTGAGAATACCATTTGGATTGACAAATGCAGGTGCTACATTTTAGAGGGCCATGGATGTTGCTTTTGTAGGATTAATTGATTCAATCTTGGCTGTATATCAAGATGATCTGACTGCCTATTCAAAAAAGGAAGAGCAACATTGCATGCACTTAGAACAAATTTTTATTAGAGCACTGGAATATGGCATTTCACTCAACCCAAAGAAATGTGCTTTTGGGGTAGTCGAAGGAAATCTTTTGGGACACATTATTTCCAAGGATGGAGTAAGGATTGATTCTGAAAGGGTTGCTGCAATTGACAGGATTCAAGTTCCCAAAACAGTGAAAGCTATTCAGTCCTTCTTTGGATAGATTAATTTTGTTAAAAGATTCATCCCCAACTTTGCAGAAATCACAAAAGATGTTTCTAAGATGTTGAAGAAAGGTGCAACTGTCAATTGGGAAGGTGAAGCAATTAAATCATTTTAGAACATCAAAGAGGCTATAAAGATGGCTCCTGTGTTAAAATCTCTTGATTTTTCTAAGCCATTTCAGTTGTTTTCATAAACTTGTTTCCATACTGTTGCTGCATGTTTATTACAGAAAAATGAAGAGGGTTTTGAACAACCTATTGCCTTCTTTAGCATGTCATTGTAGGCGGCTGAGTTAAAATATGATATCATGGAGAAGTAGGCATATGCATTGGTTAAAGCAGTCAAAAGATTTAGGCCATATCTAGTAGGATCTCAAACAGTTGCATATGTGCCTCATGCAACAGTCAAGGATATTTTTACCCAGCAGGAGGTAACAGGAAGAAGATGCAGGTGGATAAACAAATTACAAGAATTCAACATAGAGATACAGACCACCAAATTGGTAAGGGGACAAGGCTTGCCTAAAATAATGACACAGTCAAATTTGGAAGCATGCCAAGTGAATATAGTTCAGAATGAAATTGTAAATGTGTCAGAATCTGAATGGTACAAGGACATTATATATTACGTGCAGAATTTGAATTGTCCTTCCCATTTCAGTGATAGTCAGAAAAGGACTTTGAAACTGCATGCAATCAAGTACATCATTCTTCAAGGGGAGTTGTTTTGGAAGAATCCTGATGGTGTACTACTTAGGTGTGTGGATGAAAATGAGGCTAAGAATGTTTTAAATGGCATGCACAAAGGAGTGTGTGGTGGACACTATACTGCCTAGACAACAGCTCACAAGATTCTTAGAGCAGGTTATTGGTGGCCAACTCTTTCTCAGATGCACAAAAGTTGGTGAGGAGATGTGATCCTTGCCAAAGGTTCTCAGGAAAGTTAAAGTATGAAGGTGCATTACCCCTTAGAACTGTAATTGTGGAGGCTCCATTTCAGCAGTGGGCAATTGATTTTATAGGGGAGATCTCAGAAAAATCAAGTGGAGGACATAGTTGGATATTGGTTGCTACTGACTATTTCACCAAATGGATTGAAGCCATTCCAACTAAAAAAGATACAAGCAGGGTGGTGATGGATTTTATTTTGGAAAACATTATTATCAGGTTTGGAGTACCATTCAAAGTGATCACAGATAATGCCATGTGCTTCAGATCTGGTGAATTTGTTGATTTTTGCAACAAATATGGAATTAATTTGTCATATGCATCACCATATCATCCACAAGGAAATGGTCAGGCAAAGTTCAATAACAAAAGCCTCATGAAAATCATCAAAAGTATGGTAGACAAGAACAAAAGGGCATGGGATTCAAAGCTAAAGATGGCACTATGGGCTAACCGGATAACAGTGAAGAAATCAATTGGGAGGTCACCTTTTGAGCTAGTATATGGCACAGCAGCCAAGCTGCCTATAAATAATCTCTTGCCAATCTATAGATTCATACAGAAAAATGATGAAGAGATTGAAGATCCAATGACTAGAAGGATAAATCAGCTGGTTGCATTAGATGAAGTTAGAAGGGAGGCACACAGGACAAACATCAAGAAACAACAAAGTGTAAAATATCTGTTTGATAAAAGGACTACAGAAAGGAAATTTCAGGTAGATGATTTAGTCCTTATTTGGAATGCAAGGAGTCAAGATAAGGGAAAGCATGGCAAACTTGAGCCCTTATGGATGGGCCCATACCTAATCAGTAATATTCATGGAGAGAACTCCTACTTTCTCTAGGCCCTAGATGGTGAGAGGTTGGAATTGCCTGTGCACGGTCAATTCCTTAAGCTTTATATTTCATAAGTGATCATCTTCTGTGCACATTTATAAATTATGCAAATTGTCTGTAAATACTCTGTATAGTCGGTGTTTTGCCTGGTCTTCCCGGAGGTGATCTGGTTCTCATTGCAGCCTTGTGCTTGCATGTCCCCAATCGGAGCCAATGTTGGTGCCTACACATGAAGTCAAGGTTTCAAGCAAAAAATTGTGTCAAGGAAAAGTTTCAATATGACCTGATATTCCGAGGGGGGGTGATATTTTGAATATCCGTCATCTTAGTGGAGATCACCTTGATGTTGGAATATCACCCCGATGTTGCTTTATCACCTCACAATCACTTGATCCGCAAAGTGCCTGTCTAACGGCTTCATCATATCCCCTGGGGGGGTCATGTTTCAAATGTCAGGTGATCTTTGTTATGATCACCCCCTATGTTCGATCACCCCGATGTTGTTTTATCACCTCATGTTCACAAGATCACCCCGAGGTGCGGACGTCAAATTTTACGTGAGGGTCGGTATCTGCCTGTCTAGCGACCTAATTCTCTTGAGGGGGTGATATTCCAAACATCAGTCATCTTACGAATATCACCCTATTTTGTCAATATGATGGTGACATCATCAGGATCTAGTGGTATGCATCATGTGGTCTTCAGCATGACAATTATTATCAGTAGATATGATGAGGGCCCCACCGATCACCTATGAGGACATGAGCAAGTACAGGTGGATCATCGGTGGGGTATTTGGTTTGAATATGATGAGGAGGATCTTTTTCTGATGCGTCAGGATTGCACCGATGAGGGTGATCATCAGGCTGATTTTGAATATCAGGAAAGCTCAGCATGAGGTTCGCTATTATCAGGGTAATATGAAATATCGGGGTGATATTACATATCAGGATATCATGCAGGAGGTTCGTCATTGGCACGGGTCATGATGATGGGGTCTTGGTGGATGGTTTATTGGTCACGCAAGGTAAAATTGCGCAAAATCATATGTGCTCATGACCTTGTTTATAAAGTATTGAGGAGGTCCCTACGGGGTGAATGTGGGATAATTAGTTACCACATGATTTGAAAAAGTCAAGTCATGATTCTTGGTGGGAAAGTTTCAAAGCGCACAATCTACTGAATTTCCCAAGGCCGCAGGTTGGTATGCCTTTAATGGCAGATGTTATAGGGTATGGGCGAAGGCATGGATGGATCAATTACCCGATTGAAGATGTGAATCCCCAAGCCGCGGCACAGGGCTTGAGTTTAACCACCTTGTCCCCTCCTCTACCTGCTGCATTCAATGTTGAGTGCCATTTCTCATGATGTAATGTATCTGGTGAAATTTTGAGTCAACCATGTGCAATTAATGTTGAGTATACCTTCTTGTTGTATATAGCAGATGGTGTTACTCATTTGTTGTTGTTGAAAACTAGACAAATTTTGGTGCTGTGATAAGATACAACTTCAATGGTGGCCTTGTTCTGGATGTCTTGTGAGTTTATGAGTCTCATGTTGTATGTCTCTTGCATAAATTTACTGGTTTCATGTTGATTTAAATGAGTAATGCTATATTGCATGTGTTCTGTTATCTGTCTCCAAATTAAGTGTGTTCTTCTTCTGAATCTAGGCATCTAAGGGGTGTTTATGATTCTAGAATATAGGTTTACTATATTAAATGCTTGATTTCTTACTTCTTCTCAAGGAGTAGATTAAATGTTTTAGATCAAGTGTTGGGAGGAATGTACTGCAGTAAGGATGTTTGTAAGCAAAGATAACTGAATACTCAGTCTTGGGAAGTATCTATAAGGCAAGTGCTAAACAAACCCCCTTGAAATCTAGTCTTTGGTATATGTTTATGCTAATCATTCACATGTGTATGTCTATTGACTCCAAGCCCTGGATAGGCACCAGTCTAGTCTTGTATTGAGGTTACACCCCAAGTCTTAGTTTTGCATCCAAATACAAAATCAAATTTAAAACTTCAAAACCAAACCTTTAGGACCTTAGAAGTAGTTTTAGGATCAAAATACTCTGTCTCACAACTGAACATAGGCCCAAAGCTACCCCCTTTGCACTTATCTTACATTTTTGGTCTACATAAAGGAGGATTTATTTGCTTTGTGTCAACATCCCCCAGTTCACAAGCATATTTGATGGATGTTGAATAGGGAATACCCCCCTTGGTTCTGCAGAGCCAGAAGAAGAAGAGGAGATATCTATAGAATCTATCTCCTGTATTGTTGGCCCCTGGCCCAGGAATTCTGTTCTTCAAGGAATTCATAGTCCAGTGATCTTGAGAACTCTTTCAGCTATGCAAGACAAAAAAACATTTCAAAAAGGTTGCAAAATATTCATGATTAAGATCTCTGAGAAAGAGGAAGAAAAGAAGCTAGAACTTTTAGATCATCCAATCTTGCAAGGGTTTAAGGATGTTTTTCCTAAAGACTTACCAAGATTTCCACCAAAGAGGAAGTTTGATTTCTCTATTGATCTAGTTCTAGGAACAAGTCCCATTTCTAAGGATCCTTATAGAATGAATACAATAGAGCTTCAAGAGCTAAAGATGCAATTAGAGGATTTATTAGAGAAGGGTCTAATTTGACCTAGTGTGTCTCTTTGGGGTGCACTAGTTTTGTTTGTGAAGAAAAAAGGATGGTACCTTTCATTTGTGCATTGATTATAGAATGCTCGATAAGGTGAGTATAAAAAATAGATATCCTTTGCCTTAGATTGATGACTTGTTTGATCAGATGAAGGGGCAACAGTATTCTTAAAGATAGATTTGAGATCAGGGTATCATCAATTGAGAATCAAGGATGAGGATATCCAAAAGGTGATATTTAGGACACAATATGGTTATTATGAGTTTTTGGTTTTACCTTTTGGTTTAACTAATGATCTATTGGATTTTATACATTGTTTGATGAATCATGTGGTTCATGATATGCTTGATTCATGTGTGCTAGTATTTCTTGATGATATTTTAATTTATTCAAAGAGCAAAGAGGAACATGAGAAGCACCTTAGGTTGGTTTTGCAGTAGTTAAGAGTGAATATTTTTTTTGGTAAGTTGAGTAAATGTGCCTTCTTCCAATTTGAGATACAATATCTTGGACATGTTATTTTAGAGAAGGGCATTGCTATTGATCCAACTAAGATTACGACAATCATTGAGTGGCCAACACAAAGAATGTTGTAGATGTGTGAAGTTTCATGGGTCTTGCAGGTTATTACCGTAGATTTATGGAAAAGTTTTCTAGGGTAGCTTATCCTATCACTTCATTGCATAAAAAGGGTAAGAAGTTTGTGTGGTCAGAAAAGTGTGAAGAAAATTTCAAAAGCTTAAGATTGCTTTGACTACTACACCAATTTTGCAAGTTCCAGATCTGAAGAACGAGTTTACTATGTGGAGAGATGCTTTTTTAGAGGGTTTTGGTGGAGTGTTAATACAAGATGATAGAGTGTGTGCATGTAAGTCAAGGAAGCTTAAAGATCATAAGAAGAACTATCCCACTCATGAATTAGAGCTTGCTGCTTTGATTCATGCACTTAAGGTTTAGAGGCATTTCCTAATGGGTATACCATTCCAACTAAAGACAAATCAAAGGGATTATAATATTTTTTTACTCAACATGAGATAAACGCGTGATAGAGAAGATGACTAAAATTCTTGAGTAATTTTGAGATTAATATTTCATATGCCAAAGGGAAAGAGAATGTAGTGGCAAATTCTCTTAGTAGGTGGGCAAGCATAGTATCCATGTCACAATTTCGAGTAAATTTAAGAGAGCCTATTCGAGATTCTTAGAGTTCTATCAGATGGTTTAAGATGATTTAGATTAGTATCCTGATCTCTATTTGGATAGTGATGGGTTGTTGAGATTTTAAAGAAGGATTTATGTTCCAGCTGAGGGTGGTTTATGAAAAGTCATTTTGGAAGAAGCCCATAATGCAACCTATAGTGCTCACCTAGGGGTAACTAAAGTTTATGTTGACCTCAAGAAGTTATATTTTTTAAGTGGCATGAAGAAGGATGGGGCTACGCATGTGGATAAGTGCTTAGAATGCCAAAGGGTAAAAGTAGAACATAGACATCCAGGTGGACATGTATATCCTCATGATGTACATTTTCGCAAGTGGTCTATTATTTCTATGGATTTTGTTACAAGTCTACCAAAGAGTCACCGTGATTCTATCTTGCTAGTTGTGGACAAGTTGACTAAGGTTACACATTTTATACCAGGAAATGTGAAGGATGATGTACAAACTTTATCTAGAAGGTTTGTCAAAGAGGTTGTATGACTACATGGGATTCCATAAGTGATTATCTCTGATAGAGATAAGTTGTTTACTTCTAAATTTTGGGGAACTCTCATGGCATCTTTTGTTTCAATGTTGAAATTTAGGAACTTCTTATCATCCAAAGATAGATGGCCAAACTAAAAGAGTTAATTAGGTGATAGAAGACATGTTAAGAATGTATTATATGGATCAAAAAAGGAAGTGGGAAGAGTACTCGCCTTTAGTTGAATTTACATATAATAATTCTTACCATGCATCACTTAAATTTGCACCATTTGAAGCTTTATATGGTAGAAAGTGTAGGACCCCTGTTGGATGGGACAACTTAGAGAATCAAGTTGTGTTTGAGTCTGATATGCTCCAATAGTATAAAAGACAAATTCATATCATCAAGGAGAGGCTGAAGGAAGCATCATATCAAAAAAAGAGTTATGCAGATCTTAGAGGGTTGCTAGAGAATTTGTGGTGGGAGATAAGGTGTTTCTTATCTAGTCCAACCACATAAAATTTTGATAAATCTTGGATAGGCTTCCAAATTGGCTCCATGGTTTGTGGGTCCATTCGAGATCTTAGAGAAGATTAGTCCAGTGGTATATCGGCTTGCTTTACCACCAACTCTCTCTAGGGTGCATGATGTATTTCATATTTCTTTGCTAAAGAAGTATATTTATGATTCCTCTCATATGATTGATTGGTAGGTGCTTCAGGTGGATTCTGAAGGGGAATTTTGCATGGATCACATTAGGATTCTTGATCATAGAGAGGTCCATATTCACAATAGAACAATCACACAAGTGAATGTTCTATGGAAGAACTTTGGAGAGAAAAGTGCTACTTGATAAGATGAAAACATCTTTCACAAGGAGTACCCTTATTTGTTTGTTTAAGTACATATTTGAGTGTTATGGTTGTTTTGTGGTTATTATGTAGTTATTTTTGAGAAACCTTATGTGATACTCTATGTTATTTGATTAGTCATGTTGAGGCCAACATTCTGTTAAGGGGAGGAGGATGTAACATCTCTCACTTTTCGTCTATTTGTGTTATCTTGGTTCAGATTATGTGGTGAATGGTCATGGTTTATTGCTTTGATATTTGTGTGCAAACTGTTGATTTAATGCATTATGGATAATATGTGATCAATGATGTTAATGATTAATTAACATAGTTAACTATTTATGTGATGATTATATTATTATTGCAATTGTTATTCTTGGCTAACAGTACTAGTAAAATTTTGTGCAAGTTTATTATTATGTTTTAGGTAGAAATACTTGGGGAAGGTGAACTAGGTCCTAGCATTGAAGGATCTCGAGATAATCCATTTGTGTGGGTAATATATAGTAAAACTAGATTAAAATAATTAATTAATATGAAATAATAATTATTTATTTGTTGTTTGAAAGTTATAGAACTAATATTAATAAATAATTATGGTGATCAATTATTTATTACTTCATATATTTTTATTTATTAATTATTTAGCTAGAAGATAATTATATTTATTTCATGTTTGAAAAAATAAAATAACATAAAAGGTTATTTTCTTTAGTTGTAAATAGGAAAAGATTATCCATTTATTATCTTTAAAGGTTATATGCTTATTTTAGAGATTTCATGAGATAGGTTAAGAAAAGTGAAGAAAGAAAAAGAAGAAAACTTTGATTTGAAATATGTTTTTTGTTTTGTTTATTCTTTTTATTTTGTTAGGTATTCATTCTTTCATGATGCAATAGGAAATAGTTTGGGACTACAACCCTAGCTAGATCCAAGTTCCATGTATTACTCAGTAGCCTAGTCTTGAATTATTTTTCATACACAGTAATGAATAGACCTCTCCGAATCCTTAGTCTTGGGAACCCTAATGCCACTTTTGCTACCTTAAATTTGGTTGGTTAGAACACCCTTGTCTATTGAATTTTTTAATTTCTTTATTTCCCATGGGATAATCTCATAAATATTCTAAGTTGGAGCTCCCTTCAAGGTTATTCTAGCAAATTGGGGTTGTCCTTGATGATATGAGGCTTACTAGGGTCTGTTAGAATTAGGGAATACAATATTTGGAAAAATTAAGTTTTTAGGAAAATGATTAATACTACTAATTATGCCCACAAATTCTAACTCTATGATTTTCTTGCAATACCTTAACCCTTATAGTCTTTTTACTCCTTAGAAAATATTCAATCTCTTTATAATTCATTATACTGGATCTACAAAAGTTTACATATTTAAGAATACTACATAAAATGATTTGAGAATCTTCAATAGCTTGATTATGGCACTTTGATACTTAGGGCATAGCTTTGTAGGATGCAACTCTGAGATTCATAAAATTCTCATGTACTAGGTGTTAACTTATATGGGGTTGTCATTAATGTCACCTCTCTAGCTTCTACATAAAAGAGTCAAGAACTTTTGAATGTTGATGGAGATCAATGAGTTTCTTTAAACAAATCTTTTGATTGAAAATTTCAAGCTTGTATGTAGTCACAAAATGGGGTGCAACTTAACTTTTCTCAAAGTGACTTCTACTCATATCTAATGGGATTATAACATGAACAATTTTTTGTTGGGATGTAATTGCTATGAGCTCACTTAGGAATGTATTACTAGATGACACAATGCTCCACATAATATTATCTTAACCAAAGATAGATGGCCAAGTAATGATAGGTGTTTGTTTCAAGTAATTCCTCCCACACTAACATCATTCCTTGCTTATAATTCAATCGCAATCCATGGCTTCTAGGTTACAAAGAAAACACTTCACTATCACTAGCAACAACTCACCTCAAAGATATTATTGTTATGCAAGTCACCTCAAATATATTCATTACTATGTATGAAAAAGAATTCAAGACTAGGCCACTGAGTAATACATGGAGCTTGGATCTAGCTAGGGTTGTAGTCCCAAACTATTTCGTAGCACCTAAGATTATTAAGTGGGCATGCAAATTCTATGATGAGAAGGCTAGAGTTATGAGGGATTTAGAGGACATCTCTATATTCACATTAGCATTCAATTCAAAAGGTGTTTTGTTTGACACCGAAAGAAAACATACCATTAAATTTTTTAGAGTCCTAGATTTTAAATATAAAAAATATTGCAATAGTTATAGAATAGTTTGGCTACCACACTATAGGATAAGGGATTGATCTTCTAACTTAGAACCAATTACTTGAGATAAGATTGAAACCTCATAAATGGACAAGTTTGAGAACTATTCCAAATATGCATACCAAGGATTATGTCAGATCATTGGGTTGGATATTGAGCCTAGGATGTCACAACATGCTCTAGTGTTATTAGCTAACATCCAAAACCCTCACAACAATAGGTTATTCAATTATTGGATCATAATTGGTAGAGGCTATCCATGAAGAGAGTGAATTTCAAGAAACCTAATACTAAGAAGAGATTCAAGAGATATTCAATCTTGTGTTAGTTTTATTGTCTATCTTAGTAGAAGAATGGGATAACATGTTGGGAATCAAATACACATCTCCTAAGTTAAAAGGGATTAGGTCAATCCTATACAACTATGGTCAATCCATATTGACAAGGACAACCATTTATCCTAGGATAACTTCATTAAAACCTATTTTGTAAATCATTTGTTGAGGAATCTAGGATGTTATAGATTTAGATTGTCAAAAGATGTTTAGGAATTCATCAAACCTCTAGAACTCCACCTAGGAGGGAAAATCATAAACAACAAGGGAGATTGGTTCTTACATGAATATTATACAATGTCAAGAATATATGGAACAAAAGTTATCCCTTATAGATTGTCATACATAGTGCCAAACATAATCACATCCCTAGAATTAATTAGAAAATGAACTTAGCAAATAAATACCATTTTATTTAGACCATAAAAAGGGTAGCTTCCTTTCTACTCAAACTAAAATTGCTAATTTCATGATATTAGGAAAGGAAGGATTTGACAAAGCATATAAGTACATAAGAAATTTGGGATTGTGCCAAGACCTTTATAGACCATATGATCCTAACAAAATTATCCACAATAAGAGAAGAGAGAAAAATAGATCAAGTGATAGAAATGATTTTAATGAACCTAAGGACTTGATAAGGAATTGTGTAGATAGTTCATAAAAATAGAGAACATAGAGGATTGAAGATTGGTTTGGTTGAGAAGATAAGGAAGCTGAATAATCCAAATTAGCATGGAGCCTTCCCTGATATCACTAATCCTATTGGAAACATATAGAAGCTTTTAGACAATGTTGAGATAGTTTGATAGATGCCAAAAATAAAGTAATAGAAAAACCTCAAGTTGCAAAGATTGAACGAGAAGAAGTAACGCCACAAAAATTATTATAAACACTGGAGGAAAGGCCTTAGAGAATAGCTTCACTATCAGGTTTAGCAACATCTCGTCAATGCATTGAACAAAAATATTTTAGATCATCTTCAGTTTTAGTTACAATTGTACATCTATATACCAAAATATAAGACAAAACCATAGAACAATACATGAAACACATGTCATATCTTAAACCTGGCTACACATCCAATTGATCAAAGAGAATGAGAAAGAACAATGAAAAGGACAATAAAACTTCTCATCAAAACCCTCTTGATGCCTTGGATGTGCTCAAAATTGTTTTTGTTGAGAGAAGAAGTGTGGTTGCTTAAGAATCCTGCAACATATCCTTGCTTTTTCTCTACCTTATTGCTTGCTAAGTGCTTGGGAGATGAGGTTTTTATAGATTTTTGATTAGGATCATGGACGGTTTAGATTTGATTTGAGATTGGAGTGTGGAGATTTATCATCTTCCAAGGGAAGCTAATGCCGAAGGGCTATGCTTGATCCATATGCATGGGGAAGTGATATGCTCACAAATGGAGGCTTGGGATAGGTGCAAGTGAATAAGATAAAGATTAAGGAAATAGAGGTTGGAGCTTACCTTATTTTGAGTGGAGGGTGGAGATAAATAGGTACTTTTTGGAGCTTTATGAATGTTGACTATTTATTTTTAAATAAAATGGTGGAGGAATGTATAAAGTTTAATTAATTTTAAATAAACTTAACTTATTTTATTTAACGAGTGGAAAAATTATAATTGATCATTGATGGATCACAACCGAGCTCTATTTAGAGAGCAGAATCCAAATCAACATTCCTTATTTTCTGTAGCAAAAAAGTAGGGATTCTTTTGGCAGAAGACAAGATAATAATCATATGTGGAGATTGGAGTAGTGGATTGGAGAATTGAGGGAAGAATTTAAAGTGTGAATTGTAAAATATTTTAGGGACAATTAACGAAGGATCTGGAATACAAAAATTTCCACTATGTTATTGGCCAATACAAAAAAATGTTAGTCATAAGAATGGCGTTCTAGCGCTGGTCTCTTCACATACTATGGTTCGATCATCAGGGGTTCGTAACAACCCGAATCATAAATTTTCACCGCACACACAAAAGAATGATCGACAATGGAAGGCCAAGGAATGGAGACCAAAAACATGGGAGTTTTCAAGAAGAATATGATTTGGTAAAAGACCATGCCCTAGTTTCAAGTTTTGCGATTGGGGCGATTGGGGCCAGTATAATTCCTCTAGGTTCTAAAGTCAGAAGACTTTGAGGATTTAGAACTCGTTTTCCCTAGACCATTCAATTAAGGCCTTAACAGATACAACCTTTTTATCAAATGGGTGAATTTGTGGCCAGCTTGGGACAAAATAACAAGTTGGTGTAAATCTAATTGGGGACAAACGGTGATCATAAAAAATCTTCCAATGGGGCTTTATCTCATTGTTTGTGATTCTAAAGAGGAAAAATAAGATATTATAAGGAATGGTCCTTGGTTAATGGGCCAAATTTTGATCTATTGAATCATAAAACTCTTCTCACTCTTATGTGGGTAAGGCATTACAATTTACTAGCGAAATATTGGTCCGAGGATATCTTGAAAGAGATCAAAAATTGTCTGGGCTCCTTTGTGACTATGGACAATTCAATGACTAACCATGTGTTCAGGGTTTATGCATGGATATGTGCTAATCTCAACCTAGTTGAGGATACCCCTGCTAATATTGAAATCCTCTCCAAAATGGTTCTTGGGTGCAAAAGATTAAGGTTGGAGGGCCCAATACCGCCAAACCCCAATTTAATAAGGTAAAGGAGTAGGAGGATCCAAATCTCCATAATGCTTTAGATTCTTCTCCACGAGGAGAGAATACCAAATATTGAGCCCTTCTTTCAATAGATTCAAGTGATAAGTGGACAACTTCCTAGTAGAAACTCTTGCCACAACTAGATTCACAAAACTAGCAACACAACAAGAATAGGTAGATAGGTAAAATACATAAAAATATGTGCCTATGTACTAACTAATGCACCATCATACCCTACACCATGTCATAATATGAGTGTAGCTAAGGAATTCATATCTAAATGATAGGACATGTTCCTTAATAACATGGTCTTTGTGTCCAAAACACAACATCATACACTCTACTAAAGTCAGAACATTAGGAGGCATGGTACTATGACCAAGACAAATAAGAATGAGACAAGAAAGAACAATCACAATGGATTGACTAAATCAACACCCAACTACATATGATGTACTAAAATCATGATGTAAACTACACAAGCATTTCAACATATCTCATTCTTCAAGGTCAAACAAATAAAAAATAATATTTTAGCTCATACACAAATTCAAATATACACCAATCACTACCATTGATGAAGGGGGTAAATCATAAAACACGCAACAACAGAAATTGCACACAAAAAATAGAACTTTCTTTTATTGATTTGGACAACTTATTATATTACAGAAGCTCAAATACAATCAGAGGAATCAACCCTCCACAGGCTGCAACACATTACAGCTTCCTATCACAAGACTCTGGAATCATCTGCCTTCTGTAACCCCAAATCAGCTAAGGTTTCTATTATCCCGCCTATTCTTGACTCTACACTTTCCCCCTTAACTCCGCTATTGCCCAGGGTTCCCAAAATAGTCAGAAATAGCACTTTTTGGCAGCCTCCAACTAAATTTTGAAATTTGTAACTCCCTCCAAAAGTAGGTCAACTTCCGAGAAGCATAACTTTTGATCTGGGTGTCCAATTGACGAACCGTTTTAAGCGCCGAAAAGCTCGCGATGTGAAATATCATGCCGGAAATCCGTAAATGGATTTCTGTCAACTTTTCAGGACATTATGGGATGTTTTAGTGCCTCATATCTCATTTTAGAAATTTTCAGGAGCTTTTTGGAAAACAAAAACTTTAATATCTTTCAACTCACAAATGATCTTTGCCTAATTCCTTCACCAAAGGTCTTATATTTCCATTATGAAGCTTTCTGTAAGTTTTCGCTTCAATCTATGCCCAAATGAAAACTTTCCTAAAATGGCAGGTAAACTTTCCAAAACTAGCAGTTTGCTATTTTTAGCAGTTTTTAAAAAACTAAAAGTCCTACATCATTATTCAAGAGATTATGGAACCATAAATACTAATTATAGAAAGAAATGAAAATAATTATAATGATTTTGAAGCAACATCTTTTTGGGTGATGCAAGATTGCCCTTACACCACTGGATGCTCCTGCATCAACCATCTGGGCATGACATACACACCAACTAGAAAGATCATTCACATCTAGTGATCCTTATGAATACAACACAAATCAAAGATTTCTCAAACACTTCACACAATATTCACTTAAACTCAACAAGGAATAAAGAATTCACACTATCATAGTTCTAGCAACACAAATATCAAGAACTAGCATGTTCTCTATAATCTACTCCCTTATACAATCCATTAGAGGCCCACAATGGAAATGATAAAGAATAAAATCACATGGTACATGACTAGCAATTAAAACATTCTAGCATAGCCACCACAATAATAAAAATAACACCAAAGTGGAAGAAATATCAATTCAAACAATAAGGCATAAAATGAGCTCAATTTCAACAATAAATCAAACATGACTATAAAAGCCACAAGATAACTAGATATCAAAATTTGGTGGCTAGACTACTCATAAATAAAAATAATAAACTGACGCCGACATTTATAAACATTATAGAATTCATCAATAACTGAAAGAAAGTATTGAAAGCTAGAAGGTACACTTAACATGCACTATGTGTCTAATTCTAGTCACAAACAAAGGAGTAAAATGCTACACTACACCTGGATTTCAAAATCCAAGGCGAGTACGAGAACATGCTCAATAAACACCAAACAAATGAGTCTCCTAAGACTCCAATCACGTCATAAAGCATGAGATCATTTTTACTTATCCATACAAAGCATAAATTAGGTTGTCAAGAAACTAAAGCTTCATCACATCACAACCACATCATTGTGTAAGATCATTACAAGGTTTTCTATAACATTTCATGAGGCATCCAATATAATTTATCTTTCTACACATGAATGGCACTTCATTTAAATGTCACCTTCAAGGGAATGATAAGTACAATGCAATTATGCACACTATCACACACTAGAAATCATTTAACAAACCAAGATTGAGTTAGGACAAAGTCAAGCTCACTAGCCAAAATAACTCAACACATCAAGGGCGATTAACATTCAACACCATACATGAATTCACCAATCATATGGGTAATGCATTAATGCAACATTTAGAATCCTTCCAACACATAGCAGCATAAATGGAAAGAGTTTAGTTGAGACTTAAGTCCTTTACCTGACATTCTATCCTTACAATGCTACGATTTTTTCTACCACATGATAATAAGCACATCTACAATGAAATGTACACATAACAAGAATACAAATTGCAACTTCACTTAGTGGGGATATTTACACAAAAACAACACCACACACATGCTCTCTACACAACAAGAGAATAAGATTGACACGATTCACAAGGAATGATAAGCAGATGAGGACTCTAGTCCACACCAACCCAATAAATCTTTCAATACACAATTCATTCTACAAGCCAATATGCATACTAAGAAATAGGGGAAACACAATTTAGAGTCAAAAGATGTAGGATTTACTAATGCATTCCTTATCTTTACACCACATTTATTTATAATTTCCATGTATATGACCCATTTACAACCATTTTTTCTTTAAATTTTCAATTAATACAATGTAATAACACACCCAAGTTCCCACATGAATCCTACGAGAGAATGCAATTTAGGGACATAAGTCATCACCCAAATAATCTATTCTAGTAATCCAACATTTTTCTTTCATACACCCACATAATTAATTTGCACATAAATACATGCACTCATAGAGGACAAACACAAGATGCACTTCATGCAGGCATTTCAAGTCACCATCCTAAAAGAGGAAAATAATGATCCCATTTATATGAGAAAGTAGGTAAGAAGGTATGCTACTCTTGCAACATGGTATACGCACAGCAAGGGTACACAATGCAAGGTTCCTTTAAACAAGCACTACCACATCACTTTTCTTTCAAATATCAGGCATATGAACAAACATCATCTCTTTCACAACTAAATGCATAACTCACAAGAGAGTACAAGGTTTAATAAAAAAATATAAGAACATCAACATTCCTTCACATAACATGGTTTTCATAGAGACACTATCAAAAGTGGATTATAATAATAGAAGCATGAGCTCACAAAGTCACTTGAGCACTCACACATAGCAAGAATCCATGCCAAGCATTCATAATATCAAGAAGACAATTCACACAAAAGCCACTTCCTAGAAAACACAAGGGTTTAACTAATCCCACGATAATGTATTCCTCAACCATACACATGAAAGGAAAACATATCAAGAAACAACACATGCTACCCACAATACACAACCACATTAGGACCCCACACATGCTCAAACCACACAGCCCTTAGATCCCAATGCTACAACATGGGATTTGATACCAAATGTAATGCCACAAGCTTATGTTCAAGACATTCATAGATATAAACAAAATTTACAATTTTCTCACGATACAAAAGTGACAATAAGCAAGCCACACAACACTCTTATGTGCCCAAGGTGTCATGACAACTAATGATGACACACTTGGCATGCACACCAATGCATAAGCAAGGTGACACAAGTGGTGTTGGTAGGTGGCAATTGATCATGCAAGTACTATACACTAGTTATGTGTCCTTGCCGGGGTTTAGGGTCAGGCGGCCCCGAGCGGGGGTTTGGGGGCGCAGCCCCCAAAAAAAAAATTCATGAGCCGACATAAAAAACCCTATTTTTGTAACCGACATAAGGCTTGATAAAAATGGCTAAGGGTTAGGGTTTTAGTTGATATTGTATTGTAGCATTTGCAATGGTATTGAGTTGTAGGGATTGCTGGTTGTAATCGGTTTGATTTACTGGATAATAATATTGGACTCTTTGTTGGTGGATGTAGCCCGAGTTTGGGTGAACCACATTAAAACTTGTCTCTCGCTGTTACTATTTCTGTGTACTTTTCATTCCTCTGTTTAATCTTTATTTGCATTTAATTGATATCTTCTGTCAGCTAACCCTAACAAGTGGTATCAAAGCCAGGTTGTGTTCAATTATCATCTGCAGGAAGGTCTCACGGTTGAGTGGGAGCAATGGTGGATGAGGGTAAATTGAAGGTCGATAAATTTAATGGGCATAACTATCAGTTATGGAAGATGCAAATGGAGGATTCCCTCTATCAGAAGGATTTATGGAAGCCATTGGAAGGAGTATCCAAGAAACCAACAGGAATGACGAATGAGGATTAGAATCTTCTCGACAGAAAGGCACTGGGAACCATTCAGTTGTGCCTGGCACCATCTGTGGCATTCAATATAATAGAAGCAACGACAACAGATGAACTGATGAAAGCTTTGGCTAAATTGTATGAAAAACCCTTAGCCTCAAATAAGGTATTTCTCATGAAGCATTTGTTTAATCTGAAAATGATTGAAGGTGGATCTATGACAGATCATTTAAATGAGTTTAATATGATTATCAGTTAGTTAACTTCTGTAAAAGTGAAATTTGATGAAGAGGTGAGGGCTCTCTTGGTTTTATGTTCTTTGTCAGAAAGCTGGAATAGCTTGGTAATGGTTGTAAGTAACTCTGTCTCTGGTTCAAACACTTTAAAATTTGATGATGTTGTTGGTGTTATCCTTAGCGAGGAAATGCAACGGAAAAGCTCAGGAGGGTCCACATTAGGTAGTGTTTTGAATGCAGAAAGTAGGGGCAGATCAAAGGAGAGAGAAAAAGGTTCTGGAGGTTATGGGAAGTCACGAGGAAAATCAAAGGATAAGAGGTCCCAAACCAGAGGACAGAAGGATTGTTGGTACTGTGGGAAACCAGGTCATCTAAAGAAAGATTGTTGGACTTGGAAGAATAAAGAAGGAGACAAACAAGAAGGAAATAAAGAGGCAAATGTGGTAAGTAATAAATCTAAAGCTGATGCTTTGATTCTTTCCCTAGATAATGCTGATGATTCATGGGTTTTAGATTCAAGGGCCTCATTTCATGCTACGTCCCATAGAATTTATTTTCTTGATTATGTCCAAGAGGATTTTGGGCTGGTTTATTTGGGAGATAACGAACCCTGTTAGATTGTTGGAAAGGGAAGAATCAAGATTAAGTTGCAGAATGGGAATAATTGGCTACTACAAGAGGTAAGGCACATTCCAAGGCTTAGTAGGAATTTAATTTCAACAGGGCAGTTAGATGAAGAAGGTTGCATTGTTACATTTACTGATAAAAATTGAAAGGTTTTAAAAGGTGCCTTAATAGTAGAAAAATGTGTGAAAGTAGGCACCTTATATCTTTGTACACGTCATCTTGTTCCTTCTACTTTAGCTATTGCAGAGAAAAAACAAATAGGTTCAGGAACAGTTGCTACAGGTTCACAGGAAGAGACTGAAATAGTTGCTGCAGGTTCTAAGACAACACTATGGCATAACAGACTTGGGCATATGAGTGAAAAAGGTATGAAGGTACTTTATTCTAAGAAAATTTTACCATGTCTGAAATGTATTAATATGGATTTCTGTGAAAGTTGTGTATTGCAAACAAAAGAGAGTCAGTTTTTTCAAGGATGGGAAGCAAAAGAAAGATGAAAAGTTGGAGCTTGTGCATACAGATGAATGGGGACCAGATCAGGTATCTTCTCTTAGTGGCTCTTGGTATTATGTTACATTCATAGATTATGCAGCTAGGAATGTATGGATTTATTTTCTTAAGCAGAAATCTGATGTATTTGAAACATTTAAGAAATGGAGAAGCTTGGTTGAGAATGAGACGGGTAAAAGATTAAAATGTCTCAAATCTAATAATGGTGGTGAGTATTGCAGCAAAAAATTTGAGGATTATTGTTCCTTTAATGGAATCTGTAGGCAGAAAATGGTTCCAGGGACTCCACAGGAGAATGGAGTGGCTGAATGCATGAATAGGACAATAATGGAGCGTGCAAGGCCCATGAGATTGCATGCTGAGCTACCTTTAAACATGTGGGCAGAGGTTGTCAACACTGTTGTATATTTAATTAATAGAGGTCCTTCAGTTCCTTTGGGTTGTGGTATTCTAGAGGAAGCATGGACAGCTAAGAAGGTGAGTTATTCTTTTCTGAAAACCTTCAGCTGTGAAGTATTTGCACATGTAGATTCTAAAAATAAAACCAAGTTGGATGCAAAATAAAAAAAATGTACTTTTGTTAGATATGGCATTGATGAATTTGGTTATAGGCTTTGGAATTTTGAAAATCAAAAAATTGTGAGAAGCATGGATGTTATATTCAATGAGAAGGTGTTGTACAAAGATTAGTTGCAGTAGCATGAGAAGAAAGAAAAAGATTATGTGGTGCTAGATGATACTCCAAATAGTGATGTTCCAGTGGTCCCTCATGCTCAACAACAACAAGAAATACTATAAACTTCAGTGAATGTTAGACAGTCAGCAAGGCTAAGTAAACCTCGTGAAAGGTTTTCTCCCTCTTTGTATTATATTTTGTTAACAAATGCTGGTGAACTGGAAGGGTATGATGAAGCTATGCAAGTGGATACATAGGTTTAGTGGGAGCTTGCAATGAAAGAAGAAATAGACTCCTTGCTGAAAAATCAGACTTGGAAATTATGTAAGTTACTTGCACGTAAAAAGGCTTTACCAAACAAATGGGTTTATAGGGTAAAGGAGAAAGCTGGAGGTAAGAAAAGGTTTAAAGCCAGGTTAGTTGTAAAAGGATTTGTACAGAAAAAGGGCATTAATTTTGATGAGATATTTTCTCTGGTTGTCAAGATGACTTCTATTCATACTATTTTAAGTATTGTTGCTGTTGAAGATTTGCATTTAGAATAGTTAGATGTGAAAACTACCTTTCTCCATGGTGATTTGGAGAAGGAGATATACATGGAACAGCCCCAAGGATTTAAGGTCAAAAATAAGGAGAAACTAGTGTGCAGATTGAAGAAGAGTTTGTATGGCCTGAAACAAGCACCTCGGCAATGGTATTTAAAATTTAATAGTTTTATGGCTGAGCAAGGCTATAGTCGGTGTAATTCTGACCATTGTGTTTATTTTAAGAGGTTGGATAATGATAGCTACATTATTTTATGTTTATATGTTGATGACATGCTTGTAGCTGGGTCTAACATGGATCACATTAGAGAGTTAAAACATCAGTTAGCACAGTCATTTGCTATGAAGGATTTGGGGGTAGCAAAACAAATCCTTGGTATGAAAATTTGCAGAGATAGGAAGAACATAAAAATGACTCTTATCTCAGGCTGATTATGTTGAAAAGGTGTTACAGAGATTCCATATGGAGAATGCAAAAGTTGTCAGCACACCTTTGCCTAGTCATTTGAAATTAACTAAGAAGATATGTCCAAAGACACAAGAGGAGGAAGAAAAAATGTCCAAGGTACCATATGCTTCAGCTGTAGGAAGTTTAATGTATGCCATGGTATGCATGAGACCAGATATTGCACATGATGTAGGAGTCGTAAGCAGGTATATGAGTCATCCCGAATTGGAGCATTGGAATGCCGTAAAATAGATTCTCAGATATTTGAGAGGTACATCTAATACACATTTATGTTTTGGGGGCTCTAATATTGATTTAGCAGGCTATGTAGACTCAGATTTGGTAGGGGATATTGATACTAGGTGAAGTACTATAGGTTATGTCTTTACTGTAGGTGGGACAACAGTGAGTTGGATCTCACGGTTGCAAAAGGTGGTTGCTTTATCCACCACAGAGGCAGAATATGTAGCTGCAACAGAGGCAAGCAAGGAGATGATATGGCTGCAATCTTTCATGGAAAAATTGGGCAAACAACAAGCTAATAGTTCTTTGTATACAGATAGTCAGAGTGCCATATATCTTACAAAGAATTTTGCCTTGCATTCAAAGACCAAACACATACAGTTGAGGTATCACTTTATTCGGTCGGTGTTGGATGATGGACAGTTAAGGCTAGAAAAGATACATATAGATGAAAATCCAGCAGATATGTTTACAAAGGCAGTGACAAGGGAGAAGCTGAGCTCCTCTTCAGCTTCAGTTGGTCTTCAAGATTGAAATAATAAAATCAGAACAACAGAGTCCAGGGTGCTTATTTCTAATGGGAGCTACACGAGCAGCGGTGTCATCCAGGATTAGTCTCCAAGTGGGAGATTGCTTGGTGTGGAGCATGATCAGTCTCCAAGTGGGAGATTGTTGGTAGGTGGTGACTGATCATGCAAGTACTGTACACTAGTTATGTATCCTCGCTAGGGTTCAGGGCCGGGTCGGGCCCCGAGTGGGGGTTCGGGGTCGACAGCCCCCGAGAAGCAGGGGTTCAGGGCTGTAGCCCCCAAATTTTTTTTCATGAGCTGACATAAAAAACCCTATTTTTGTAACCGACATAAGGTTTGATAAAAGTGGCTAAGGGTTAGGGTTTTGATTGATATTGTATTGTAGCATTTGCAATGGTATTGAGTTGCAGGGATTGCTAGTTGTAATTAGTTTGATTTATTGGATAATAATATTGGACTCTCTGTTGGTGGATGTAGCCTGAGTTTGGGTGAACCACGTTAAAACTTGTCTCTCGCTCTTATTATTTTTGTGTATTTTTCATTCCTCTGTTTAATCTTTATTTGCATTTAATTGATATCTTCTGTCGGCTAACCCTAACAAGTGGAAGACTTAAAAGACACCTTGAGGCAAACTCCAGGGTTGGCACAAAAAATGAGACAAGGAGTAGTGATGGGATATCCGAGGTCACTAAAAAAACATACAACCCTACAATCTACCAACCCTTAGATATCTCAAAGTTATGATAAGTAGAAAAACTAAAACTACCAAAATTTAGGTTTTCAGAAGAACTTGCATCGGTTCAGGTTTTAGACCCGGTTGCAACATGCAACCTACACTCTGACTCAGGTTTGGGTTTCAGTTTGCAATTGCATATTGCACCCCCTCAGTCTTTGGAAAACATCTTTACTTTGCAACTACAATGTGCAAATGACCTCTAGTTCTTAGGATTAGAGAAGACTCAGACTTCGAGAACCTATTGTAGTTTGCATTTGCAAGATGAAAATAAACTCTAAACCCTAGACTACTTGCAACTTTAAAATCTGGAAGCTGTTATTATATGGAGCCCAATCAGACTCGGAGGTTAAATTTTCCCCACTTTTGTCAGCGCGGTTTCCCCCCAAAGTATTTAACGAGGGAGAGTAGGGGGTAGAGCCCCTCCTACAGGTTTTGGGGGACTTATCCCCCCGGCGGGGGCTTGGGGGCGAAGCCCACGGTGGGAGTTATTTTTTCTATTGGTCATATAAAAACCATTTTATTGTAACTGCCATAAGTCTTGATAAAAATGACTGGAGAAGGTGAAAAGCTTGGGGTTAGGGTTACAATTGATATTGCATCAAGTAGCATATTGCAGCAGTATTGAGTTCCAAGATTGCTGGTTGTAATCATTTTGATTTCCTGGATAATAATATTGGACTATCTATTGGTGGATGTAGCCCAAGTTTGGGTGAACCACGTTAAATTGTCTCTCGCTGTTATTATTTTTGTGTATTTTAATTCTTCTATTTAATCTCTGATTATCTGCATTTAATTGATATCTTCTGCTTGTTATTCCTAACAAGTGGTATCAGAGAGGGTTGTGTTTGATTATCATTTGCAAGAAGGTCTCATGGTTGAGTGGAGTAATGGAAGACGAGGGTAAATTGAAGGTAGATAAATTTAATGGCAGAACTATCAGTTATGGAAGATGCAGATAGAGGATTATCTCTATCATAAGGATTTATGGAAGCTGTTGCAAGGGAAGGCTAAGAAACTGACAACAATGACTGATAAGGATTGGGAACTTCTGGATAGAAAGGCACTGGGAAGCATTCATTTGTGCCTGGTGCCATTGGTGACATTCAATATTTCAAAAGCAAAGACAACAGATGAGTTGATGTAGACATTGGCAAAGTTATATGAAAAGCCTTCCACTTCAAATAAGGTATTTCTTATGAAGCGTTTATTTTATATGAAAATGGTAGAAGGTGGATTAGTTACTGATCATTTAAATGAGTTTAACACAGTTACTAGTCAATTGACTTCTATAAATGTAAATTTTGATGAAGTTAGAGCTCTCTTGATATTATATTCTTTGCCTAAAAGCTGGAATAGTTTGGTAATGGTAGTTAGTAACTCTATTTCTAGTTTGAATACGCTGAAATTTGATGATGTTGTTGGTGTTATTCTAAATGAGGAAATTCATAGGAAAAGCTCAGGTGGAACATCCACATCAGGCAATGTTTTGAATGCAGAAAGCAGGGGCAAATCAAAGGAGAGAGGAAAAGGTTTTAGAGGTCATGGGAAGTCATGAGGAAAATCAAAGGACAAGAGGTCCCAATTCAGAGGAAAAAAGGATTGCTGGTATTGTGGGAAACTAGGTCATTTGAAGAAAAATTGATAGTCTCAGAAGAATAAAGAAGGAGACAAACAAGAAGGCAATAAGGAGGCAAATGTGGTAAGTAATAAATCTGAAGATGATGCTTTGATTCTTTCCCTAGATAATGTTGATGATTCATGGGTTTTAGATTCAGGGGCCTCATTTCATGCTACGCCCCATAGAATTTTTTTTTATTATGTCCAAGGGGATTTTGGGCTAGTTTATTTGGGAGATAATGAACCCTGTCAGATTGTTGGAAAGGGAAGAATTAGGATTAAGTTACAAAATAGGAATCATTGGCTACTACAAGAGGTAAGGCATGTTTCAAGGCTGAGTAGAAATTTAAAATTAGTAGGGCAACTAGGTGATGAAGGTTGCATAGTTACTTTTAGTGATAAAAATTGGAAGGTTATAAAAGGTGCCTTAATAGTAGAAAAAGGTGTGAAAGTAGGAACCTTATATCTTTGTACAGGTCATATTGTTCCTTCTACTTTAGTTGTTGTAGAGAAAAATCAAACAGGTAAGTTGCTAGAAAAAATAGCTACAACAGTTGCTACGGGTTCGACAGTAGTTGTTGTGCGTTCTGTAGTAGGTTCAAGAATAGTTGCTACAAGTTTGCAAGTAGAGACTGAAACAGTTGCTGTGGGTTATGAGACAACACTATGGCATAACTAACTTGGGTATATGAGTGAAAAAGGTGTGAAGGTACTTCATTCTAAGAAAGTTTTACCAGGTCTGAAATGTATTAATATGGATTTCTGTGAAAGTTGTGTATGGAAAACAAAAGAGAGTTAGCTTTCTCAAGGATGGGAAGCAAAAGAAAGATGAAAAGTTGGAGCTTGTGCATACGGATGTATAGGAACCAGCTTAGGTATCTTCTCTCGGAGTTTCTCGATATTATATTACATTCATAGATGATGCAACTAGGAAGGTTTGGATTTATTTCCTTATGCAAAAATCTGATATATTTGAAACATTTAAGAAATGGACAAGCTTGGTTGAGAATGAGATGGGTAAAAGATTAAAATGTCTCAAATCTGATAATGGTGGTGAGTATTGCAGCAAAGAGTTTGGGGATTACTGTGCCTCTAATGGAATTCATACGCAGAAAAGGGTTCCAAGGACTCCACAGAAGAATGGAGTGGCTAAGTGCATGAATAGGACAATAATGGAATGTGCAAGAAGCATGAGATTGCATGTTGGGCTGCCTTTAAACATGTGGGTATAGGTTGTCACTGTATATTTAATTAATGGAAGTCCTTTAGTTCCTTTAGGCTATGGTATTCCAGAGGAAGCATGGACAGGTAAGAAGGTGAGTTATTATTTTTTCAAAACCTTCGGATGTGAAGCATTTGCATATGTAGATTTTGAAAATAGAACCAAGCTAGATGCAAAATGAAAAAAGTGTATCTTCATTGGATATGGCATTGATGAATTCAGTTATAGGCTTTGGGATTTTGAAAATATGAAAATTGTGAGAAGCAGGGATATTGTATTCAATGAGAAGGTGTTGTACAAAGATTAGTTGTAGCAGCATGAGAAGAAAGAAAAGGATTGTGTGGTGCTAGATGATACTCCAGACAACGATGTTCCGGTGGTTCCTCATGCTTCACAACAACAAGAACAAATACCACAAACTCCAATGAATGTTAGACAACCAACAAGGATAAGTAGACCTCCTAAAAGGTTTTCTCCCTCTTTGTATTTTATTTTGTTAACAAATGTTGGTGTACCGGAAGGGTATGATGAAGCTATGCAGGTGAATACAAAGGTTCAATGGGAGCATGCAATGGAAGAAAAAATGCACTCCTTGCTGAAAAATCAGACTTGGGAATTTTGCAAGTTGCCTACAAGTAAAAAGGCTTTACCAAACAAATGGGTGGGATGAAAGAGGAAGATAGAGGTAAGAAAAGATTTGAAGCTAGGTTAGTTGTAAAAGGATTTGCACAAAAAAAAAAACATTGGTTTTGATGAGATATTTTCTCTGGTTTTTAAGATGACTTCTATTCGTACTATTTTAAGTATTGTGGTTGCTGAAGATTTGCATTTGGAACAACTAGATGTGAAAACCATCTTTCTCCATGGTAATTTGGAGGAGGAGATATATATGGAACAACCTCAAGGATTTGAGGTCAAAGGTAAGGAGAAATTGGTGTGCAGATTCAAGAAGAGTTTATATCACTTGAAACAAGCACCTCAGTAATGATACTTGAAATTTGATAGTTTTATGGTTGAGCAAGGCTATAGCCGGTGTAATTCTAACCATTGTATTTATTTTAAGAGGTTGGATAATGATAGCTACATTATTTTATGTTTATATGTTGATGACATGCTTGTAGTGGGGTCTAACATGGATCACATAAGCGAGTTAAAACAATAGCTAGCAAAATCATTTGCTATGAAGGATTTGGGGGCAGCAAAACAAATCCTTGGTATGAGAATTTGTAGAGATAGAAAGAACAAAAAATTGATTCTATCTCATGTTGGTTATGTTGAAAAGGTGTCGCAGAGCTTCCATATGGAGAATGCAAAAGTTGTTAGCACACCTTTGCATAGTCATTTCAAATTGACTAAGGAGATGTGTCTAAAGACATAAGAGGAGGAAGACAAAATATCCAAGGTACCATATGCTTCAACTGTAGGAAGTTTAATGTACACACTAGTATGCACGAGATTGGATATTGCACATGTCGTAGGAGTTGTAAGCAGGTATATGAGTAATCTCGGATTGGAGCATTGGAATACGGTAAAATGAATTCTTGGGTATATGAGAGGTATATCCAATAAACATTTATGTTTTGGGGGCTCTAATACTGATTTGAAAGACTATGTGGACTCAGATTTGGTAGGGAATATTGATACCAAGCAGAGTACTACAGGTTATGTCTTTACTGTAGGTGGGACAATGGTGAGTTGGATCTCAAGGTTGCAAAAGGTGGTTGCTTTATCCACCACGAGGCAGAGTATGTAGCTACAATAGAGGCAAGCAAGGAGATGATATGGCTGCAATTTTTCATGGAAGAATTGGGCAAATAGCAGGCTAACAATTATTTTTTTACGGACAACCAGAGTGTCATACATCTTGCAAAGAATTCTGCCTTGCATTCAAAGACCAAACACATACAGTGGAGGTATCACTTCATTTGGTCAGTGTTGGAGGATGGATAGTTAAGGCTAGAAAAGATACATATAGATGACAATCCAGTGGATATGTTTACAAAGGTAGTCACAAGAGAGAAGCTACGCTCCTCTTCAACTTCAGTTGGCCTTCAAGATTAAAAATAATAAAATCAGAACAACAGGGTCCAGGATGCTTATTTCTAGTGGGAGCTATAGGGGCAACGGTGTTATGATCAATCTCCAAGTGGGAGATGTATGGTGTGGAGTCTAATCAGTCTCCAAGTGGGAGATTGTTGTTATATGGAGCTCAATCAGACTTAGAGGTTAAATTTTCCCCACTTTTGTCGGTGCGGTTTCCCCCTAAATTATTTAACAAGGGAGTGCAGGGGGGCAGAGCCCCTCCTGCGGTGTCTGGGGGGCTTATCCCCCCGACAGGGGCCTGGGGGCAAAGCCCACGGTGGGATTTATTTTTTCTATTGGTCGACATATAAAAACCTTTTTATTGTAACTGCCATAAGTCTTGATAAAAATGGCTAGAGAAGGTGAAAAGCTTAGGGGTTAGGGTTACAATTGATATTGCATTGTAACATATTGTAATGGTATTAAGTTACAAGATTGCTAGTTGTAATCCATTTGATTTGCTGGATAATAATATTGGACTCTCTATTGGTGTATGTAGCCCAAGTTTGGGTGAACCACGTTAAATTGTCTCTCGTTGTTATTATTTCAGTGTATTTTAATTCCTCTATTTAATCTCTGATTATCTATATTTAATTGATATCTTCTGCCTACTATTCCTAACAGAAGATGATTACAACATGCACTTGCAAAGTGCACTGGGATTCCAAACTCTAACCCTCTTGCACTTCAGGTTTCAAGGTCCGTTTGTAATTTGCAATTTTGGACTAGTAAACCCATTTAAAGCATGCAGTTTAAAACTATTTTATGGACTTGAAAAAATAGAGCCTAGAAAACACTAAGGCAAGAAAACCAACAAGCTTATTTTTTACACTAATAAGGCAAAACTTCCTCAATTTACAAGTTAATTAGAAATAGTTTGGACCAAACATTCAAGGGATCATGGGCTTTGTCTTAGCCACATGAGATCCTCCTAAAGGGCACAATTCCCAAGGAACAAGGTGTAAATTGAGTCTTGCTTCCACAAATTAAAGAAAGCAAAGTTTAAAAGCTAAACAACAAGCTAACCACCATAAGAAAGAAAGAATAAAAAATCTATACATTTTTTAAATCATGTTACTATCCATAGCTAAACATGAAAAAATGATACAAAGTGCCATGCTTGTTCAACATTAACGTCAAAATAGGCCAAAGGCAATGATAGAACTCTCACCCATTATGTGGGCACAATACAATCCATCACATAAGCATAACATATAGTGAAAAAAGCATACACAAAATAGGACTTCAACGAACCAATTTAATCATTTCTACACAGGATAAATTTCACATTGTACAACAATTTCCATCCAACACAAGGATCAAATTCCAACCAAATAAGAACATAACCTGATCACAAGATAGAGGCTACTTCCCAAACATAGAAGGATCACACTTTCATACATAAATGATACAAAGCATATTATTACATCAATGATCAACCACATCCAAGGTGCTCCAATAACCACAAATCAGATAATATAGACCAACTCTTCCAACTCTCAAGAGATCTTCAAGGATAGCCCAATAGGGAATGTTACCCACCTCCTAACAATATTAGCATCGTTGAATGCAATAGATGCATATATGCCACTCTAGGTAACATCTGAGCTATGAAGAAGATCATGGATACACCACTATCAAGGCCAAGGCTCACACATACAAAGAGTCTCAAGAAAGGTGCCAACACTCACACAAGAGTCACACAATGTTGGTCTCACACACACCATTCAACATACATAAAATATATCTCAGCCACATGATACACTAACATGAAACAATCACATAAGCATAAATATATACATGATCACAATCACATTGAATACAAAATCTAACTAAAGGAAAGGATGAGGGTCCTAGAAATAAGACAAGGAGTGTCAACGTAGTAGCATGATGGCCATGTGAATTTGAGTAGAAATGATGTTACCCAACAAAATTCACCAACTCCTAGAGTTATGACATGTCCTACACGACTAAGACCAAATCTTTGCAAGCATCCAAATCATAGTGCGGATATCTTTATTAATCATTTTATTATTTACCCAATGAGATTATATTTTTACTTGTTTATAACTCCCCACCACCCTCATCCGGTTGGTCACTTTGAACTGTGGCAAACAGTGAGAGCCCACTCCTTTCCTATTCTATACATCAATCTTAAACAATCTAGGACTTACTCTTCTTCAAAAAGCCCAAGGATAGCTAAGGTTTAGTTTTCTAAGAAAAACATGCTTCCTAATGCACACACATTTTATTTTCATGGTAGAATACATGATTCCACAAAATAAAAACATTCCATAAATTTCAAAATTTCAAAAAGAAAAATTTAGAAATATCCAGGTTTTTCCATTAATGGATCTTGAAGCTTCCTTACTAGAATTTTCCCTAAATTTCTCAAATTTTAAAAAAATTAAAATATAAAAAATCTGAAAAATACCCTTTTGCTCTAAATCTACCCAACATCACATTTTTTCAAAAGCATAAAATTTTCGAAGGATTTTGACAGGGTTTAGAGAGCAAATTCACTATTTTTTTATAAAATTAAAAAATGCATTAAATCAAAATTCTAAGAATACCCTCTTGGCCTAAATCCACCCAACAACACATTTTTATAATCACATAACGATTTTGAAAATTTTTGTTAGGGTTTGGGTAGGAATTCACATTTTTCAAAATATTTTTCCTACAACTTTAAAATTTGAAAATAAAATCCTACAACAAATAAAATTAAGAGTTACCTGAATGAATCTAAAAACAATTGCAAGATGAAGCTTTTTCCCTCTACAAGTAATCCGATCCATCCAAAAAATCTCCAAGCAAATGCAATTCAAATTTTCAAGGAAGGGTTTGAAAATCTTCCTTTTTCTCCAATTTTGCTCTTGTAACATAACATATGAAAATAATCGTCCCTCTTTTCATATTAGCCCAAATTAAATTATCCCAAAGTCTTTTTTCCAATTCATATTGCACTTTTCACTTAAAGCTAATATTCAAAATGAAATATTTCTTACTTAGAAAATCATTCTATTTTCCTTGATTCACTAATAATTAAATAAAATATTTTTCACACAATATGAAATATTCCTAATTCATTTAAATTAACTCATTCTATTTTCCTTGATTTACTAATAATTAAATAAAATATTTTTCACACAATATGAAATATTCCTAATTCATTTAAATTAACTCAGCAACACTTTTCTCTCTTTTTGAATTTAATAACATAATCCATATTGAAAAAGGACTATTAAATATTTTAGACATACCAAGCAAATGCATAAACAATTATTAAAATCACTCAAGAAGACACATCCACATGTCTAACATAAGGGGATCCAAAATCATAGTCAATTTAGATATGGTTTTCATAGGTTTTGACAACACAAGGACTAAGGTGAAATGGCTAAGTGAAAACCATGTCAACGTTCTCCACATACAAACCATTGGTCTAACACTTGTAAGTTTCTTGCACACTCAATCAGACATTAGGTGTACCTACTCCACATAATAAGAGTTGAAGCAATGTATAATCTACCCAATGTAGTGTAAATCATAAGATAATATCAAATCATCACATATAACTGTAAATCATCTATGACTAGCATGATCCAGGAACAAGATGCATAATCAACCATAATCCATAATGTTGAAACAATTATAATAATCACAACTATATCGGATATAAGGAAAATAATAAAGCTAAAACATTGTAATGATCTAACATACATAGGCACAACATATGCATCCCATAGTACATTGTCAGAATCCAATGTCAATACAAAACCTCATCAAAAACACCTCGATGTTCATACAAAACATCTCCACAAAAGTATTTAGAATACACCATCAAAACCCCTCTATGGCACAAAAAACCTCATTAGAATGTTCAATGCAATGACTCATAACATAAGAATCACACAATACACTAATGAAACACACAATACAACATATATCATATAAATCAAAAGCACAATAGGCATACACAAGATTGAGCATTACACCCAAGACCAAGCTTGTCCAAGGAGATGTAACACTATTCTTTCCTTGCCAAATCTCTCAAACCTTCCCTAAATATCTAAGCTTATCAAATACTTTTTCCCTATGAGATATTCAAAATGATGTCCTAGTTTGTTTTAAATGGGTTTATACTAACCTAAGCTAACTTATTTCAATGTATCAATCTAGTCTAACATTGTTATGCAATAATAAATAATAACAACTTTTAGATTTTCAAATAAATATAGTTTGTTGATTAATAGAAAGACCATTGTAGAAATCATTGCCAACACACAAAAGGTGGGGCTTGATAGGTTCCCAAGCCTTCTAGATGCTTTTGATAACAAATGTGCCATATATCTAAATGGGTTCCTTCATAGTGATGAGAGTATGAAGCACAAGGCCTTTCCAAGCTAGGCCCTCAAATGGCACTCTAGAGTAAATACAATGCTGAATGAGAACTTTCTGGGCATCCTTGGCTTCCAGAGCCCTGATACTCTATTTAGCACAAAGTGGTAAGCCTTGAGAGCAGATTGAGAGTAAGCCTAAATCCCTAGATTAATGGGGGAGACAATAAAATTTTCAAGCCACACGATGAAAGCCTTTGTTATTGTTAGAAGAGGCCCAAAGAAAAATCCTAAGAAGCTTCTCAATTTTCAAATATGAAGCCTCAGAAGGAACCAACAAGAGGAGAAATAAACATGAGTAGCAGCTAACACTTTAGAACACACTTGAAATTTACCAACCAAAGAGAGAGGCTTAATAATCTAGTAAGTCAACTTTTTCTCAATTCTAGATATAATAGCTTGCCATAAGGTAGCAAGAGAAGCCTAAAAGACAAATGGGATGCCAAGAAATATGAAGACCTCCCCATGATCAATCCACTTCTAGCTGAAATAAATCAACTAGCTAGGCTTTAGAAGGAAATATTGCCTGTAACATTGAGTTTTTTTCCAACGAATACTTGAACCTGAGGCCTTGCAAAATATGTCAAGGTAATGAAGGATCTATTTGATATTATCTTCTTCTTCAATTAAAGTAAGAAAGAAGTATTCTACAAAATGGTGATTGACGAGTTGGTTAGATGAACTAGGCAAGGCAAAGCCTTGACTAACTTCTAGGAGTTTGCATTGGACAAAAGATAGCCAAAACCTTCAATAGAAAGCACATAAAGTGGAGGACTAAGGGGCAACCTTGGTAGATAGACCGAAACAGTCCAAAGTAGTTGGATTTTTGGCCATTAATGATGATGCAAGGAAAGGCATCTGCAAAACGCATCTTAACTAAATGCACAAAATAGGGTGCAAAACCCAATGTCTAAAGCATGGCAAAAATGAAAGGCCATTTAGTACGATCATAAGCCTTGGCAAAATCAATTTTGAGAAACATTTTGGGTTGTTGGAAGCATCTAGCCCATTCCATCACTTCCCATACAATAATGATGTTGTTGAGGATGTATCATGACTTGATGAAACCAATTTTCTCGAAGTGGACTGGTTGAGGTAGAAGGGGTTGCAGCTTGAGGGCATATGATTTAGCAATGATTTTGTAAGAGAAATTTAGCAAGGTGATGGGTTGCCAATTGTAGATATCCTTTGGGTTGCCAACTTTAGGTATGAACTTAATATTGCTCTTATTAATTAATCTCCCTAAGGGATTGCGGAGAAATGCTTCCAAATAAACTTTATGAAAATCATCACCCACAGTATCCCAAAGATCTTTATAAAACTCACAAGGGAATCCATCCAAGCTAGAGCTTTGTCATTTAACATAGTGAACACAACCTCATGTAGATCCTCCATTGTGAGAAACTAATCACAAAAAATGCTTTGAGAGTTGAAAACTTGACAAGGCACCGCATTCAGGCATTGTTGCAAAGCAATATTTTGATCAAGAGAATCATCTTGGATAGTAAAAACTTGTTCATAGTGCCGAACAAAATCCTGGAGGATGTCAAGAAGTTCCATTAAAAGTTGCTAACTAACATTAATTTTTTAATGGCTTGGGATGTGTGACAAGCTTGCAGAGCCTAGAAGAAATCTTTAGAGACCTTGTCTCAAATTTTAAGCTAGTGGAGTTGAGCTCTGATTTGGTCACCTCTATCTAAATGATTATCTACAACCCACTTCTAGTGGCAAAGTTTGACAACACACAACTGCACTGTCAAGTCAAATGATTGTGCCTCCAAAGCATTCATGGCTTGGTGGAGCTCTAAGGTGGCGGCCTTATATGAGTGATGGTAGAAATAGGCTAGCTACTACCCATCAATGCAGATGAAGTGGGATATGTGTTTGATAGCATCATTCCACCAAGAAATCCACTCTGTCTCATGTATGGGATGTAGCTCTGGATTCCAAATACATTGAATGTGAGCCAATGTGACCTTGTGAAATAACAACAATTATAGGAATTTAGAATGATAACTTTGCAACTATGGTATTGATATGGCTAACTTATATCGAAAACCTTATGCATTAATCATGCGATATAAATGAGGTTGTTAAACAATTAAACTCTCTTCCATTTAAGAGAAGATCAAATTATCCAATGTTCCACTTGTTATAGTCCATTATAAGGCTAGCTTGAAGCTTAATTTCTATGAAATCCAAAGAATAACAAATATTCTAAATTTGACATATGCCTCACGGATTGAGCTCATAGCATGAAGAAAGAGCAGAATAACCAACCCTACACACACAATTATGGATATGTTAGCATAAAGGTACACAGCTGGAAAATATTGAACCTTGTTATTGATCAAGTGGATGGAAATGGGCTTAGCATCCACCTTTCGGCTATAGTAGCTCGTCTACTTAGAAAATCTTGTACATTCCTAAGAACCCACTTTGATTCCTCTGCTCTAGGAAAGGAGACTGAAAGAAAGTATGTTGTGGCTTGGAATCCAATGGGTTACCATATAGTTTGACTACATGGCTTTGAACTAGGCCCCTCTTCCATACAAAAATATTGTATATATTTCCTTTTGGGTAGAAATTGGGCATGCTTTACTGCCTTGATTGGCTAGGAAGAAGCAATCCTATGACATGTAATCAATTTGCACCATATAAATGTTAGTTTGCTTGCACAAGTTTTTAAAAAAAAAGCAAAACATATGTTTCTAGAGGAAATATTAATGCAATTAAGAGCCACCATTCATGGCCTAAAAATTGAAAACTCATTGAAGCAAAGATTTCTTGCTTGCTAAATATTGTTTAAAGTGAAACATGTTAACCTCGTACCCTTGGATGAAACCTTTTTTAAGAAGAGTCTTATGTAGAGGGATACACTACACTGTTGGTATTATTTCTCTCCATAGAATTGCATGCAGAACTTAAACATTCTACTTAAACATCATCTAGTTCATGTTAATGTGTTAATCCTCATGGTTGCACATTTCCAAATTATGTAATCTATTTTTTAATTAGATAGTTACGAAGAAGTTAAACTATTCTTTTGCCTATATAAACACGATTGTAATCTTGTATTTTAACATCAATAATATTTATCATTCTGTCCTTTCCAATATGGGCCTAACAGTGGTATCAGAGCACAGAATGAAATTGTTATGGTTGATAGGTACCGGCCCATTCTAGTGATTATCGTTTTGAAAATGTGAGATTCAAAACAGTGCTAGTGCAAAAGGAACAACTGCGCTGAGCAGTTTAGTGATTTGAGTCAAAGAGACATCTCAATCTCTATTGTTTGTGGGATGAACTTGACATGTCTGTAGTTTCTACACATAGCAATCTTCAATGACCCAATCTGTAGTTTATGCATAAAGGGAGTAGTGATCCATTTATGGACTCTATAGAATCAAGCACATTTTCCACAAATTCGCACACATTCGTGTAGAGACTCTTTGCTAGATTATCAAACCCTGTAATATTTTTTTTCTCTGCGAAAAATGATTAAAATACTGTTAGGGAATAGAGAACGATATCTCTTTGTAGCGAACGAAGATTCCCCCTCTTCACGCCTCATAGAAAGCCTCGTTTAAGACTCCTCTGAACAAGGGAGTAATTGAATTCGACAGTGATAAATGTTCCAGCGTGCAAAGGAAGTATGAATTGAATGCTTATGGAAAAACATTTGAAGATCTATTAATGGCTATACAAAATGATGTAGTAGCAGATTTTGATTGGCTAGACATACCCGTTATGCAACTTTTTGTACCCAGAATTAAAAGTATTCTTGAAGAGGCTGTCTATAAAAGCATGTGGTTCGCTTGTTGAAGAGGGTGTGGCCCTGATTTGTTGAAGCATGTGTCATGGAGATATCTCCATGATTGGGAGCCAGGAGAAGAGACATATTTTTTCATGTGCAATCTATTTTTGTACAAATCTATGGTTTATTAATTGGTAAATAAGGGTGTTTAGAGTGTTCATAGTATAATCAGAGTTATAAGGTGATTATTGATTGAACCCAATTAGTATTGAGTATTTTTCTTTGAATTGTTTCTACATTCTACATCATAGGATCTACTTTATATATGAAGATGGCATTTTATCTTTATGGATTAAAGTTGCAAACTTAGAAGAAGTCACTCAAATATCTAAGTGTTGGAGGAAATTTTAGTCTACCTTTATGCAATTTTGTGTTCAATACATCTTGCTATGACAAGAGATAGATAGGTTACAAAATCATACACCCAATGCTAAAGCACAAAAGAAAGATAAAAAGAAGAAAGATGTAAAAGAGGATGTACCTTCTTCTAGCACTTCAAAACAAGCGAATAAAACAAATAGTGTCCGGTCTCCTTTTGTGTCACATAAGCAAGATGTTGTGTCTAAGCCTATGACCCAAAAATACCTCAAATCAAAACCCATTATTAGAGTTTGGGAATGTTAGAAAATAAATAGGGGAAAATGTGGTCTTGGTCATCAAGGTTTTGTTGGGTCTTATGTTCCAAAGTATTCAAAACCCATCAAATTTGTATCTAGAGGGCTTATGAATACATGTCAAGTTGAATCTTCCTTTGCTAATGTCAAATTGGTTCAACCAAAAGTGGTGCAGGGCACCTAGGAGCACCTTGGTTCCTAAAGTCACTTTGTTTGCATTTTTTTTTTGAAAGTTGTGGTTTTGATTGTAATAAGGCTTCAGCCATGAGTATATGGTCCTTTTTGTGTGATCAAGATGATTGAGGTGATCATATAAACCTCAATCATGCTTAGTCCACTTGGACCCTTGTTATGCCACTTAGGCCTAGAAGGTCTAAGAGTTGGTTTTTGAGTTTTTTTTGATTGTTTGTGTGTTTTATCATGTTTTGGGAGTATGGAGGATGTTTTGATTCCATTGGACAAGAAAAACAAATCGCCATCCTTTGGAAAATGCAAAAACTCCATAGTGTCAAGTGTTGTCAATGGTGTCAATGACACATTGACCGGTTGCAACTTCATTTTGGTTATTAAAACTGTTTGTAGAAGTTGTAAACCAACTTGGATAGGTTGATATGGAAGAAATCTTGCTCCAGTACGGAGGAGGAAGTTTTTGTACGGAATTTGGGCACAAAAATTAAGAAAATTGACTATTTTTTGCTTTTTTCTTGCTGTGTATGGACTGTACGGACTTAAATCTTGTTCTAATGTACTTTTTTCTGAAACTAGAGAGAGTTTGGGTTCAAATACAACTAGTTTGAGGTCTTGAAGTGGTCGGAGTCAAAAGTTATTGAATTTTCTTTCAAAACTGGTCTAGAAACCCTGTTTTCTAGGGCCGTCCCACAAATTTGGCCCTAGACTGCATTTCCACCAATGAAATTTCATGCCACTTAGTGAAATGTAGGCTAGGGGTGTATACTACTTGATTCCAAAAGCATTTTCTGAGAAAATATAGTTTACTATTTTTAATGTGATGCCCTAGGTCAAATATCTCTATGTATTTGACTGAAATTATGCAATTTGATGATGTAAATGACAAAAGTCTGAGAGAGTGAGTGAATGAATGGTGGATTTGTGTTGTTTGGGGATGGTAGGGTCATTCCAAGTTCCTGCCCCTGACCTATGCACCCAATTTTGAGCGCTTGCTTTGTAACCTAGCCTAAATTAATCAATTAGGCCTAGAGACCTAGTAGGCGTTTTGGATTGCTGGAGTAGAATTGGAGCAAGAGATTTGGAGGTTTGTTAGGGTCCCCTGAAGGGTGTTCAATTCCATCATTTGTTTGCCTAGACCTTTGAGATTTTGTCAAGTTTTGTTGAGAAAACCTAGTTTGGAGGGCTAGTAGCCTTACTAGTCAAGGTATAGGTTGAAGAGTTTTGGGAAGTTGGAGATCAAACCAACTACATAGAAAGTGTTTGTTGATCTATCTTAAGGTGTTAGAGAAGCCTTAGGGGCTGGACAATAGTCTGGACATCAAATCCTTCATATGCCTTGTATGTGCCTTTGGTTGGTTGGTTGGTTGAAGGCTAGTTGAAGTGGGTAAGTGGGCAAAGGACAATAGAGTAAACCTTTGTGTGTTGCTTCCCTTGTGCCACTCTGCATCAGGTGGTATCAGAGCCATCAAAGAGATGGGAGATAGAGGAGAAGAGGAGGAAATTCCTTCAAAGGTGACTAATGCCGAATTGGCAAAGATAGTGAGAGAGCAAGCAGCCAAGAACAAAAGGATGGAGGCTGAGATAGAAAAGTTGAAGAAAGACAAAGACAAGAAGAAGTCAGAAGTCATCTTAGATTCAGATGAAGAGGATCAAGATGAGGAAGAAGAAGTGCCTATGGAAGAGCCACAAGGAGGCATGTCAGAGAGACAATTCCTAGATGCACTTGGAAAGTTGAGTAGGAAGGACACTAAGGCAGACTTACCGATGTTTCCTGGTAATATGAATCTAGAGGAGTGCCTTGATTGGATTGAGGCAATGGAGAACTATTTTGAATGTGAAGAAGTGGCAGAAAATCAGAAAGTAAGGATTGCCAAATCAAGAATGAAAGGGCCAGCCTTGAGTTGGTGGAATTTTATTCAAAATGAAAGGATAGAAGATGATAGGAATCCTATCTCTACATGGAGGAAGATGGTACTTGAAATCAAGAAGCAATTTGTCCCTGAGGATTATGAGGTCAACTTGAACAAGAAGTTGCACAACTTGAGACAAAAGGACATGGACGTGAGCACCTACACAGAGGAGTTTCACAAGATGACATTGAAAGCCAAGATGCCTGAGAATGAAAAACAGAAGCTTGCAAGGTATCTTAATGGCCTCAAGTTCTCCATTCAAGATGAATTAACTCTCTTTAACCCAGAGACAGTCCATAAGTGTTTTCAAATGGCATTGAGAATTGAGGATAAACAAAGAAGAAAAGGTGATTCATACAGCAGTAGCAGAGGCAGAGGAAATCAGAACTTTAGGGGCAGGGGCAGATTTCAAAATAGAGATAATTTCTCTAGATTCCAAGGTGGCGGATCACAAGAAGGCAGCCAAGGGCAGGCTGATAAAAACAGTGCTGATAAGGTTCAGTTTAGGGGTAGAGGTAATGGCAGAGGAAGAAGTGGGGGCAGAGGTCCCAATGTGTTTACTGGAAGGTGTTTCTCTTGCAATCAGATTGGACATCAGTCCTTTAGGTGCCCGGAGAAGATGGGAAACACTGCTACAAATCAGAAAGAAAGAAGAGTACAACTCCTTCAAGAAGAGGACTGTCAAAGCACCACAAGTTACCAAACAGCCTCTTCCAAGTCTGCAGCACCTGAGAGTGGAGAATGCATCATGTTTAATAGATCCCTCATCATGCCAGCCACCAAGGAGTAGCCCCAAAGAAACAACTTGTTCAGAACCACTTGCAAGGTGAAAGGAAAAGTTTGCAAGGTAATAGTAGATTCAGGTTCTTCTGAAAATTTGGCTTCTAATGAAATGGTGACTAAGTTAGGATTGGAAAGAATGCCTCATCCTAACCCCTATAGAGTCTTTTGGCTAAACAAGGAACAACAAATTGTGGTGAAAGAGCAATGTTGGGTTGAATTCAAGATAGGTGAATATCATGATAAGGTTCTTTGTGAGATAGTGGATATGGATGCATGCCACCTTCTTCTTGGAAGGCCTTGGCAACATGACACAAGTGGGAAACATGATGGTAAGAACAATGTGATTCATTTGTCCAAGAATGGTGAAAAGTTTACAATGACTCCTTTGATTGATGATTGCAAAGAGAAAGTCACTTCTAGTTCAGTTATGTTGGTAGGTGAAAAAGAGTTTTTGGATAACCTCAAGGAAGAGAAAGTGCCATGTTTTGCAGTAGTCATCAAGCCCAAGGATGTGAGTCCCAAGAAGGTCAAAGTGCAGCAACCTCTTAGGAGGATTGGACCAAAGGAAGTGGAAGAACTATTGGAGAAGTTTCAGGATGTGATAGCCGATGAAGGCAAGGATGCCCTTCCACCAAAGAGGGAGATTACTCATTGTATTGATCTCATCCCTGGATCCACCCTACCAAACCAAGCAGCCTACAAGTTGACTCCAGAGCAAAATGCTGAAGTGGCAAGACAAATCCAAGACTTGTTGGATAGAGGACTTATCAGGAAGAGTATTAGTCCATGTGCAGTACCTGCAGTGCTTGCACCCAAGAAGGAAGGAACATGGAGACTATGCACTGATTCCAGGGCCATCAACAAGATCACTATCAGGTATAGATTTCCAATGCCTAGAATAGAAGATTTAATGGATTGCTTGGGTAGGGCTAAGTATTTTACCAAGATATATCTAAAAATTGGTTACCACCAAATCAGGATAAGGGAAGGGGATGAGTGGAAAACCGCCTTCAAAACCAATGAAGGACTATTTGAATGGGTTGTCATGCCTTTTGGCTTGTCAAATGCACCAAGCACCTTCATGAGATTGATGAATGAAGTGCTAAAACCTTTCCTTAACAAGTTTATTGTTGTATATTTGGATGATATACTAATTTTTAGTGACAGCAAGGAAGACCACATAAGGCATATCCATCAAGTGCTCAGGAGGCTTCAAGAGGAGAAGTTGAGAATCAATCTTGACAAATGTGTCTTCCTACAAGAAGAGTTGATATTTTTGGGGTTTGTCATCTCCAAGGGCAGCCTAAAAATGGATCCAAGTAAGGTTGCAACCATTCTTAATTGGCCCACACCTACAACAGCCTCGGAGGCAAGGAGTTTCCATGGTTTATGCAGCTTTTATAGAAAGTTCATTAGAGGGTTTAGTGGCATTTGTGCTCCACTTGTTGACACCATAAAAGGGGGCAAGAAATGTGTGTTTTTATGGACAAATGAGGCCAACCAAGCCTTTGAACTGTTAAAGAAAAAATATCAGAAAAACCGGTCCTTGTTCTTCCTGATTTTGACAAGGTCTTTGTGGTAGAATGTGATGCAAGTAAGAGGGCTGTTGGGGGAGTCCTAAGTCAAGATGAGAGGCCTATAGCATTCTTTAGTGAGAAGTTAAATGAGACAAAACAAAACTACTCCACCTATGATCTAGAGTTATATGCCATGGTTCAGTCATTAAGGAAATGGAGACACTACTTATTGCCAAAGGAATTTATAGTTTTTACTGACAACCATGCATTAAGCTTCTTGAACAGGCAGCAAAAGTTGAATTACAGACATGTCAAGTGGATGGAGTACATCCAAGCATACACCTTCTCTATAAAACATAAGAAAGGAGTGGCCAATAAGGTAGCCGATGCCTTAAGCAGGAGAAATCTTGTTGTGCAAACTATTCAGTTGGAAAGTACAGGTATTCATGCCATTAAAGATCAGTATACAGCAGATGAAGACTTCAAAGAGCCATACCTATCTTGCAAGGCCATGACAAGAAAGTATAATACTGATTTTTTTTATTTTTTGTTGCAAGATGGATATCTTTTCAAGGGTAGCATGTTGTGTATCCCAAGAGGATTTGTTAGAGAGAATATAATAAAGGAAAAGCATTGTGGCAGCATGTCAGGTCACTTTGGTATTGATAAGACCCTAGAATTGGTTAGGAGGTACTATTTTTGGCCAAAATTGCCAACCGATGTAAGGAAGTTTGTTGAAACTTGTCAAATTTGCCAAAGAGCAAAGGGGCATACATCAAATGTAGGTTTATACACTCCTCTACCTATTCCTTCAAAGCCTTGGGATTCCATAAGCATGGACTTTGTACTTGGTTTGCCTAGGACAAAGAATGGGTATGACAGCATTTTTGTGGTTGTAGATAGGTTCTCAAAAATGGCTCACTTCATCCCTTGTAAAAACACACATGATGCCTCACACATAGCAGGTCTTTTCTTCAAAGAAATAGTCCGGTTACATGGTTTACCTTTGTCAATCATCTCAGATAGAGACCCCAAGTTCATAGGACACTTCTGGAGGACACTGTGGAAGAGACTAGGTACAAACTTGTCATTATCATCTGCCTATCACCCTCAGTCTGATGGACAAATAGAGGTGATTAATAGGTCACTTGGCAACCTCCTAAGATGCCTAACAAAGGAGCAGGGTGCTAGTTGGGATTCAATTTTGGCTCAGGCAGAGTTCTCATACAATGACACTGTCAATAGAAGCACCGGCCTGTCTCCTTTCCAAATTGTTTATGGCACTCACCCAAGGGGTATTTTGGAACTTAGGGAGGTTAAAGGACTAGAAAACAGCAGTGCCTTGGCTGAAGACTTCGTTCAAGTCATGAAAGATGTCCATGAACAAGTACAACAGAAATTGCTGTCCACTTCTAAGAAATATAAACAATTTGCTGACAGAAAAAGAAGGGATTTGCAGTTCAAGGAAGGTGATTTAGTAATGGTTCATCTGAAGAAGGAGAGGCTCCCTATAGGTAAACACACTAAGCTACTCATGAAGAAGATTGGGCCTTGTGAAGTGCTCAAGAAATGTGGAGAAAATGCCTACAAAATCAGACTTCCGGATGGCATTGCTTTGTCTCCAATTTTTAATGTTTCAGACTTTTATCCCTATAAAGAATCTGATCCTCAGACTATTGTTGAAGAAGATCAAACTAATCACACACTCCAAGAACTCATTCCTTCGTCTCCAAATCAGATTGAGTGCATTTTGGACAAGAGGATTGCAAAACAAACTAGAAGGCACACTTATCGTGACTATTTGGTGAAGTGGCTAAACAAACCTCAGGAGGATGCCACTTGGATGAGTAGGGTAGACATTGAGAAGGCAGGTTTCACCTTTGACAGCATTCCAACTCAAGAGACTTGAGTTCTCTTTGACAGTGGGTGTATGGTGCAGGGCACCTAGGAGCACCTTGGTTCCTAAAGTCACTTTGTTTGCATTTTTTTTTGAAAGTTGTGGTTTTGATTGTAATAAGGCTTCAGCCATGAGTATATGGTCTTTTTTTTGTGGTCAAGATGATTGAGGTGACCATATAAACCTCAATCATGCTTAGTCCACTTGGACCCTTGTTATGCCACTTAGGCTTAGAAGGTCTAAGAGTTGGTTTTTGAGTTTTTTTTGATTGTTTGTGTGTTTTATCATGTTTTGGGAGTATGGAGGATGTTTTGATTCCATTGGACAAGAAAAACAAATCGCCATCCTTTGGAAAATGCAAAAACTCCATAGTGTCAAGTGTTGTCAATGGTGTCAATGACACATTGACCAGTTGCAACTTCATTTTGGTTATTAAAACTGTTTGTAGAAGTTGTAAACCAACTTGGATAGGTTGATATGGAAGAAATCTTGCTCCAGTACAGAGGAGGAAGTTTTTGTACGGAATTTGGGCACAAAAATCAAGAAAATTGACTATTTTTAACTATTTTTCTTGCTGTGTACGGACTGTACGGACTTAAATCTTGGTTTAATGTACTTTTTTCTGAAACTAGAGAGAGTTTGGGTTCAAATGCAACTAGTTTGAGGTCTTGAAGTGGTCGGAGTCAAAAGTTATTGAATTTTCTTTCAAAACTGGTCTAGAAACCCTGTTTTCTAGGGCCGTCCCACAAATTTGGCCCTAGAATGCATTTCCACCAATGAAATTTCATGCCACTTAGTGAAATGTAGGCTAGGGGTGTATACTACTTGATTCCAAAAGCATTTTCTGAGAAAATATAGTTTACTATTTTTAATGTGATGCCCTAGGTCAAATATCTCTATGTATTTGACTGAAATTATGCAATTTGATGATATAAATGACAAAAGTCTGAGAAAGTGAGCGAATGAATGGTGGATTTGTGTTGTTTGGGGATGGTAGAGTCATTCCAAGTTCCTGCCCCTAACCTATGCACCCAATTTTGAGCACTTGCTTTGTAACCTAGCCTAAATTGATCAATTAGGCCTAGAGACCTAGTAGGTGTTCTGGATTGCTGGAGTAGAATTGGAGTAGGAGATTTGGAGGTTTGTTAGGGTCCCCTAAAGGGTGTTCAATTCCATCATTTGTTTGCCTAGACCTTTGAGATTTTGTCAAGTTTTGTTGAGAAAACCTAGTTTGGAGGGCGAGTAGCCTTACTAGTCAAGGTATAGGTTGAAGAGTTTTGGGAAGTTGGAGATCAAACCAACTGCATAGAAAGTGTTTGTTGATCTGTCTTAAGGTGTTGGAGAAGCCTTAGGGGTTGGACAATAGTCTGGACATCAAATCCTTCATATGCCTTGTATGTGCCTTTGGTTGGTTGGTTGGTTGAAGGCTAGTTGAAGTGGGTGAGTGGGCAAAGGACACTAGAGTAAACCTTTGTGTGTTGCTTCCCTTGTGCCACTCTACATCAAAAAGTATGTTCCTATTGTGGTCGTCATGATCATACATCAATTCTTGTTTTGATCTACACCCCTGTTCTTTATGTGGTCAACACACTCATGATTCTTCTCATTGTTTTCAAAAGAAAGTGCACAAACTTGTATCATGTGTTACAAATCCTTTGTTTAAATCAGTCCCAAGGGATACGTCAAATCCTTCTTTATATACTACAGTTGTGACACCTTTGACAGAGATTGATCCAGATGCTCCAAATAAGGCTATGTTAATTGTTGTTGAAGCTCCTATTGGTGATGACAATGAAGATGACCTTTATTAGTTATAATGTATTCCAATTATTAGAGACCATGGAGGTTAAGATGTTGTCTCTTGTTGATTTAGTATGGTATATGCTCTCTACTCATTCTCCATCAAGAAGACCAAGTTCTTGGCATTTTTCTCTCTCATCTGCCAAGGGGGGAAACTTGTGTGTATGTCAGATTCGAGTGGAGAATTCAAATAAAAGATTGTTGACACCTTGTGATCCTTGTGATCGATATTATTTTTAGTGATAATGGAGTTGTCCTAGATTGATACTTGGTGACTACTCATACGGGCCACTAAGGATTGGTCAGTTTTCTTAATTGCAGTATGGACAAAACAAGTCCAAATTTGAGAACTGTCAAAGTAACAGTGTTCGTTCAAACAAATTTGAGCCCTGTCACAGCAACAAGCTCAATATCAAATTTGAACCTTGTCAAAGTAATAGTGTTCGTTCAAACAAATTTGAGACAAATTTGAACCCTATCAAGGTAACCATGTTAGTTCTAAAAATTTGAGACTTGTCCAAGCAAAAGGCTCAGTCTCAATTTAAGACATGTCACAGTAGCAGGCTTTTTTCAAGAAGCTTCAGATCAGCGAGCAGAGATTCTCACCAAAGTGCTTGGCCAAGAGAAGTTTGAGCAGTTCAATATATTGCTTGGTTTCATGATAACCTCTTCAAATTAGGGGGATGTTAATGTGTTAATCCTCAGGGTTACACATTACAGTGCAATGGTCACATAGTCAATAGCAATTTTACATTTCATCCACATCCAAAAGTGATAAATATTTGTCCTATTTTTATTAGCCAAAATTACTATAGCTTAAAAGAACAAAATTATAAAAAGAATCACCCAAAACTCTGTACCAAAACTATTTGATTTTCAGCGACCAACAACGGGGGGACTTAATCTAAACAACACCCCGTTTGATTTTTTTTGTTGCCCAATATCAGTTCGTCTGTAATGAAAAGTCTTCTAATCTTTCTCATAAAAGAGTATTAAGTTTTCTGAGCAGCAACTTGTCTGCAAAGACTTATAACCATGAAACAACTTCCTGCCAAAAAGGCTCAAAATTTATCAGTAACACCTACCCAATAAATTTTGGAAACCACCCTCAATAGGAACCCAACTACATCAGCAACGGCCTCAACATTCCAAGTTCAACAAGGTTTTATTTGGCAAATACTGTACAAATGGAATCATTATAATAATATCTATTAAAGAAGACAGAAATATCAAATCATTTACTCAATAAATTTCTTTTTTAAATATATTGTATATAATTTTTTAATTAATATATTTGTATGTTTACATTTAAATGAATAAATATTAACATTGGTTGAAAAAATAATTATTTTTAATTGCCTAAAAAGATATAATAATTAGTCATTATTTATCCATTACAATGATTACTCTGTTAAAACAAGAATTAATAATCAATTATGTCTTATAAAAGTTGGGTTTTGAAAAGGAACATGCCCTTTTTTACAAAGACCCAAAAAAGATCTAACAATGAAACCCAAACAAACTTATGAGCCATCCCCAAAGAACAAACAGCACAAGGCTGAAAGGCTACAAAAAATCATCAAACCACACCACAGAAACAAAACTCAGGGCAGACCACCCTCACCCTGCTAAAACAGGGACTAATAAATAAATAAATAAAAAGTAAGAAAACAAAATTCATTTCATTACATTTAAAACTGGTGACTGTTATTATAAACAACAATATGTGGGAGAAGAACAGAGCCCAACCAAAGAATGCCATCCTTTTCTTCAACCTCACTCACTGATCTTACAACTAAACCATCTTTATCTTCTAAAACTTCCAACACTTGTCCATCAATGCCAAATCTTATAATCATGCCTATTCCCCTCTTTGCAGATACTTTGCTGAATATTTTAGTAAAGGGAAGAGGAAGCCTTAGGACTAATCTCCTTATACTCACAGGTATTTTCAGAAATGGATTTGGTATTGCATGAATAGCAACCCAAAAATCTCCATTCTCACTTAGACGAACGTTGTCAGGATAGCCAGGAAGTGAAGCAAAAACTTCCACTGTGCCCATTTTGGGTCCCTTTAGCCAATATCTAAGCAATCTGCAAACAGTTACAATGTTAAGCAATTTCTGTAACAATTAAAAAGGTATGAGCATGCATTTTGGTGTAGTATACAGCTTCATTATGAGGTCAAATGTCATCAATAAAAAAATTGAAAAATATAAGACAAATGATTCCCTAGCATGGCAGCTTAGCTAAAAGAGATTTCTGATTTATTCAGCATGTTGTAACCAATTACTTAAGGCAAAGATTTCCCATGTCTATGTAAACTCTTTTGGGGATTAGCCAAAAACTTTTAGCACCTCTTTATCAAAAGTATTATCCATGCTTTATTTTCCCACATTTTATTAGAACAGTATCAATTGGGTAATAGAATACCTGCATGTAATGGTCTCAGATAGAAGCAAAAATGTGCCATCTTGGCTTACAGCTACTCCATTGGGAAATTGAAGGCCTCTGAGCACAACTGTTGTGGCCCCTGTCTTTGGGTCATATCGAATCAGTTTGCCAGTGTTATCACCCTCTATGAACATCACCACAAAGTTCCTATGGAGACCACATAACAATATTGTAAGATCAATAGACCATAGGTTTTTCATTCCAGAGTTGCTCATATATGTGAGCTTTAAGCAGCAATGTTCCTTCTGTCAATGGTTGATAAATATACTTACCTTCTTTGGTGTTTTGAACTGCTATCAGTAAAGTAGATGAAACCCTCTGTATCAAAGTCCAAGTCATTGGTAAAGGTTAAATTAGTACCCTCCACATGGGTTACAAGAGGTTTTGCAAGGCCACCATTGGGTCCAACACTAAGGAGACCAAAATAGGCATCTGCAATGAAGAGTGTTCCATTTTTATCAAAGCGTAGTCCTAATGGCCTTCCACAAATGTGTTCATGTTCAAAATTTGGAGCAGGGGGATTCTTTGGTGCACATTCTGCAGACCTGCAATTTTCAGATTTAATATAATGTAAAAAGAATGGTAACAAGCCACTTCACAATTCACAAATCACACTCAGGCCATCAACATGTATGATGTCTAAGATATTTTAATGTATGGTAATTTTATGTAATTAACAAAGACCAAACAACATTCCATACAATTAAATAAAATAATATTAAAATATTAAAAGAACACAGATCATAAAAGATAAATAAAAGAACATAAAGAAAAATAAAGAACACAGATCATAAAAGGTAAATGAAAAACGAAAGCTATAACAATTTTTTTCCCCCCTTAGTTTTGTTACACGCAACAGAAGTATAACTCTGTCTTCACATTTATTAGATACAAAAATTTAAAACTATAGAGATTGGCGATGGTGTAAATGATTAAGATTATTGTAACAATTTCTCATTTAAATGTAAAATGACTATTTTATATAGCCTCTTCCTTTTTTAAAATTTTCGATTAGTAAACTGTGATCCTAGGGATAATATAGCCTGGGTCCCCATGGGACTATACATGTATTATTCTCCCTATTCTGATGGGCTGATGTCACAAAATAACCATCCAATAAAGTACCAAAAAGCCTACCAACAAAGGGGCTATACAAAATGCCCAATATAGACGGCTATAACTAAGGAAGCGGTTCTATGGAGGGGGCTTCCTAAATTATCTCAAGTTGCTGAATTTTTTTAGGAGTATTTTAAAACGAAGGGTCCCATGAATTCTGTAGTTGCAGGTAAGCTTAAAACTTTAAGCTCTGAAATTTATGGATGCTGGTGGTTCCATGAGATTTTTAGTTTAATGCTACTTGATTTAGGGAGATTTTTTAGGCCCTACAAATAAAGAGATAAAAAATCATCAAATAAAAATTTTTCCCGCCAAAATGGAATCTAAAAACTGGTAGAAAAATCCTTAAGCTGGTGGAGGAAACTTTCAGCACCTCAAATGCACCTTTTCAAAATCAACTACCTAAAAAATAGCTGCTCCTACTTTGGAGGAAAAGATTCTAATTTATGCCGTACCAATTTTTTTTTGGGTTTCATGAGACCCCTTGCTCCACAAAAATAGATCCTCTAGCAGCTCCATGGGACCCCTTCCTAAAGGACCATAAAAGTTGGCTACTAACCACCTTCTTCCTCTGAACTGTTACTTAGGTTTCTTCAATCCCTATTGCCTGTTTCAGGAAATCAGCCGCCTTTGATGTTTTTTCTTCCTACAAATCTCTTTCCGGCCAAATCTAGTTGTGACCAAGGGCACTCTACTTAAATATCATCCACTTCAATGGTTAAACACTCAATAGCTATTTTGTACCTCATTCACAAAAAAAATGGTAAATATTTGTCTTATTTTTATTGGTCAAAATTGACCTTTGACCATTAAAGTGGATGATATTTAAGAACAGCCAAAGAAGGGACACCATAGGCCTGCCACCTTCTCATCACAGAGAGCCAGAATGCCAACAACTGGGAAAGACCAACTCGAGGCATGGGTTCCTGCAACACAATTTGTAGGCCTCCCAAAAGATGTTTTTTTATCAGAGTAGTTGCCAGCCTGCGAATGACATCTTTTTCTTCTCCCAGATCTAGAACTCCTATGAACATTGAAGCAATATTTGAATTGACCCTATAATTTTGGTCCGATTTCAGAAATTCTTCTCCAAGAAGCCACTACACTGCATAAAGAAGGATGTTGGATTTGGTTTTAAATGCTTTCTTCGATCTCTATTCTATGATGCTCCTAAAATATTTCCAGCATTCTGGAGGCTTCAATCTCATCTTGCCTTCGCATCATGGCGCTCGATTCAACTACTTTCGTTATAATCATGCCTGTATATGCTTTGAGTCATTTCCTTTCAAGAACCTCTACCAGCTGGCGTGGACAATGAATTCTGTCGTCCGAAGATCCGCTTAGAGAAATATGTGGGATGTCAATCTTCCATCAATACGTTCGTTAAAATGTACTGACTTTTCCGGAGTATCATGAGATGGAATTAATCTTCCCAAAATGCTTTTAGGCTGAGAGGCCATTCCTTTCGATAAAAGACTAACCATAACACACAAAAATTGTTTCCTCAATGCATATGTTATAAAATAGCAATTGTAGTTTAGTGTGCAATGGGTATGCCGAGGAGGTCTTTAAGGTTATTGTCAAGCTATAAAGTGAATGATGTGAATCGTTCAATGAAATTTTCAATGGACGAGTGGTAGGTTTGGATTCATGGTGTGCAATTGTATTGCTTCCTTTTGGCAAGAGTTTGATGGCACTATCAATTTGCATTTGATAGTCTCGTGCTTGTATTGCACAAAGTCACCTACAATACTACTTGTCATGTGGTGTAACCCATTTTGTAAAGTTTTTCTTGTAGCATTGCTATGATTCCCTATGACATAGAGAGTTCATGGTGTTGGTACACAGGAAAATGTTTTAAAAAATGCCTTAAAGAAATGTGGTCTCATGGAATGCCATGATTGTAGGATATGCACAAAATGGATTTTGTTGATTTCATGTGCCTAAGAATAGGTTGGTGATAAAGCATTGAGAATGAATTTTTTATCTATGTATTACATTTCTAATGCCAACTTTTGTGTGTGTTCTAACATGGTTTGTTCTTGAGTTATTTGGAAAAACAATTGCAACTATCTAGGTAAACAAGTGTAATATAATAAATGATTATTTTAATGTTGAATGTTGTATTACATGACATAAAAAATATTTTTTTGCTTTTACATTTATGTTAAAGGAACATATTCAACTATAAATTCTATGAATCATTTGTCCTTGAAAATGTCTTTGCTAAGACTATATGGTGTTGTTTGTCATTGGCAAGCATCTTGTTGTATCTAGCTAGGTCAGTGGTAGCTAATTTTGAGGAAGATACATAGATCTATCCAACTAAATTTGATCTTAGCTATAGATTTGGGTCCACTACTAATATTATATCATTGTGTGTTCAGATTTTCACCAAAAAAGTATTGGAGAACTTAAACAAATAGGTTTGCAACATCAATAAGTGGACATTTGCCAACATGGTCCATTTGAACACTTGACAGCTACTAACCCATTGTATCATTGGGCCCTCAAAGTACAAAACATGATTTCTATTCTAACATTGCCTTTTAGTGTAAATTTGACTACCTAACTCTTGCAAATAACAATTTTGACTACCTTAAGAATGATTAAACAATGAGCACAAAGTAGACTCTATCTATAGCTATTGAGCCCTAGTGGGTTTACTAAGCTACGAACCTTTCTAATTGGTCAATGGGTCCTATATTTAAGGTTGTCATCTATTAAGAGATAATCTACAACAAAGAAAAGATCATGGGCAAATTAATTGTGGGGTAGTTAATTTGGTTGATGATATTAAACCTCCATTTTGTGGATATCTTGCAATCATTGCAATCCATGAGACAACATCTCTTTAGATTATGTTTGACCAATATGATGTATTTTAACCATGTCAATGCTAATAGATGATGAAATACATCAATTTTTCTGGGAAAAGGAAGTAGACTTTAATGGATGAAGTAGATTCAATAAGAAGGAAGAGAGAAATGCCACTCTTCATAAAACATTGCAAGGCATTAGAGAGACTTGATTTTCATATTTTTGGTTCATTGGTGTCTCAAGAGATATGTATTGGAAGAATTATTATTTGTTTAGGAAATACACAATGTGCACAGTTTACAAATTAATGATATCAAAGAAAATAATAGGAAAGAAATGGTCATGAAAGTAGATCCAACATGTTGAACATGTTTGTGAGAGACACATGCTTTGAACCTCACTCCAACTATCTTATTGTTGATCCATAAAGCATATGGCATGATGCACTCAATAAAACTTTCTATGCACATTTGGTAGGTTTTTATTCTTGGTGTGCAATTGCATTGTTACCTTTTAATGAGAGTTTGATGATTGGGTTAGTTCACATTTGACAGTCTCATGCTTGTATTGCATAAAGCCACATGCAATCTTGCCTTTCACATGTTGAAACATATTTTGTAAGGCTTTTTTGTGTGCTAGTGCTTTGTTTCTCTATGACAAAGAGTTTGTGGTGTTGGTCCATAGGGAAGTGTTTGATAAAATGCATTAAAAAATGGCGCTACTATTTAGATGCACATTCACAATGTGCAAACCTTTTGATCACACTTTAAGTACTAGATGCTTCATGTCATAAAACTTAATGAGTTCTTAAACCTAAAATTTGATGGGTAGTGTCCTTTGTGTAAGACATTCAAAGCTTGCAAGCATATGAGTCTATCCATGTGGAGATACGTGGACCAATGAGTAGCTAACGCATTGACAAGGACATCAACATAGGTCAATACATAGGTATGGTGGATATACCTTTGATAATTCCTAGACCAATGGTAATAGTTTGAATGTGGTGCAGTCACGGTTAGGAGGGTCCACAAAGTGAATAGTCCAGGTCGTGCAACAAGAGTAAACATAATAGAAGCAACTCAATTATAGAATGCAAATGCAGATTTAGTCATTTAGTATATCAAAGATTCAAAATAAAAACATGTTGGCAACATGCAGGCTTACAGATTAGGGCTCACAGGCCTGATTCTCTAAATACAATACATGCACAAGATATAGCTTTGAAGCACCTTACAGAACAAAATCCTAAAGCTAAAACTTCCTATTATGATTCACTATCTGATTAACTACTTTTCTATGCATCTATTACATGTATATATATCATCTCTGGATCACAAGATTCCTCTGCGTTAGCCAAACAGATTACAAACTCCAATGAAAGAGGTCTAACACGTGTACATGGATAGGTAAGACCTAAACATATGGAAATCCTCCACAAGTGAATGGAATAACATGTGGATCTTAGGGAGGTTAAGCCACGTCCCAAAGTTCCTTGAATGATGTGTCTTTTAGCTCCACAAGTCATGGAAGTGCTCTGCAAGTCTTCTCCTTTAGCTAATTGTCTAAGACTGTTTGAATGCTCTATTCTGAGAAAACAATCAATCTTCTGATAATGATATCTTTCCGGAAACTAATCCAAATGATCTAAATTTTAAATATGATGTGCATGAAGATGTCTAGATGCTAAGTCCAACTCTGTAAGGTCTGAAATGAAACTGTGGCAGAATGCGGACCAATCTAAAGAAACTGCTACTGACTGAACTAACTGTACTGAACTAGGAAGATGAAAGAAAAAAAGTGAAATGCAAATATTTTTGGTTGATGCAAGATTTCTCTTGAACCAAGGATGCTCCAGCATCAGAATGGAAAATTGAACTATTTGTAATCGACATGCATGTCCTCTTCTTGATTTTTTGAGGCACATATGTACTATCCTTCAATGCCCTTATCCTTCTCAAGATAGCATACATCTAAGGGATAAAAACATAAAAGAGAGATAATTGATGTGGACTACACTTTCACATTTGTCTCAATTCTTCTAAACACCAAGAAAGGTTTACCTAACCACTTGGAAAGATGGGAATGAGAATGACACTATTCTTGAATAATCTCAATTTTCTCAATTCTTTCTTTGATGAGTGTAACTTCCTTTTAGTGTAAAGTACATTAATAGGCTTCAGCAAGAGTCATTTTTTAAAAAAAATTGTTTTTGATATTAGTAAGCTACAAACCCGGGTGCAGATCCCAATAACAAAAGCCAAAAGGCAGCAAAACAAGCTCAAAGCCTAAAACAGCCAGATAACAGCAGATTAACAGCATAACCAAAAAATAGAGTTTGAGAAATTAAAACATAAACCAAGGAAAAACCTAACTAAGAAGTTCCTTCCAATCATCTGTGAGCAAATTAAATATATTCTCCTTATTCTCCAGCAGAGAATCCACGCCATTAAACCAGTTGTCCTGCAGAACTGAGAAAGTAGCAGCAGCCCTATGAGAAGGCTTTAGCACCAGATTGATCAACACCTTAACTTTAGACTCCATTGTTGCAAGATGGGTCTTGACCTCTATCAATTCCTTCTCCAGTCTCTTATTGTCCATCTCCATCCTGACGCTCATCACCTCCTTGTCTGGGGTCTCTAGAATCTCAGTGTCTTCATTGTTGGTGTCATAGAAGGAATTGTTCATGGACTCAAAATGGCTGGTTCCCTCCTAATCTTGAACCGGGGTAGTCTTCACATTTTTAACTTCAACCTTCTTCTCAAAGTCCTCCTGATCAGAGGCAGAAGAGTAATCAACTATCTTCAGAACTTGGGGCTTATCCCCCACCAGTTTGGAAGATCTTCTGATACTCAGTCTTCTAACAACATCTTGTTTTCCCTTGGCCCATTCCTTCACCACCTCAACTTCCTCTTCCAACTGATTCTCTTGCTTATCCATCATCCCTTGAGTTTGTTGATCGACATTCCCACACTTCTTAGCGCTTCTACTACAACTTTTCCCATCACCTTTGCTTGGTGTAGGATTCCCTCTTTTGCATTTTTTGCTGCCTTGTTTAGGAGTATTACTCTTTAAGTTGCAAAGACCCTCAACCACTTCCACCTAGGACCCCCCATGGGAATCCTCCAAACCAACCAAAATAGGGGCCCACGGAGTATGACTTCTAGAATGGGATTTAGAAAGAGAATTGGCCTTGGAAATAGGAGGGCTAGGAACAGGGGCCGAAGAGCTCAAAGGCAGGTTAGTGGGAGAATTAGGCATCAAAGGCATAGAGGTTTTTAGCTTGGAAGGATTCCCAAGCCTCACACTAAGGGGGGCCTTGTCTTCAAGGTCATCAGTGGAAATGTCATCTACCAGCCAGGTAGTAGGGGGTTTGGAAGGGCACAAAGCAAGGTGGTACTGGTAGAGACGGAAAATGAGCCCCTGATGCAGAGGCAATGCAAAAACCTTAAGGTTTCCCTCGCATGTCTTTTTGGATTGAATCATGGAAGCCTCCATACTAGAGAGAAGGAAGGAGGGAAAGTTGACCTTAATTTTGTGCCGATAATGGTTCAGAAAAGCAAAATGATAGTGGTAAAAAACTTTGTATCTCCCTTCCAAAGTAAAATACTTCATGACTAAGAAACATACCCGGTTCCAAGGGTTGACTAGGCTTTCCCTTTTGAAGCCTCCTTGAAGTCTTATTTGCTTCTCTCCTTCCCTAAAGAATAGTTTCAATCCATCGTTGGCTTGGACCCGCGTCTGCTTCTTGAGCCTATTCCCAGAACAAGACAAACCCGTAGCTTTGGCAATGGCATCCTTTGAAACCATGAATTGGACACCACCCACCTTCACCATCCTATTACCATCCCAAGAGGCAGCAAACTGGGCCAATAAATGCTCGTCAAAGCCATTCAGGCTTTTGAGATAAGGGGTATGCTCTTCCTCATGTACGCTATACTCCATACCTATGCATCATCTTTGAATTCACCACAATTCATGGGCTCCGTTCTCACCTTCTCCCCACCCATCTTCCTTAACAAACAAAACTCAACACAAAAGAAATATTGTTATTATAGATTATTAGTATCAATTATGACACCAATGAACCAAAATTTAACACAATTGTTGTTTTCTCATTGTGGCTTCTTAATATTTATGTGTTTCTTTTGTTCATAATTTTGTTACTATGATTCTACTATACCTAGCCTTGTGTTTACTTGTAGTCATGTTGCATTCCCATTGAACTTATAAGTTTAAGAGGCATTCATGCATTAACTTTGCATTTGTATGTTTTGGAGTAGATTCTTAGACCCATGTTTGTTAAAGGTTAAAAATTGCTGTCAAAACTTTAATTGTATAGTGAAACCATTAGCAAATTCGATCTCGCTCTTTACTCACCCACGTGTTAAAAATCTCAAGTAAGTAGCTTGGACAATTTGCAAACAAGGGACATGAGTAACAATCATTAGAGAAGGTGAGAGTTGAACTTAATGAAAAGAAGAGAAGACACTCCCTCATGTTTCTTTTATATTCTCCTATCTTGTTGTGGGCTCCATTCAACAACCCAATTCTTTCCAATGTGGCACAATGGATGGTCCATCATGCATTTCTCTATCTACTGCTTGTCCAAAATGACTACCATCACCTAATTGTACTTGTAGAATCTAAGAAGTCGATTCGTCAAAAGTTAGCAAGCTAAGAGCTAGTTTTCTCAATAGACTTTTCAAGCATTTGTGAATAGCCTTGACTTGACATTTGTTAAATTTTAGGCTTGAAATGCTCTCGTAATTCGGTGCATGAGAAATTTGCCTTATTTACAAAGAAACATCCTCATGGATTGTAGTCTTACGTTGTTCATTAGCTTCTTTATCCTTTGTATTTTATTTCTCTCTCAATTCTAGCATGACCTAATGAGCTGATTAACAAGTTTTTGAAGATCAGGATCAAGCTTTACTTTATCAATGTCTACTCCACTCAAAGGATAATCATCAACATGCAAAATTCATACTCTTCATGGTACATATTTGTTTCTTACATACATTAAAACTTGATAATTTCTACAACTAAATGGCCCTATTTTTTAATAATTGGGAATCATATCCAAAAGAACATTTTTAAGTTTCTATTTAATTAGGATTCCTTAACTTGATCTGAGTGATTATTTTTATCTTCTTTTTGTTCTTGTTCAATCCTTGCTACTATTTTTTTAAAAAATTTTATCTTATTTCTAGTTTTTGAATCCTTTTTACCAAGTTTTCTATCATTTTGATGTCTTAAAAAAAAAACCCTCCTAATCCCAAGAACCAACTTTTCATTGCTTAAAAGTTTCTAAAGCCTTCTTAACAAATCCATTTGTGTATATCTAGAAATAATTGCATTCCATATTTTTTATGAATATATTTGCAATCATGACATTGGCGAAGTTCTCTGACCATAAGCTTTAGCAAATACCCATACTTCATTTTAAGGTTCAAATTTGGCATGGAATTTGGATTGGGAGTATGTTGATAAGTGTGTAGAATAGGGTATGGACATCCATTACAACATTAGAACAGATGAATTTATTTGAATGATATTAAAATAGAATAGAAATATGGTATGTGGACTATTTGACAAATTTTATTTTGATATTTTTAATTTAGTTCGATCCTAACCTTTTGCCAATAGTTTGCTAGAAATTTATTCATTGCAATGGCATTTTGAGCATACAAGAGAGGATATGCTCAATAACCCCATATCCACCAAGGCTTAATATCCTCTACAAACACAAAATCTGCAAGGACTGTTCAATTATTACAAGTCTAGATTACATTTGGAACATTTGTGCTTCTAATTATATTAGTTCTTGGTGGATTCATTGCATCCAGAAGTGCCATACCATTTTCAACAATATATCACTTGACATATTAGAAACTATAGACTTGAAGCCTATTCCATACATGGTTCTCTTTAGGCCAAACAAGGTTTGGAATTATTTGGAGAAATCTAGTGTTCCAACTTTCAAGCTACCAATGAGTTCACATTTTCTAGTGTAATTTTAGTCTATGCCAAATTGATAGCCTTGGAACAAGGCATGGAAGTTTATAAAGGCATAGTTGTAGGTGGTCGATATGTATGCAAGAGTTTAGAGGATGCAAAGTGTATGAGGTGTCGGGGTTATTTTGGGATATGCCTAAATGAGACATGGCATCCTAGACAACCATAGTTGTTGGGCTTGTGCCAAACAGAGGGGTTGAAGAGGCTTTGGAGCTTTTTAGTGTAATTCCTAAATGAGATGTGGTTTCCTAGATAATGATGATTGCAGGATTAGCACAAAGCAAACAAAACATAGAGGCTTTTGATCTTTATAGAGAAATGCAACAGTAGACACTTATTATTGGACAACTTAGGATTTCATAGGAGATATTTAAAGCTTATGAAGAGGTAAGGGAAGAGCCACTCAAAGATCAAGTGAAGGTGTATCCTAATGGAGGCAAAGGTGGAGATTCAAAGTGGAGGTAAGGGAAACAACCTTAACAATTGGATTGTCCCACTTGACTAGTATATTTCTATTTTCATCGTGGTAGTCAAGGGAAATGAATCTCTTATACATGTAAAACTCTCTAGTCATCCAGTCATTTGGTTGTAAACTCATTGTCATTCTTCGTTGTGGAAAATTGACACTTTAAGAAATTGATTAGAAATTATTTTTATACTAATTAAGTTATGAATAAGAAAGAGATGAATTTAAGAAGTTAATCAATTTTTATTTTATTTTATTTTTAATGAAGAGGAACATGTAATTAAATGGATATATTATATGTAATGTAGGACAAAATGTGCAAGTGTATACAATATCTTCCTTTAATCATTGTCATGTTGCTTTTTAACACTCTCAAAGTTAGGTATTTGCCCTATGAATATGTCAAATTAAGTATACCAAATATATCTCATGTAAAATGTTGTCTTCTTGCACCATAATATATATAAATGAATATATTATATTTAAGGTAAGACAAAATGTGCAAGTGTATACAACGTCTTCCTTTAGTCATTGTCATGTTGTTTTTTAACACTCAAAGTTAGGTATTGGCCCTATGAATACATCAAATTAAGTATACAAAATATATCTCATGTAAAACGTTGTCTTCTTGCACCATAATATAATATTTTATAATATTTTGTTACACAAATATACATTTATTTACAATATTTACAAAGATAACTATAAATGATCTTTTCTTTATATAATGTTTATCTTGAACATTTTAAAAAAATCAATTTAAAAACTTACATTCAAATTTTGTTCTAGAAATATATAATAATTTAGAATATTTTTAAAGATAAATATGAAACCTAATGCAGTATTCTTATTTATAATGTATATAATTTTATTATATTTTGTTATAGTAATATATATTTTTTAACAATATTTGCAGAGATAACTATAAATGATCTTTTCTTTATACAATGTTTATCTTAACATTTTGGAACAATTAATTTAAAAACTTACTTTTAAATTTTGTTATAGAAATATAGATTAATCTATAATTTTTTTAAAGAAAAATATAAATGATTTTTAAAATGTTTATCTTGATTGTTTTTTAAACATCAATTTAGTAATTTTTTCCCTATATATACCAAATACAAGTACACAATTTGGAACAATCAATTTAAAAACTTACTTTTAAAATTTGCTATAGAAATATAGATTAATTTACAATATTTTTAAAGAAAATATAAATGATCTTTTTTAAAAATGTTTATCTTGACATTTGATGCAATTTTGGTGGTAAAAAACGAATGGACAAGATGATTTGAATTGTCTTGCATCCTTCTCCAAAATTTATGTCTGTTGATTTCTAAACTTAGCTCATCCATTTCAGTAAGGGAATGCCTTAGACGTAATTAAATATTGAATTAAAAAAGTCCCATGTTCTGGCATTATTATTAACTATACACTTCTCACCCATGTTAATGGCATAGTGAGCAAAGAAGTTTGCTTCACAATTTATCTCCTTGCACATGTTGATTTGTGAAGATGGTGAGTGAATCCAATAGTGGCCATGCTAGGTGTAGAATATTGTTGATCTTACAATTGACCATCTCCCAATTTTGAATAGCATTGACTATCACCATGGAATCTCTCTCAATCTCCACATTCCTAACCCCATACAAATGACATAGTTGAAGTCCAAGAACAAATGGCTAGGCTTTGGCTTTGTTGGTGCTCAAGCATGTAGCTCCACAAATCCTAAAGGTTTACACCAAAACCTATGGCCAAGGATATGTCAACAAAGGTGGTGGGAAGGGCTTATTCTCAGATAGTGGCATGAATGGAACAATTATTGTGAGTGGTTAAACTCACCTTCAACTTTAGGCTCTACAAGGCCAAGGGGGTTGTTCTCTGAGGTCTCAACAATAGGACAATTAAAGAAAAATAAATAATTTAAACTCAAGGCCCTTAAGTAGTCATACTCGAAATGCTATGAACCTCACGATTTGTCAGTAAGTTCATGTTAGAATTGACTACATACAGACCTACAAGATCTCAAATAAGTAAATAATTATTCACTCTTAGCATGCATCAAAAGAATATAACTATATTATTCCCTAGAAAATGAATCCACTTAACATTTCATACACATGGGTAAGAGAGAGAACATATGAGCATGATCCACTAAAAATAGTTTGGTTTTAGGATAACACAAGATATGATAGTTTACAATACTGATTTGTGTAGGCATAGTGAAACCTAACTTATTCCTATAGTTAACAAGACATATGGTTAAAATGAGAAGGTGTTGGCCCTTCACCAATCAGATCGGTGCCTACTCTATTGGGCAACAAGGTCTCAACATGCAAAGAGGATGAAAATATGTCTGCAAATCAACAATAGAACAAAAATTTTATATGCAAACACATGAAATAAGGAAACCTGTAAATGAAATTCTTAGTTATCCCTAACAAATCAATAGCACCCCACATGCAACAAAAGAAGACCATTACAAAAAAAATTGTAATGCTTTAGAATGCCTATCATATATTAATCAAATTTTGTTACAATCATGCCAAAAAATGTGACAAGTGAGAGATAGTAACTAGGTTCAAAGCCCCTCCTAAGATACTACAACCTATCATGGAGACATACATTTACAGGGAAAACCTTCTCCTAATTTACAAACATGCTACAACATTTGCATAGCTAGATATTCAACATTTGATATCCTAGAACTTGCTTAAAGCACTTACAATCCAAAATTGGCTCAATGACCAACAACCATTACATCTTTCTAACATGCATATATGGCATTGCATTTAGTCTTGTTCCTTGGACAAGAATCCAAGAGTGGTCAGCAAATTTGTAGGTCATCCATATCTATTGCATCACCTTGACATGGTTGTGCACTTGAAACCATGTCTCTTGCATTAGTAACCATATACATTTGTACACAAGCCATGTCTTTGAGGCGTCCACTGATACCAAGAGTCATTTGAAAGTCTTCCTCTATTTAATATGTCCATTTGAGGCCATTAATAACATCTTAGGTTGTGCTGAGTAGTAGGTGAGGTGTTTGAATGTAGGAGTGTCATGAATGCTTGAATGTATAACCTAGCTACAAATGGGCTCATGAGATCCTTTTAATACTTTGCATTTAATTTTGTGTTCATCAATGCTTTTAACCACTTTGAAACCATGTCGACACTTTTGAGAAAATTTGAACTCGTCATTCTGTTTGCTTCTAGATTGTCAGAGGTCTGGCGTTTTCTTAGAACTCTGAGTAAAAGTTTAGAACCATGTCACACATTTATAAAGAAAATGACCAATACAAATACAATGTCTCAACTTGGACCGCCTAAAAGTGATATTTTATGTTTTAAATTGATATAAACTAATGAAATGTATAACTCTTAATGTAGTTTATCTTTATAATTTTTTTAATTTTTTAAAAAATTAGATGGATATATTTTTATAAATTTAAGAGAATAATTTTGATTGCTGAAAAAAATTTAAAAATGAGGTCAGTGGGACATTGCAAAAAAAGAGCAATTTTTTTCTTTGATTTTTTCCCACTTAGATAACTTGAAAATCTAGTTCATAGACAAAAAAATTTAATTTTTAGTGAATAATTTATTTTTTAATAAATTTTAAGGTCAAATTTAGTCAAAACATCATAGTTTTCATGGGACATTGGCTTTTGTCTTAATTTTTTATCATTAAAAAAATTATACCCTCTTCGTGAAAATTCTCTCCTCTAGCGCAACATATATTTTTAAAATATATTTTATTATTATTTTTTAAATTTCTAATCAACCTTATGTTTGATATATATATATATATATATTCTAAACTTCGAGCTCTACAAAAGTATATTTTTTTAATTTTCATAAAAATACAATCTAATTAGAGAAATCTGGAGGTGAATTTGCAAGCTTCTTAAAATTGTTGAAAGAGGGTGTGTCATGCCCACATGGATTGCCATATAAGTAGTTTCAACTAAAATATCGTCGGCTGAAATCTATACTTTCGGTCGAAACTTTCTATGCAAATAAAAATGTTTTCCAAATTTGAAATCGAATTATATTGATTGTTAGAATATTAATCTTTACTTGGTAAAGGTAAACATTATTTATTTATTTTTCACCATAAATACTTGTATTTATAATACAATGTATTTTTTGTCCTCACATATGAGGATGATTTATGTACACATTCCTCTTAGAGGAATATTTAGGTGTTAGTCACCTCCTTAAGAGGTTAACACTTTGCACACACCAAAGTGATAGATGGCATGTGGGAGTTACATGCAACTCCTCTTCTCACCTCTATTTATGAGGTATTTTCTCTCTCTTTCTCTCATCTCCATTCTCTCATTCTCTCATTCATGTGAATACTCTTGTTGTATTATTTTTTAAGGCTTCTTGCCATCTCCATATTCATTGGATTTTTTTTAATTTTTCCCTCTTCAAAATTCTTGTCTCCATGGTTGATTTTGGTGTATGCTTCAGATTTAGGTTCTTCTTGGAATGGTAATTTACTTCAAACAAATACTCTAAACTTGATTAGTTCTTTCATTGCTCTTCATTTTCCATTCATTGATTAAAAAAAATTGGCCAAAAAAGTTTTTAGAAAAACTCTTTATGCCACATAAGGGCCACATGGTTTTGGGTGAAACTATTTCTCCCAAAACTTTTTGAGGTGAAATAGTTTCAACTAAAACCATTTAGTTGGCTCAAAGTGTGACACAACTTTGAACTTTCACTAGAGTGTCGGTGTTCTTATGTGCTTCTAGAACTTTGTCAGTGGTTCAAGTGGTCTTGAGAAATTCTGAAATCATTGATAGACTTTCATTTTGAATGTTTGCCTTTAAATTCCCTAGAAACTCCTTCATTAAGCCTTCAAATGTTGTCAACATTTTAGAGTTTTTGAGAACCTTGAAAAGTGTTGATGAAGCCTTCCTTTAAAACATGTCAGTGAATTCAAAGTTTTGAGAACCATGAAAAGAGTTGGTAACTTCCCTTCATTTCAATGGCTAAGTCTCTTTCTTTGCTTTCTTAAGTTGGGGCTTGAACAAGAATTATCAAAAACTTTGTGGGGGTTTATGGGTTATGGAAACCATTGAAAAAATTGACACTTAAGAAGAGGTCGGTGTTTTAAAAGGTTTCATGAACCATGAAAATAACTGACAAAGGCTTTGTCGATGGTTTACAGGATTTGAAGAACCATGGAAAGTGTTGATAAAGGATTTGTCGACAATTTGAAGGATTTGAAGAACCATGGAAAGCATCAACAAAGGCTTTTTCAAGAGTTTGAAGAACTATGGAAAGTGATGACAAAGGCTTTGTGAAGGACACTATTGGGGTTTTTGGAGGTTTTAAGAACCATAGAAAATGTCAACAAGTTCATAAAAGGTGTAAAAGGATTGACAGAGACTTCAAAAGACTTGGAACCTAAAGACTTTGGAACTTTTGCCTATTGAAAGAATTCTCAAATTGATTATAAATGATTGGAAAAATATGGCTAAGGTGACAAAGGGGGCACCAGACCTAGAAAAATTTGCATGTGTTAAACTAGGTGCCAACATTTGCTCTAATTGGGGATGTGTGCCTCTTGCAGGCATAACGATAATCCAAATATCTCCAAGAGAAAATCAAAATGCCAAAGGAGATGAGGAGGGAGGGGAGACAAGAATAAAACAATAGGTACAAGGTAAAGGAACAATAAGGAGAATACATACAAGACAATAATTTATAGCTAATGACATGGAGGCATAAAGGATAATGAAAAGTATGGCTATAAATAAAACTTAAAAATATTTGTAGGTTAGACCCTACAAAGAAGATCGATGGCAAAACTACATCAAACCATTTTCCTCTATCAAAGACAAGTTTGATGAAGGATTTGGTCTCTGAGAAACTAAAATTACATCCATCTCCTAGTGACAACAAATGATATTTCTTGCATGCATGCACATGCAAACTACCAATGTCAAGAGAACCATATTAAAACTAGAAGTTACTATCATCTGGACATGGAAACCACAAGTAGTAAGGACCATCATCATGCTCATCCATATGATAACATATACCTTCAAGCTCCTTGGTAGCATGATACATATCTAGATTGGCATACAAATCAGCATGAAGAAAAAGACTCCCCTAAACTTCAAACTAAAATGTCTCTTGTCTAGGTGCAACCTCAAGTTGGGCTATATTATGTGAGTGCTCAAATTCATCTAAAGTTTGCAACCTAGTTGTATCACAAATCCTAATGTACTCTTCCATGATTGAATAATAAACTTGATTCAAATCCATTTCTGTATCCTTAATATATAGATTAGAAATTTGAGGCACTTCATGTGAAGACTCATAGTCTTCAAGTTGCCTCTTTGTTTCAGGCTCATTTTGGCAACTTTCTATGTCATATTCATAGTTAAAATTAGATAGGTAACACATTACCTCCTCCCCTTTACTCACTCTGAAAATATTTCCTTGTGGCCCACTTGAAGCATAATCAACATGGGGGAGACAAAAAATCTTGCACCAAAGAAATACATTCTCATATGCGTCCACATAATCACCATCTTCACAATCATTAAGGGCAAGGCCTTCAAATTAAAAATCAATATCTATACTATCATTTATCATAGAATTCTTATCACTAAGTGCAAGTATGTACATGTCATCCTCATGCAAACAAACATGTGCAGAAAAGTCAACATCAGTAGCCTCATCATCATCCAATGAAACAGAGAAATGTAACACACCAAACAAGGAATCGATCCATTGTTCCTCTTTTATATCACATGTATGTACACATTCAACATAATCATTTTCATGAACTAATTCATTTGGTTGCACACTTGGACACACACATTCCTCTTTCTCAAAGGGTTACCATAAACTATAGGGCCACATACATTAATCTCATGTTGAGGTCCATCATGCATATCATTGTCACCATCCCTGAATGATGACTTGTCCAACTAGAGGGAATTACATACACTATTTTCATCATCTGTAGTGTTGCCATATGATGCAACATCACAAATTCCTTCCACTTCAAGTTCATTCTCAACCTGATCTAATGTTGTATTCACTTCACTATGGTATGCATCATCATCCTCAACATTACAGGCCATACTGACATATGTTGTATCCATCTCATTACTACTCATAGCAACTAGTTCATTACTAGCAACACTAGCATTTGAAGACAACAATTTCATTATGTAATCATTCCTCATTCTTTCAAGGGAGTCAATGCAATCATAAGCTTGTTGTAGACTTGTAAGCCTCAATTCCTCCTGCACTTAACTCAAACCAACCTCATAGGCTTAAAAGAATAGATCAATGCATACATGTATATCAGGCCTAAAAACATTGAGGAAATTGGAAATGGCAACAACAAACCTCTGACTAAAGTCCTTATTAGATTCCCCCTCTTGCCTTTTGATATTTACCAATTCTTGGACAAGAACAATAAGGTCTATATTTCTTGCATACTTCTCATAAAAGCTAGCCACAAATTCTTTCCAACAAGCAAAATATTGTTCTAGAAAACCTTCAAGCTATCTCCTTGCCTTCCGACATAGAGACCTAACAAAGAATCCTGTCCACATGTTTTTGATAAAGTCAGTTGGAAACGAGGGTCTAGATCACTATACAAAACATCCCACAGGGTAGAACAAAAGCCTCACACAGGCTAGAAACAACACATTAACAATTGATAAATAGCAACACCAAAAAACCTACAACCCAAATGAACTGACTTTAAACAAAAACAACAAGAAAACGCAGGACGACCAGTTAGGGATTCCCATCAATCCCATACTTAGTGAGGAATTTGAGCATTCCCTCATAATCACCCAAGCTATCAATCCCAATACCCTTGATCTTGTCATCGAAATCCTTCACATCAGAAAACATAATGGCCACACGGTGCAAGGCTTTAGCAACAAACTCTGACATCACCCTCCATTTCTTCTAAAATTTCTCAACTCTAGACCTAAGGTCAGCAACCTCTTCCACCATTTTGACACACATGGTGCACTTCCCTTTGTCTCCTTCCTACTCCTGACCCTCCTCCTCTTCCTCTGAATAAGGGGTGTTCATCTCGGGGAAGTGATTAGTCCCCTCCTCCTCACGAATAGACTCCGTAGGGGTCTCACCATCATCCTCGCCTAGGGTGTCCACAACAAACTCTGACTCCCCTGACAACTCAATACCTTGAGGGTTAACCAAAGGAATGTCAGCTATACGACTAGATCTTCTAACACTCTATGCAAGATTACCAACAGTACTCGGTGCATCACCATCTTCCCCATGTTTAGTAATAGCTTCCAAGTCAACAAATTTTGAAGCAACCAATTCGTAGAGACCTTCCACCTTCCCTTCCTTTAAATTTTTATGAGGTTGGGATCCACCTTCCTCCTCCGTTTCCAAGCCTCTTTTCCTCGAGGAAGCCTCCCCCTTCTTGGCATCATTGGCCAGATATTTTGTACTCTTGCTGGTCTTCTTAGGTGTAGTTTTACCTTTGGATTTAGAGGCAAACTTGGTAACAAGAGTTTCAATCGACGGGGAGTACCAGACTTCTTCAATTCTAGGCCCATCCCTGGGGCCATAAGAAGGGGGGACCATACTTTTGGAAAAGCTGACCAATTTTTTACCTTTGCCCTTCATACTAGGGCCAACAGTATCAGGGATTGGGGGGAATCTTGGAGGATGCTAAACTTAATATGCTTGGGGGCACATGACTAAATGGAAGTGATAAAGCCAGAAAATTAGGCCCTAATGGAGAGGGGTGACCCGGGTGCTAGGGTTCTTGGCATGGTCTTCCTTCGTAACCTGGATAGAATTTTCTAGGGATGAAAGAAGAAAGAAGGGGAAACTTATCTTAGCACTGTGCCTAAAGTGGTTTAACAAGGAAAAATGGTAATGGAAGTAGACCTTGAAATGCCCTTCAAGGGTGAAATATTTCATAATCATTAAACAAACTTAGTCCCACGGGGAAGGAAATTTCTCCTACTAGAACCCTCCCTAGAGTTTAGTAGCAACTTCTCCCTCCTTAAAGAAGCCCCCCATGATCTCTGGGTCTAGCACCCTACTCCGTTGGCTATGCTTCTTCCCTTTGGTTGACATCCCGATAGCCTGACCAATGACTTCTTTCATCACCTCAAACCCAATACCACCAAGGTGGACTTGTCTGTTATCCCAGGAGTCCGTGAAATGCCTAGAAAGATTATCATCATGGCCAGTCAAAGATTCTAGAAAGGAATCCACCCCGCCTTCCTGAATAATGTGTCAAGTAGTCGAGTCAAGGTTGAATTCCTCTGGGGAAGAGGGCTCAATTTTAACAATATCAACACCCATGGTATCCTTTTGGTTCCAGCACAGTAGTAGATACAGATACATCACAAAAGTGCCTTTATTTTTTTTTAGGGATTAAGCCAATCTAAAGAATACATGGCTTGATAATTACTAGCCCCTTCCATGTACCCCATACCTTTCCAATGAATGTTTTCCTAGATTTTAATGGAGCTGTCATAATGAAACATCTGTTCTACTCCCAGGGAAGAGATGTCTGCCCGCCACCTCATGTGGAAATGAATACCTTGGTGATCAAGGGTGGCATTATAATTATTATTAAAATGCCAGTCTGTCTTCCATACTTTCCCATCACGTGGGCCTCCCTCCCCCCGCATCATCCAGTTAGTGAAAACCTATTGAGTCATAGCCTGCTAATCCATGTTGCTTTTCCCTCTACATAGAGTTTGAATCTCAACAGCTCTTTTGTTAATTTGAATATTGTTGTCTTTCCAAGTGTTACTATTGAAATCAACCCCTTTGCTCCCAATGCCTATGCAGAGGTAAACAACCATGGTAATCTAGTAAATGTTCCTCCAACTACCCAATCTCCTCTCATTGAATTCGGGATCCACCATGTGATCAAGGCTTGTGTCCATCTTTGGCAATAAGGGTTTGGACTTTGCTAGGAAATTTGGTAGCCTTTCTCTAGCATCTCCAAGAGGAGTTGTTGATGCCCAAATTAGCCATGGCATCTGCCACAACATTGCCCTCCCTATAAATATGGGGAATTTTAAACTCTTTAAAGCCATTTAGCAACATTCTAATATCTCCGACCACATCCATCAAATGCCAACCTGGATTAGCTATGTCAAGGACAACATCCACATGAAGTTTTTTGATATTCATGGAGTGAGAAATTTTCACTGCCCATAGCATAGCCAAAGCCTTGGGCTCATTATTACTTTTGGTCCCTAACCCTCCAACATAAGCAACCAAAAAAACTCCACTATCAGACCTGATGATACCACCTCCACTGGCCTGCCCCGAGTTGCCTTTAGCAGCCCCATAAAAATTTAGCTTACACCAACTCTTTTGGGGAGGTTCCCAACTAGTCTTAGCACGTGCAAGTTTCTTGGATATCTCAACATGCCAAATACCCATATCAATAGCCTAGTGCTTCAGAATATTCACTTCAGTTTGGCTTGGAGGAAATTTAGCAGCTTTAAAATTACAAGTGTTCAAGTTTTTAGCAAGGAGCCTGGAAAAAACATAAAAAACCTCAAAGTGAGTTCTAGAGGTGCCTCTAAAGATCCTGTTACTCCTCTCTTTTCATAAATTCCACCCAAGATGGGAAGGGATTTGTTTCCACAACTCCTTGCTCACCGAGAAAGAAAGGGGGGTCTCTATTCACTAACAAAAGTAATTAGGTTAACATTGAAAACCCATGTCATACCCAACCACTACAGAATAAGGCCCCAAACTTCCCTAGAAAAGTTACAGATCAACAACATGTTGGGTATAGTATCCTCCTCTTCACAAAAGAGAGCACATTGATTAGGGAGATGAAACCCCCTTCTCTTCAGGTTATCCAATGTGAGGATTTATTGTGGATAAGAGTCCACTAGAAGAAATTTATTTTGGGAATGAGTCTGGGATTCCAAACTTTACCCCATAAACTCTCTTCCCTTGGGTCTAACAACAAACCATAAGCACTTCTAATAGTGAAAAGACCTCTACTATCATTTTCCTAGACAATTTGGTCCTCTCTAGGGAGTAGAGTGAGACTATAGTTATCAAGATCCCTCTCGAGATGTAAGGCAATCTGCCTATCCTCATTCTAGGTAAATCCACAATCAAGTAAAAATTTTCATCTTTAGAGGTAACCATTGTGACTAATATAATCTGACACCACATTGCCAAAGAAACAGTTGGCCTTGTTAGCAAGTCTTCCACAACTCAACTCTTTGAGGGGCTTCTCCTTCAACCACCTATCCTCCCAAAAGCTAATATTCCTACCATCCCCCACCTTTCATTAAATTCCTTTGCATAATAGCCCTCTAGATTTAAGAGTGCCATTCCAAATGACTGACCACTTAGGGAGATTTTGTTCAAAGAGTAAAATGCAAGTCCGATTCCCCCCTAAAATACTTAGCCTTCATGATATCCCCCCAGTCTTTGTTATCATTCATCATATTCTAGCTAGTCTTAGCCATAAGGGATTTATTGATTAGGTGGATTTTTCTTAAACCCAATCTCCCTTGGGCCTTGGGCAAACAGACCTTGTCCCAATTGACTAGAGCTATTCTTCTTTTTTCCTCCAAACCAGACCATAGAAACTTCTTTTGAATTTGCTCAATATTTTCAGCTAAACATTTGAGAATTTTGAAGAGGCTAAGAAAATAGGTGGGAATCCCTTGTAGAGAAGCCTTGAGGAGCTGAAATTTCCCAGCCTGGCTAAGCAACCTTCCTTTCCACCTTGCCAGCTTTTTCTACATTCTTTCAAGGACCGAATTCCAATAGTCAGGGGTAACTTTTTTAACAGTGAGGGGGAGTCTGAGGTACGTAGATGGAAAAAAAGCACTCAAAAAGCCCAGGATTCCCTTGATTGTGAGCTGTAAAACCCCTGGGGTGTTCAAGAAATAGATTTGGCTCTTTTCAAAGTTGATGTTTTGACTAGACACAACCTCTTAGTCCTTGAGAAGAAGTTTCCATCTTATGGCCTCCACCACAGAGGTCGTACTAAACACAATCATGTCATCAACAAATTGTTGGATAATAGGGTTGGGTTGTGGAAGATGGCTTGATACCGTGAAGGGAGCCATTCCTCAGCATATTGCAAGCATTTCTTCCCAAAAATTTAACCAATATGATAAACAGATAGGGGGATAGAGGATCCCCTTGCATGATTCCCCTACTAGTAGAGAAGAAACCGCGGGGGATACCGTTGACAAGCACAAAGAATCTAACGGTGGAAACACATTCTTTCACCAGATTAATGACACGGTCTTGAAAACCAAATCTCCTAAGGACTTTGAACAAAAAATCCTAGTTGACCCTATCATAAGCCATCGAAATATCGAGTTTAAAAACCATACCTGGGGTATTACTCTTGGAGATAGAGTGAATGACTTCATGGGTGGTGTTAGACGCATCCAAGATTTGCCTACCTAGGACAAAGCCTTTCTGATTAGTAGCAATAATCTTGTATAGAAGGGGTTGAAGTCTGAACACCATGATTTTCATAAATATCTTGTAGACTGTGTTGTAGAGGCTAATGGGTCTAAAATATGACATGGTAGTGGGATCATCTTTTTTAGAAATCAGGGCTATGAAAGTGCTATTCAACTGTTGTAGGAGTCTTCCAATCCTGAAAAAGTCTTTGGCCGCATTTGTGACATATTTTCCAACAATCTCCCAGAACTCTTAGAAGAAAGAGGGGCGAAACCATCTGGTCCAAGAGCTTTAAACACTCCCATAGAGAAGACCACAGCCCTAACTTCCTCCTCAGTGATTAGTTTGGTTAGGAGACTGTTGTCTTCATAAGAAAGGAGAGTGGAGATGGGACTCAAGAGTACATCTTCTTCCAGAGAGTAGAAGTTTATAGATTGGGTAGCTAGAAGGGATTAAAAATAATTGGAATCTAGCTTCCCCAACTATTCCTCCTTCGAAACTTCAACATCATCCTCATTCTGAAGCTGAATAATAGCATTCCATTTTTTGTGCTTCAACATAGATTGATGGAAGAAGTATTTTTGTCCCCCTCCTTCAACCATTGAATACAAGATTTCTGCTTTCAGAAGAGCTCCTCCTCTCTCAGAATTAGAAACTAGTCCTTAGAAAAGGATTTTTCCAAAGCAAGAATCTCCTCCGAACTATCACCATATTCTAACCTAGATTGAATCTCGAGCAACTGACTAGCTAAAGCCCTTTTCTTATCTAATGAATTCCCAAAGGTGAACCTATTCCATCCCTTGACCTGGTTCTTAACATTAATGATCCTTTGGGATAGTCTTAACATGATAGGTCCTTAGATGGGAATTTTCCACTAGCTTGATAAGCACCCTCTGACATCTAGATGAACCACCCACATCATTTCAAACCTAAAAGGAAAAGGTCCTCTGGGAATCCTTTCCTGCCATTTCAACAATAGAGGGTTGTGGGCCAAGCCAACCTGAGGGAGAACCTCTAGCCTGAGTAGGTTAAAAATTTTCCATTTAGAAGAGATAAGGATTTTATCCAACTTAACTTGAATAAGGTGGTTTCCTTGCCTTCTATTAGACCAAGTGTAGGATTGGCTAGAGAGTTCTATATCCATAAGGCCAACATTTCTCAAAAACTCAGCTAAGTCAATCATGTTGTCCGAGTAGTCTATGATACCTCCCAGTTTTTCTAAGGGGTAGAGGGGGAAGTTAAAATCTCCAGCCACCATCCAATGGCTCTTTTTGAGGTGATTAATTCTAGAAGACAAATAGTCCCAAACCCCCTTACGACCTAGCCTAGAGTTAAGGGCATAGATATTAACCAAGGACCAACCACTATCCCTACAAGAGAAAGAGACTTTGAGGCAATCCCTGGTACAAGTGACAACCAAACCCTTCACATTCTAACCCCATGTGGTAACAATGCCACTAGATGCCCCCATGGCTTCACTGATAGCATAATTGGCATTATGCCAAATGTTCTTAACAGTTAGGTTGAATTTATCTTTAGACATCTTAACTTCCTGCAATAGAAGAATATTAGTCTTATTTTCAAAAATACAATTTTTAACCAAAAATTATTTATGAGGACTATTAAGTCCTCTGATGTTTTAGGAGAGTATCTTGATTTCTTCAGCCTCCTAGAAGACCTGGGAAAAGTGGATTGTCTTCCATTAGCAATCTCCCTCACTATCTCACGTTGTCTGGTTTGGATATGCGAAGGTCTTCCGACCTTCAAATCCAACCCAACATCCACAGTCCTTCTGTTGGGACCTTTCCCCCTTCTCTTAGCTGTTGACTAGCCCCCTGAGTCCTCTGTAGGATTATTGGAACCTGCCCCTAGGGATGGGGAGAAAGTTTTCCCCAGATTGCTTCTACCTGATTTATAACCTCCTAACTTTTGTTGGGGGCTACAAATTTGTTCTATCTTTGTCTCTGGGGAGCCCTGTGTAGATGCCTTCACAACTCCCAAGTTACCTGATGACTACAGAATCTCCCCCTCTTCTCTATGAGGAATTGCCCCTTGTAGTTCCAGGGCATAAAATTCTTACCACTCTTAGCTTTTTGGGTCCCCAATAGCAGCTCCTCACTCCATTGTCTGAGTTCTATTCATCCTTTGGAGTACTCCTTTCTTCAGTTTAATCCTCCACATTTTGGACAAGGCCCTGCATCAACTCATCCTCTAATTTATTCACTAGGGAGGCAGGGAGGACCTGATGAGGTTAAGAATATCCTCCATAAAGGGGTATTCATCTGGACTCTCTTTCATTTTCTCTACAAATTCCTTCAGCTTGGGCATAAGTTTTTTGGGAGCCCAACACTATGTTATGACATGGCCCATCTTCACATAGTTCTAGTAGAAGACCCAAGAGTTTTCATAGAGAATACTTTGAGTACATCTCCCAAATTTAGATTCTAGGATGATGGAGGTTGGGAGTGTTTTGAGGATATCAACATTGATGCAGAATCTAGCATATACTAGCCTTGATTTAGCCTTGGTGACCTTTTCCATAGTCACATAATCACCAAACGAATTACCAATCCAAGAAAATATTTCTTCATCCCAGTATTCCAGAGGCAACCCAGGAAGCATAACCCAAATAGGCGTTGACTGGTTCAAGTCATCCTTAGGGTCAAACCTAGGTCTCCATTTGTACAAAGAGAGCAAATGTTTCCCATATACCCATGGTCCACCCAATAGCACATAGAGGTCCACGATGGAGGTAAATTTGAAGAGAAACATACCACTCGCCATTGTACTGGTAGAGATGTTGCCTTTCAATAGCCATTTGGAGGTAATCCATCTTCTGACAAGATCAATGTTGGGGCAGTAGGCAAATAATTTACCCACCAGTGTATTTTCCATTATCAAAACCACCCTCTGAATGGTTAGATCCAGCAATTTCAAATTCATTCCTTCTTCAGATTTAGACAGAAAAGGCATTGTTGACCAACCAGATTGATCTGCATGCTTAGCACCCACAAGGGCTGCCTTCCAACCCTTGGGTCATGAATCCAAGGATGGATTCACATGATCAACACTACTACCCATGCTAGTACTAGATAGCACCTACTCAGGGAAGGACGAGCGGGCCATGGGGCCCCCCAGACTATCGACTACCATTCCTGCTTAGAATCAAATTCAAATTTTGGGTGGGGAAGTTGTAGAGAAAAAGTTCTGATTAGAGTAGGGAACTAATGAGGATTATCTTCAAATCTCATCCACATGTTTTCATCTTCAAATTAAAGATTTTCCATAAAATTTGAAAATGCATCAACATGTCTATCCCCTTCAAAGATATCATATTCATCATATCTAGGCATCCAGTTCAAGCCCTTGACTATCATGGTTTGTATTTCATATTTAACCCGAGAGAGGTCTATCTATTTGTAGGTGGTGTCAAAGGGAATGAGGGGTACTAAACAATTTGGCATTTTGTGGTAGTATGATGAACATTGGATTACAACCTAGACACAAGTGGCCTAATTTGGTTTTCAATTTATTTCTTCTACCTAAGATGCTCATTTTTCTTGTGTAATTAAGGATTCTTGTAATCCTCTACATGTATTCTCATAAGATGCATGGGTATTTGAATAGTATTAATAATCATCACTATGGTGTTCTAGGTCATCTTCTTCATCATAGTATCTAGGGCTTGAAACATAAAAAAATGTATATGAAGGAGCAACTCTAAGATAATCATTATCAAACCAAGAAGCCATGACTAGAACATTCTATCATGTAGGGCAAAAAACTAAGGTCTTATAACTAATTGTTTCTTTACCATGAAAGAAACTTTGTCTCAAAAGTTAGGAAAAAGATCTTGTGTACCTTTTGTTACTAATTGTTGTAAGCTTGAGATGTGTTCTTGAAGCACTAACAACAAATAGGTTGCAGCACTAACAACAAATAGGTTGCAGCACTAACAACAAATAGGTTGCAGCAATGATCAAACTTATTTCCTAATAGCAAATTCACCACCTCTTTCAAAAGAGGATATCCTTGGAGTGAAAAGAATCACTAAGGCAAGAATTTTTTTGGATTGTCTTCCAATAGTAGTCTTCAATGAATTCTAACCCTTTAACCTCTCCCTGGTAGTGATGCCATTATGTTGGTGTAAGTTGATGGGATACCAACTCAACACATTAAAAAAATTGACAATGTTGTAGAATTTCATTTAAGTTGCAAAGGTGTGAAAGACAAAAGCTAAAGTTAAACTTAAAAACCAAATTTAAAATATCCCCAACAATAGTACCATTATGTTGGCATAAGTTGACAGGCCACCAACTACACACAAACAAAAGAGCACAATTGCAAGACTTTCTTCAATAACTATGCTGCAAAGGTCTTCAAAGTAACTTTTAGATTAATACATCTCTAGCAATGACACTATTATTTTGGTGTTCAAACATGTGGCTCCACAAATCCTAAAGACTTGCACCAAAACCTAAGACCATGGATATGTCAACAAAGATGGTGGATATGACTTATCCTCAAATAGTGGCATGAATGGACCAATTATTATGAGTGGGTAAACTCGCCTTTAGCTTTAGGCTCTATAGGGCCAAGGGGAGTGTTCCTTGAGGTCTCAATAATGGGACAATCAAAGATAAATAAATAATTTAGACTCAAGGCCACTAAGCAACCATACCCAAAATGCTATTAAGCCCATGATTTGTCACTAAGTTCATGTCAACATTGACTACATAAGACCTACAAGACCTCTAATGAGTAGATAATGATTCACTCTTACCATGCATCAAAAGAATATAGCTATACTATTCCCCAGCAAATGAATCCACTTAGCATTGTATACACATGGGTAAGAGAGAACATACCAACATGATCCTCTAACAATATTTTAGTTTTAGGATAACACAAGATATGATACTTTACAATACTAAAGCATGTAGGCATGGTGAAACCTAACCTATTCCTATAGGTAACAAGATAAATGGTTAAAATGAAAAGGTGTTATCCCTTCACCAATTAGACGGGTGCCTACTCCATTAGGCAATAGTCTCATCTTGCAAAGAGGATGAGAACATGTCTGTAAATTAATAATGGAACAAAGATTGTATATGCATACAAATTCATGAAATAAGGAAACCTATAAATGGCATTCCTAGTTATCCCTAAGAAATCAGTAGTACCCCACATGCAACAAAAGAAGACCATTACAAAAGAGTTTGTAATGCTTCAGAATGCTTATCATACATTAATCAAATTTTACTATAATCATGCTAGCAAATGTGGCAAGTGAGAGACAATAATTAGGTTCAAAGCCCCTCCTGAGATACTACAACCTATCATGTAGACATACATTTATAGGAAAAACCTTACTAGACTACCCTTTCCCACAATTTACAAACATGCTTCAGTATTTACAAAGTTGGACATTCATAATTTGATACCCTAGAACTTTCTTAAAGCACTTAAAATCCAAAATTGGCTCAATGACCAACAACCATTACATTTTTCTAGCATGCATATATAGAATTACATTTAGTCTTATTGCTTGGATGGGATTCCATGAGTGGTCAAAAAATTTATAGTTTTCCCATGCCTATTGCATCACATTGACATTGTTGTGCACTTGAAAACATGCCTCTTGCATCAACAACCATATGCATTATACACAAGCCATGTCTCTAATGGGTTCATTGGTATCAAGAGGTGTTTGAAGGTCTTCCTCTATCTAATCGCATCCATTTGAGTCCATTAATGTCATCCTAGGTCATGCAAAGTGGTAGGTGAGGCATTTGAATGTAGGAGAGTTGTGGACATTTGAATGCATAGTGGCTATTGTATACGCCTAAAAATGACATGATTCATTCTAAATAAATATTCTAAATATTTATTCCATTCTTCTATCAATTAAATAAATATTCTAAATTTATTTAATCGTTCACTATTCCGTAATTAATTAAAATCAATTTATTTAATTAAAACTCGCTAAATTCTTCTAATGTCCCACATAATTAAATAATCCTAAATTATTTAATTGTTCATAAATCCCCCTATCCTAAGTTCTAAATTCAAAAATCCACCTCACCAATCCACCTCACTTTTCCACCTCACCTTGTCCACCTCACCGGGTTGCACTTGTAATTAAATATATTAAATATTTAATTACCTTATTTTCCCTCACCCACATGTCCTATTTCTTCTCAAATCAAAAGTTAGTTAACTAATCAATCAAAAGTGTTAACTAACTAGTCAATTGAGTTAATCCCTCAATCAATTTAGTCAATTCCATAATCCATTCTTCCAACTGACTAATCAAGTCTGTTAACTGATCAGTTAAAGGAGTTAACTCTCCAATCAATGTTGTCACATCCCCTCCTTCATGATGGAGCTGAGACACTTGTCTTATTTCCACTGGTTGCACATTCCTCAACCATTCTTAGCCGTTGATCATCACACTTCTTCTCAACTGTTGATTCTCATTCTTCTGAGTCTATAAAAGAAGCTTCATCCCTCCATTCTATTCATCCAGGTTATTTGTATTGTTACTCTGCAGAATTCTACCTGCGTGCCTTTGGCACCCCCAATACAATCTACTTGAGATCACCCTTTGCTTTGAAGCTCTACTTCACAGCAATATCAATCAACACAGCCGTTTACTACCGACATCCTGCAACACAGCTAAAAGAGTGCACTCACTGAGGGCCTAATTCATCAGCAAAGGATGGTTGTACTAGGCGAACAATAGAAGCTTTGATTCAAGGAAGGTTTGCACTGTATTGTTCATTGCTTCATTTCATTCAATCTTTCTTGATTTCATTATTCTATTGATGTTTGGGTTTATTATTATTCATTTGATTAAACCGCATTTTACCCTAACATTTTTAAAAAATGTTAGAGTAAAATGCGGTTTAATCCATTGAACAATATCAAACCCAAACATCAACAGAATAATGAAAACAAGAAAGATTGAATGAAAAGAATACCACAATGCAAACCTTCCCTGTTTCAAAGCTTCTGTTGTTCGCCTATTACAACCGTCCTTTGCTGATGAAGTAGGCCCTCAGTGAGTGCACTCTTTTAGCTGTGTTGTAGGATGTCGATAGTAAATGGCTATGTTGATAAATAATGCTATGAAGTAGAGCTTCAAAGCAAATGGTGATCTCAAGTAGATTGTATTGGGGTTGCCAAAGGCACGCTGGTGGATTTCTGCAGAGTAACAATACAAATAACCTAGATGAATAGAATGGGAGGATAAAGCTTCTTTTATAGACTCAGAAGAATGAGAATCAACGGTTGAGAAGAAGTGTGATGATCAATGGCTGAGGATGGTTGAGGAATGTGCAACCAGTAGAAATAAGACAAGTGTCTCAGCTCCATCATGAAAGAGGGGATGTGACAACATTGATTGGAGAGTTAACTCCTTTAACTGATTAGTTAACAAACTTGATTAGTTAGTTGGAAGAATGAATTATGGAATTGACTGAATTGATTGAGGGATTAACTCAATTGACTGGTTAGTTAACACTTTTGATTGATTAGTTAACTAACTTTTGATTTGAGAAGAAATAGGACATGTGGGTGAGGGGAAAAATAGGTAATTAAATATTTAACATATTTAATTACATGTGCAACCCGATGAGGTGGACAAGGTGAGGTGGAAAAGTGAGGTGTAAGTGTGAGGTGGATTTTTGGAATTAGAACTTAGGATAGAGGAATTTGGATAAATTAAATAATTTAGGATTATTTAATTATGTAGGACATTAGAAGAATTTAGGGATTTTAATTAAATACATTGAATTTATTTAATTATGGAATAGTGAATCGATTAAATAAATTTAGAATATTTATTTAATTGGTAGAAGAACGGAATAAATATTTAGAATATTTATTTAGTTGAATTGTGTCATTTTCAGGCGTATACATTTTGCCCCTCTTTGATGCAATGTTGTTTACAACGTTGTTTCAAAGAAATCGATAGTCTGATAGTGATACATGCCCCAGTTTGCCCCTGGTACAAGTTTAATGACGATAGGATGCCCCCTCGGGAGATTGGACGGGAAAAGGGCGAAAGAATTTTGAGATGGACAATCTCATGAAGATGAAGGGGTTAGGTTAGGTTGGAGGAAGAGGACCAGTTTTAGGGAAACGAGAAGAAAATGGGAGGACAATCAGACCTGGTAAGTAGTCACAGTCATCACCAAGCCAGAATTAGGGGTTGTAGGCTATAAATAGGAGCTGGGTCCACAAGATTATTCATTTGTACACTTGTTTGATCTAGATTGGAGATAGAGAGCTTAGAGCAAACTTGGAGCAGTATGGCCGCCAGAGCAGCAGACATTCCACGCGAGGAGCACTGATTCGAGCAAGTCCGTCGATTCAGGCAGCCAGCAGAGGCAGGACCCCCGGTATGTGCTTCAAAAAATTTTCCCTAGAGTCGCATTAGGGTGTCATAAATATAAGTAGAAAATAGGTCAAACAGATGTGCCGAAGTGTAGAACGGTGCATATGCAGCGCGAAACGGTGCATTTGTAATTTTGCAACGCATATGTTCAATTTAGCTGTGCATATGTGAAAGCTGTGCATGTGTCGATTTTGGCGGCGCTTTTGTAATTTGGCGGTGCTTTTGTAGTTTGGCGGTGCATCTGTTGAATGTAGCGGTGCATATGCTAAAGTTGCGCATATGTGCAATGTAATGGCGCATCTGTGTTTTGGCGGCACTTTTGCTGATTATAGCGGCGCATATACTAGAAGCAGCGCATTTGTAAAGAAACGGTGCTTTTACCACATATAGTGGCGCATTTGCTTTAGGTAGTAGATTACTTAGCCAAATTGATTTGATTAGCATCCTCTTTGATGCGAAAATCGATGAGCTATCTCTGAGATTGCAGGAATCTAGTCAAGAAATGTAGTGTGCTGTTTTGATCAATTAGAAATGCTAAGTTTAGTTGATATAGTTCAATAGATATGTTGAGTATGGTATATGCAGCTTTAGATTGACGCCTTGCATTGCGTGTTTGCAGGAGGAGATACGAGACACATTACAGTCTAGGGAGACATTCCCTATGCCCCTATTGCAGAGATATATGTTGACAAAGATCGACAGAGAGGCACTTGGTGCCATGGGTCTGGACTACATTTGCTTCATGCCCGAAGTGTGGGCGAACTGTGGATTGCTGACAGCTGCCGCAGAGAGATTCCACAGTGAGGATGGGACCTTCCATTTTCTGACTGGCGAGATGACTGTGACATTAGAGGACGTGTACAGGATATTGCACTTACCTGTTCAGGGTGAGTTGGTAGAGTACGACGCGCAGCAGGATGCGGGACTCGCCGAGTGCAGGCGAGTGTTCGATGACCCTGAGCTGGTTGGACAGGTCATCCTATGGCATGATATACATGACTGTTATGACTACTTCCCCGAGATCGTAGCTAGATTGATCGGAGGCGTTGTATGCCCCAATAGGAGAACGCATGGGTTCCCCATTGGATGGGACAGGATCATGGAGCGGATGCTGACTGAGGGCACCCGATATGCATGGGGAGTCTGCGTACTGGCTCATCTGTACCATGACATGCACCAGGTGGTGTATCACCGCAGCATGAGTCTGTCGGCTGGGGTACTACTGCTATAGTTCTGGCTGTGGGAGCACATAGCGGTGACGAGGCCAATATGTGTGTTCGCGAGGCAGCGAGGGGAGCCATACAGTTATGGCTATGCAGGAGTGATTTCCCAGCATAGGCTGGGGAAGCTAGAGTACTGGAGGCACACCCTGGATGGCATAGATGTGGTCATCTAGCGACCATATTTGGATTGTGAGCCCTGGGATGATGAGGGAGATGAGCTGCCATACTGCTTTCAGACACGGTGGCTGATAGGCTATACACGACACATATTAGAGAGACAGATGGTGGGCTGGGTGTTGAGACAGTTTGGGAGGAGGCAGGGTGCGCCACAGGGACAGGCGCTATTTGCGCAGACACATGCAAAGAGGGTCCGATGGGGGCTGATGGCTTCGTATGAGGAGGCCCTAGCAGAGTTCTGGCAGACTCCTTATGTGGCATGGGACATGAGGGCAGAGATAGCAGATGCTGAGGTTACATAGGACTATGAGGATTGGATGACGACACATCCATTCCCGAGGTACTCAGGGCCTGGCATGCTGGTGCCTCGTATTGACGAGGCAGATTCAGAGGAGGAGGGATAGGTTGGATGGGGGCAGAGGGGAGGTAGAGGAGGATGGGGTCAAGGAGGATGGGGGGAGGAGATGGAGAGAGGCTGAGACAGCAGAGGAGGGTAGCTCAGGCTGAGCAGGTAGTGCTAGGACAGGTTGCACAGCAGCAGATACCACAGCAGGCACAGATGTCGCCACCCCAGCAGGTACCACAGTAGCAGGTGCCCCAGCCACAGGGGCCAGGATAGGCAGAGGCACCACAGGGGCTAGTGCAGGTGGAGGTGCATGAGAAGGCCATAGCCAGCCTAAGGGGACAGGTGAGAGAGCTGCAGGTACAACTTAGGAGGGCTGACAACCGGCGAGAGACTGATGCAGCAGTGATCGCAGGGCTGACTCATGAGAGGGACATGGCAGATGCACAGGTACGCGTTATCCATGTAGAGTGGGATACTGTGGTAGCAGCCATGGGGACAGATGCAGCCACCACTTTTATGGCTGGGTAGGCACAGGCACAGGTCGGCCAGCTGCAGACACAGTTAGCATAGGCACAGGCAGAGCTTGCCAGGGCATAGGCACAGGTGCAGTATTACTGGGGCTTGTACCATGGGGTAGTGCCAGCGAGCCAGAGGGCTTCGAGTTTCAGGAGTCAGTCTGGGGCTACTCAGAGAGCAGGTCCATCACAGTCAGGGGCTTCCATGATGGGTCCCCAACAGTCAGGGGCTGGCAGTGGTGGCCCACAACAGCAAGGGTAGACTTGTACTAGATTTTGTACTGTTTTGGGACATGTATCACCATGCCCACTGTATAGGACACTTTGATTTAGAGAGAGATGATGATATTGTACATTTGGACCTCTTTTTATGATTGTATATATGATGATGCAGCCTTATGATCTATTGCCTATGTTGATGAACGATGATGATTCATTTCTATTGTATGATGCGATGCATGTGTAGACTTAGATGTTCTATCTGATGTTATATGAGATGCTTTTGATATGATGTACTATGTTTCGAATGTATGCAAATGCAACATGATTCCTATGTGATTATGTAGCTTTTGGTATGTGATGCACTTAGCTATGTTTTTTATTTCTTTGTTGTTTGATGCGATATGATGATGATATATATGGATGATCTAATGCATTGTGTTATGTATGCAACTAATTTAATCATGTTCGTGACTAGCTCTAAATGTGATATGATATGCACCTATATGCTTTGTTTGTGTGATGTCCAAATGTACTCTATCTACACAAGAATGACAGGATGATAGATAGAAGAATGGTTTTGATGTGGAAATACTTAGAAGTTTCATTTGATATTGTTACTCTGCATAGTACGGGTACTGATGATTGTATGGGATATGGATGCATGGATGTGTATATGGATATAGGATGGATGTTTTGCTTTTATAGAGTGCTTTATTTCATCATTGGGCAATTTATTTTTGGTACATTTTCTGAATTGTTGTAAGTGAATACAAGCATCTAGGTATAATTGAACTGAGATGACCTGAATACCGCTTACATGGATTTTGATTTGGCAAGTAAATACAAGCATCTAGTCAAAATTGAATCTAGATGACCTGAGTACTTCTTGTGTGTCAACAAACAAGGATTGCCCCCATTCATGTTAGACCTTTGATATCCTCGATGATCTTTTGCCGATCATGTCCTTAGACAAGGTGTCACATTACTAAAGTGGAATCCACAGATAGCAAACAAAGAAAAATGATCATGCCCCCATCATAGCATCTCTAGCTTTTGGTATCCTTGAGTAGCATAGAAAGACATGATAAGAAAAATCAAGACCCTGTAACTTAACCATGATTTCAATCCACAAAACATTCTTGCCATTAGATGTGTTTGTCTTGCCATAATTTAGATAGAATCAGTTAGAAGACCTTGGGTATGTGCTTTGCTGTAGATAGGTTAAGATGTTCATAGTCAAGATTTCTGCTTGAAGCGTGGGTTCTGCTTGCATTTTGCATGTTTGGTGAGAAGATTGCACAATCTTTATTGGGGAAATGGACCCTAAGGGACTGACCTAGTGCCTCGGGGGCGCATTGCTAAATGGCCTTGCCTACGTGACGACGCAGAGGCAACGTAGTTTAGGGTAAACCCTAACAGACCTAAGACCTAGGTGAAAGAAAGTGGAGACAGACTCAGATTGATAGAGGGACTAGATATGGGACAAATGGGACAAACGGAAGCCTTGGGGGCGCATTAGAATAATGGCCTTGCCTACGTGATGGCGCAGAGGTAACGTAGTTCACGGACTTGGACCATGGACACTGACAAGGGACACTATGCCAAGCTCACACTAAGGAGACGGTATGGGACAAAACCTTGGTTGACAAGGCCACAAGGAGAGTAAGTTATCAAGCCATGATAGGTAACTACCAGGTGTTTATTGTGGGATAGATATGGGTCAAATGGGAAATGAGCGAATGAAGAACTCAAGGTGACTAGATTCCCAAAGATGGAGAAGGCGGTTTATCACAAGTAACGCCTGTTTACCAGGTTTTCATCACTTGCTTTTATTTGCACGAGAAGCTAGGAAGTAAACATGACGCCTGTTTGCCAGGTTTTCATCATGATACCCATCCAAGGTGCCTGTTTGCCAGGTTTTCACCAAAGGACAATTTTTTTGTATGCTTTCTATTTTTTCTAAATTTTTTGTATTTTCTCTTTTCAATTTTTTTTTTAAATTTTTTTGATTTTTTTTTGCGCCCCCTTGCATTGGGGTTCTCCTAGGTATAGAACCAGTGAAGGTGCATGCTGTTGATTGGATCATCGAACAACTCACCCTCTGATGTTGCCAACTGATATGCCCCCGATCCGTAAGCTGCTATAATCACATAGGACCCAAGCCAGTTAGGTTTAAACTTGCCTTTCTTTTCTCTGTCTTGTTGATTGTGAGGATTCTCTTTGAGAATGAGGTCCCCAACCTTAAAGCATCTTGGGTGAACCTTGTGGTTATAGCTTCTTGACATCATCTGTTGATATGCTTTGAGATGATCGAAGGCTTTCTGTCACCTTTCTTCTAGTAGCTCTAGTTCTTGTAGCCTGGAGACTCTATATTCTTCGTCTGATATGAGACCTTTCAACGACACCCTGAGAGATGGTAGTTCGACCTCAATGGGGAGGATGGCTTCTGAACCATAGACAAGGGCATAGGGTGTAGAACCTATGGGTGTGCGTATACTAGTTCTGTAGGCCCACAGAGCGAGATTGAGTTGGACATGCCAATCACGGCCAGCATCGTTGACAGTCTTCTTTAGGATTTTTAGAATGGTTTTATTCGATGCCTCAGCTTGACCGTTACCTTGGGGGTAGTATGGAGAGGAGAAGCGATGTTGGATTTTGAAACACTCACAGAGTTCTTGGACATCTTGATTTTTGAATGGTCTTCCATTATCTGTGATAATAGATGAAGGAATGCCATATCTGTAGATAATGTAATTCAGAATGAAAGAGGAAATTTGCTTGCCTGTGACGGTGGTTAGGGGAACGGCCTCAATCCACTTTGTGAAGTACTCAGTGGCAGTTATGATGAATTTGTGGCCGTTGGAAGAGGGTGGATGTATCTTTCCCACAAGGTCAAGTCCCCACTGGCAAAAGGGCCAGGGTGTCGTTAAAGGTCTCAACTCTTGAGCAGGTGCATGGATCAGGTTCCCGTGCATTTGGCATTGTTTGCACTTTTTGACGAACTGATAGGAATCCATTTCCATGTTTGGCCAGTAATAACCCAAACGCATGAGTTTCTTGGCTAAGGAAGGACCATTGGAGTGTGTTCCGCAAATCCCTTCGTGTACGTCTTGCAAGGCAGTTATGGATTCTTCTTGTTCTAAACAACGGAGCAAAGTACCATCGAGACCACGTCGGTATAGGGTATCGGCTATGATGGTGTAGCGAGAGGTTTGTCATATGAAAGTTTGCTTTTGGTTAGAAGAGAGGTCAGGTGGGAGAATGTTGTCCTTGAGGTAAGTGTAAGTCTTATCATACCAAGGTGAATCAGATTCGACTAGAAGGCAGATGGAATGGGTCTCAAGAAGATCATAAGCTGGTTGCCGGATAGTTTCCACTAAGAACTCATACCGTGACTCATTTTCAGGTATTTCTAGAAGGGAGGCAATGGTTGCCATTGCATCCGCTACTTTGTTCTCGATCCTGGGTATTTGCTCGAAGGAGATGGTCCCGAAGTGTTCTTTGAAGTTGTCAACCATTCATTTGTACGGGATGAGCTTTTCATCTTTGGTTTGATACTCATCGTTGACCTGATTGATTATAAGCTGAGAATCACCATAGACATGCAGTTCTTGGATTTTCCACTCAGTCGCCATCTTGAGACCAATTACCAAGGCTTCATATTCTGCTATGTTGTTGGTGGGCACCAAAAATGTTAGGGTAAAATGTGGTTTAATCCATTGAACAATATCAAACCCAAACATCAATAGAATAATGAAAACAAGAAAGATTGAATGAAAAGAGCAATGAATACCACAATGCAAACCTTCCCTGTTTCAAAGCTTCTATTGTTCGCCTATTACAACCGTCCTTTGCTGATGAAGTAGGCCCTCAGTGAGTGCACTCTTTTAGCTATTTTGTAGGATGTCGATAGTAAATGGCTATGTTGATAAATAATGCTGTGAAGTAGAGCTTCAAAGCAAATGGTGATCTCAAGTAGATTGTATTGGGGGTGCTAAAGGCGCGCTGGTGGATTTCTGCAGAGTAACAATACAAATAACCTGGATGAATAGAATGGGAGGATGAAGCTTCTTTTATAGACTCAGAAGAATGAGAATCAACAGTTGAGAAGAAGTGTGATGATCAACGGCTGAGGATAGTTGAGGAATGTACAACCAGTAGAAATAAGACAAGTGTCTCAGCTCCATCATGAAAGAGGGGATGTGACAACATTGATTGGAGAATTAACTCCTTTAACTGATCAGTTAACAAACTTGATTAGTCAATTGGAAGAATGAATTATGGAATTGACTAAATTGATTGAGGGATTAACTCAATTCACTGGTTAGTTAACACTTGATTGATTAGTTAACTAACTTTTGATTTGAGAAGAATAGGACATGTGGGTGAGGGGAAAAATAGGTAATTAAATATTTAATATATTTAATTACATGTGCAACCCGATGAGGTGGACAAGGTGAGGTGGAAAAGTGAGGTGTAAGTGTGAGGTGGATTTTTGGAATTAGAACTTAGGATAGAGGAATTTGGATAAATTAAATAATTTAGGATTATTTAATTGTGTAGGACATTAGAAGAATTTAGGGATTTTAATTAAATAAATTGAATTTATTTAATTATGGAATAGTGAATCGATTAAATAAATTTAGAATATTTATTTAATTGGTAGAAGAACGGAATAAATATTTAGAATATTTATTTAGTTGAATTGTGTCATTTTTAGGCGTATATTGCTACAAATGGGCCCAAAAGAGCATTTTAATACTGTGCATTTTATTTTGTGTTCATTAGCACTCTTAACCACTTTTGAAACCATGTCGATGCTTTTGAGAAACTTTGAACTCATTGTCATTCTGTTTTCTTCTAGCTTGTCAGAGGTTTGGAACCTACTCAGAATTCTATTGACATTCTTAAGTGCTTCTAGAACTGTGTCAGCAATTCGAGTGGTTCTTGTAATCATTGAAATCACTAACAAAGATTCCTTTTGAATGTTTTCCTCCAAATTCACTAGAAACTCCCCTTTCATTAAGCCTTCAACTGTTGAAAGCGTTTTAGAGGTTTTGAGAACCTTGAAAAGTACCGAGGGAGCCTTCCTTTGAAACATGTCAACAATTTTGAATTTTTGAGAATCCCAAAAAGCATCAATGACTTCCTCTCTTTTCAATGGCTAAGTCTCTTTCTTTGCTTCTTTGAGTTTGAGATTTAAGAACTATCAAAAACTTTATTGAGGGTTTTATGGGTTATGGAAACCATCGAAAATGTAGACACTTAAGAAGAGATCAAAACTTGTCAGTGTTTTAGAAGGCTTCACTAACCATGTGAAAATCACCAACAAAGGCTTTGAAACAAGTCAATGATTTCAAAGTTTTGAGAACCATGAGAAGTGTTGGGGTTATGGAAACCATAAAAAATGTAGACACTTAAGAAGAGGTCAAAACTTGTCAGTCTTTTAGAAGGTTTCACTAACCATGAAAAGTACTAACAAAGGCTTTCAAACATGTCAATGATTTCAAAGTTTTGAGAACCATGAGAAGTGTTGACTTCCTCTCTTTTCAATGGCTAAGTCTCTTGCTTTGCTTCTTTCAGTTGGGGCTTTAAGAACTATAATAAACTTTGTCAAGGGTTTTAGGGGCTATGGAAACCATAGAAAACACTAACACTTAAGAAGAGGTCAAAACCTGTTAGTGTTTTAGAAGGTTTCATGAACCATGGAAAGCATCGACAAAGGCTTTGTTGGTGATTTGAATGGTTTGAAGAATCATGTAAAGCATTTAAAAAGGCTTTGTCGGTGGTTTAAATGGTTCAAAGAACCATGGAAAGCACAAAGGCTTTGTTGGCAATTTGAAGGGTTCAAAGAACCATGGAAAGTGCAAACAAAGGCTTTGTCAGTGATTTGAAGGGTTTGAAGAACCATGCAAAGTAGCGACAAAGGCTTTGTGAAGAACATTGTCGAGGTTTTTGGAGGTTTTAAGAACCATAGTGTTGGTTTTTTCCCAGACTGGATGCTTATTCCCAGATTTCCCTACAAGGTAGCCATCAGTGATCAACAGGATCTCTGGGCCAGGGGCCAACAGTGTAGGAGATAGACTCTATATTTTATCTCCTCTTCTTCTTCAGGCTCTGCAAGACCTAGGGGGGTATTCCCTACTCAACATCCATGAGGATATGCATACAAGGCTGGGATGCTGACAGAAAGCAGATAAGTCCTCCTGTAAGTAGACCAAAACTGAAAGATAAGAGCAAAGGGGCTAGCTTTGGGCCTATTTGCAGTTGTAGACAGAGGACTGAGGATCCTAAGACTAACTCTAATGTCCTAATGGTTGTTTTAGATTTTGATTTGGATTTTAAGTTTGGATGCAAAGTTGGACATGGTTGTAACACAAACACAAAGCAAGATTGGTGCCTATCCAGGGCCTGGAGTCAGTAGACATACACCTGTGAATGATCAGCATGAACAGCTAAAACTGGATTTCAGGGGGATATATGTGATACCTGCCTTACAGATATCTCCCAATACAGAGTGTTAAGTTATCTCTACTTATGGCATCCCTACTGCAGTATACCCTTCCCAATGTTCAACCTGAAAACAGTTTAATCTACCCCTTGAGCAGAAGTTAAAAGATCAGACATTTAACATAGGAATTCTATGCTCTAGAATCTAAACATTACCCAAATATCCAGATTCAGAAGAAGAATACATGCAATACTGGAGACAGAATTAACACAACACATGCTCAGATAGCATTTCTCATATAAGATTAATCATGAAATCAGTGGGTTCATGCCAAAAACATACAACAAGAGATACATAAACTCACAGGTTAAGCTGTACAGAGCAACCAGATCAGCTTGTTTTGAATTACAGAGCCAAAAATCTTCAACTTTCAACAACCACAAATGAGTAACACTTCCTGCTTATAACAGCCAGGTAGTGTACCACAGCAATTAATTACAGGGTTGACCAAAAATCCCGCCAGATACACAGTATCAGTAAAATGACGCTCAACGCATTACCAGATTGGCGCCCAAACATGAATGCAGCAGGTAGGGGAGGAGACAGGAAGATATCTCGAGCCCTGCGCCACTGTCCGCTGATGTACACCTTCAATCGGGTACCAGATCCACCCATACCTCTGCAACCTTCGCCATTAATGGCGCACCAACCCGCGGCCTCGGGAAAACGTCAATTCTGCATCGCAACCATTTCCCGCCGAGATTCATCATCATGATATTTGAAAATATGCAGGATATCAAATATCCCACATGCACCCCGCAACAACCTCATTAACACTTTATATACTAGGTCATGAGCATATATGATGTCGGTGCTTTTGCTCCTGACGACACTAGTATAAGACTTCATCATCATCATCCTCCAGCAGCATGATATCCTGTTGCTTGAAATATCACCCTGACGTCAACATCATATCGCAATATAACCTGCATGATAATCGCCTTCATCGGCACAACCTGATCCATCGGAGGAACATCCTCCTGCTGAGCCTATACCAAAAGTCTGGCCGATGAACATCCTGATGATGTCATCATCATATCCTGTTGACGTCATCATCATATCCACCCACTGCGCACCTCCTCATATCCAGATGACGTCATCATCATGTTTGCAAATATCGGGAGATCTCCACAAGATGATCTGTGTTAGAAATATGAACCCCCCCAGACCTTGATGACGTCATCATCATATTGACATCAGGATGATATTCGGAAGATAACCGGATATTTGGAAATATCATCCTGATGCACAAATATCAGGTTGCACTGTAGCTCCACTATAAGATCGGGCCGATAGATGAATATGATGATGCTCGAAAAGATCACCCCCCACTAGATAATGCATGAAGCCGGCAGGCGGATATCTCCTTGATATCAGCATCATCATGACGCTGGAACAAACATACACCCGGGTGATATGAAAATATCACCCCCTCCTTCAGAAATATCATGATGCAGATAGGCAGAGAAATAGATATCACCCTCGGCGAAATATCATGCAGGCAGAAAATATGATGACCCCCGCAAGCAACACGGTGATAACTAGAAATATGATGATGATAACGACGACCCTTAAGAAAGAACAAGTCAGGTCGAACAACTCAAAGAATAACCCCCTCAGAATATCGGGGCAACATCATCATCATGTTTGGGCAAGGTGATAATTGGAAAATCACCGGATACTTGAAAAATCACCCCCGCAAGCAAATCAGGGCGCACTGTAGCTCATCAGCAGGATCAGGATGATATCCAGACATCACCCAATATTGAAATATGATGATCCTGATGAAAAACAAGTCGACAGAAAACATGATAATGCAAACCATCATCGAAGACAAGATGATGATGATGACCTCCTCCTCAGGAAAATATGATGCTGCAGCTGAACAATGCTGAGGAGGTCCAACACTTAGAAAAATGGGCAAGAAGATAAAGGGTTCAAATGAAGAAACCCCCTGATCATGAAAAATCAACCCCAGGTCAAAATGAGTGCTAACAGTGGCTCCGAATGGGGACGTGCAGGTGAAAGCCTGCAGCGAGAACCAGATCTCCGGGCAGACCAGACAAAAAGCCAAAAAGCGCGAGCTGTACAAGGCATTTACACTACATACATGTTTTTACAAATGTGCACAGCAACAAGTTATTTATGCAAAATAGAACTTAAGGAATTGGCCATGCACAGGCAATTCCAGAACTTCACCATCTAGGGCCTGGAGGAAATAAGAATCCTCCCCATGAGTATTGCAAACCTGATATGGGCCCATCCATAAGGGTTCAAATTTACCATGTTTACCCTTTTCCTGACCTTTAGCATTCCAAATGAGCACCAGATCATTGACTTGAAACTTCCTTTTTGTAGTTCTCCTGTCAAACTGATATTTCACATCTTGTTGTCTTTTGAGATTGATCTGGTGGGCCTTCCTTCTGTTTTCATCCAATGCAACCAGCTGATTCACTCTTTCTGTCATGGAATCTTCAATCTCCTCATCATTTTCCTGAATGAATCTGTAAACTGGTAGGAGATTGTTTATGGGCAGTCTAGCTGATGCACCATATACTAGCTCAAAAGGTGACTTCCCAATAGCCCTTTTTACTGTCACTCTGTCAGCCCATATTGCTAAGTTCAATTTTGAGTCCCAAGCTCTCTTGTTCTTGTCCAGTATCCTCTTGATAATTTTCATGATGCTCTTATTGCTTGATTCTGCTTGACCATTTCCTTGTGGGTGATATGGTGATGTATATGATAGATTTATCCCATACCTGTTGCAAAAATCAACAAATTCACCTGATCTGAAGCACATAGCATTATCAGTGACTATCTTAAATGGTACTCCAAACCTGATGATGATGTTTTCTAGTATGAAATCTGTCACCACCTTACTTGTAGCTCTCTTAGTTGGAATGGCCTCAATCCATTTGGTAAAGTAATCAGTTGCCACCAAAATCCAACTGTGTCCCCCACTTGATTTGTCTGCAATTTCCCCTATGAAGTCAATTCCCCATTGCTGGAATGGAGCATCCACAGTTACAGTTCTGAGGGGTAAAGCACCATCATATTTCAGCTTTCCTGAAAATCTTTGGCAAGGGTCACACTTTCTCACTAACCTTTGTGCATCTGAAAAGAGAGTGGGCCACCAATATCCTGCTCTGAGAATTTTATGAGCTGTTGTTTGGGCAATATAATGTCCACCACACAATCCTTTATGCATATCAATCAAAACATTGTTAGCCATATCCTCATCCACACATCTCAGCAGCACACCATCAGGGTTTTTCCAGTATAGCTCACCTTGAACAATAACATACCTGATTGCATGTAACTTTAAAGTCCTCTTTTGACTGTCACTGAAATGGGAAGGACAATTCAGATTTTGCAAGTAGTAGATAATATCCTTGTACCATTCAGATCCTGATACATTTACACTCTCATCTTGGACTGCATTAACTTGGCATGCTTCCAAGTTTGACTGTGCCATCATCTTGGCTAATCCTTGTCCTCTTATCAACTTAGTAACTTGTATGTCTATGTTGAACTCTTGCAGTTTGTTTATCCATCTGCACCTTCTTCCAGTCACCTCCTGCTGAGTGAATATGTCTTTGACTGCTACATGAGGTACATATGCAATTATATATGATCCTACCAAGTATGGTCTGAAACTTTTGATGGCTCTGACTAGTGCATATGCCTGTTTTTCCATAATATCATACTTCAACTCAGAGGCCTGCAAGGACATACTGAAGAAAGCGATGGGCTGTTCAAAACCATCTTCGTTTTTTTGTAGCAAACATGCAGCAACAGTATGAAAGGAAGCAAATGAAAATACTTGGAATGGCCTAGAAAAATCAGGAGATTTAAGAACAGGGGCCATCTTGATTGCCTCTTTGATACTCTGAAATGATTCTATTGCTTCCCTTTCCCAGTTGACAGTTGCATCCTTCTTCATCATCTTGGAAATGTTCCTTGTGGTTTCTGCAAAGTTGGGAACAAATCTCCTAACAAAATTTATCTGTCCAAAGAAGGACTGAACTCCTTTTACAGTTTTTGGCATTTGAATCCTGTCAATAGCCGCCACTCTCTCTGGATCTATCCTGACTCCATCCTTGGAAACAATATGTCCCAGGAGCTTTCCTTCAACTACTCCAAAGGCACACTTCTTTGGATTTAAAGAAATACCATACTCTAGTGCTCTTATGAAAATCTGCTCCAGATGCAAACAATGCTGCTCTTCCTTCTTTGAGTAAGCAGTCAAGTCATCCTGATATACAGCCAGGATTGAATCAATCAGCCCTGCAAAAGCAACATCCATTGCTCTTTGAAATGTAGCACCTGCATTGGTTAGTCCAAATGGCATTCTAACATACACATAAGTTCCCCATGGAGTGGTAAAGGCGGTTTTATACTGTTCTGATTCCTTTACCTTCACCTGATTATATCCTGAAAATCCATCCATCATGGATAGGAGTTCACAACCAGTCACTCTCTGCAACATAGCTTCCATATTAGGCAGTGGATAGTTATCCTTTAAAGAGGATACATTCAAGTTCCTGAAGTCAACACAAAGCCTAATATCACCATTCTTTTTTCTGACTGGGACAAGGTTAGACACCCAAGTTGAATGTCTGATTGGCACAATTATTCCAGCTTCCCTGAGCCTTTTGAGTTCTTCCTGCATCTTGGGAGCTAAGGTAGGATTAATAGGTCTTTGCTTTTGTCTAAATGGCTTAGCTCCAGGCTTCAATGGGATCTCATGCTGGAATAAATCTTCCCTATAGGCTTTTAGGTCCTCATATGACCAAGCAAAAACATGTTTATACTTTTTCAGTAATGCAATCAGCATACTCCTAATGTGTGGTTTTAGCTGTTTACCAATGTATACCTTCTGAGGGGCCTGAGATGTCCCCAAATTTATCTCCTCTAAATCCTCCTTATTTGTGGGAGATGTCCTTGTGACCATTTTATCTCTACTGTCAAAAACTCTTTCCAAAGCTACCAACCCTCTAGGGATTTTATTAGTCTTCAATTGAATTATCTCTTTTCCCACAAGAGTTTCTTTTCCATCTACAGTCTCTACAAAAGCTTGGAAATCAATTTGTTGATTCTCATATTCATCTATGCAGTGCAAAAATTTCAACAAATCCCTATCATCATTAAACACTTGCCAATTGCATATATTTTCTGGTACTGCAGGCCTAATTTTAACTTCTACATTTGTAACACCTGACAGAGTGATGTCATCTGGCCTTATTGCAACATTGGCTAAGAAATCAGCCATAACATTTTTTGACCTCTCTACCCAGCCTATTGAAAATGCATCAAATAATTCAATGGTATCCCAAACAGCATGCTTGTATTGTTTCAATCTTTTATTTTTTGCAGCATACTTATCTCTAATTTGGGATACAATCAGCTCAGAATCCCCAAATACTCTTAACATCTTAATTCCATGTTTGAGAGCAATATTTAGGCCTAAGAGTAAAGCCTCATATTCTGCAATGTTGTTTGTGCAATCAAACCTCAGCAAAAAAGAGAATTTGAGGAGCTTACCAGTTGGAGACAGGAAAATAACTCCAGCTCCAGAGCCTTCTTTTGCACAAGCTCCATCAAAAAACATGGTCCATAAGCCTTGCTGATCCAGCTCTTCAATGCAGACATTTTTCTTTTTATCTTCTGTATCATCTGAGACAACCTTGAAGTTATCACAGTCAGTGTCTACAAAGCATACTTGTTCCTCTGCTTCTTGGTCTTCCACTGTCTCTGATGATCTTTGTTCTCTAATTAGCTTAACATCCCTGCATTTCATTGGAATCATGGCATATGACAGGTCCAGCTGCATACTTCCACCAATTAGTGCTGCCCATCTTCTTGACAACAACATACCATACTGTGGCTTGATGTCAACCACTGTTATATTCATTTTATATCTTTTTTCAGGAAATGCTGCCAGTTTGAAATCTACATCCTTCATGATTCCAATAACTGGTACCTCTCTGGCATCCATAGCATAACATTTTCCACATGCCTTGTCAATTTTTAATCCAGTTTGTTGCATGATAGCCAAAGGCATGACATTTGTAGATGCTCCAGAGTCAAGCATACAATTTCTAATTATTTTTCCATTTATAACCAGGGAAACATAAAATGGTTCCACTTGTGAAGGACACTTTGCCATAGTCACTCCTAAATAGACTTCAGGAGTCTCATCTTCTTCATTACACATGACATGTTTCTCACCCTGGGTCTGAACATTTTGTTTAGCTTGAAAAGGTACCCCTGAGATTAGGGATATTGTCCTATTCTTGATCTCTTCCACTTTCATGAGTTCCATAAGTGGAACAGAGACTTTTACCTGAGAGAGGACCTGAGCTATATCAAATGGAGCATAATTTTGTATAACAGTTGTAGCTTGCTCCACAATCTTGCTTTTATCCTGAGCTGATTTAGCTTTCATTTTCATAGTTCCCTGATCATCATTCTTGTCTTGGGAACCTTTACTTTGATCTTCAGCCTGAGGGATTTTGTTTTCTGGTCCTTGAAATTCATGACCTGTTCTGTGTCTAAAGTTCTGTTTATTATTTACCCACTGCCTTTTTTGTGGTTCAGTTCCTTTATGACCATGCACTAGCTGACCTGCAGAAATATCTTCTGGCTGATGTGGGCTGCCTACTTGATTTTTACCTCTGAGATTGTAGTTGCTTTTGACTTGAGCAACTACTGCAGCTGTGAAGGCTCTGATTTCCTCATCAGAAGGCCGTTGTAAGTTACTCAGAAAATTGTGTGAGTTCTAAGCATACACATAGTTATCTTCATTATCTTCATCATGTGGGAACTGTTGGCAGGCCTGAATTTGATGATCTGTATTCTCATCAGCATCATAAAAATTGTATCCATTGCCTATGGACATCATATTAACATCATCATCCTGCACATGATGTGGCTCATTGCATTCATTACAAGATGTAGCATTATCATACAAGGATTGAGCAATCATACACTGTGACTGTGAATGTGGCATCTGACAAATTATACACCATGGAGCATCATCAACATTATTTATAGCTTTCTTTAGAGGATCAGGAGTTTCTTTGACATGTTGAGCTCTCTGATTGGTGTTGTTACGTGGGAATACAGGCTTACCATCATGCCAATTGGTGTTATAAGGCATATCATGTAATGATGGCCTCTTTTCCTGCCTTTGATAGACTTGCCTATCAGGACCCATCCCTTTTTCACTTCTAGCTAATCTATAGCTTAGGTCCTTAACAACATTTGCCAATTTGTCTATCTTATCTTCAGGAGCAGATGTACTACCTTGAGTGTTCTGAGGCTTGTTTGGGTTCTGTAGAATTTTTATATCATCCCTTCTATTTGTCTTGCCCGATGCTTTCCTATTGTTTTCAATATTCACTGCAATTCTGAAAGCATCCCTGAGAGTAGCAGGACCTTTATCTCTTAGTCCATATGCAGTCTTTGCATCAAAGGCATTGATATACAATATTATGCACATTGGTTCATTTGGCCTCATTTGATGTGGCAATTTGTTTAACACTTTAGTAAATCTTGCATTAAAGTCTGCAACCTGCTCATTTGACCCTTTAGTGATACTGGTGAACTCATTTACAAAAAAGCTAGGGTCAGTTTTATCACCATATTGCTCCTTGAACATCCTTTTAAAATCATCCCATGATGAAATACTCCGGTCAGGCAGATTCTTGTACCATTCTCTTGCCTCATCTATTAAGGATTGCATGAATGACTTCATGAAAACATCCTCATGTTCAACCTCAAAATTATCCATGACATTTTGAAAGGCCTTTAGATGATCTTCTCCTGACACTGTGTTGTTTCCTGAAAATTTAGGCACTTGCAGCCTCAGATGCTTATCAATGGGGTTAGGATACCCAGGAATACCATCAAACACCAGCTGCCTGAATCTATCTAATTGCATGGGCTGTCTGTTTAGCTGATTAACATTAACATTTCTGTTTGCATTCTGGTTTCCTGCATTGTTCAGTGGTATCCTAGCATCATTCACATTTTGTCTCTCATCATGATGCTGATGTTGCACTTCATATCTTTGCTGATGTCTTTGCACATTTGCATTCTCTAGGGTAGGAATTGAATCATTTTGGGCAGTTCTTAAGGCTTGCACTTTCTGCTTCATATCATCTCTGATTTTCATGGCTTGTAGATATTCTAGTTCTGCTCTTAGACTTCTGATTTCTTCAGCTAACTGTTCATCCTTAGGTCTGGAGGTAGATGGTCTCATACCATTCTGGTCATCATCTTCATCATCCCTCAGAGACTCTGCCTCTTCAAACCTTTCACTTGGGTCTAGAAATGGGCGTTCTTGGAACACCTCTGACCTCATTCTCATGCTACCACCCTGTTGCCTCTCATATGCACCTTGAATATCAGCTTCTGCATTTGAAAAGTAAGGCACATGCTGTCCTGATGGCCTAGGGTTATCTTGTATATCATCACCTTTTCTGGGGGAACTCTCATGACTAACTGAGACAGTTCCCTTTCTTCTGTACATCATTCTTTTTGTTACTGGTAACTCTTCAAATAAAGGATTTTGTTGGGATCTTCTCCCCTGCATATAAATTTTACTTTGACCGGTTGGGAGATTACTTCGGAGTCGCCACCTATTACTAGGAACTGTTTTCTTTTGAAAACCAGGGTTCTTTCACAAGGTTCCCTAGTAGAGTCGCCAATTTTTGTTGGTTTTTTCCCAGACTGGATGCTTATTCCCAGATTTCCCTACAAGGTAGCCATCAGTGATCAACAGGATCTCTGGGCCAGGGGCCAACAGTGTAGGAGATAGACTCTATATTTTATCTCCTCTTCTTCTTCAGGCTCTGCAAGACCTAGGGGGTATTCCCTACTCAACATCCATGAGGATATGCATACAAGGCTGGGATGCTGACAGAAAGCAGATAAGTCCTCCTGTAAGTAGACCAAAACTGAAAGATAAGAGCAAAGGGGCTAGCTTTGGGCCTATTTGCAGTTGTAGACAGAGGACTGAGGATCCTAAGACTAACTCTAATGTCCTAATGGTTGTTTTAGATTTTGATTTGGATTTTAAGTTTGGATGCAAAGTTGGACATGGTTGTAACACAAACACAAAGCAAGATTGGTGCCTATCCAGGGCCTGGAGTCAGTAGACATACACCTGTGAATGATCAGCATGAACAGCTAAAACTGGATTTCAGGGGGATATATGTGATACCTGCCTTACAGATATCTCCCAATACAGAGTGTTAAGTTATCTCTACTTATGGCATCCCTACTGCAGTATACCCTTCCCAATGTTCAACCTGAAAACAGTTTAATCTACCCCTTGAGCAGAAGTTAAAAGATCAGACATTTAACATAGGAATTCTATGCTCTAGAATCTAAACATTACCCAAATATCCAGATTCAGAAGAAGAATACATGCAATACTGGAGACAGAATTAACACAACACATGCTCAGATAGCATTTCTCATATAAGATTAATCATGAAATCAGTGGGTTCATGCCAAAAACATACAACAAGAGATACATAAACTCACAGGTTAAGCTGTACAGAGCAACCAGATCAGCTTGTTTTGAATTACAGAGCCAAAAATCTTCAACTTTCAACAACCACAAATGAGTAACACTTCCTGCTTATAATAGCCAGGTAGTGTACCACAGCAATTAATTACAGGGTTGACCAAAAATCCCGCTAGATACACAGTATCAGCAAAATGGCGCTCAACGCATTACCAGATTGGCGCCCAAACATGAATGCAGTAGGTAGGGGAGGAGACAGGAAGATATCTCGAGCCTTGCGCCACTGTCCGCTGATGTACACCTTCAATCGGGTACCAGATCCGCCCATACCTCTGCAACCTTCGCCATTAATGGCGCACCAAGCCGCGGCCTCGGGAAAACGTCAATTCTGCATCGCAACCATTTCCCGCCGAGATTCATCATCATGATATTTGAAAATATGCAGGATATCAAATATCCCACATGCACCCCGCAACAACCTCATTAACACTTTATATACTAGGTCATGAGCATATATGATGTCGGTGCTTTTGCTCCTGACGACACTAGTATAAGACTTCATCATCATCATCCTCCAGCAGCATGATATCCTGTTGCTTGAAATATCACCCTGACGTCAGCATCATATCGCAATATAACCTGCATGATAATCGCCTTCATCGGCACAACCTGATCCATCGGAGGAACATCCTCCTGCTGAGCCTATACCAAAAGTCTGGCCGATGAACATTCTGATGATGTCATCATCATATCCTGCTGATGTCATCATCATATCCGCCCACTGCGCACCTCCTCATATCCGGATGACGTCATCATCATGTTTGCAAATATCGGGAGATCTCCACAAGATGATCTATGTTAGAAATATGACCCCCCCCGGACCTTGATGAGGTCATCATCATATTGACATCAGGATGATATTCGGAAGATAACCGGATATTTGGAAATATCATCCTGATGCACAAATATCAGGTTGCACTGTAGCTCCACTATAAGATCGGGCCGATAGATGAATATGATGATGCTCGAAAAGATCAGCCCCCACTAGATAATGCATGAAGCCGGCAGGCGGATATCTCCTTGATATCAGCATCATCATGACGCTGGAACAAACATACACCCAGGTGATATGAAAATATCACCCCCTCCTTCGGAAATATCATGATGCAGATAGGCAGAGAAATAGATATCACCCTCGGCGAAATATCATGCAGGCAGAAAATATGATGACCCCCGCAAGCAACACGGTGATAACTAGAAATATGATGATGATGACGACGACCCTTAAGAAAGAACAAGTCAGGTCGAACAACTCAAAGAATAACCCCCTCAGAATATTGGGGCAACATCATCATCATGTTTGGGCAAGGTGATAATTGGAAAATCACCGGATACTTGAAAAATCACCCCCGCAAGCAAATCAGGGCGCACTGTAGCTCATCAGCAGGATCAGGATGATATCCAGACATCACCCGATATTGAAATATGATGATCCTGATGAAAAACAAGTCGACAGAAAACATGATAATGCAAACCATCATCGAAGACAAGATGATGATGATGACCTCCTCCTCAGGAAAATATGATGCTGCAGCTGAACAATGCTGAGGAGGTCCAACACTTAGAAAAATGGGCAAGAAGATAAAGGGTTCAAATGAAGAAACCCCCTGATCATGAAAAATCAACCCCAGGTCAAAATGAGTGCTAACACATAGAAAGTGTCAACAAGTTTTAAAAAGATGTAAAAGGCCCAATAGAGACTTAGAAATACTTGGAACCTAAAGACTTTGAAATTTTGGCCCATTGAAAGAAATCTCAAATCAGTTATGAATGATGGGTAAAATATGGCTAAGGCAACAAGGGGGCCACTAGACCAAAAAAAATTGCATGTCTTAAACTAAGTGCCAACATGCCTCATTATTCAATCCATCTTTTAGGCTTTTTAAGGTTGCTCCAATCAATTTCCTCGCAAGATCTCGAATCAAGCTTTGTGCACCTAATTTTCCAAGGTTTCCTCTAACAACATCGTCAAAGTTCTTTTTTGCCTAACCCTAAGGTGGTAGTTTCCATTTTTCTCATCGTTGTGGGTTATTTATAGAATTAACTTTGCCAACCCTATTAACAAGGGATTTTAAAATATTTTTATTAATAAATAGTTTATTTAAATTATTATTATTTTTTCATATTTTTAAAATTACAAATTATTTATAGAATCAACATTTTAGTGGAGAGAATGAATGCTCTCATAGAAAATTTAATTTAATTTGTAAAATTTATTAAGGACAAAAAATAAATGAACAAAAATTATTTAATCAATTTTGATATATTGTCCTCATTCACCAAGGTTTGTGTTAAAAATATAATTGTAGACAAAGAGATTGTTTCTTTAATTCAAGTGTATCTTAAATCAACCATTCTTACATTTAATGGTATTTTCTCTAAGCAACCAAATGCAATTTCTATGGGTCCCCACTATCCCATATGGTAGTTAATCTCTATATGAAACACTTTGAAAGAAAAACACTATTTGAACTAAACTATGCCCATATGGAACTAAGACATAAACTTATGACCATGTCATGACAAATTATAAGAAATGAATACAATCTTAAACAAGGAGAAGGAAGATTTTAAGAATGATGGAACATGACAAGAATGCCTATAAATAAGAAGGAAAATGAAATGCTTTTAATAACTAAAATTAAGAGGGCTAAAATAAAACAACAAAACTACAAATGTTAGAATTAATCTAGGTGTGCCACAATCTACAAACCTTTATTTTCTAAAATATTTTTCATTGTAACTTAATGTTTATATTGCAGAAAAAAAAATGAATGTGAAATTAATTCAAGAAAGTAAACATACCACACATACAACAATGAAAAGAGAGGATAAATATACAATCAATACTCAATAAGAAAACCTTTCTCACTGATTTGTAAATGCATGCCACCCTCTTAACACTCACCAAAATTCACACCAAATAAGAATTTTTTTAATCATCAAAATAATGCTACAATAGTCATGCACCAACTAAAGATTGTTGCAAGACAATTACAATTCTATTTTCTATGATATCTCCACTATTTTCTAATCTAATCTACTATATTATTCTCTTATTCCCTTACACCTAGTATAAGGAGCTAAGAGTTATGAGGCCAAGAAGCCTAATTAGAAAGGTATCTGAAGGGGGTGCAATGTAAGTTTTAATGTATGACATGGGTATTTTGAATCAATTTTAACTAGGATTGGGGTCTAAAACATAGTTGTGTTGAGTTTGTGCATGGATTTACCGAATGATGCAAAAAGGTTGTGCTATGGTACTTAGTGTAGATAGATAAAGAAACATTTAACATTTTGGACATGAGTGGGACTCATGCACCAAAGTTTGGGCAAGTTGTAAAGTTTTTATCTCAAAACTATACAAAGAAAATATCTGATAAAAGTGGCAGAGTTGGACTTATGCTATGAAAGGGGGCTGAGTTGACTTGAAGATTGTTACAGATGTGGGCATTAAATAATTGGTGCAGCATTAAATAATTGGGGGCATTCAAGGGGGCATGCTACCAAGATGGGCTATTGGATCTAAGGGTTCATCTTGAGGCATGAGATCTTGCATAGGAACTTGGACAAGATGAGGATTGTAGACTGCGATACCAAACCTATATAAGGAGAAGTGAGTCCATTATTACAAAGGATTATGGGGTATTCTAGGGGGACTTTGAAAGAAGCAACCTAGAAGCATGTTGGAAGGATTTGAAAGAGGATTTTTATTAAAACTTTGAATGGAGCATTTTGGGAAATAGTTTGGGAGGATAAGCTTGGGAGGATTATCTTTACGATCCTTTGCTAAATCATTGAAGTGGATGCATGAGAAAGGCATTTGATACAAACTATTGAAGTGAGGATTCTCAAGGATCATGAAGACTACTATGGGTGTGTAGATCTTCAAACAAGCATATTGGGAGTACGAGGAGCTTAGGGCAAGCATGCTAGAAATTTAAGGTAGTATAGTTTGTTGGAGGCTAAAGTCTTAAAGAGAATTGTGTTGAAGATGAAGTCTATCTGAGAGGTTTGAATATGAAGTCTGTTGAGGAGGAAAAACCCTTTATGGGCAAAATTGGAGATTTGGAAGTGTACTAAGTACATAAATGCATTTTTTAGGAGGAGCAAATGCCAAGGTAAGTTCAGAGAACTTAGGGTGAGCATGAAGGCATTAAAGGGAGTTGATTGTGGGGTAGAACTCTGTCATAGATGAGGAATGTTGGGACAACCTATTTGAGTGGCCTATGTGTTAACATAAAGTTACAAGGAAGGTTAGATGTTATGGTTGTAGGATAAGCTATCCACTATACTGAGGTGATCAAGAGAAGTCACAAAAGTGTAAATTAAAGGGGGAGGTTGTATTTTGAAGTGAGCATTAGAGGTCATAAAAATTGTTGGAGCATCATTTAGACAAGTTCCAAGAGGTTCTAAAATAGGGTGAAGGGTGAAATTTCTAGTTTTGGACTAAGGACTACTTTGTGGAGAGTTGGGTTTCTTGGGGGTGGTGTTTCATTTGTAAGTGTTTCAAATCTACATTATTAGCAGTACCCAACCTAGACACATGTGGTATAGAATGATTTGAGGGCACAGACAATTATGCAAAGGTTTTTGGGTGAATCAAAGAAGTCTATCGTTCCCCTAACATTGAGTGTTGTGTTTATGTTGAATTTCTTAGTTTGTTGTTGGTAGATAAGTGGAATTATTTGGTTCCCTTAGACAAGTTGGACTAAGAAGGAAGGCATAGTTTGTGATATGTGAAAAGTTTCATCCACAATGAGGAACTTAGTAACAATTGCTAGTGTTGCACAGATGTTGGATGCTAGTCCCAGGAAACCCAGCCTTATGTCATATTTATATGAAAGAAAGGAAAACTAAATAGCATAAAATAGTCAAAATATTAATTTTGTTGAATCAACTATTTCCAATAACAATTTTATTCTTTATACCCCTAGTCCATAGATAACCAATAATTATATGGAGATGATCTAATATGCTAGAGGTGGTTAGGATGAGCTATATATAGTTGCAATAGACCTTCAACTATTTTTTTTGCTAACACAAAATCCTATAGCAACTGTAAATCGTCTCGCAGTATCTATAAGAAGGTTCCCATAGTAGTTATAGAATGCACATATGTCTCCCAGTCACAACATTTCTTCTTCCCATGGACTCTAAATTCTTCCTTCAATCTTTTCCTACCATTAAAAAGGGTCTAGTACGTCTCTACCAGTTACAAAAACTAGAATAACATTTCCTATAGAAAGATACAAGAGAACGAAAAAGGATTACAACCATCTAGTTAGTCATATATGAAAACATTCATCAAGCACTTCTTATTCTCAACTACATTATGCTAAAAAAACTACCTAATTCCTTCTTATTTCTTAAGAAATTATATCATAGTGCAACAATGTTGTGTTTTTAGGTGAAAGGATGGAAAATGGTGGAAAGTAGAGGTAAAAGGATAGGAAAAGAAAGGTGAGAGCATGCTAAAAATGTATTGACTGACCAAATCTCTCAATTCTTTCCTTCTAAAGTTAAGATGGTGGAAGAATTACATTGATGATTAAAATCTAAGTTGGCAACATGGTCATGATATACTTGAGAAGTTCCACTCTTATATTGACAACATTATAATAATATTTGTATACACCTAAAATTGGCTCGTGTTGAACTAAATAAATATTTTTAATATTTGTTTTAATTCTTATTCTTCTATCAATCAAATAAATATTATAATTTATCTGATCAGTTCATTATCCAAAAATTAAATAAAAATCTATTTACTTAATTAAATTCCCTAATTCCTCTAATGTCTCATCTAATTAAATAATCCTAAATTATTTAATTAATCCCAAATTCCTCTATTCCAAAGTCCTAATTTCATAAATCCACATCACCTTTCCACCTCACCATGTTGCACACATAATTAAATATTTTAATATTTAATTAGCTAATATTCCCTCACCCACATGTCCTATTTATCCTCCAATCAAGATCAGTTAACTCATCAGTCAAATTAGTTATCTAATCAATCAATTCACTTAACTGGTTAGTCTATTCAGTTAACTCCTCAATCTATTATGTTAACTCCCATAACTCATGAAAGAGGCCTGGACACTTGTCCTATTCTGATTCGTGCACATTCTCTCAAACTCTCTTAGCCATACACATCACAAGTAATTCCTCCAGACATGGATCTATTGACACTTGGATTTAGTCTCTCCTCAGCCTATATAAACAAGGTTCTCACACCCATTTTGCATCCATCTAAGTTTTAGCAATCTTACTCTGTAGAAATCCTACCAGCATGCCTTTGGCAAAATATCCTCATTGCATTTGCATAACCTCATTAGCATCATAATCATCCAACCATGTCTCCATTATCAATCATCCATCTCCATTAAAGTTGCATTTTAGTTTAACCTTCATTGCATTATCCATCTACAACCATTCTCCTATTGTCATCTTCAACAACAAGGAAGTACAACTTTTGAGAGCTAAAATCATACACAAGATCGATACGAGATAGGCAACAATGGAAGCTATGAGGTAAATCGGTTTATGAAGGTAATATCTTTGTTTATTGTATTTGCATCATTTCCATTGAGTTATTGGATATTTAGTTGTTTAAAACTATTGTTCACATTTTCCTCTAACATTTCTGGTGCCCACCCTACATAGATGCCTTGTATAAATAGGCATGAGAGAGGAGGTAGGAAGGTAGGAATCAAGGATTGACTAACCCTCCAAACATTCCACACTTGTAAGCTCAAATGGTAAGTGTTTGAGCAAGTGGCAAGTAAACATGCAATAGGTGTCTTAAAAGGATGAGGACACATATCTCAACCATTTGAGTTGAGAAAAAACTCTAAAAAGAAGTGTGAATATGACTTTCAACTAGGTGGAGTAAAGTTAACTAGTTAGATAAAGCCACTATTTACACTAACAACTACAAGTTGAATAGGATCAAGAGATGCAAGGACAACATCCGACTGCATGAACTCTATAGAAGCCTTATGTGAAACAATAAGTGATGGTGGAGGTGATGGCTGGCCTATCTAAAGAACATGAAGGTTCTGTTGAATGCACAAGACAACTGAGAGGGGGGGTGAATCAGTTGTATCATAAACTTCAAATCCTCACAAACATTTAGATCCACATTAACCTTTAAACTTGTTATGATGATTAAGCATGAAAAGAAAATAATAGAAATTGAATCATAACAACACCAAACATAAGACAACACCAGATTTTACATGGAAAAACCAAGAAGGGAAAAACCACGGTGAGGATTAGCTCACAATATAAAGTAGTAGCAACACAGAATTACAAAAGGCTCACCAAACTATATCAACTCTTACTCTCCTTGTCTGCAATAATCATAATAACCACTACCTGCTCCCTCTGAGAGGTAGCCTCCAACATCAGTCTAGAAAAGAATGAATCTTGAAGTCCACTAGACTAATGCATCTATTTATGCATCTAGTTCAAAGGAGGGGCAATAACCCTTAACTTTTCCTGGAGATACACAAATGTAGCCTTAGGAAGAGCCTTAGTGAATATGTCAGCAACCTGATCCTTTGTAGGCACATACTCAATCTTCACTTTATTCTTTGCAACCTTCTCTCTCATAAATTGATACCTAATTGAAATATGGTTTGTCCTTGAATGCATCACCAAATTCTTTGAAATGTTAATAGAACTTGTATTATCACAGAAAATAGAAATTGGCTTATCATACACAAATTTCATATCCTTCAAGGTTTGTCTCATCCATAATACCTGTATGCAAGATGATGTTGTAGCAATATACTCTGCCTCTATAGTAGATAAAGTTACTGAATCTTGTTTCTTACTTAGCCAAGACACCAATCTACATCCAAGAAAGAATGCACCACCACTTGTACTTTTCCTGTCATCTACACAACCAGCTGAATCTACATCTGTATAAGCACTTAGAGTAAAATCAATATCTTTTGGATACTACAAGCCATGATTTGGAGTGCCCTTTAAATATCCTAGAATCCTCTTCACTGCCATAACACATGACTCTCTAGGATCTTCTTGAAATCTAGCCACAAGACAAACTGCATGGATAATATCTGGTCTAGTAGCAGTCAAATACATTAATCCTCCAATCGATGATTTGTACTTGCTATGATTAGCCTTAGGAGATTCATCATTCTTGTTCAACTTACAACCAGTAACCATAGGATTACAAACTAGTTTAGAATCTTCCATTCCAAACTCCTTTAACAACTCTTTTACATACTTTGACTAAGAAACGAAAATACCCTTATCTGTCTAATTGATCTGTAACCCAATGAAGAAGTTTATTTCCCCACATATTGACATTTCAAATTCTTTCTGCATTTCATCTGCAAAACTCTTACACATACCTTCATTTCCACCAAAAATTATATCATCTACATACACTTCCACAATTAGAATTTGATCTTCACTTATTAATGTACAGATTGCTATCTGCAGTACCTTTATTGAATCCATGCTATAATAAATACCTGTCTAACCTTTCATACCAAGCTTTGGGCACTTGCTTCAATCCATATAGTGCCTTCTTCAACCTGCAAAATATATCTGGCTTATCTGACAACTGAAATCCTTCCAGTTGTTCTATGTACACTTTCTCTTCCAACTCGCCATTCAAGAAAGAAGACTTCACATCCATTTGATATACTTTGAAATCCTTATGTGTTGCAAAAGACAAAAAATCCTAATGGCCTCCATTCTTTCCATTGGAGCATAAGTTTCCTCATATTCTATTCCTTCCACTTGTGAGTAGCCTTTACACACAAGTCTTGCCTTGTTTCTTACCACTTCTCCATTCTCATTCAATTTGTTTCAAAATACCCACTTAGTTCCAATTACATTTTTGTTTTCTGGTCTTGGGACAAGTTCCCAAGTCTGATTCTTCTCAATTTACATTAGTTCTTCTTCCATAGCCTTGATCCAATACTCATCTTTGCATGCCTCAACCATTGTTTTAGGTTCAACTTTAGAAAGTAAACATAGATTTACCTGTGTACAAGTAAGAGTAAACATAGAATAGATTTACATTGTCTACATATAGAATAGATTTAATAGGGAGTCTTTGTGTCGTTTGCTCTTACTTGTACTCTATTATATATGTAGACAATGGTTTGAATTGCTTCTCTCCAATAGACTTCTGGTAGGTTTGCTTCTTTTATCATTGTCCTTGTAGCTTCTTGAATAGTCCTATTCTTCCTTTCAACCACTCCATTTTGCTGAGGAGTCATAGGGATAGATAAATGCATCTTTATCCCATGATCCTCACAAAAGGTATTAAACTCATTTGAAGTAAATTCTCCACCTCTGTCAGATCTCAAACATTTGATTTTCATATCCGTTTCATTCTCAACCATAGCTTTAAATGCCTTAAACTTATCAAGAGCTTCTGATTTTTCTTTAAGAAAGGTAACCCACGTCATTATGGAATAATCATCAATTAGCAACATGAAATACTTGTCACCTTGAAAACTCCTTACCTTGGTAGGACTACAAAGATCTATATGTATCAATGCCAATAGTTCGGTATAAGATTGTTCTTTGACTTTGAAACTTCCTCTCACTTGCTTTCCAACTTGACATTCCTTGCAAATGGCATTGATAGGCTTTGTAATCTTTGGCAGATCTCTCATAGCTTGAACTGTACTTATCTTTACCAGGCTATCAAAATTGATGTGACACAATCTTCTATGCCATAGCCAACTTTCATTGATTTGAGTCATGAAGCAACATCCATCAGCACCTTTGAGTTGATAAACATTTCCACCTATCCTCTTTCCAGTAGCAATCATTGTTCTAGAGCTTTTTTTGATCTCACAGCCATCATCCTAAAAATAAGATTATAACCCTTGCTACATATCTGTCCAACACTTAAGAGATTATGCTTTAAACCTTTAACATAAAGAACATCATCATTGTTATTCTTTCCATCAAAATTGATTGAACCTTTTCCACAGATCTTAGCAGCTACATCATCACCAAACCTGACTACTCCACCTTCATATTTTTCAAGTTTAACAAACTTACTCTTGTCACCTGTCATATGATTTGAGCATCCACTGTCAATGACCCAGTCATCCTTTTCTCTTCTAGCATGAAAAATAGACATTATAGTGCCTTCAGGGTTAGTACTTGCTTTCGGACCCTTTTCCATCACACAACTTCTAGAGTTAGTAGAAACAATTTCATCTCTTAGAGCTATGAATAAGAATTCATTATCATTATCATCCTCATGATCAGATTCATCATCATATATACGTGCATCTTCTCTAACATAGTAACTTTTCTTAACCATCTTACCTCTATTTTCCCTATTCTTAATTCTCAGAGCTCTATCTAGACATCATGAAGCATAATGACCTATCTTTCGACAACTAAAACATTTAAAAGACAACTTACCACTGAACTTTCCAGTACCCTTTTTCATACTTCTCACAAAGTTATCTTCCACTTCATCAAGGTCTTCTAGATCTGATTCCACAGTCTTCTCTAATTTGTTGACCTTAAAAGTAGTCTCAACCTTTGCCATTCCACTAGTTGTACCAAACTCTCTTGTTTCAAAAGAAGTTAAGGTGCCAAGCAACTGATCTTTGGTAAACCAATTCAAATTTTGTAATTCTTCAATAGTAGAAACCTTATGACTGTAAGACTTAGGAAGAGTTCTAAGTACCTTCAATATCACTTCTTTATCATCTATATTTCCACCAAGTCCTTTGATGCCATTGACAACTTCATCCACCTTCTATAAGTAGCTTGTGATGTTTTCATCTTTAGAAATTCACATGGTCTCAAACATGAGTTTCAAATTTTGCATTTTAGCTTGTCTGACCTTATCATCTCCTTCATAAAAACTTTTCAACTTTTTCCAAATCTCATTAGCAGTTTTCAAATTCACAACTTTCACCAATTCAAAATTAGTAAGACCACTTAAAAGAGCATGTTTTTCACTACCATACATTTCATGAGCTTTGATCTCTTCAACAGTTATTATACTATTCTGAGGTATAGTATAATTAGACTCAACGGATTCTAGATCTCATAACTAAGAGAAATCAGAAAAGCTTCCATCCTTATCTTCCAAAGTGCATAGTCAGATCCATCAAACAGGGGAACATCCTTCTTGTGCACCATCCCAGATCTACCTCAAGTCATTAAGATTTATTTTAAGGAACCTCACTTTGATACCAATTGTTGAATGCACAAGACAACTAAGAGGGGGGTGAATATGTTGTATCATAAACTTCAAACCCTCACAAACATTCAGATCCACATTAACCTTTAAACTTGTTATGATGATTAAGCATGAAAAGCAAATAACAGAAATTGAATCATAACAGCACCAAACACAAGACAACACCAGATTTTACGTGGAAAACCCAAGAAGGGAAAAACCACAGTGAGAATTAGATCACAATATAAAGTAGTAGCAACATCGAATTACAAAAGGCTCACTGCCCAGGGCTCATTGCCTAGAAGAAAGAAAGAAAGGCTCACTGTCCAGAAGAAAGAGATAGAAGGGAAGGATCACTACCAGGGATGAACTGATATAATTGCATCTAACCTATGCATGGAGTATAGTTCCAATGAAGATCAATATTCACCACAACTCAAACATCACCTTCACAACAACACTTAAAAATAGTAGACACCTTCTACTCACTGTATCCAGTAGCCTAACACTTGAAATATCTTGCTACACTAATCAAATTCACATCACAAACATCATATTCATCACGCATCCCTACAATCATGAATCCTTGACACTTATTTATACCATCATCAACCTTGAAAATATTCTCCAAGGTCAGCAATACATCTTAATCGAGAAAATTCAAATTAGGTCTGGACCAAAATATTCCCATGGAGGAAAGGAATGAATGTGGACCACATCACACCTCAGCATGATCCTAAATCCATACATACATGCTTCATCAAGCTTTCACAATCACTGAAGCACAACCGCAATTAGTGTAAACAACCAAGTTGACCAAACTTGTGTTAACACTATGAACTTTTAAGTGCACACTTCCTCAAGATCAAAAGATGACATGTGGACCCTGCTCCAAGCTTGAACATGATCTAGAAACATCCACAAGCACCTGAAAATCAACAAAATCCTTTGCAACATCTTTCACCTGAAGAAAGTTCACACTAGAGCACTTAGATTACTCTGTCATCAACTGCAACTCAAGAAATGAACTTGCGGAGCACCAAATCATGAACCACTTGAACTAAAGAAAGATATAGACCTTATAAGCATAAATCCAGAACCGCAAAGCCAAAAACAAATCTGTGGAGAAATGCGGAGCAAAATAGTTTCTTCCAAACACCTTTGCACAACCCAGAAACACAGTCCACACACTGGTGAACACAACTTTCTCTGCACATCAAACCAGAGCACAAAATCAAGAACATAACATCTCTAAACACCTCTAAACAACATATTCAAACCACAAAAATAGATCTTCAATAAGGAAGAAATGCAAAGTGAAACTAGAACATTACTCTATTAAGTCAGAACCCATCTTCAACACACAGTTTCCTTTATTAATCAAATTTTCTCAAAAGCACTTGGAAACCAACTAACAAAAGCATATTCCTAGCATCTTCATCACTTCCACAAAGCAACCAAATCACCTAAGACAACTTAATCAAGTAGCTCACATCATTGCAACATCCTCAACTTTGCTCAACCTTATCTGTGATCTCTGCTGAACACAAAATACTCATACTCTTGACACAGTTGACACCAATGACAACACAAGCTTGTTGACATCAATGACAACACTGATAGCACATACTTGCAGCAAGTTCAACTAACCAAACTATACCTCTGAAGAACTATCCACACTAGATTCGGGAGTGTGAATTGGAGAGAATAAATCATCAGGTGTAAAGTGAGAAAATGTGTAAACATGAGAGAAGTTGTCAACTTTTCCAACTGCAATAACTTCTCTACTCTAAAAATCTTGTATAATGACCAAGTTTGAAGGGAACTCAATTGTCTTCCCTATCCCACTTTTGGTAATTTGATAGATGGAAAGAATATTGTTTGACAATTGTAGAATGAAAAGAACATTAGTAAATTGTCCTATGCCTATTTCAATAGTTCCTTTCCCATAAATATCCATAAGTGTTGTTTTCCACTAGTATTATTGATGTGTCAATATGACCTAATGTTGAGAGCAGAAGCAGTGAAGAATTCATGTGATGGGATGCTCTAGAATCAAGGATCATTAGCTAGACTTTGAGACTGCAAAGGCAAATAGTGCTTTGCCCTTATATTTTTCTGAAGTTGATGGAGAAGATGAAGAAATACTTTCTTTTAGTTCAGATATTTCAAGATCTTTTTCTTGAACAATTTTCTTCAGCTCATCTTCTTTCTTTTTAAAATAGTTTCTTTCTTCATGCCTAAATTTATTGCAATAAGAGCAAGCAGGCTTCTCCTTAGAACTTTTTCCTTGTGAATCAGGTAGAGCTTGTGATTTTGATCCCTTATCTTGATGATACTTAGATTGTTTCTTTGCATATTGATTTGAAGACGTAGATGCAACACAAGAATGTGATGTTGGAGACTTTAATACACCCATTTGAATTAGCTTATCTTTCTCCCATGTGAGAGAAAAAACAAATTTTGCAAGTGTTTGCACAGTGTAGTTTGTACCAAATGCACTCTTTGTAGTATGAAACGATGAAACAAATACTGAATATTGTGGACCAAGTCTGGACAAAATACTTAGGATCAATTTCTCATCTTTCTTTTCAATGCCACATTTCTTTAGTTAAAACCTTAGTAGATTCAACTTAGTGAATAATCCTAGATTGTTGTGATGTCTTGTGGATTAAGAGTTATTAATTCATTTTCCAATTGATGCCCTCTCATGACATCTTGTTTGCCAAAATAACTTTCTAATTTAGTCCATACTTCATTAGGATTTATGGTGGAGGCAAGATGAAAGATAAGATCTCAAGAAATAGAGGCACACAAGGTGTTGGAGTGAATAATTTATCTATTCACTATAGTGTAAGTGTACTTAGGTTGATAAGGTTAGACAATATCTTGTCTAACTAAATGTGTAACCTTTTAGACACTTAGAGGTTACCTAGTTATTTGGTAAACCTCATGTGCATACCTTTTGAGGTTGGAAGACTTTCCATCTCACCTCAAAAGGCATTTTGTAGTCATCCAACACTTGTCGCACAAGGTTGTTGGTTTGCACATTCCAAGTAATCCAAAGGTTGACAACTATAGGACACTTGTCTACATGCATGTGCCACATCATGGGGCACTTGTCAATCCACATGCAAGGTGGATTGCCTCATTCACGCCTATATAATAAGGCATTATGTACATATTTTACTTAGCTTTTGTTAATATCAATTTGGCTTATATGTGCAATCTTGCTTTGTGGAAGTATTCTCATTTTTACTAGTTGCTCTTGGTTATTTCTAACATGGTATCAAAGCGATATTGGTAAAACGCTTCTCATTTTTTGAGCAATTTCTAGATTTAGCCCTTGTAAGAGTTCATCCTGGTGTCAAAAAGACATTGCCATTGCGTTCAGAAGGCACGGGACCACTAAGGTGACCCTTCAAGCGACGATTTTTGGTAAAAATAATTTTTCACAAAAAAATGTTACCCCTCGTCTAGGGTTGTACGATCGTATGGCCAAATTCATCCTGTAGGAAATTTTTGTTCAAAAATGTTTTTTTTGTAGAGGGCACTTTTGCCCCCTACAAATTTCATGTTTTGGTCGATTTGTGTAGGATTTGTTTTGTTGATTCAGTGGCCTCTCGGCCCAAAATCTTCACGGCCCCTTCCCACTCCTTTGGCCTGCGGCCTCATCTAGTTTGGCGGTTCCTAATTCTTTGTGAATGTTAACATTTTATACGACCTTCAATGTATGTTGTGATCTTTGCAATAGTCAACAAACTCATGGCTTGATTCACATTTGTTTTGAGTTGCAAACCACAACCACATTACTAGTTTTGATGCCTATTTTTTATTCAAGCCCGAGCCTGCTCACCATCCACATTGGTCACAGATTTGTTACCATTCAAAGTCTTTTTTTGCAAGAGGATTTGCTAAATCTTTTGGTTGCGGTCTCCACAGTATTTCAAGCCCTCAACAACAACTCAAAGATGGGTCGACTCATGTTTTTTGCCCTTGATAAGCCTCACTCATCCCGACCTCTATTTGCATTTGAGCCCGATCAGCCATTTGAAACCAGACCACTTGGCCTTTCATAATTACTATGTTCTACATCTATTATTTTGGCACCCATTTTGTGTAAAGGTTTTTTGGAAAAGGCTGGAGCCTTCTCTTTTAGGACTCAATGTCCACTCTACTACTCAACATACTTATTTAGCCCTTACATAATTCCTCGATAGCCTCATCAAAGGCATTTCATCCTACATTCAACCCACAAAAAATCTTTGTTGCATTTATGTTGTCATTGATGTCAATAGTGTTGTGATGAAGAAGATTAGAAATGAAGTTAACAGAGGTATTGTCAGCAGTAGCATAATTTGTTGATCAGTGTTGGTGATATCCAAGGAAGTTAGTGGCAAAGTGATCAAAGAAGAAGACAAAGGAGATGGATCAGAGAAGCTATGAAGAGAAAGGTAAGGTGATGAATGTCTTGTACTATGCATACTAGTTGGATCAGTATCATCTGTACACAGTTGTACCCTATCCTCTAAAGTTCATGTAGAAATGAAAGTTGTGAGCAGAAGAATGTGCTAACATGAAGAATCTTGTTGTATTGAAAAGAATTGTAATTGTTATGTATGATGATGAGAATAAGGTCTCTAATATGATGAATATTGTATTCTTTGTTTCTTGAGGAAAAGCATTACTTTAGTCTTGAAAGAAAGTTTCAAGGAGTCCAAGGCACTGGAGTATGCACTGAAGTAGCTTGGAAGAATGCTTTGCATTCCTTCACATTTGAAGATATGGCCTTGCGGTGTGGAAGTTTGATAGAGAAAGGTATGAATAATATATGTTTCTAATTTTAGGGCTTGGAAGTTAACACAAAAGTTTTTAGAGCTCGCAGAGTGAAGACAGAGGTTTAGGATGGTTGCAGACATGATGTGTCTAAGAAGTTCTCCGCATTTCTCTGCTTTTAAAGATGAGGTCTTGCGGTTTGAAGGATAGTCATTTATAGATGAGAAGATGGTTATATTCAAGTCTCAATTGATAAGTTGTACTGCAGAAGTCCTCTAGAGTTAGTAGAATAAAGACATATCATGCTGCTGATTAGGGTTGTCTTGAGGAGAAAGAAAAAGCCACTACATTTCACCATAGTTCATCTTTTGGCCTTGACATTTGGAGGATGAGTTCAGATATTCAGTATGATTGTTCATTTCAAGTTTTAGGTGCTGAAGTGCACCGCAAGTTGGTTTTTCAATACTCTATGTCAAGACCAGTTGTTCAATTTTTGTATGTGATACAGGTTTAGTATCTGTTTGCTTGCACCAAAAAGAAATCATATATTTCAAGAGGAAGGAATGGTTGAGAAGGTTTGTGGGAGTCTTATGTTGCTTTTGTGATGATTTGCATGATGTTAATTGATCCCTCTGATACTACTTTAGGTCTGGAGCTATTTTGTGGAAGAATAAGTGTTTGTTGGGCCGACTTAATGTGTTTTGATGATCCCACTAGATGATTTGAAGTGTGCACCAGCTTGGAAGAATGTGTTAAGGAATAATAGGTCCTGGTCATCACTCAGCTTGAACTTGTTGAAATTTGGGCAGACAATTGAGGGGGGGTGAATCAGTTGTCACAAATCTTTATCTTTTGTTGCATTTAATCTTCTTTACAACTTATAAACAAATTAAAGATATAACCATGAAAGCATGAATCGACAAAACATGAGCAGAAACACAATAAACACATATAAACACCAGGATTTTTACGTGCAAACCTAGTTAAGGGAAAAACCACTGTGGGGATTAACCCACAAGATTTATTCTCTGTTAAAAGAATAGAAAAATGGGAAGGCACTTGTGATGCAGAGTGCACAGTGGATAAAAGAAAAAGGACAAACAAGACAAGGTTCTATTCACCCCAAAAGCCCAAAAACAAGGATCTTCATAGAAAAGTGGAAACAACAGTTAAGGTTATTGAATTCTTCTTGGAAATGGTGTTTGGGCATGTACTAGAACCCATCCCATCCATTGGCAAAGGTGCATCAAACTTTGAACTATTAGTTCCTTCACAAACCTCAAGAAAGGCAAGTAGCCCTACAAATAGAGAACAGTCCCAATAACTTTTTATACAGACATCGAAATGCAACTCTTAGACATGAAATAGATACCCATTATGCCTCCCCACAACATACTCCAGAATGGGTTTGGGTTTTTTTGGAAAGTATGCCCTAACCAATAACCCTCCTAGTGGTTTCAAGCCCTAATTAGGCCTAGTTTGTGAAGCAAGTACCCTTGGATGGAACCACCAAACTCTCTGGACCCCTTGGACACTTCACATGGATGGTAAAACAATGTATTTCAAGGGTTTTGTGGTCAGGATGCAAGACAATTTCATTCTATGCTTGTTTTCCCACTTCAAATGCAAAGATAACAAGGAAAATGCTACTATAGTCACCTAGGGCATCAATTTAAACACACCAAAACAATTTTTTCAGTCCTGAGCCTTGGTCAACATTTCAATCACTCCCTCTACTTCCATTCCACTAATTTTTAGAGGACTCCCATGGTGGAATGAGGTTTTATGACATTTTTCCTACCAAAACCCTAGTTAACCTAGTTAACAGAGCAGTTTTAGAAAAAATGTGATATCTTCCTCTAGGAATCAAGTTAAGACCTCATACCAGATTCATTTGAAAGGTAACTCAATCCTTGTTCCAATCATATATAGCTTGTCCCTGTATATATCTGTACAAAACTGTACCAAACGTTGCAACAGGACTGTTATAGGAGAATTCTAGAAATTGCAGTCACTAAAACGGTCATAACTTCCTCAATATTGCACCAAATTTGATGAGAATTGAACCAAAATGAATCTTATTCATCCTAATTCAATATAAAATTAATATTTTATAGGTTCCAGGCCATACATAGCCGTACAAGGCTTGGAACCGGAGAAAAAAATAGTTAGAACTACAGAATAAGGGCTTAAAAACACAAGTTTTAAATCCAATTCACATATTCAATCACCCACGAATTCTTTGATGGTTACAAGGCATTTTAAAGGCATTATATCATGACTCTTCAGTTTCTAACTAACTTGGAATGACCTAAGAGCCAAATGACCCTTCATCTTTCATACATTTTACATTTTTGAAAGACAACTTTTCATATTTTGCAAATGAGATAAAACTTGAACATTTAACACTCTAATGAACTAAACACATAACAGTGACTTGATTGACCTCATTACAATATTGAATCATTTAATCAAACTCCTATGGAAGTATCAATTTGTCAAGGTGATCCTGCACCAACTTGCCTTCGGGCGCACTGCCCAGAGCTCACTTCTCAAAGGAGGCTCACTGCCTACAGAAACATTCACAAGATTAATACTGAAAGGTTGAATTGAGAAACAACATCTTCTTAATGCCAAGGTTCAGTTCCATTGAAGCTCACAACACCTCTGCTCTGCCACAAACACTTCTTCGCTATCTTCACATCTTTACTGCTCTTCCTCTTCTTTGCTCTGCCTTTGGACCTTTCTTAGAATCTTATCATTTTCACTCAAGGACAACTTTCCACGACTCAACTACACGTATTTATATGCTACATCAACCTTGGAATGAACATCAAGGTTGGCATTACAAACATTCACTACACTGTCAGCCAAACATAGCTGGGACTCAAATCTTCCTCGAACAACACGCCACACTCCTTAAAACTTCTCTTCGATCATCTGCAACATGCATAAAGCATCTAGTCGTCCAAGACTAGAAAGAACAGCAACACCCAAGGAGAAATCTTCAACTACGAGCTCAATCCTTAATGCGGACCACCAACACAATAGGCACACAATCCAGAGACCTCCACAAGCACAATGAAATCAACAAGAACAACCGCACCACCTCAAATCACAAGAATCACTTGCATCCACATACTAGAACTTAAGAACACTAACTGTCATGACTGTCACACTAGAAAGATTGCTTGCGGACCCCTAGATGATGAACCACTTGAGTTGAGGATAAAGACCAACATCCCAAACATACCTCTAGAACCATAGACCATAATATTCCAATGCAGAGCAATCTGGACCAAATTCCTGTCACTCTGTTACCTCTGAACAACTGCAAAACCTAGTTCTACTCAGATGACCATAACTTCACCAATCCTCCATGTGGACCTCTCAAATCTTAACTAGAGCAACTTTAGACAATCCTCTACAAACCCTTTAATCTGCAGACTCTGATCTTTGTCTCACTAGAAATGTGGAGCAATCTACTTTGCTGAACTGCACTGTCTTGAATGTCTCTAACAAAGAGATATGTTGACATCAATGACAACACATCATATGCACATATTTGCAACAATCTCCCCCTTTGTCATTGATGGCAACATCTGATGTGAAAAACTGATTCAACCATCAAGACAAGAGCTTCTCCCCCTTTCTCTTATCACACCTACAACCACTTTCTTCACTACTCCCCCTTTCACCAGCAACTGCTCACTTCCATCCAAGTTTTTTCACATGACTTCTCTCCGCCTTTGACATCAATGGCAAAGGGCACATGTTTGGTATCATCTCTCCCCCTTTTTGTTTCTTAGATAAAACCAAACTAAACTCCAGACTTAACATACTGACTACTCCCCTGAGTAGCATTCCCTTGACACCAATCCGGATCACAAGATATGACTGTGAGTTCCACTAGACTGATGCACACTAGTGCACCTTAGTTTTGAACAGGAGGGGTAATAACCCCTAGCTTCACTCTGAGATACTCAAAAGTATCCTTAGGTAGAGGCTTAGTGAAGATATCTGCAATCTGATCCTTAGAAGAAACAAACTCCAATCTGACTTCATTCTCATTTACCTTCTCTTTCAAAAAGTGAAACTTGATTGATATGTGCTTTGTCTTTGAATGCAACACCGGATTCTTTGAGATGTTTATTGCACTTGAATTATCACAGAAGATTGTAGTAGGCTTTTTAAACACAATTCTGATATCCTTCAACATTTGCTTCATCCACAAAACTTGAATACAATTACTTGATGCTGCTATATACTCTGCCTCTGCAGTAGATAGAGATATTGCCTCCTACTTTTTGCTCAACCAAGAAACCAATCTCTTTCCCAAGAAAAATCCACCACCACTAGTACTTTTTCTGTCATCCACATTTCCTGCCCAATCAGTATCTATATATGCCTGAAGAGTGAAATCATCATCCTTAGGATAGCATAAGCCATAGTCAGATGTTCCCTTTAGATATTTGAAAATTCTTTTGACTGCTACAACATGAGATTCTCTAGGATCAGCTTGAAATTGAGCAACAAGGCCAACTGTATTCATAATATCAGGTCTGGTATGAGTTAGATAAAGTAGTCCTCCAATCATTGATCTATACCTTTTCTAATCTACCTTAGGGGAATCATCATCTTTACTCAACTTGCATCCGGTTACCATAGGAGTACTCACTGGTTTTGAATCCTCCATTCCAAACTTTTTCAACAACTCTTTTACATACTTAGACTAAGATATGAAGATTCCCTTATCTAACTGAATGATTTGCAGACCCAAGAAGAAATTCATTTCACCAAGCATGGACATCTCAAATTCACTTTGCATCTGATCAACAATTCTTTTACACATGCTCTCATTTCCACCAAAGATGATATCATCAACAAATACCTCAACAATCAAGATGTGTTCATGATCAATTTTGAAATAAAGATTATTGTCAGTTGTGCCTTTGCTAAAACCTAACTTTAGCAGATACTTATCTAATCTTACATACCAGGCTCTTGGAGCTTGTTTAAGTCCATACAAAGCTTTCTTCAACCTGCAGATCATATCTCCTTGGTTAGACAACTCGAATCCTTCTGGTTGCTCAATGTAGACTTCTTCCAAATCTCCATTTAGGAATGCTGACTTGTCATCCATCTGGTAAACTTTGAAATCTTTGTAAGCAAGAAAGGTAAGAAATAATCTGACTGCTTCGATTCTTACCACCAGAGCAAAAGTTTCTTCAAAATCAATTCCCTCTACCTGAGAATATCCTTTGCACACCAATCTTGCTTTGTTTCTCACAACTTCACCATTTTCATTCAATTTATTCTGAAAGACCCATTTAGTTCCAATTACATTTTTATTTTCAGGTCTAGGAACAAGATCCCAAGTATGATTCTTTTCAATTTGCATTAATTCTTCTTCCATTGCTTTTACCCAACTTTCATCATTACAAGCTTCATTCACTGATTTTGGTTCAATCTTTGAAATCAAACGATACTCTTCTTGTTCTTCAAAATTTTTTCTTCTAGTTTGAACACCTTTAATTCTATCTCCTATAATCTGATCTTCAGAATGATTCAACCTTACATACCTGGGAGTTTTGGGATTTTCTTAAACTTCTAATTCTTGAACTTGTTCCTCAACATTTGCACTAGCTTCTTGAGTCATTGGATTCTCTGGAGCAATCTGAATTTGAGTTTGAGCTTGAACTTGTTTTCCTTTATTTGGACTTTCATTTTGATCATCTAACTCATATCCACAAGACTTGGAAGGTCTCTCCTTGCTTTCATCAACCTTGACATTAGCACTTTCAACAATCCTTTTTAATCTCTTGTTAAAGCACCGATATGCCTTGCTTTGGTTAGAATAACCCAGAAATATTCCTTCATCACATCTTGCATCATACTTTGTTAGATCTTCATCTCTTTTGATATAGCATTTACTACCAAAAACTTTGAAGTATTTCATAGTAGGAGCATTACCAAACCACAGTTCATAAGGTGTTTTACCAGTATTACCTTTGATCTGCACCTGGTTAAGAGTGTAGACAACAGTACTCACAACCTCTCTGCAATAGACATGTGAAACATTTTCTTCCATCATCATGGTTCTAGTAGCCTCTTGAATAGTCTGGTTCTTCCTTTCTACAACTCCATTTTGCTGAGGAGTCCTAGGAGCAGATAACTATCTTCTTATTCCATGCTTTTCACACAATGCATTAAACTCACTGGAGGTAAAGTCTCCACCTCTGTCAGGTCTCAGACACTTTATCTTCACACCAATCTCATTCTCCACCCTAGCCTTGAACACCTTGAATCTGTCAAGAGCCTCTAATTTCTCTCTCAAGAAAGTGACCCACATCATTCGGGAGTAATCATCAATCAACAACATAAAGTATTTGTCTCCTTACAAACTCCTGACTTTGGTAGGACCACACAAATCAGTGTGCACAAGTTCCAAAAATCCACTTGAAAATTGTTCTTTACTTTTGAATGTAGTTCTGCTTTGTTTGCCCAACTGACATTCCTTAAACATGCTATTAGCAGGTTACACAAGCTTTGGAAGATCTCTCACAGCTTGAGTAGTACTTATCTTGACAATATTATCAAAGTTTACATGACACATTCTCCTATGCCATAACCAACTCTGATCAATCTAAGCAATCAAACAACTTTTACCAATACCACTTAAATGAAAGATATTACCTCTAGTTTGTGTACCAGATGCAGTCTTAGTTCTGGATCTTCCCAAAATTTTGCATCTTCCATCCTTGAATTAGAGATCATACCCTTTGTCAACCAATTGTCCAACACTGAGAAGATTATGCTTCAACCATTCTACATACAAAACGTCATTAGTGTTATTCTTACCATCAAGAGAGATGGATCCTTTGCCATGGATTCTACTAGCTGAGTTGTCTCCAAACTTCACAATTCCACCTTCATATCTCTCCAAACTTACAAACTTACTTTATCACTAGTCATATGATGAGAACATCCACTGTCAATCACCCATTCATCCTTTTCTCCAACCTGAGTAGCCAAGGCACTTTCCACATTCACACAGCTAGCAGATTCAATAGGCACCAGATCTTCTTCTTTGATAGCAATGAACACCCATTCATTTCCAGAGGTACTTCCCTTATCAAATTCATCATCTATGACTCCTTCATCAACAACTTCTTGGACATAGTAGCATTTCTTCTAAACCCTAGGTCTGTTAGGGTTTGGATTTGAAACCCTCTCCAGACATCTTGAAGCAAAATGACCAATCTTATTGCAAGAAAAACATTTGAAAGACAACTTTCTTTCATACTTACCGGATCCTCTTGGTAATCTTTTGGCAATAAGGGATTCAAGTTCTTCAAGTTTAGTTTCATCTTCTTCAAGTTCCTTCCTTGCCTTCTCATATCTGGTTAGTCTTCTTGAAGAGCTTTCACCTGGATCAAATCTTTTCTTCCCGGAAACACTGGCCTTAAAAGCAGATTCTAATTTAGGAAGAGAATCACCAAACTCACTCATTTCAAATGTTGAAATATTGCCAACCAACTGATCCCTTGTAACATTTGTCACAGTCCTGATCTCCTCAATAGCAGCAACTCTATGCTTGTATGAAGCAGGTAAGGATCTAAGCACCTTACCAACAATCTCTGATTCTTCTAGTTTTCCACCAGCACACCTGATATTGCACACACGTTCATTCATCTTTTGCATGTAGGAAGTGATGTTTTCATCTTCACTCATCCTCAAACTTTCGTATCTACCCTTTAGGCTTTGTAACTTAGCACATTTGACATATGCATCACCTCATATAGAGTTTCCAACTTCTTCCAGATTTCATGAGTAGTTTGCAATTCCAAGACATTTGTCATTTCTGTATCAGTCAGGGCACTCAACAATGCTTCTTTAGCCTGAATATTGTTTTCAGCATCTTTGATTTCATCTGGAGTTGTAGGACCATTCTTCAGAGGAATATACTCATTCTTAGTTATCAACCATTAAGGATCACCCATGCATTGCAAATGACACTCCATGTGATTCTTCCATAGAGAGTAATGTGTTTCATCAAATCTCAGACTGTCCTTCTTGTATGTCGACATCCTAGATCTCTTCAAGGGGTCAAACTTCTTTTAGCAAAACTGACTCTGACACCAATTGTTGAAATTAGGACAGACAACTGAGAGGGGGGTGAATCAGTTGTCACAAATCTTTATCTTTTGCTACATTTAATCTTCTTTACCACTTATAAACAAATTAAAGATATAACCATGAAAGCATGAATCAACAAAACATGAGTAGAAACACAATCAACACATATAACACTAGGATTTTTACATGGAAACCCGGTTAAGGGAAAAACCACGGTGGGGGTTAACCCACAAGATTTATTCTTTGTTAAAAGAATAGAAAAATGGGAAGGCACTTGCCTTCGAGCGCACTGCCCAGATCTCATTGCTCAAAGGAGGCTCACTGCTTACAGAAACATTCACAAGATTAACACTGAAAGGTTGAACTGAGAAACAACATCTTCTTCATGCCAAGGTTCAATTCCATTGAAGCTCACAACACCTCTGCTTTGCCCCAAACACTTCTTCACTATCTTCACATCTTTACTGCTCTTCCTCTTTTTTGCTCTGCTTTTGGACCTTTCTTAGAATCTTATCATTTTCATTCAAGGACAACTTTCCATGACTCAACTACAAGTATTTATACGCTACATCAACCTTGGAATGAACATCAAGGTCAGCATTACAAACATTCACTACACTATCGGCCAAACATAGATGGGACTCAGATCTTCCTCAAACAACCTGCCATGCTCCATAAAACCTTTCTTAGATCATCCGCAACACGCACAAAGCATCCAGTTGGCCAAGACTGGAAAGAACAGCAACACCCAAGGAGAAATCTTCAACTACGAGCTCAATCCTTAATGCAGACCACCAAAACAATAGGCACACGATCCAAAGACCTCCACAAGCACAATGAAATCAACAAGAACAACCGCACCACCTCAAATCACCAGAATCACTTGCATCCACATATTGAAACTTAAGAACACTAACTGTCATGACTGTCACACTAGAAAGATTGCTTGCGAACCTCCAAACCACAAACCACTTGAGTTGAGGATACACACCAACATCCCAAACATACCTCTAGAACTGCAAACCATAATATTCCAATGCTGAGCAATCTGGACCAAATTCTTGTCACTCTGTTACCTCTGAACAACTACAAAACCCGGTTCTACTCAGATGGCCATAACTTTACCAATCCTCCATTTGAGAGCAAGTTTAGACAATCCTCTACAAACCCTTTAATCTGCAGACTCTGATCTTCATCTCACTGGAAATGTGGGGCAATCTACTTTGCTGAACTACATTGTCTTCACTGTCTCTAACAAAGAGATATGTTGACATCAATGACAACACATCATATGCACATATTTGCAACAGAGCTGCATTTTTTTCTACATCCTTTGGATGCTGACTTGATGTGGTCATTGTACATTTCATATTGGCTGACATAGGAGAAATATTTTGTAATTTGTGGAAGGTATAAATGAAATATTTTGTTTGGCATGGAAGGTATGAGTGTGTGAGAGTGTGGAAGGTATGAGTGTGTGAGAGTGTGCAAAGATGTGTGTGTGCATGTGGAAGTGAGTGAGTGTGTATGTGAAGGTGTGTTGGAGGTAGAAGTGTTTGTTGTGCAAAGAAAGTGAAGGTTTGTGAAAGAGTGAAGTGTGCGGAGGTGGTTGATCAGTGAGATCTATTGAAGTGTGATTCTATAAGTGTTGATTTGATTATAATTCATGGATTTTATCCTCCCTTGGGTTGAAGCTCCTAAAACTTCTAATATGTTTTTATCATTATTTGTGAGGTTGGATTTGGATAGTAGATCCAAGAAGCTTTTTCACCGTGGTTTTCCCCTTCTTGGGTTTTTTTGATGGGTGTTTTTGCACTGAACAACGTAGGTGTGATTGCTGGTTTCACACCTCTCTTGAAAAGTATCCTACCCTAGGTAAGACTACTCCAAGGATAATACAACTAGGTTTTAGCTTGCTTGGAATCTCTCAATTGGTATGTTCTAGCTATGCCTACAAGGGGTCTTACATGCAATCTACAAATCTTCAAGTTGGGACAACAAGTACACATAAACCCTTTATGATTTCAGCTGTTAAAACAATATAAAACGTTACTAAAATTCCTAATCTAACAATGGTTTTCAAAGAACATGCAAAGAGGATAGGGTTTAGAGGAATCCTAAGTGACATTCACAATGCATAGATGACTGTAGGTAGACAAATACTCTTAAACTTAACCAATTTTTTGAGTTACCAAACTGAAATAGTTGTTACAGCACTGTAGAAAATGATGCAATCTTCAATGGAAATATAAAGATTTTCAAATTAATTTCATTCATCAAATACCCAATAAATGGTGCAATTTAATCTATGAGATGTAATTGAACTAAGCACAACTGATCAGCCCAGACTAACTTTACATAGTCATTTACCATCGGCAAACAACTAAAAGTATGGACTAGAGCATTCATCAAAATACTTTCAGCCAACCATGAACATTATAAAAGCACAACTAATTAATTTTTGGGAGAGCAGGAAGCGAACCATGAAAACCAAAATGAATCAATACAAGATACAAATTCTCAAAACACTTGCAGAGACTTGCTTTGCATTACTTCAAATGGCAAAATGTCAACAATTCGGTATCAAATTCTCTCTTACAAATAGTAGAAGTGGCAACCTTTTATATAGGAAAGCAGCATACTGAGTTTTCAAATGAACGGAGGAGATTAACTCAACACTGATGCTCCATATTACATCAATAAATGCATAAGCAATAGCTCATATCAATTCTCATATTACACTTGGTCTTTTATGAAAAAGACAAAAAATAGCCTCCAAATACATTGAATCTAGTCAATTTGACTAGCCAACTCAATATATTAGTAGAAAAGAACGTTTTTAAAGCATAGAAGAGACAAAATAGAGTCACATGCTATCTCGAATATAGCAATTTACAATAATGATGGGATTACATTCTAAAAAATATCAAGACTCTTTATCTAAATTAATTTTGTCCTCTTCAACCAGCTTGTTGCGATAGTTAAGCCATGCCTCGAACATAGGATTGATCTCCAAGGGGTCTGGATTCTTCAAATGATTGACCTGATACTCAAACATCTCCAGTTCCCAGCTGAATCTACTGTATATCTTTTCAATTTCTACCCCAGCCTTGCAGAATGCCTTAAATTCAGCTCTGAGGTCACTAACTTTATCCAATTTGTCCTCTATGGCTAGCTCAGTACTCTTGAAAATAACCCTGTGTAATTTGCTTTTGCATTTCTCGACATCATAAGGGGCATAGTCATTATAAGACTCCTCTAGGAAATCCTTTAAAAAATCATTAATATCATATATAAGTGACCGTATCTCCTCATATGTTGGCTTATATGCTTCTTTTATGTTTTTGAAGTTTCTTTTCTCAAATGCAGCTGTTGATACCATTCAATGGCCTTGGACAACTTGTCCCCAGTCAAAATATTCTCAACTACCAGAGTCTGGGCTAGTAAATCTCTGATGCTCTTTATGCGAGGAAACATGTGAGAGTAATATTCATCAAAAGAATCACATTCTTCGCGCAGGTCCTTCAATTTCTCATGGAGTTCAACTAGTTTCTTATGCGCTTGAGCAGAAGCATCAATAGTCTCACATCCCTTTTTAAATACTCTGATGAGACAATGTTCAGTTCCTTGTGACTTGGCTCTTACCTCACCCAGTTTGGCCATTTCATCGGTAGACATGAAAGTAGGCACTGTCCTTATATCTCCTCCTGCATCAACTAGTTTGATCAAAAATTGGAGACAAGTATGGAGTTCTTCATTTTGTTGTTTTAACTCCTTTGACAACTCATCCTTATTTAACTACTCCAGAATTGAAGTGGCTGACCCTTTAAATTCATCCACTCTTTGAGAACGAATAGTTGGTCCCAGGTCAACTATCGATTTAACATAGTCTTCTACCCTGAGTTGTTCTCTATTTACATTTGCTGATGGGATAGCTATCTCCGCAATTCTAGATCCTGTCTCATCTTTATAGATTCTTGACTGTACTTTCACTTTCTTCTGCTTCTTTGGCCTTTGATCCTGTGACATGATTGTGCTTAGATCTAGCTGCATTATCTCCCCTTGTGGCTCAAGATATGCCACTCTATTTTGCAACCATTCAGGTGCTAGAGAAGATGACTTGCTTAATTCAGTAGTCTTGTCATCATTAGTTTTGGCAAGCTCCTCAAGTGATCCATGCTCCTATTCTGATTCCTTATCTTTATTTGTCTCTTTTTCTTTTTCTTCTTCATCATCCAAGTTTCTCCAATTTATCATCACATTCTCTTGAGCTGACTTAAGGACTTCTCCTATTTGACCCTTCTCTGGAGGGCTGTCAGATATATCAATGACTTCAATATTAACTGCTTCAACCAGAGATTCATTTGGAATTTCATTACTTACCTCCACTAATGCATCTTTCTCTACTTCAGGCAATAATTCAGTTTTAGGCTCTTGCAGACCCAATTCTGCACATACTTTATCAATTATGGGTAGCAGAGGTATGACTAAGGAGGTTGAATTTGCGAGCATCTAGGAAATGGGAATGGCAGAGGATAAGGACAGTGTAGGCAAGTTTTCCTGTGTTAAGTTAGCCAACACGACTGACAGGGTGGAAGAAATGACAAGGGGTGAGGGAAAAGATAGTGAAGGTATAGGAAGAGATGGTGAAAGAATGGTAGAAATGGGAGGTAGTTCTGTGGTAGTGGATAATTGAGTGGAAGAGGTGGAAGGTAGAGGTGTGGTAGTGGTGGAAGAACATGAGGTGGCAGCAATGGAGGAAATAGGACTACTAGGGGCATTGGAAGACATGGCCAATGAGCAAGAAACAATTGAGATAGTGGAGGTAGGAGAGGTAGTAGCAGGGGTAGTTTCTTGAACAACAACAACTGATGTTGTAGGTGAAGTAAGTGCGGCAACAGTAGGAGCAATGGAGGGAGAAGCAGCAGCAATAGCTATAGAAGTGGAGGCAATTGTGCTTTTACTTGGGACAACAGAGGATGGGGAGATTGGCAGACTTGTATCATCTCAAACTGTAGCATCATCCTCAGTTACCTTCTTTACTTTAATTTTCTTGGTTTTGGAACCCTCTCCAGGACCACTTGGCATGTCCCTTTCTTGGAGGCTCTTGTTCTTTTAGAAGGGTGCTGATCTTTCTTAGGAGGCTTTGTGGATGGTTTCTTAACTTTCTTTGCCTTCTCTGCCAGAGATGTATGTTCTTCACTGTCAGATTTATGCTTTTCAACTGGCTCTACCTCATTTGTGATGTTTATTGGTTCATCTTCTTCACCTCCCAAGTCCTTGTCTGATTCTAGTGCAGTGTATGTAAGCTACACTCCTTGTCTCTCCAAAGTAGCTACTTGGCCTCTTACCCAGGCCTTGCTCAATCTGATTAGTTCTTTCATTATAATGTCTAAAGAGCTTTCCTCTGCATTGGCCCAATTTGGCAATGGTATTGGTTGACGATATTGGGCTTCCCAGGTTCCTCTGACCATAACATTCTCGTCATCTTCTAACTGATTGGGCACTGCAATAATGTGGAACTTCCTTATGAAGGCAAGAGATAGCCTTGAATGAGCCTTTTTCATTACTTCGTAATCATCCATGCAATTGGTCCAAAAGTCCTCAATATGCATCTTATGAAACAACTTTTTGCTTACAAACCTTTCCATTACTTTATTTGGATCAAAGTGATCCCTTGCATTGTAGAAGTGAAGGTTGAGAAGTTGAAGTTCCTTGTTAGAATGTTCAGCTGATGCCAAAGAAGGGCATGCATAATTCCCTTTACCAAACCTGACGGGAAACTGAACATTGGTTCTATGCAAGTGCTTGAGTTTTTCAGCACAAGGTATCAGTTGCCTAGTTAATTCTAGGAGCACTGTTTTATAAGCAGTCCTAGTGAAACCTTGCACTCTTAGATATGTGAACTTTTCAAATTGGATGTACCACCTACCATATCTGGTCACTTCATTCATTGCTTTGGTGGAAATCCTTAGGGCTATGTTACCTTGCAGCAGTCTAGCTATATACATTGTAAAAGCATCATTCACCCTTTTGAAATGCATCAGAGATTGAGACGAGGTGAGCTGAGGATAACACTCGTATGCTTTCACTTGGGTCTTCTCATCATTTCCAACTTCCCTCACTTTGGACAGCCCAACATAGTGATTTCTCCTTGCTAGTGCATAGACAACATAGGATGTCCATCTAAAGAATCTCTTCTCTTTGAAGTTGCTAAAGGCCTCATGAATTTATCACTAAGAATTTGGGACCAATGGAACTTGGTTCCCTTCAATATCTCAATTATGATGATGAACATCCATTCCTCAAAAGTGGAGGCTGTAGGTAACCCATATATTCTACTTAAAAAGGTTACCAAATCCCCTATCTCATCATGGAAGTCACTTCTGTATAACACTTGGGGAAACTTGCTCATGGCAGGCCTTCTACTTTTTGCCCAATGATCATTCATATATTTTCTGCATCCATTCACATCCTTGTTGTAAGTTTCCTCTGATCCTCATTTTTCTAGCATGGTCATTACTGTATGCCATGGAATGTCAAAAGTCTCAGCCAGAGAGGGTGGGCTTAAATCAACCAAGATATCCCCATTAGTGGTTTGAATTGTCCTTGTCATGACATCATATCTATCTGCACATGTTACTATCAGCTCTGCACACTGCACTAAAGTAGGGAAGGCGGCAGCTTGTGCAATACCACTGTCCTTTAGTGTTTTGGCCCTAGGAGTTGGATTTGGGCCAAAGGTTCTCAATTTGAAGTCATCCAAGTCTATGTGACCTAGATCTATATCTCCCACATCACTTCATCTAGAATGAATCTTTGTCTCTGGAGGAATGACCTTGAATTCGTACTTCATGATTTGAGCCCAGGTAGTCATCTAACCTACAGGACTGGACCTTATAAGTTTGATACCTTAAAACTTTCACCAAACTCCTAAGTTTGAGATCTTAAGATGACCAAGTGGACTACTAAACTCTTTTCCATGTTTAAAATGAATTTACAATGAATCTGCTAAGCTACTAATATGCCATAAATCTAACATTTATTATCATTGCACCCACTTCATAGCAATTCATCACTAATGTATGCAAAAAACATTCAATGTTGCAAGAAATCTCATTGGAAGCATGCAAAACATCATTACCTACATTTGTAACCTTAATTAAATCATTTTAAACATCTTCCTCTTTGAAAGTTCTTTAAAAATAGTCATTTCACTATGTTTGCACTAATTTCAGGGTCAACTGACTTGTATGTAGGAAAGCGCTACTATTGAAGTCCACCGACCTCAGCGGGGAAATCGGGCTCATCCGACCCAAGGTTCTATCAGTGCTTATATGTTTTTCATTTTTTTTGCGTAGGTTTCCTGATTGACCGACTTGCGCGACTTTCGAAGATCACCGACCTTAAGTTAGTTGTTTAGTTAGTCGGCGAGAAATTTAGCGCAAGACAACTGAGATTACTTTTACTAAATTGGCGCGAGATTTGGCCTTGTTGGACCTGCGCAAGATTTGGGGTCAACTGAGTAAGTCAGTGATGAAGAGTTTTGGCACAAGGTCCAATGGGATTAATTTTGGTGCAAAGTCATTTTTCTTGTTTCCAGCAGGATTTTAGACGTCACTGACTCGCAGAGATTTTCTAGGCATCTGATCAAGTCAGAGGAGAAGTCTTTTAGTGCATGGTCGGTGCAAAAGGTTTTTAGCGCTAAGTAGCTTTCCAAAGTTTGCAGGGTTTTTAGGTCCCGCTAATCTGATCAGTCAACGTGGAAAATGCTATGGAGGTCGGATGTCAAAGTTTTAGCACTAAATTGGTTTTAAAGTACAGTGTGGGTTTTTATGGCCGCTGACCGATTGGATGAGCCAAAACATTATAGGTCGATCGGACTCGAGTTTGGCGCAAAGGTCAAACGATCTTCCAGTTTGTGAATAGGTTCAAATTTTTTAAATTATGGCCAAGCCTAGTTGAGTCGTTCTATTTAGCCCATGGCAATCCAACTGTGTTTTCATGGAAAAGTTCAAACTAGGGTTTGAGGGAAGAACAAACAACTTCTGCATAAAACCCTAGCTGAAACCCCAAATTCGTTACCCAAAAAGGAAAATGTACTTGAATAAAACCCTAACCGCATATAGAAGAAAATTCAAAGGGGCGAGATGGAACCCTACCTGGTTAAGTGCAGAAAATGCGTTTGAGGTGCACATGCAGGAAGCAGTTGCGGGATCGGATTCGAGGGCAATGGTGGTGAAAAATGCTTGACAGGTTGCAATGGGGCTCTCCAAAATCCTTATCGAAATGTAGAAAATGAGTTAAACAATGTGGATTAACCTTTTATTATCTCCGGCTAAATCACCATTAATACGTGACGTACGCAGTGTCAGTCGACAAATTAGGGTTTTCATGCGACTTTTCATTAGCTCCGACTTGGCGGGGAAATTGGGCATGCCGGACTTGGTCGGTGAAAGGTTATTTTAACGCTGCGACAACAGACTCAATTTTATACCATTTTGTGGGACTTTGAGGCCCTTTAGACTTGCAGGAATTTTGGTTTCCTCTGACTTAGTCAGTGATCGATCAATACAACACAAGTCTGAGACAATTGATTTAAATGCAGAAGTCTGTGGGGAGGGAAACTAGCACCAAAGTCGGTGATGGAGGGTTTTGGCGCAAAGTCGGTTGGGAAGCAATTTAGCGCAAAAGGGCTATTCAAAGCCATTGGAAGAGATATAGAAGATCTAACTTAGCAAACTTTTGAAATGATTTTCAACATCATCATTCAAACATGGTAGAAGTGCATTTTGACCACTTGACTACTCAGGAGGTGAAAAAATCTACTTGACACTCTAGACCAAATTTGAAAGAGGGGGTCCTTTTTTTGTTTTTGAAATGGGGTATGTGTGCAAGGCACAACAGGTTTTTCACGTAAATCTAGTGTTGTGGTTGTGTGCTTATGTGTTGTGCTTTAATTGGTTTAATTTGTTGATCTTTTGATTAAGGCAGTTAGAAGTTTTGGTCGACAAAATTAAATTAGAATAAGTTTTGATATATATTGATTCACTCCCCTCTTAATATATCCTTGTGTTCTAACAATCTTCAATGGCCTCTCGTTCTTTTGCGCCCTTGCTAGCCTCACCTACACATTCCAAGTTTCTTCACAACTATAGGTTGATGTCCACCAAAGTCATCTATTTGAGGTCGCTTTCTTGTTTGCCACTAATGCTTGCAGGTTTTCTGTTTAAACCAGGCTGACTTTTCTTCACATAGTCCTTTTTAGGACTCTTTGCATTCAGTTAGCCCCACTCGGCTTAATCTCCACTACCAGTCAAAGCTTCATGACCTGGGGTAGTAGTCTCTAACAACAACATTTCATGTTTGAGGTTGTTAAACAATAACATTTAAATGTTTGCATAAGTTTATTTTTTAAACATTTTTATTACTTGCCACATTAGTTACTTAGCAGCATTTTTAGGTTCTCAAGATTCAATGTATGCAATTTTTCAACTGCCAATGTTTTTGGTCACTTCACATTTCATGTAACTATTACCTATTTAGTTACCATTTCATGTAACCTTGACACAAACTATGACCTCTAGTGGTTAGTAAACCATAAAAAAATAACTTTTTATGCCAAGTAGAATGACAGGGCTCATCCAAGTGCCTAATATAGGCCTTTTTTCATTTTGTCACAACTTTCACCCACGGAGGCGAAATTCGACAAAATTATAGTCAACAGAAAGCTCTTTCCATCCACTTCACTTTGGAGAAGTTTAAATTAAAAAACTTGCATTTGTTTATGATTTTTTAATCCCCGAAGATGAAAGTGGTATAATCACATGGATGAAGCTTATGGAACACTATGTATGGAAATATCTCAGGATCTTATATTTCATCTTAATTTTGCAACAACACCTAATGATGTATGGACACAATTAGAGAGTTTGTTCAGAAAATAGGATGTTATGCATGGACATCAACTTGAGAATAAGCTAATTAGTCTTAATCCACAAGACTTCACTACTATACAAGATTTTTTCACTAAGTTAAATTCAATCAAATTTCAACTCCAACAATGTGGCATCACCAAAATAGATGAACAATTGATACTCGGTATTTTGTCTAAGCTTAGTCATCTATTCTCAGTGTTTGTTTCAGCATTTTATACTACCAAAAGTGGTCTTGGTACAAACTTCACTATGCCTTCTCTTGTTGACTTTACAGTTAATCTAACAAGGGAACAAGATAAGTTAATACAAATGGGTGTTTTGAAGTCTTCATCAACACATGCACTTGTTGCATCTTCGTCTTCAAATCAAACACCAAAGAAACAAACTAGATATCAAAATAAAGGCAAAGGAACAAAATCACATCCTCCATCTGAGTCTTCATCAAAAGGAAAAGGTAAAGAAATGCCTCTTTGCTCTTATTGTAAGAGAAATGGGTATGAAGAAACCTACATGTTTTAAAAAGAGAGAAGATGAGTACAAAAGATTCATTAAACAAAAAGAACTTGAAAATTCACAACTCAAGGCTTGTCTTTCTTCTTCTCCAACAACATCAGAACCATCAAAAGGCAAAGCATTATGTGTCTCTGTAGTCTCTAAATCTCGGTGACGGTTTCTTGATTCTGGTACATCACATCATATGGTATCTTGTCCGCTTCTATTTTCATCACTACACCGCACAACTACAACAAAGATATTGGTTGTAAACAATTCTTACATGGCAATTGTGGGAAAGGTAATGTTAAAATAGGATCCAATTGTATTAAAGATGTTCTCTTTGTTCTAGAATTATCATAGAATCTTCTTTCCATCTACCAAATCACCAATAGTGGATCAGGAAAAACAGTTGAATTCAATCTAGAATCAATTATGATAAGAGAGTTATGCACTAGAGAACTTGTTGCAATTGGGAAAGTTGACAACTTTTCCTATGTCTATACATTTTCACACTTTGCACTTGATGAAGAAGACTCTACAGTTCACACTCTAGCTTTCAGTGTGGATACATCCTCAGAGGAATAGCTTGGTCAATCAAACCTCACAGTTCTTCGATCAACTAAGTTACCCACTCCTCCTTCACCTGTTGCTTTACAAGAGGCTTCTTCATATTTACAATAGGATATTGTCACTCAATCCCTTGATCCTATTCTAATTCCACCTGTGGTTTCAGTACAGCTTCAAGAGATTTCATTGTAGTCTCTGAATTATGTGTAGCATTCGTAGACCTACTTTATTCTTCTCACTTGGGAAGATCTAATGCACCTATCTATAGTTCTTCTTATTCCATAAGGAAGGCATGTTGTTTGACTTTTAGCCATCACTTTCAGGATTCATCTTCGAGCTTCAGTCAGCACTACAAGATTAGTCATCTTATTGGGGGACTTTCTAGTCTCTCTATTTCTCTTTTGGGGGAAACTCTTCATTTATATTTGTAGAAGTAGTCCTTGGGGGGTCATGTTGAGTTCTCATTCTACCTACTTCTTGTATGTATGTCTTTTTTAGAGGAAAGTTTTTCCCCACTGAGTTTTCTTTCTTTCTTCACTTTATGAGAGATTTCTTTGTACATGGGTACCTAGCATGGCCTAGTTGTTGGAACCCATATTTATGTATCTATTGCACTTTTGTAATCTCTGCAAGTATCACTTAAGGGGGGTGTTAGAGTGAATAATTTATTTATTCACTATAGCTTAAGTGTACTTAGGTCGATGAGGTTAGACAACATCTTGTCTAACTGAATGTACAACCTTTTAGGCACTTAGAGGCTACCTAGTTGTTTGGTAAACCTCATGTGTATACCTTTTGATGTTGGAAAACTTTCCATCTCACCTCAAAAGGCACTTTAGAGTCATCCAACACTTGTCACACAAGGTTGTTGGTTTGGAGATTCCAAGTGATCCAAAGGTTGACACCTATAGGACACTTGTCTACATGCATGTGCCACATCATGGGGTACTTGTCAATCTACATGCAAGGTGGATTGCCTCATTCATGCCTATATAAAAAGGCATTATGTACATCTTTTACTCAGCATTTGTTAATATCAATTTGTCTTATATGTGCAATCTTGATTTGGGGAAGTATTCTCATTTTTACTAGTTGATCTTGGTTATTTATAACATCCAAGATCAACTAGTAAAAATGAGATTACTTCCACCAAGCAAGATTGCACATATAAGCCAAATTGATATTAACAAAAGCTAAGTAAAAGATGTAAATAATGCCTTATTATATAGGTATGAATGAGGCAATCCACCTTGTGTGTGGATTGACAAGTACCCCATGATGTGGCACATGCATGTAGACAAGTGTCCTATAGGTGTCAACCTTTGGATCACTTGGAATGTGCAAACCAACAACCTTGTGTGACAAGTGTTGGATGACTACAAAATGCCTTTTGAGGTGAGATGGAATGTCTTCCAACGTCAAAAGGTATGCACATGAGGTTTACCAAACAACTAGGAACCTCTAAGTGCCTAAAAGGTTGCACATTCAGTTAGACAAGATGTTGTCTAACCTCATCAACCTAAGTACACTTAAGCCATAGTGAATAGATAAATTATTCACTCTAACACCCCCCTTAAGTGATACTTGAGGAGATTACAAAAGTGCAATAGATACATAAATATGGGTCTTGGCTACTAGTTAGGCCATGTTGGGTACCCATGTACAAAGAAATCTCTCATAAAGTGAAGAAAGAAAGAAAACCCATTGGGAAAGAACTTTCCTCCAAAAGAGAGATATATACAAGAAGTGAGTAGAAGGAGGACTCAACATGACCCCCCAAGGACTACTTCTACAAATATACATGAAGTGTTTCCCCCAAAAGAGATAAATAGAGAGACTAGAAAGCCCCCCCATAAGATGATTAATCCTGCAATGCTGACTGAAGCTCGAAGATGAATGCTGAAAGTGATACCTAAAAGTTGAACAACATGCCCTCTATGTGGAAGAAGAAGAATTGTAGATAGGTGCATGAAATCTTCCCAAGTGAGAAGACCAAAGTGGGTCTTCGAATGCTGCACATAATTCAGAGACTGCAATGAAATCTCTTGAAGTTGTAGAGAAACCACAGATGGAATCAAAATAAGATCAAGCGATTGAATGACAATATCCTGCTGCAAATCTAAAGAAACCTCCTGTGAAGTAAAAGGTGAAAGAGGAGTGGGTAACTCAGTTGATTAAAGAATTGTGAGGTTTGATTGACTAAGTTGTTCCCTTGAGGATGTATCCACACTGAAAGCTGGAGTGTGAACTGTAAAGTCTTCGTCATCAGGTGCAAAGTGTGAAAATGTATAGATAGAAAAAATTGTCAACTTTCACAACTGTAATAAGTTCTCTAGTGCATAAGCTTCTTATCATAATTGATTCTAAATTGAATTCAACTAGTTTTCCTAATCCACTGTTGGTGATTTGGTAGATGGAAAGTAGATTTTGTGATAATTCTAGAACAAAGAGAACATCTTTATTACAACCGGATCCTATTTTAACATTTCCTTTCCCACAAACTGCCATGTAAGAATTGTTTGCAACCAATATCTTTGTTGTAGTTGTGCGGTGTAGTGATGAAAAAAAAGATGACAAGATACCATATGATGTGATGCACCAGAATCAAGAACCTGTCACTGAGATTTGGAGACTGCAGGGACACATAGTGCTTTGCCTTTTGATGGTTTTGATGTTGATGGAGAAGAGGAAAGACAAGCCTTGAGTTGTGAATTTTCAAGTTCTTTTTGTTTAATGATTCTCTTGTACTCATTTTCTCTCTTTTTAAAACATGTAGGTTCTTCATGCCCATTTCTCTTACAATAAGAGCAAAGAGGCCTTTCTTTACCTTTTCCTTTTGATGAAGACTCAAATGGAGGATGTGATTTTGTTCCTTTGCCTTTATCTTGATCTCTAGTTTGTTTCTTTGGTGTTTGATTTGAAGACAAAGATGCAACAAGTGCATGTTTTGATGAAGACTTCACAACACCAATTTATATTAACTTATCTTGTTTCCTTGTTAAATTAACTGCAAAGTCAACAAGAGAAGGCATAATGAAGTTTGTACCAAGACCACTTTTGGTAGTATAAAATGCTGAAACAAACACTGAGAACTGATGACCAAGCTTAGAAAAAATACTGAGTATCAATTGTTCATCTATTTTGGTGATGCCACATTATTGGAGTTGAAATTTGATTGAATTTAACTTAGTGAAAAATCCTGTATAGTAGTGAAGTCTTGTGGATTAAAAATAATTAGCTCATTCTCAAGTTGATGTCCACGCATAATATCATGTTTCTCGAACAAACTCTTAATTATGTCCATACATCATTAGGTGTTGTTGCATAATTAAGATGAAATAGAAGATCTTGAGATATTGTGATACATAGTATTCCATAAGCTTCATCCATGTGATTATACCACTTTCATTTTTTTGATTTGGGAAGATCTCATGCACCTATCTATAGTTCTTCTTCCACAAGGAAGGCATGTTGTTTGACTTTCAAGCATCACTTTCAGCATTCAACTTTGAGCTTCAGTCAACACTGCAAGATCAATTATCTTATAGGGGGCTTTCTAGTGTCTTTGTTTCTCTCTTTTGGGGGAAACACTTCATGTATATTTGTAGAATTAGTCCTTGGGGGGTCATGTTGAGTCCTCCTTCTACCAACTTCTTATATATATCTCTCTTTCTAGATGTTGAAGTGGGTTCAGGTTCCAAACTCATTGTGACATGATGTAATCCTAGTTTGTTGAGTTGGATTTCCATATTTTGCTTCCATTCATGGAAGTTAAATGGAGTTAGAATTATATCCATTTGTGAAAAAATCATACAAGACACCCCTCTGATAATATTATCCTATTTAGAAGCCCCCTAGAAAAAATGGACAAGAATTGGTTACAAGTTGTGCAATCGAAAAGCCTAAATCAACCATTTATAAATCATGGTGATTTTATAATTTTGAAAAAAAGGCTTATTTGAAGCTGAAATTTGCACATGTAAACAAATTCTTTGCATTTTTCTGATATGTTTTAAAAAAAATTGAAAATTTTTGATAAATGAGGTGAAAGTTATGCCCAAGTGAAATTTACCAACAAGTTGGTCTTTGGAGCTAAAAGAACTAGTCTAAATAGGAAAAGTTACAAATTAACTTTGCCACAGTGAAGGTGATGAAAAGATCTTTCTATGGACTACAATTTTGTAAAATTCTGATAAACGGTTTGCAAGTTGTTGCAAAATGAAAAAAACAACCCTTTTGGAGCTATTTGAGGGCTTGGTGGTGGCCCAATGGCGCCCAAGTGGAGCCCCAAATGGGTCAATTCAAGGGCGCAGGTGTGTTAAAATAGGCATGTGTGGTCGAAATTAAGGGTGAATGGGTCTGAGACTATGTTGCAGGGCTTGAATGGATGCATAATGGCTGGATTCGTGGTCGTTGGGGTGAATAGGTCCGAATTTGAGGGCAAAATGGGTCGTCAATGTGGGTTGATTCTAGAAAAAACATGCTAGAGGAGAGAGAACATGAAACCTTAAGAATGTCGTTGGATCTATGTGGACAGGGTGGCCTTTAAATCCAAAGCAAGCTAAATATACCTATTGTAAGGGCCTGGTGAGGTTGAAGAGGACGTCTAAAGTTGTAGAGAGAGTCACACTCGGCCAATGAAGCTATGGACAAAGAAATCCAAATAATGCAGACAGTAGAGCCCTAAATGGGGTCTGTAGACTCTAAAAAATGACCAGGAAGGTCAGAATCGAGGGCAACACAAGAAAAAAGGCCATAATGAGCCTAAGAAGGGCCAAGTTCTTGAAATGGAGGCCAAAAAATGTGGCCAAGGGGGCCTACAATAGGTCACCCAATCGAGCCAAACAAGGCTTGATAAGGCCGAAAAAGAGGCCAGAGAGGACTAGAACCAGGTCCTATTCACTTTTTAAACCTATAAAAAATAAAGAAATTGACCAAAAAATTAAAATTTGTAAGGGGTCAAAGTGGCCTCTACAAAAACAAATTCAACTTTTTAACAAAAATATGTACAAGTATGAAAATGGGGGTCATACGACCATACAAAACCCTAGGTGAGAGGTAAAAAAAATTACAAAAAATTGATTTTACCCAAATTTGCCAAATGAAGGGTTATCTTTACTATCCCAGGCCTTATGGACTCAACAACAAGGTCTATTTGGTTCCACGATGAACTCTTGACAAGGCTAAGTGTGATAATCGCTCAAAACAGGAAGGGTTTTGCTAGCATGGCTCTGATACCATGTTGGAGCAACCAAGATCAACAAGCAAAAAACCATAATTACTTCCACAAGATATAAGAAAACAAATAAGCCAAAACATATATTCAAAACCTAAGTAAAATGTACATAAATTCCTTCTATAAATAAGCATGAGAGAGGAGGTAGGAAGGTAGGAATCAATGATTGACTACCCCTCCAAAAGTACCACACTTGTAAGCTCAAATGACAAGTGTTTGAGAAAGTGGCAAGTAAACATGCAATAGGTGTCTCAAAAGGATGACGACATATGTCTCAACAATATGAGTTGAGACAAAACTCTAAAAAGTCTCTAAGGGGACTTAAGAAGTGTGAATAGGACTTTCAACTAGGTAGACTAAAGTTGACTAGTCCTCATCCTTTTGAGACACCTATTGCATGTTTACTTGCCACTTGTTCAAGCACTTGTCATTTGAACTTACAAGTGTGGTAGTTTTGGAGGGGTAGTCAGTCGTTGATTCCTAACTTCCTACTTCCTCTCTCATGCCTATTTATATAAGGCATATTGTACATTTTTACTTAGCTTTTGAATATATGTTTTGTCTTATTTGTGTCCTTATAGATTGTGGAATTTATTCTAGTTTTTTTCTTGTTGATCTTGGCTACTCCAACATGGTATTAGAGCCTAACCCTTCCTATTTTGAGTGATTTCCACACCTAGCCTCATCAAGAGTTTGTCGTGCAACCAAACAAACCTCTTTGTTGAGTCTAGAAGGCCCGAGATAGTAAAGATTACACTTCATTTGGAAAATTTTGGTAAGATCAAAATTTTTCAATTTTTTTACCCCTATCCCTAGGATTTTGTATAGCCTCCATTTTTGTACTTGTATAAATTTTTTGTAAAAAAAATGTTTTTTTTGTAGAGGGCACTTTTTCCCCTGGAGATTTGTCGATTTCAATTTTTAGGTCAAAATTATTGTCTTGTAGGTTTTTTAAGGAGGATTATTGGCTAGCTCGGCCCCTGTCTCACCTGCTTGGTCACGACCTGCTCAAGTTTAGGGTCCATCTCAGCATCTTGCAGATCATTTTGGCCTCCTGGCCCATGGCCCCTACATCAAGCCCATTTTGGACATACCTCGGCTCTACATCAGGATGACTTTGGCCTCATCGGTCCTAAATCTAGGCCCGAGCCATAAGATTCAGCCTTAGCTCCTGACCAACCTCAAAGCACCCATAGATGGCCTCAATGCCCATCTCTAGATCCCTTGTGCATTGGCAACCCTTGGTTTTGGACATTATGATCTCACTGTGTATTTAGGCTATGTTCAAGCCCAATGGCCCCATCGGCCAGGTATTTAGGCTCATTCGAGCCCTCATTTCTCTAGTTGACTGTCATTGTTTTGATAAGTTTGCGTCATGGGCCTCTAAACACCTTGCTCAACCCTACTTTTAGGCTGAGTTTAGCCTTATAATATATGTTGTTCTCCTTTTTTAGATCTAGTGGCCCTTCTCCTACAGACACTCCATCTAGAATGTCTTCACTTCGGCACTTGTGAGCTGACTCCCCTATGCTGACTCATTCTACTTCAAATCAGGCCTCTATGCCTACAAATCCACCCCAGTTGGCCTGCATATGGCCTTTTCAGCCCCTTATTGAGCCCAATCCACCCTCACATCAGCCACACAAGCTTATTTCAACACCCCTATGCCCTCGACTTGGCCATTTTGGGGCTCTGCTAGGCCGCCACCAGGGTGCCACCAAGCAACCATTAGCCCTCCAATAGTCCTAGAAGGGATATTTTCTTCAAATTGTGATAAATTCCTCATACGACCTCAAAATATTACAAAATTGTAGTCCACGGAAAGGTCTTTCTATCACCTTCATTGTGGACAAGTTAATTTGATTTTTTTTGTTGTTTAGACTTTTTTTTAACTCCAAATATCAAATTGTTTGTAAATTTCATCGAGGCATAACTTTCACCCTGTTTGTCAAAATTTTACAAATTTTTTTTGAAACATATAAAAAAATGCAAAGATTTCATTTACGTACGTAATTTTCAGCTTCGGATAAGCCTTTTTTCACAATTGTAAAAATCACCATGATTTATAAACGGTTGATTTAAGCTTTCCGATTGCACAACTTGTAACCAATTCTTGTCTATTTTTTCTGGGGGGCTTCTAAAATAGAAAATAATATTAGGGGGTTGTCTTGTGTCATTTTTTCACAAATGGATATAAATATAACTCCATTAAACTTCCATGAATGGAAGCAAAAATGGAAATCCAACTCAAGAAACTAGGATTATATCATTTCACAATGGGTTTGGAACCTGAACCCACTTCAGCATTTGAAAAGCATAAGTGGTATAATCGTGGTGATGAAGCCTATGGTACCTTGTGTGTATCTATTTTCTCAAGATTTTCTCTTTCATCTTGACTGCACAACAACTCCTAATGAAGTAGGACTAAATTAGAAAGTTTGTTTGACAAACAAGATGTCATGAGAGGGCATCAATTGGAAAAGGAATTAATAAGTCTTAATCCACAAGACTTCACACTAATCTAGGATTTCTTCACTAATTTGAATCTACTAAGGTTTCAACTAAAGTAGTGTGCAATTGAAAAGAAATATGAGCAATTGATCCTAAGTATTTTGTTCAAACTTGGTCCACAATATTCAATATTTGTTTCAACATTTCATACTACAAAGAGTGCATTTGGTACAAACTACACTATGCAAACACTAAAAAAATTTATTGTTTCACTCACACAGGAGCAAGATAAGATAATTCAAATGGGTTTATTGGTGTCTCCAATATCACATGCTCTTGTTTCATCTAGGTGTTCGAATCACAAGGCAAAGAAACAATCTAAGGATCAAGATAAGCATTCAAAATCACAAGTTCCATCTGATTCATCTCCCTCATCAAAAGGGAAAAGTTTTAAGGAGAAGCCTACTTGCTCTTATTGCAAGAGAATTGGTCATGAAGGAAGCAACTATTTTAAAAAAGAAAGATGATAAGTTTAAGAAAATTATTCAATAAAAAGACCTTGAAATATCTGAACTAAAAGAATGTATTTCTTCATATTCTCCATCAACTTCAAAAAAATCTAAGGGCAAAGCACTAGTTGCCTTTGCAGTCTTAGAGTCTAGCTAGTGGATCCTTGATTCTAGAAAATCCCATCACATGACTTCTTTACCACTTCTGTTTTCAATATTAGGCCCTACAGACACATCAAAAATATTGGTGGCAAACAAAACTTATATGGATGTGTGTGGGAAAGGAACTATTGAAGACTACTTCTATCACAAAAGTATAGTTCCTTTCCCACAAACATCCATATATGTGTTGTTTGTCACCAATATTTTTGATGTGTTTGTAGGGCCTAATGTTGAGAATGGAAGTGGTGAGGAAGTCATGTGATGGGATGCTCCAGAATCAAGGATCCATCGACTAGACTTTGAGACTGCAGAGGAAACTACTGCTTTGCCCTTAGATTTTTCTACAGTTGATGAAGAAGATGAAACATACTTTCTTTTAGTTTAGATATTTCAAGGTCTTTTGTTGAAGAATTTTCTTCAACTCATAATCTTTCTTTTTAAAACAGTTGCTTTCTTCATGCCCAATTCTCTTGCAATAAGAGCAAGTAGGCTTCTCCTTAGAACTTTTCCCTTTTGATGAGGGAGATGAATCAAGTGGAGTTTGTGATTTTGATCCCTTATCTTGATCCTTAGATTGTTTGTTCTCCTTGTGATTTGAAGACATAGATGCAACAAGAGCATGTGATGTTAGAGACTTCAATACATCCATTCAGGGCTTAAATTTGATAGTCAACCTTGCCTGTCAAGCAATTTTTTTATGACAGTTATCTATTCAATGTTTCCTTTTAAATACTATGTCATACCTTAGTATAAGTAGATTATACAAAAATCAAATATATATATATATATATCAGCATAATTCTATATAAATTTTGACAGTTTGTCCAAAATCTCTCCTTCATATGATAGTCTTTTTAAAATTTTAATTGTATTTTACAGGAAAAATGGATAAATACAGCTATACAACTGTAAAATTTAAGCCCTGCATCCATTTGAATTAGCTTATCTTGCTCCCATGTGAGAGAGAACAAATTTTGTAAGTGTTTGCCTAGTGTAGTTTGTACCAAATGCACTCTTTGTAGTATGAAATGCTAAAATAAATACTGAATATTGAGGACCAAGTTTGGATAAAATACTTAGGATCAATTGCTCATCTTTCTTTTCAATGCCACACTACTTTAATTGAAACCTTAGTAGATTCAACTTAGTGAAGAAATCCTGGATTGTTGTGAAGTCTTGTGGATTAAGACTTATTAATTCATTTTCCAATTGATGCCCTCTCATGGCATCTTGTTTTCCAAACAAACTTTCTAACCTAGTCTATACTTCATTAGGACTTGTTGTGAAGTCAAGATGAAAGAGAAGATCTTGAGAAATAGAGACACACAAGGTACCATAGGCTTCATCACTATGATTATACCACTTACACTTTTCAGATGTTGAAGTGGGTTTAGGTTCCAAACCCAATGTGACACAATATAATCCTAGTTTCTTGAGTTGGATTTCCATTTTTGGGTTCTATTCATGGAAGTTAAATAGAGTTCTAGAATTATATCCATTTGTGAAAAAAACACACAAGACAACCCCCTTGATATTATTATCCTATTTTAGAAGCCCCCCAGAAAAAAAAGACAGGGATTGGTTACAATTTGTGCAATCAGAATGCCTAAATCAACCGTTTATAAATCACGGTGATTTTTACAATTTTGAGAAAAAGGCTTATCTGAATCTGAAAATTACATGTATATATAAATTATTTTCATTTTTATAATATGCTTCAAAAAAGTGTTTGCAAAATTTTGACAAACGGGGTGAATGTTATGCCTCGGTGAAATTTACAAACAAATTTATCTTTGGAGCTAGAACAACTAGTCTAAACAACAAACAATTTACAAATTAACTTTGCCACAATGAAGGTGATGGAAAAACCTTTATGTGGACTATAATTTTGTAAGATTTCAACGTCGTATGAGGAAGTTATCATATTTTTTTAAAAAATAGCCCTTCTAAGACTATTGGAGGGCTAGTGGTGGCTTGGTGGTTGCCTGGTGGTGGCCTAGTTGCTGGCTGGTGGTTGGCTGGTGGTGCCCTAGTGGCAACTTGGCGGAGCCCCAAAATGGTTGAGTCAAGGGTGCAGGGGTGTTGGAATAGGCCTGTGTGGCCGATGTGAGGGCAGATTGGGCCGAATAAGGGGTCAAAAAGGCCATATGTAGGTGAACATGGGCCAAAATGTGATAAAGAAAATGCAAGAATATTATTCAAAGAAAAAACAAGAACAATATTACCAGCATGATGTAGAAGGTAAAACAACACTTGTATCTGTCCAAGAATATTCAAGTAGCATGTAGCTTCAACAAGCTCAACAATGGAGGTATGTGCAACCAAGCATAACCAAGGAGAGTGTGAGAATGAGAATGAGAGAGCTTCAAAAATTACTTTGAAAAAGGGCTTGTGAGGAAGCTAAAGGGTTAGATTCAAACATTGAAGGTGTTTTTATGACGAATGAGCATTACAATAGGTAGCAACATGAGTCTCAATGAGAAATCAACATTTTAAATTTTTGCAACTCACGGGACACTAGCGTATCACGCAGACATCTACACGTAGTGCTAGTGTCCTAGAGAAATCACACAAAATTAAAATGTGTTCCTAGAACAACATGAAGAATTAGAATCTGATAAAGAAGTTTGGCAATCTAGTGAAGGAAAAAGGCTAAGGCTAGTAGGGGCTGATTTGATGCAGAATGAGTATTGTGTAGAGGGGTCAGCTCACAAGTGCCGAAGTGAAGACATCCTAGATGGAGTGCATGTCAGAGAAGGGCCTACTAGATCTAAAAAAAGAGAATGATGGACAGTAAAAGGTCAAACTCATCCTGAAAGTAGGGCCGAGCAAGGTGTTTAGAGGCCCAACACCTAAACTTAAAAAAAAGAAATGATACATGAAAAAACATACAAGTGAAGAAGAAGATAGAAGGACTCATCATGACCCCCCAAGGATGACTACTATCACAAAAGTACATAAAATGTCCAACCCAAAGGAGAGAAAGAGAGAGACTATAGAGCCCCCCTATAGAATAATGGATCCTACAGTGCTAACTGATGCTTGAAGAAGAACATTCAAAGTGATCTCGAAATGACGAATAACATTTATTCCCTGTGGAAGAAAGAGAACTGCAAAAAGGCACAAGTGATCTTCCCAAGTGAGAAGAACAAAGTATGTCTCTGAATGTTGCACATAATTTGAAGACTCAAATGAAATCTCTAGAAGCTATATAGAAACCCATGTGGAAGCTGAACATGATCATGAGATGGAAGGACAACATCTTTCTACAAGGAATATGAAGAAGCCCTTTATGAAGCAATAGGTGATGGTGGAAGTGATGCTTGGCCTGTCTGAAGAACATGAAGGTTCAAATAACCAAATTGTACCTCCGATGAAATATCCACACGAGAGAAGTCAACTTTGCCAATTGCAATAACCTCTCTATCTTGTAAATCTCGTATAATGAGAGATTCTAAAGTGAACTCAATTGTCTTGTCTATCCCACTTTTGGTAATCTGATAGATGGAAAGATGAGTGTGTGACAATTATGGAAAAGGACATTAGTAAATTGTCCTACGCCTATGTCAACAGTTCCTTTCCCACAAACATCCATATATGTGTTTTTTCCACCAGTATTTTTGATGTGTTTGTAGGGCCTAATGTTGAGAAAAAAAGTGGTGAAGAAGTCATGTGATGGGATGCTCCAGAATCAAGGATCCATCGGCTAGACTCTGAGACTACAAAGGCAACTAGTGCTTTTCCCTTAGATTTTTCTAAAGTTGATGGAGAAGATGAAGAAATACATGCTTTTAGTTCAGATATTTCAAGGTCCTTTTTTTGAAGAATTTTCTTGAACTCATCATCTTTATTTTTTAAAAAGTTGCATTCTTCATGCCCAATTCTCTTGCAATAAGAGCAAGTAGGCTTCGTAGAACTTTTCTCTTTTGATGAGGGAGATGAATCAGGTGGAGCTTGTGATTTTCATCCCTTATCTTGATCCTTAGATTGCTTCTTTGCCTTGTGATTTGAAGACATAGATGCAACAAGAGCATGTGATGTTGGAGACTTCAATACATCCATTTGAATTAGCTTATCTTGCTCCCATGTGAGAGAAACATCAAATTCTGTAAGTGTTTGCATAGTGTAGTTTGTACCAAATGCAATCTATGTAGTATGAAATGTTGAAATAAATATTGAATATTGTGGACCAAGTTTTGGACAAAATACTTAGGATCAATTGTTCATCTTTCTTTTCAATTCCACACTACTTTAGTTGAAACATTAATAGATTTAGCTTAGTGAAGAAATCCTAGATTGTTGTGAACTCTTGTGGATTAAGACATCTTAATTCATTTTCCAATTGATGCCCTCTCATGGCATCTTGTTTGCCAAACAAACTTTCTAACTTAGTCCATACTTCATTAGGAGTTGTTGCGGAGTCAAGATGAAAGAGAAGATCTTGAAAAATAGAGACACACAAGGTACCATAGGCTTCATCACTATGACTATACCACTTATGCTTTTCAAATGCTGAAGTGGGTTAAGGTTCCAAACTCATTGTGACAAGATATAATCCTAGTTTTTTGAGTTGGATTTCCATTTTTTCTTCCATTCATGGAAGTAAATGGAGTTAGAATTATATTAATTTGTGAAAAATCACACAAGCCAACCTTCCTAATATTATTATGTTGTTCAAGTTATTAGTAGGTGAGTAAATTTAGGAAGGGCAACATTAAGGGACATTGAGCGAAAATGTAGAGGAGCGAAAGGGGCAAAAACAAGGAATTCTAGCAGAGCAACTCAAGCAAGGGAAAAGGAATCCAATAGAAGTGAAGGAAGGTCTCAGTACGACCTCTTAGGCACAAGATGCGGAAAGAGAAATACCTCTGGAAACCCTTCAAGAAAGAGCGCGTAAAGAAGGATAGAGAGATCAAGCGAAAGATGGAAGAAACAGAAGACAAGGCTACACCAATGATCATGGCGAATGGCGGAATGGAGGCAGAAACTCTCATTCACAAATATGATTCAATCAGAGGATTTGAGGACCGAAACCTTTTCAGAAGAGGCAAACTTTTAACCAATGGAGGAACCTTAGGGCATCGGGAAAGGGCAGTTTTGGTAAGAAGAATCCTGCAGAGCAAAGACACATCTGGAATCAAGGTAACAAAATTTAAATGGTAATGCCTCCAAAATTACTAGGCCCCTCAATAGAATACCTGAAACTTAGGGTTGATTAGAAAATGGTTTGGGACAAACTTAGATTGTAAAGGTTTAGTTCAGTGGTGGCAAGAATGTTGGGGGTAGGATTTAAAAATGAAATCATTATCAAATGGATTCTTTGTGGTTATTTGTCCTTTGACCAAAAGTAAGGCAGAGATCTTGGAAGGAATATGGCTCTTGGATGGCTTTGGGTTTTACCTAAAGAACTAGGAGATAGGGTTTAATCCATGCAAACATCAGATGGATTATGTGCAAGATTGGTACAAATTGCCAAATTTGCCTTTGGAATTCTGGCAACCTGAGATTTTTGAAGAAATAGGCAATTTTTCGGGAAAATTTATCTGCACTGAAGAATGGTCTGAGGAGGATGGGAAAAGCACATATGTCAGACTATGTGTGGAAAACAAGCCTGACTCACCTCGGTGGAGGGAAATTGAAATCTATACCGATTGGGGGACTTTGAAACAAGAGCTAAATTTTGAACCAAGGCCCAAAGGAAAACTATTGCATGTCTTGGGATGGCAATCGTGGGAAAAAAAATCCTAGAATAGAAAGAGGAAATTAGAAACCCTGAGAATATCAGCAAAAGAGAAACTAGGGTTTCGGTTGGTTCTAACAAATCGATGGCAAACCACATTGAAGACAAAAAGGAGGAACTTGAATCCCCAAAGGAGTCCTTGATGAGAGAAGACAATCAAGAGGCAAAGATGAAGGACCCAATCACAAATTTGGAGAAGTCTGGCGTAGTAAAGACCTCGTGGGTTCAAGTGGAAAGCTTGGAAAAGAAAATCTCAGCCACTTTAGAATTGCTTCACCCAGAAGTACAAAAGGATGATCTTAATTCCATAATTGAAGTAGGGAAAGAATTGGTAGTTTTGGCAGAGACAACGAAGGAAGGTTCCATTCCACTAGGAGAAGGAATTGTTGGGGAGGATTGGATGGGGGTGCAGAGGAAGAAGACCAGGACTTGGATTTGGAGGATGACCTACCCTCCCATATGCAAACAGGGTTCTTGAATCACATAGAAGATGATGTGAATGGAGGTCCCCTACTCAAAGGGACATTGGGGATAGGACAGAGGGATCCAGTGAAATTAGTGCCAAACTATGGAGAAACAAAAGGAAGAGGTTGTACTCCAAACAAAGAGAAGCTAAAATTGGATGGAGAAGCTAGTGAGCAGCTAAAGATTGTAGATTTATTGAAAATAGGGAAGGGGGGCTCTCTTCCTGAAAAATAATGAAGATCTCTTCCTAGAACGTTAGGGGTCTAAATGCCCCTAACAAAAGAAGCCTACTTAGGAATTATTTAGAGTCACATCAATTAGATATTTGGTTAATTTAGGAGTCAAAACTGAGCCAGGAAGAGAGGGAGAAATTTTGTAGGAAATTAGGCAGGTGGAAATCTGCAGGGGTTAACACCAATGGTGCCTCTAGAGGCTTCATCACTTTATGGAGACCCCAAGTAGTATTGGTCGAGGTAGTGGCAAATAGTAGATCATGGATCGCTAGTAAGGTAAGGAGTTTAGCCTCAAATCTTTGTTTTTTGTTAATCAATATTTATGGTCCCAATTCCTGTTTGGAGAAAAAAGAAATCTGGAAAGAGATAGATATCATCTGCAACAATCATGGTTTTGATTTTTTCCTTCTGGGTGGGGACTTTAATGCAATCCTGAGATCAGAGGATAAAAAAGGGAGTGTGGGGAGGAAGCTTCAATCACAGGTGGACTTTGAAGATTTCATTGAAAGAAACCTACTATTTGAAATTCCTATGGGAAATGGGGGTTTCACTTGGACTAACAGAAGGCTAGGCTTTAGCAATATAGCTGAGAAACTAGACAAATTTCTCTTCAAAGGGGACCTAAGAAAATTCCCCTACAACTTGGAATGCAATATCATGCCAATGTCAGGGTCTGATCACTATCCTATATGCCTGGAAATAATTGGGGAAAAGAGACTAGTTAGAAGCCCTTTCAAGTTTGAAAACATGTGGTTTAAGGACCCCAGTTTTGTGGAAATGGTCAAGCAGTGGTGGACTAAAATTAAACCTAAAGGGTTTAAGTTTTTCAACATTGTCTTGAAACTCAAAATCATCAAGCATAACTTAAAAGCATGGAACATGAAGAATTTCAAGAACATTTTTGAAGAAAAGAAGAAAGTAGAAGTGGAGCTTGTGGCACTTAATGAAAAAGTCTTGAAGGAAGGTATGGACTATAGCAATTTTATGCTAGAAAAGGAACTGCTAGGTAAGTTGGGCGATCTGATTTCCAAGGAAGAGATATACTAGCGGAAAAAGTCTAGGGAAGTATGGCTCAGGGAAGGAGACAAGAACACAAAATTCTTTCACAATTCTACAAGAGTTAGAAGAGAAATCAATAGAATATCTTCATTCAAATTAGCAGACAGAACCATCATCGACAAGATAGAGGACATCAACAAAGAGGCGGTTACCCTTTTTCAAAATTTGTTGAATGAAGGGGAGGGGTCAAACTTAGGAAGTCACCAACAAATGCTAAGAAGTATTCCTAGACTTGTTTCGGAAGATCACAACAAACTGTTGATTGCAAAATTTTTAGAATTAGAAATCAAAGAGGCTATATACGGTTTACATCCGAATAAAGCTCCTGGACCCGATGGGTTCCTGACAGATTTATTTCAAAAATGCTGGGACTTCATGGGGAAGGAGATCATAGAGGCAATCGAGGATTCTAGGAGCTCAGGCAAGGTTTTAAAGGAGGTCAACAACACCTGTTTAGCACTCATTCCTAAAAAAGAGAAACCTGAATCCTTGGAAGAATTCCAGCCCATTGCGTTATGCAATACCTTGTATAAAATTCTAGCTAAAGCAGTAGCTAACAGACTGAAACTCATATTGCCTGACATAATTGTAGAAGAACAAACCGGATTCATCCCTGGAAGGTCGATTTTAGATGGTGGAATCATTGTTGAAGAAGCCATTCACTCAATCTAGAAATCCAAAAAATAGGCAATGTTCATTAAGTTGGACATTAAGAAGGCCTATGATAGAGTAAAGTGGAGATTCTTGTTTAAGGTTCTAGAAGCCTTTGGCTTTGATAAGTTTTGGCTCAATTAGATTTTTGAATGGGTGGCCAGTCCTAAGTTTTTAGTCCTAATAAATGGTTCCCCCGAAGGCTTCTTCAGTGTTTCTAGAGGTCTCAGACAGGGAGATCCAATGTCTCCATTCCTCTTCATCATAATGGCAAAGGCCTTAGGAAGATTTTTTTCATCTGGCTAAACAAGAAGGTCAGATTCAAGGAATTCAGATATCTCAGGGAGTGCAAGAAGTTTCACATCAACAATTTGCTGATGATACCATGCTTTTCAGGGTAGCAAAAGAAAGAGAAGCTAGATGCTTCAAACACATTCTAGATCAGTATTCTTTGGCCTCAAGTCAGGAAGTCAGTCATGTTAAATTGGAAGTTTTCTTTTTTAACATCAATAGCGCAAAAGAAAATAGTATTCTTAGGATCTTGAGGTTTAGAAAAGGGGAATTACCCTGCAAATACTTGGGATTGCCACATGCAAAGGGTGTAAGGCCTGGGAATCTTTGGGAAGCTTTAATTGAAAGAGTAAAAATTAGACTTGCTTCTTGGAAAAGTAAGTGGATTTCATGGGCCGACCGACTAACAATGCTTAAGGTTGTGATCTCTACAATTCTGACATATATGATGTCTTGCCTCCCTCTATCAAAAGTGGCCTTCAGAGATTTAAACCAAAAAATGAAAACTTTCTTTTAGCAGGGAAATTCAGATCAACACAAATTTCCCTTGATCAAATGGAATTAGGTCTGCGAGCAAAAAGAGGCAGATGACACTGGCTTAAAAATTTTGGAATCTCAAATCTAGCACTAGGAGCAAAACTGGTGTGGGCTGTCCATTTGAAGCAAGAACTCAAATGGATCAAGATAGTAAAAGCTAAATATTTAGAGGAAGAGGAAAATAGCATTTTCACAATGAGACATCTGCCAAAAGGCTCAAGGATATTGTCATGTTCCTCGATTTGACAAGATCCCGTGGTATCATTGCAAAGACTGAAGGAAGAATTGGTCTCTTACCAAGTGCTGATCTTAGAACAATTAGATTAACATGAGCACTGGTCACAAACAAACCCAGGATTAACAAGGTTAAACAAATCAAGATTAGCAAGGCAAACAAACCAAATTTTATGTCTCTAATGGAGCGTCAATCCTAAAGGCAAATGAAGAGTTGCGACCTCTCATAGGGATTAGCTATAAAGAAGATTCTCCTTGGCCATTCGAAGGGCATCAAATCAGCAATCTTTCTCTGTTCAGTCAATTGAATTAGCAGATCCAACCTCTCCTAAAGCAATTCATTATAGCATCATATCATTCACAAAGTCATCAAACCTCTTCTACTCAGACCACGAACAACATAGCAGCCAACAAAGCCATCACAAATATATAAATATCATCTCCAGAAATCGGCAGCCAAGGAAAGTTAGCAGGGGTCTGCCATTAAAAGTATATTGTAGCAAACCAGTTATACCCAATGAATTCAACAAGGATCAAGTAGCGGATTACAATGTATATGCTCCCTCATTTGCAAATTATTCTAATTAATGATATCAGCCATAAATGGGTCGAATATACAGAATTACATAAGTATGTTAAATGAACATCATTAGAAAGTCAATATGACATACTAATCCAAATTAGAGAATAATTGAATGATAGTGCTTGGTTATGATACATGAATGGAAATAATAAATGAATAATAGAAGATCATGAATTAAGGTAAATGCTATCATTGTTATGATAAATGATTATGTATGAATCATCATGGAATATGAATATGATAAGTATATTGTGACACATGAATGGCCATGAAAATGAATTGGAATATAAGGCCAAGTATAATGTTATTGATAATATAAATAAGATTCCCAAAAGGGGGACAAGACAATGGTACCATCTTGTGATCCGAGGAAGGATCACAAGATAGTAATAAAAAATGAGGATTTATAACTCATGAAACCATGAAATACTTGAAAAGGGGTGTTCAAGCCTCATCCTTAATCATCTTATCAACCTATGAGTATGGGGTTAAGTTAAGGAAGGGAAAAAAATTGGACCTAGGTGTCCCTCAAGTGGATGAAGAACACCGCGTGTTGTGTGAAGTCCCTTGAGCCAAGAGTCAAAGAACACCGCGTGTAGTGTGAAGCTCTTGGGCCTAAGGAAATATGAAATCATAATTATTATAATGTGCCCAATGGATGGTAACTCTCAAGTAAGTGAGGAATGCCGCATGTAGCATGAAGCTACTTGAGCCAAATGGTGAGGAACACTGCATGTAGTGTGAAACCTTTGGGCCTCCAAATGGGATGGATATACCAGCGCCTTAACAAACCATGCTCATACAGAAATAGGGTTGATTAATGTTAGGGCTACTCAAGGACTCTCTCAAGATAGATCATGGGGAATTATGAGAATGTGAATATGAAATTCAAGAACTTAATATGAATCATGATTATAAGTGTAAATATGAAAAGTATGTGATTATGATTACGAGATTACAATCCTTAAGTGTAAATGTGGAAAGTATATGGATTTGAAATTTGATTATGAACTCTAATTATGATATGGAAAGAAGAATTGAATACTAATGTTCTCTTTTGTAAGTTGAAATTTTGTGCAAGGTTGTGAAAATTTTGACTTGCTAGAAGGGGACATTACAAGTGGTATCAGAGCTAACACACTGCCATCCTATGAGGGAATTTAATGCAAGCTTACTCAAGGAGGTATCTTTCATGAAACAACAACAATAATATGGAAATGAACAATGAATTAAGAGCCTTCATGGAGATGACCACTAAAGTAATGATGGACCAAAATGAAAGAACCACTAAAGCCATGATGGAGCAAGGTGAAAAGACAACACAAATGTTTCTTGAAGCACTCCAAAAGATGGGAAATGTCGTGGACCATCTTAAGACTCACTTAACAAATGGAAAAGAAATGGGATCTAACCACTTTGAAAATAGCAATACCTCTTCAATTCCAAAGGTTCCTATACCATCCTTTCTTCTCGAAGAGGAAACATCAAGAACGGAAGAGTCCGCCCCAAACTCAATAAGTACAGATGATATTGCAAGAGCATATGCAAGATTGGAGCTTGAAGTAAGAAGAGTAGTGTCATTCAATGACTATAGCAACTTAAGGAGGAATGAGATAACCAGGAAAGAAAGAAGACCCATGAACAAAGATCTGAAGCATAAAGCAAACAAGGTCTATCTTCCCAACTTCGATGGTTTGAACAAAATCTCTGCCCATGCCTGGTTAGAAAAACTTAATGACTACTTCCATTTGAGTTCTGTGACCTAGAAGGATGCATTGCAATTCACCATCCTACACTTGGAAGGGTTGGCATATGAATGGTGGCACCATGGAAAACATACTCTAGGCCACAAAAACATAACCTCTTATGAAGAATTCTCCCACAAATTCATAAAGAGATTCGATAGAAGACACCTGCAAGAGGATTTCAAGGAACTCACACATTTGAAGCAGCGGGGAACCGTGGAGGAATATATTCAAGAATTTGAGAAACTATCAATGAGAGTTTCCGGAGTTGAAGAAGATTGTCTCACATACTTGTTTATTGAGGGTTTGGATGAATCTCTAAGAAACCTAGTAAGTGCCTTCAAACCTACAAGTTTAGAAGATGCCATAGACACGGCCCTTAGACTAGAAAAAGATAAGAGAGCCAAGCCATACACCAAACCATTCCCCAAAAGGGGGAAATTCCAAAAGTCATTCCATCATAAGGCCGAAAGAAAATACAACAACCCATGCCGTAAATGCGATGAACCATGGAAACTGGGTCATGTATGCCTAAGGGATGAACTAATAGAGAAGGGTCTATGTTTTAAATGTAAAGACAAATGGGGTCTAGGACATAGATGTGGTCAAGTTCAAAATATAGAGGCCATACTTGATGAAGAAGTAGATGAAAACCCAACCAAAAGAAGGAAGTGTAAACCCCAAGAAAAGGTAACTATAGCTGCCATATCTAAGGTATCCAAACACCACCCCTTTAGGCTTAGATGCCATCTTAAAGGCAATAAGGTGACCTCCCTAATGGATAGTGGGGCCACCCATAACTTTATTGACAAATCACTAGTCAAAAGAATCAAATTAGATGCCCAAGATTTTGAAGGGTTCGTGGTATCTCTAGCCGACGGTTCCATAAAGGGTTGTTCAAAAATGTTACCCCAACTAAAAATGACCATAGGACAACACACCATTCAAGATGATTTCATTATAGTCAATATGGGTGATATGGATGTAATCCTAGGAACACCATGGTTACATTCCTTAGGTAGGGTCACCCTAGACTTTCCTAAACTAAAACTTCACTACGAAGACCAAGGAAGAAAAGTTACCTTACACGGTTTGTCAGATGGGTCACCTAGAATGGTTTCCTCAAAAAGAATGGAAAGGATTTTTCGGCACAACCAAGTTGAATGGGCAGCCCAATGCATGATCCTAGATAAGTCAACCCCAATGGGAAAGGCAATCCATATAGATATCCAACCCATTCTTAGGAAACATAAAAAGGTCTTTGATAATATACCACTAGGTCTTCCCCCAAAGCAAGGATTTGAACACATTATCGAATTAGAGAAAGGTGCAAAACCCGTCATTACTACCCCTTATAGACATCCTCAAAATTTCAAAGAGGAAATAGAAAGTTTGAACTCCTAGATATGGGCCATATTCAGCCTAGCTCCAGTCCATTTGCCTCATCAATAGTCCTTGTGAAAAAGAAGTACAACACCATGAGAATGTGTATTGATTACAGAGCCCTAAACAAACAAACCATTAAAAACTGCTACCTGATTCCCAGGGTAGATGAACTAATTGATGAATTACATGGAGCAAGATATTTTTTGAAGATTGATCTATAGTCCGGGTATCACCAAATCCAGATGAGGGAGGAAGACATTCCCAAAATAGCCTTCCGGTGCCACTATGGCCATTTTGAGTTCTTGGTCCTACCATTCGGGCTAACCAACGCCCCAACAACCTTCTAGTCATTTATGAACCATACTTTCCGGAAGCAACTACGGAAGTTCCTCTTAATCTTCTTTAATGATATATTAATATATAGTAAAACCTAGGAAGAGCACCTAAAACACATTAACGAAGTCCTATCCATCCTTGAACAAGAATCCCTATTGCCAAGGCTTCAAAATGCGAGTTTGGGATGAAAGAAATTTTGTCCTTAGGGCATAAGATCAATGTCGAAGGTGTTAGAATTGATGAGGAGAAGGGAATGGCCTAGACCAAGAACCCTGACTCAATTGCAAGGATTCTTAGGACTCTGCAGGTACTACTGGAGGTTTGTCAAAAACTTCTCCAAGATTGCAGCTCCCCTGACTAATTTGACCAAGAAGGGATTATTCCATTGGGATGATACCACAGAGAAAGCATTTGAAGAACTAAAAGGGGTCATGAGTACTTGTCTAGTGTTGGCCATACCTGATTTCTCCTTACCATTTGAACTAGAGTGTGATGCATCCAACGAAGGTATTGGCATGATTCAAATGCAAAATAGGTACCCCATAGCCTTTGAGATCCGCAATCTGACAGTCGTCGAGAGACTCTACTCAACTTATGATAAAGAGATTCTAGCTATCATGCACGCCCTAGCCAAATTCTGACAATACCTGGTGTGTGGAAAGTTCTCAGTTAGGACGGATCATAATAGACTGTAGTTTTTCCTAAAACAAAGAGATTTGAATGATAGGCAACAGAAATGGGTAAGCAGACTCCAAGCATACAATTTTGACATAGCCTACATGAAGGGAAAGAATAATGTGGTGGCCGATGCCTTATCCTGAAGGCCACTTCTATGCGTAATGTCTAGTATATCACTGGATTGGAAGAGCTCTATCACAGCAAAGTATGTCAAGGATCCCTTCACAAATGATGTGATGGAAGGGAACATAAAAGATGAGGGCTATACCGTGAAAGAGGACCACATCCTCTACAAAGATAGAATATACCTGGCAGCCAGTTCAAAGATAAAGGACCGAGTCATCAAGGAATTTCATGATAGCCCTCTTGCAGGACACCAGGGGTATTACAAAACATATAAATAGGTCTAAGAAAGGTTTGCTTGGAAAGGACTAAAAGAGGACATACTTAAGTATGTTCAAGAGTGTGCTACATGTCAAAAGAACAAAATAGGGTACACACATCCAGCAAAGCTATTGCAGCCATTACCTATTCCGAAGAAAAAATGGAGTAGCATCTCCATGGACTTCATCACAGGACTTCCAAAGGTGCAAGGATGGGATTGTATCTATGTAGTGGTGGACAGACTTACCAAATATGCACATTTCATGGCTATCTCATCCAAGTACAAGGCACCACAGGTTGCCAAACTATTCTTTAGAGAGATTTTCAAACTCCACGGATTACCAAAGGACATAATTAGTGATAGAGATATTTGATTCATGAGCATGTTTTGGCAAGAACTATTCGGATTGTCTGGGACAGAACTCACCCCAAGTACGAGCTATCACCCTCAAACTGATGGGCAAATAGAAATAGTGAACAAATGGATCGAGGGTTACTTGAGGAATTACGTGACTAGACAACAAAAGGCATGGATCAAATGGTTACACATTAGAGAGTATTGTTATAATATGACTCATCACATGTCCATAGGCATGAGTCCATTTCAGGCCCTATATGGGTATGAAGCTATATCATTCGGGAATTTGCTTCTAAAGGATAGCAAGGTACCCAACGCGAAAGATTTCCTGCAGCAACACGAGGATATCATGAGGGTCCTTAAGGATAATCTGCATTACACACAGAATCAACAAAAGATATATGCAGATCGAAAGAGTGTGGAAAGATCATTCGACGTGGGGGATATGGTGTTTCTTAGATTACAACCATATAAGCAGACCTCCATTAAGACTAGTGGATCTGAGAAATTGAAACCTTGATTCTATGGACCATACAAAGTGTTGAGAAGAGTTGGTGAGGTTGCTTATGAGTTGGACCTACCCGTGAATAGTAAGATCCATAATGTCTTCCATGTCTCCCGACTTAAGAAAGTGCTCAGATAAAAGGTGATTCTGTGTGAAGAGCTACCCCCGCTTGATGATGAGGGAAAATTAGTCCTCGAACCTAAAAGGATTCTTAGCACAAGGGAAAGAAATTTGAGGCATAAACTATCTCTGAGTATCTCATTAAGTGGAAGGATCTACCCGAAGAAGATGCCACATGGGAAGGAGCAGAGATCCTTAAACATCCTAGTTTGAACATTGTTTGAGGACAAGCAATCTCAAGAGGGGACGCATGTCATGTTCCTTGATTTGACAAGATCCCATGGTATCATTGCAAAGATTGAAGGAAGAACAAAGATTAAATGACCAAGCATAATCGATGAAGATATAGCCATCAATTCTACAAGTTAATGTGCTAGCACTGATCTTACGTAAGAACTCATAATATAAGGCAATAAATGTTAGGGTTAGCCAACAGAAGATATCAATTAAATGCAAATAAATATTAAATAGAGGAATAGAAATACACAAAAATGATAATAGCGAGAGACAAGTTTTAACGTGGTTCACCCAAACCCTGGCTACATCCACCAACAGAGAGTCCAATATTATTATCCAATAAATCAAATTGATTACAACAAGCAATCCTCGCAACTCAATACCACTGCAAAATGGTACAATACATCAATGGAAACCCTAACCTTTAGCCTCTTTTATCAAGCCTTATGTCAGTTACAAAATAGGGGTTTTTTTTTGTCATCCAATATATAAAAAACAACTGCCGACACCTTTATAAAATAATAGGCAATTTTTGCTTCGAGGGCGCTTCCCCCAGACCCCCACTGTGGGCTCCACCCCCGGGCCCCCACCAAGTGGATAAGCCCCTCGGGCCTTGTAGGAGGGGCTCCACCCCCTGTACTCCCCCATTAAATAATTTGGGGGGAAACAACACCGATAAAAGTAGGGAAAATTTAACCTCTGAGTCTGATTAGGCTCCATATAACAATAATCTCCCACTTGGAGATTGATCAGACTCCACACCATATCATCTCCCACTTGGAGACTAATCATAACACCGCTGACCCTATAGCTCCCATTGGAAATAAGCACCCTAGACTCTATTATTTTGATTTTTTTTGTTTTCAGTCTTGAAGACCAACCAAAGCTGAAGAGGAGCTCAGCTTCTCCCTTCTCACTGCCTTTCATAAACATATCCACTAGATTTTCATCTGTGTGTATCTTTTCCAGCCTTAACTCTCCATCATCTAACACCAATCGAATGAAGTGATACCTCAACTATATGTGTTTGGTCTTTGAATACAAGGCAGAATTCTTTGCAAGATATATGGCACTCTGGCTGTCCGTAAACAAATAACTATTAGTCTGTTGTTTGCCCAATTCTTCCATGAAAGATTGTAGCCATATCATCTCCTTGCTTGCCTCTATTGCAACTACATACTCTGCCTCTGTGGTGGATAAAGCAACCACCTTTTGCAACCATGAGATCCAACTCACTCCTATCCCACCTACAGTAAAGACATAACCTATAGTACTCCTCATGGTATCAATATTCCTTGCCAAATCTGAGTCTACATAACCTGCTAAATCAGTATTAGAGCCCCCAAAACATAAGTGTTTATTAGATGTACCTCTCAAATATCTGAGAATCCATTTTACAACATTCCAATGCTCCAATCCGGGATGAATCATATACCTACTTATGACTCCTACAACATGTGCAATATCTGGTCTCGTGCATACCATGGCGTACATTAAACTTCCTATAGCTGAAGCATATGGTACCTTGGACATTTTTTCTTCCTCCTCTTGTGTCTTTGGACACATCTCTTTAGTCAATTTCAAATGACTAGGCAAAGTTGCATTGACAACTTTTGCATTCTCCATATGGAATCTCTGCAACACCTTTTCAACATAATTAGCCTGAGATAGAGTCAATTTTTTGTTCTTCCTATCTCTGCAAATTTTCATACCAAGGATTTTTTTTGCTGCCCCCAAATCCTTCATAGCAAATGATTGTGCTAACTGTTGTTTTAACTCTCTTATGTGATCCATGTTAGACCCTGCAACAAGCATGTCATCAAAATATAAACATAAAATAATGTAGTTGTCATTATCCAACCTCTTAAAATAAACATAATGGTCAAAATTACACCAGCTGTAGCCTTGCTCAGCCATAAAGCTATCAAATTTCAAATACCATTATCGAGGTGCTTGTTTCAAGCCATATAAGCTCTTCTTCAATCTGCACATCTGTTTCTCCTTACCTTTGACCTCAAATCCCTGTGGTTGTTCCATATATATCTCCTCCTCCAAATCATCCTGGAGAAAGGAAGTTTTCACATCTAGCTGTTCCAAATGTAAATCTTTAGCAGCCACAATACTTAAAATAGTACGAATAGAAGTCATCTTAACAACCAGAGAAAAAATCTCATCAAAATCAATGCCCTTTTTTTGTGCAAAAACTTTTACAACTAACTTGGCTTTAAATATTTTCTTACCTCCATCTTCCTCTTTCAGCCTATAAACCCATTTGTTTGGTAAAGCCTTTTTACCTACAGGTAACTTACATAATTCCCAAGTTTGATTTTTCAACAAGGAGTCCATTTCTTCTTTCATTGCAAGCTCCCATTGAACCTTTGTATCCACCTGCATAGCTTCATCATACCCTTCCGGTTCACCAACATCTGTTAACAAAATAGAATACAAAGAGGGAGAAAACCTTTCAGGAGGTCTACCTAGCCTTGTTGACCATCTAACATTCACTGGAGTTTGTGGTATTTCTTGTTACTGTTGCAGAGCATGAGGAACCACTGGAACATCATTATCTAGAGTATTATCTAGCACCATGTAATCCTTTTCTTTCTTCTCATGCTGCTACATTTGATCTTTGTACATTACCTTCTCATTGAATACAACATCCTTGCTTCTCACAATTTTTTGATTTTCAAAATCTCAAAGCCTATAACCAAATTCATCAATGCCATATCCAACGAAGGTACATTTTTTTGATTTTGCATCCATCTTGGTTCTATTTTCAGAATCTACATGTGCAAATGCTTCACATCCGAAGGTTTTGAGAAGAGAACAACTCACCTTCTTACCTATCCATGCTTCCTCTGGAATACCATAGCCCAAAGGAACTGAAGGACCTCTATTAATTAAATATATAGCGGTATTGACAGCCTCTGGCCACATGTTTAAAGGTAGCCCAACATGCAATCTTATGGTCCTTGTACACTCCATTGTTGTCCTATTCATGCGCTTGGCCACTCCATTTTCTTGTGGAGTCCCTAGAACCATTTTCTGCCTACATATTCCATTAAAGGAACAATAATCATCAAATTCTTTGCTGCAATACTCACCACCATTATCAAATCTGAGACATTTTAATCTTTTACCCATCTCATTCTCAACCAAGCTTCTCCATTTCTTAAATGTTTCAAATACATCAGATTTCTACCTGAGGAAATAAATCCAAACCTTCCTAGTTGCATAATGTATGAATATAACATAATACCGAGAGCCACCGAGAGAAGATACCTGAGCTGGTCCCCATACATCTATATGCACAAGCTCCAGCTTTTCATCTTTCTCTTGCTTCCCATCCTTGAGAAAACTAACTCTCTTTTGTTTTCCATACACACAACTTTCACAGAAATCTATATTAATACATTTCAGACCTGGTAAAACTTTCTTAGAATGAAGTACCTTCATACCTTTTTCACTCATATGCCCAAGTCTGTTATGCCACAGTGTTGTCTCAGAACCTGTAGTAACTGTTTCAGTCTCTTTCTGTGAACTTGCAACAACTGTTTCTGAACTTGTTTGCTTTTTCTTTGCAACAGCTAAAGTAGAAGGAACAGTATGACCTGTACAAAGATATAAGGTGCCTACTTTCACACATTTTGCTACTATTAAGGCACCTCTTGTAACCTTCCAATTTTTATCAATGAAAGTAACTATGCAACCTTCATCAGCTAGCTGCCCTGCTGAAATTAAATTCCTATTTAGCCTTGGAACGTGCCTTACCTCTTGTAGTAGCCAATGATTCCCATTCTGCAACTTAATCTTGATTTTTCCCTTTCCAACAATCTGACAGGGTTCATTATCTCCCAAATAAACCAACCCAAAATCCCATTGGACATAATCAAGAAAATAACTTCTATGGGGCGTAGCAGGAAATGAGGCCCCTGAATCTAAAACCCATGAATCATCAACATTATCTAGGGAAAGAATCAAAGCATCATCTTCAGATTTATTACTCACCACATTTGCCTCCTTATTGCCTTCTTGTTTGTCTCCTTTATTCTTCTGAGACCAGCAATATTTCTTTAGAGGACCTGGTTTCCCATAGTACTAGCAATCCTTCTATCCTCTGGATTAGGACCTCTTGTCCTTTGATTTTCCTCATGACTTCCCATGACCTCCAGAACCTTGTCCTCTCTCCATTGATCTGCCCCTACTTTCTGCATTCAAAACACTACTTGATGTGGACCCTCCTAAGCTTTTCTGTCGCATTTCCTTGCTAAGGATAACACCAACAACATCATCAAATTTCAAAGTGTTTGAACCAGAGACAGAGTTACTTATAGCCATTACCAAGCTATCCCATCTTTCTGGCAAAGAACATAATATCAAGAGAGCCCTCACCTCTTCATCAAATTTCACTTTTACAGAAGTTAGTCAACTAGTAATTGTATTAAACTCATTTAAATAATCTGTCACAGATCCACCTTCAATTATTTTCAGATTAAACAAATGCTTCATGAGAAATACCTTATTTGAGGCTGAAGGTTTTTCATACAATTTAGCCAAAGCTTTCATCAGTTCACTTGTTGTTGTCACTTCTGTTATATTGAACACCACAGATGGTGCCAGGCACAACCGAATGGTTCCCAATGCCTTTCTGTCCAGATGATTCTAATCCTCATCAGTCATTGCTGCCAGTTTCTTGGCTATTCCTTCCAACGGCCTCCATAAATCCTTCTAATAGAGATAATCCTCCATCTGCATCTTCCATAACTGATAGTTAGGCCCATTGAATTTATCTACCTTCAATTTACCCTCGTACGCCATTGCTCCCACTCAACCGTGAGACTCCCACTCAACCATGAGACCTTCCTGCAGACGATAATCGAACACAACCCACTCTGATACCAGTTGTTAGGGTTAGCCGACATAAGATATCAATTAAATGCAAATAAAGTTTAAACAGAGGAATAGAAATACATAGAAATAATAACAGCAAGAGACAAGTTTTAATGTGGTTCACCCAAACCTAGGCTAATCCACCAACAGAGAGTCCAATATTATTATCTAGTAAATCAAACCGATTACAACCAACAATCCTTGCAACTCAATACCGCTACAAAATGCTACAATACATCAATGGAAACCCTAACCCTTAGCCACTTTTATCAAGCCTTATGTCGGTTACAAAATATGGTTTTTTTATGTCAGCCAATATATAAAAAATAACTCCCGACGCCTTTATAAAATAATAGGCAATTTTTGCTTCAAGGGCGCTACCCCCAGACCCCCACTGTGGGCTCTGCCCCTGAGCCCCCACTGTGGGCTCTGTCCTCAGGCCCCCACCGGGGGGATAAGCCCTCTGGGCCCCACAGGAGGGGCTCTGCCCCCCCTACACTCCCCCATTAAATAATTTGGGGGGAAACTGCGCCAATAAAAGTGGGGAAAATTTAATCTTTGAGTCTGATTAGGCTCCATATAACAACAATAAATATATATCAAATTGGTCTCTTACCAAGCGTCAATCTTAGAACAATTAGATTAACATGAGTGCTAGTCACAAACAAACCCAGGATTAACAAAGTTAAACAAATCAAGATTAGCAAGGCAAACAAGCCAAAGTTTATGTCTCGAATGGAGCACTGATCCTAAAGGCAAATGAAGAGTTACGACCTCTCATAGGGATCAGCTATAAAGAAGATTCTCCTTGGCCATTCGAAGGGCATCAAATAAGCAATCTTTCTCCATTCAGTCAATTGAATTAGTAGATCTAGCCTCTCCTAAAGCAATTCATTATAGCATCATATCATTCACAAAGTCATCGAACCTCTTCTACTTAGACCATGAACAACATAGCAGCTAGCAAAGCCATCACAAATATATATATCTTCTCCAGAAATGAAGATATAGCCACCAATTCTATAAGTTAATGTGCTAGCGCCGATCTTATGTAAGAACTCATAATATAAGGCAATAAATATATATCAAATTGGTCTCTTACCAAGCATCGATCTTAGAAAAATTAGATTAACATGAGCGCTGGTCACAAACAAACCCAGGATTAACAAAGTTAAACAAATCAAGATTAGCAAGGCAAACAAGCCAAAGTTTGTCTCTAATGGAGCGTTGATCCTAGAGGAAAATGAAGAGTTGCGACCTCTCATGGGGATCGGCTATAAAGAAAATTCTCCTTGGCCATTCGAAGGGCATCAAATCATCAATCTTTCTCCATTCAGTCAATTGAATTAACAGATCAAGCCTCTCCTAAAGCAATTCATTATAGCATCATATCATTCACAAAGTCATCGAACCTCTTCTACTCAAACCACAAACAACATAGCAGCTAGCAAAGCTATCACAGATATATATATCTTCTCTAGAAATGAAGATATAGCCACCAATTCTATAAGTTAATGTGCTAGCGCTGATCTTATGTAAGAACTCATAATATAAGGCAATAAATATATATCAAATTGGTCTCTTACCAAGCGTCGATCTTAGAACAATTAGATTAACATGAGCACTGGTCACAAACAAACCTAGGATTAACAAAGTTAAACAAATCAAGATTAGTAAGGTAGACAAGCCAAAGTTTATGTCTCTAATGGAGTGCCGATCCTAAAGGCAAATGAAGAGTTGCGACCTCTCATAGGGATCGGCTATAAAGAAGATTCTCCTTGGCCATTCGAAGGGCATCAAATCAGCAATCTTTCTCCGTTCAGTTAATTGAATTAGTAGATCCAGCCTCTCCTAAAGCAATTCATTATAGCATCATATCATTCACAAAGTCATTGAACCTCTTCTACTTAGACCATGAACATCATAGCAGCCAGCAAGGCCATCACAAATATATATATCTTCTCCAAAAATCGGCGGCCAAGGAAAGTTATCAGGGGTTTGCTGTTAAAAGTATATTGCAACGAACCAGTTATACCCAGCAAATTCAATAAGGATCAAGCAACGGATCACAAGGTATATGCTCCCTCATTTGCAAATTATTCTAATTAATGATATCAGTCATAAATGGGTTGAATATAAAGAATTGCATAAGTATGTTAAATGAACATCATTAGAAAGTCAATATGACATACTAATCCAAGTTAGAGAATAATTGAATGATAGTGCTTGGTTATGATACATGAATGGAAATAATAAATGAATAATAGATGATCATGAATTAAGGTAAATGCTATCATTGTTATGATAAATGATTATGTATGAATCATCATGGAATATGAATATGATAAGTATATTGTGACACATGAATGGCCATGAAAATGAATTGGAATATAAGGCCAAGTATAATGTTATTAATAATATAAATAAGATTCCCAAAAGGGGGACAAGACAATGGTACCATCTTGTGATCCAGGGAAGGATCACAAGATAGTAATAACAAATGAGGATTTATAACTCATGAAACCATGAAATACTCAAAAAGGGGGGTTCAAGCTTCATCCTTAATCATCTTATCAACCTATGAGTATGGGGTTAAGTTAAGGAAGGGCAAAAAATTGGACCTAGGTGTCCCTCAAGTGGATGAAGAACACCACATGTTGTGTGAAGTCCCTTGAGCCAAGAGTCGAAGAACACCGCATGTAGTGTGAAGCTCTTGGGCCTAAGGAAATATGAACTCATAATTATTATAATGTGCCCAACAGATGGTAACTCTCAAGTGAGTGAGGAATGCCGCGTGTGGCATGAAGCTACTTGAGCCAAATAGTGAGGAACACCACGTGTAGTGTGAAACCTTTGGGCCTCTAGATGGGATGGATATACCAGCGCCTTAACAAACCATGCTCATATGGAAATAGGGTTGATTAATGTTAGGGCTACTCAAGGACTCCCTCGAGATAGATCATGGGGAATTATGAAAATGTGAATATGAAATGCAAAAACTTAATATGAATCATGATTATAAGTATAAATATGAAAAGTATGTGACTATGATTATGAGATTACAATCCTTAAGTGTAAATGTGGAAAGTATATGGATTTTAAATTTGATTGTTAACTATAATTATGATATGGAAAGAAGAATTGAATACTAATGTTCTCTTTTGTAAGTTGAAATTTTGTGCAAGGTTGTGAAAATTTTGACTTGCTAGAAGGGGACATTATAGATATGGAATTTTATAAGTAATTGTAAATTCTTGATCCTAAATCATCTGACTTGGGAAATAAGAGATGGAAGCAAGGCCCTTTCTGGGAGGACTCTTGGAATGGGCACCCCAAATTATCCGAGAAGGAAGAACTAGAACAAGTCAAATTGGTTACAAAACTAAGGTGGGGAGATAAAGTCAAAGATTACATTGAAACTTCCTCTCTCGGTTTGGGTGCAATGGCTTCTTGGAAAAATGTTAGGGTCCTTGGTGTGGAAGATAGGCTGGCAGCAGCATTTGAAGAGGCCTTGAAATGTCACAAGATAAGCTTAAGGATAGGATCAGATGAACTAAGGTGAAATGCTTCTCCTTCAGGGCAGTACAGTGTAAGGGAAGGATATAGAGATCTCAAAGATAATTTAGAGGCAGAGGCAAGCCTCCCAATCAATTTATGTTGGAACAAACTTTGTCTCCCTAAAGCAGGAATCTTTACTTGGGCTACATCTAGAGGTAGAGTTCTCATAGGGGACAGATTTAAGAAGTTGGGTTTTGTAGGACCCTCTAGATGTGTACTGTGTAAACAAGAGGAAGAATCAAGAGACCATCTCTTCCTCAATTGTGAGTTCTCTTCCAGGTGCTGGTTCTGGATGTGTGCTAAACTTCATTGGTCATCAGCATTTCCTATGAAACTCTTAGACTTTCTTCACTCTTGGCCTTCTCTCTATAAGGAATCAATTTTTGGAGGATTATGGATTTCCAGTCCTTCCTTGCTCATATGGGAACTTTGGAAGGAAAGAAATAGAAGGATTTTTTAGGACAAAGAAATCCCTTTTCACACCTTTATAAATAAGCTAGAGGTAAAAATTGTTGAAGTTGTGAATGCAAGGTTGGCAGAATGGGGGCTTGGAAAGAAGAAATTTAATACTTGGGATGCTGTGATGAGGAATAATTGGAAAGGCCTTCTTCTACCAACTATAGATCTAACCAAATAGGACACTTCAGGAGTTGAAAGGAGATCAATGCAATGGACACCTCCAGAAGTAGGTTGGTTCAAATTAAACTTCGATGGGGCAGCAAGAGGAAACCCAGGATTTTTAGGTGCCAGGTGCATAGTCCGAGATTGGAATGGTAAGATGATTGCAAGATTGGCAGAAAACCTTCAGATAGGAATGAACAACATGGCAGAGATGCAAACCATAATCTTGGGCATCAGATTGTATCAAGAGCTTAATATTAAAAAACTGGAGATAGAAGGGGATTCCTTGCTGATTATAAATGGTCTTAGAACCAAGAGGATGGTCAATTGGAGACTGAATGCGATGTTAGACTAGGCAATTTCCCTCCTAGACAACTTCGACATGGTTTTGATAAAGCACATTTTTAGGGAAGGTAATACAGAGGCGGGCGCCCTTTCTAATATGGGTGCAGATGGTAGGAACATAAAAGAGATTATGGATCCTGCAAGACCTCTAAGTCAAACTTGATTGAGCCTATGGGTGGAAGGGTGGGAGACCTTCCACACATTCCAGTGTGGAAGGTCTGGGGCTCGGTGGCAGAGGTCGATCACGTTGGCATCGGTAGGACACGGTGGCAAGTCTTTCCTGCCTTCATGATAGGTGATGGGACTTGGGTTTTAAAAGACATTTCAAATCATTGCAAGGATGATATGTTAACTTGCCTTCGCCATCCATTAATAACAGGGTAATTATGAGAAGATGATATAGCCCTTGATTGGCTCTTCCTAAAACTTCGTTAAGCGAAGGGCCGAGAAGGAGTAGGCGGTAAATGCTTTTGTTTTGATCATTTTGCAAAACCCTCACCATTATCTCCTCTTTTTCTTCAATGGTGGCTAGAACAAGATTTGTGGCTCAAATTGCAATTGAAGGAATGGTTTGCCTGGGTATGGATACCCCGATTCAATTGGAAAGTGCAATGAGGCAATTGGTGTTTAAAGGGGCAATCACAGACCACAGGTTGAAGTGAGTGCTATGGCTCAGTGATGACATAACCCTAGCTACAATTAAAATGATTCTTGGAAGGAGGTTCATGGAAGGTGGCGAGTTTTATAGGTTGGACACCACCATTGCTTCTCATTTCCTTGCATCGATTCTGGACGCTGGTCTTTCCAAAGAAGTAGCAGAGCAACTGGTCAAAAAAAATTTCAAGGAGAAGCTTATTGTTGGTCTGAAGGAGATCATCAGAGTAGCCTCTTTAGGAATTGGCATCCCACGACCAACAGACTTCCACCTTTAACAGGACCCAGACGAGGTTGTCAAGTATTACCCCTTCCTACTAGACTTGAAAGGTATGGCTCTTATAGCTCACAAAGAGTAGGTGGAGGTTGGGACAAGCTTCCTTAAAAAACAATTGCAGATGGAGCCGTTCGGGGATGATTTCGAATGGGTGAATGAATTTTGAACCCTAGCTTCTAATCTGAGTTTCATGTGACATCTTAGCAGTCTCTCTCTTTCTGTTTTTGCAATGATAATGTAAATTCTATACATAGATAAAATGCAATGTTATAGTCATAGTGTAGTTCTGTTAGTAACAAGGGATATGGTCAAGCCCTGCATGGCTTTTTTGTGATCTCAGATGTTACTTTGGTAGATCCTACGTGGTCTCTTGATATGGGTTTGGGTAGTAGGACAGCAGGGCATTTTGGTCTAAGCCCTACATATCTAACTGTTAGCCTATGAGGTGGTCATATGTATTTTCAAACTTCTTTATAATACCAATATTGGCTTATGCATCAAAAAAATATATTATTATGTTATTTTAGAAGCCCTCTAGAAAAAATAGATAAGAATTGGTTACAAGTTGTGCAATCAAAAAGCTAAATCAACCATTTATAAATCACGGTGAATTTTACAATTTTGAAAAAAAAAAGGCTTATCTAAAGTTGAAAATTACATGCGTAAATAAATTCTTTGCAATTTTTGGATATGTTTCAAAAACAATGCAATTTTTTGATAAAAAGGGGTGAAAGTTATGCCCTAACGAAATTTACAAACAAGTTGATCTTTGGAGCTAAAAAAAATTGTCTAAATATAATTTTTTTTACAAATTAACAACCATGAATCTAGCCACTACATGTCCATTCAGGCCCTGCAACCCAGTCTCAAACCCATTCAGCCTCAATTTTGGCCACACAAGCCTATTTTAGCACCCCTGCGCTCTTGAATCAGCCCATTTGGGGCTCCACTAGGCCACCACCAAGGCACCACTAGGCAAGCATCGAGCCGCCACCAAACCTTCAAATAGATCCAAAAGGGTTGTTTCTTTTTCTTTTTGCAATAACTTGCAAACCATTTATCAAATTTTTACAAAATTGTAGTGGACACGAAAAGATATTTCTGTCATCTTCATTGTGGTGAAGTTAATTATTAAAAAATTGCTATTTTGATGGCACGCTCCTCAGGAATGCTCTAGTACCCTTTACTAACTATTGACTAAATACCTAGTCTCACCTCAAACTGACTTCCATAGACCTCGACCTCCTATCTTTACAGTGACATGAACCAAGTAGTAACGACAAAGATTACACAAAAACACCCCACATAAGCAGTTCATAATCAAACTTCAGACATACGACAGGGACTTACAATTAACACTTACAACTTTGTCTACCAGGCGGTAGGAACAAAAATGTTACAATGTGTCAAGCTTATCCTAAGGGACCGTGTTAATCAAAACAATAGTAGCTAGCATAAATAGCTTAATAGCTCAAACCCATAACACCATTTTATATTATGAAAGAACAGATTACAAGTATCATCAATTTCATACATTGCCCAGATGTATTGGGCCACAGTGGATAAACAGTCACCTCCTACAATGTACGCCCTGCCTCATACTCGTTTCTACATTCCTTTCTCTCCTCTCGACATTATTTATTCTCAGCATCCCATTATCTTTCCTTTACGGCCTTTATTTCCCCTGTTCGGTCTCCTCCTATTCTCTATGACTCTACCCTCATTTTTCTGTCCTAGTCGACTCCTCCTATTTCCTTCTACTCTCCTTCTAAATCGGCCTTCCTACAATCGCCTCAATGCTTCTATGGTTTGTGGCCTCCTTTTTTTTCTTCGGCCTTAATACCTTCCTTCTGAGTTACGACCTCTCTGTTTCTTATGTGCGGCCTCCTCCAGATCGGCCTTTCAATTGACGGTCATCTTTTTATCAGCCTCTCTACAGATTTCTTCTCTTCCAAATTGGCCCTCGATCCTCTTGGCCTTCGGCCTCCTTCAACTCTCCTCCTCTTTTCATTTTTTGGCCTCCACTAGATAAGACTTCTTCTTACACTATTTTTGGCCCATTCCTTCTGGCTGCCTGCATTCTATTTTGGCCATGTCTCTTACTCCATTCAGCTCTGCTCTATAATTGTCTTGCATATGTCACTTCCAAATAACAGTCGCTTCTGCTATGTCATCGCCTTAGTTCAATTTTTTTTCATAACTGCCGTCCTTTCAGCCATCTACCTCTTATTCCTTCTACTAGCATCTACCTGCAACTAACTACCTTCTGCATTTGTAATGAAGCCTTGAAAACTGTTAACGTTCATGTCGCTTTGGTGACAGGAACTTCCTTCCACCTATATCCTATCATTCGACCTAACACATCAAACCCCAAAATCAACTGCTAACACAATTTTTGAAAATTAGGAAGATGCCCTTGCATTAGACTCCCTAGGGGACAAAAATCATGTGCTCTTGCACATGGAGTCAATGATCAAACTTATTCATCATGATTCCTTTTCTTCTGCTTCTTCCAACATCTTCTTGGAGTGACCTCCATAATTCTCCAGCATTGTTGTCCACCATTTTTCTTCACACTCTTGAATATACAATCTTCACTTACCATTCTTCTACAATGATTGCTTATCCCATCATCAAAACAAACAACTATCTATAAATTAAAATCTCCCATGTCTTCAATCTCTTCCACCCTTTCCACAACAACATCACACCTATCCTTATACAAATCTATTTTCTCATCATAACACTTGACATCAACTTTATGCATTACTCCATAATCTTGCCCAAGTTTTCCATCATACAATTTAACAACTGAATTGAAAATAATTTCTTCATAGAATGCTAACAAATTTACCTTTTCCTATATGGTTGTATCCACTACTAAAATCTTTACCATAGGATCCCTTGTTATCTCCTCTATCTTCATTTCTTCATCCACAATCTTTTCCACCCATTCTTTTCCTATTGTGAAATACGGATCACATTTATCTTCTCCACTGTCACAATTGATTGTACCCTCTTCACATTTCATTTCTTCAATTTCTTCATCTGGTACTTCTTTGCCTTCCTCTCTCTTAGCTACTATTGCTCCAACATCTAACTCTTTCTTGTCTGTTGCACCTCCCTTATCCAAATCTGCATCATTGTGCTCTCCATCATATGTTATTGTTGTCTCGATTTCTTGTTCAACTCTTCTATTCAACTTCTCTTTTTTCAAGTCACATTTACAATTATTCATCTTGGACTTTCCAAGTTATCTTTCCTTTTTCTTCTGGTATTTATTTCTTCTCATCTCCTTTTGATTCAACAACCTCCACATGTTTTCCTCATTTTTATAAATTTCATTCAAATCCTCATCAGCCTCATCAACAAAATCAGATTGCACAGGTTTCCCCTTGCATATATCATGCTTCTCCTACTGCACTTTCACCTTATGCTCATGCCTATTATCTTCCTTGCTACCTTCTATTATTCCTCCTTGTGTAGTGGGCTTGGTCATTTCCTTACACCTCATACTCTCGAACCTTCTCTTCTCGTCAGCATCTCCTACAACAAGACTTCGCCTTGCTGTTGTGCTATTCCTAATCACCCACATTTTATTTTATGTAGCCTTGGGCTAATCTCTCTTTATTGCTACACTTGCTCTTCTAAGTTCATATTCTATCCTTTGCCTTGAAATGTCTTCTCTGAGCTTCCTTGCTTGCCAACTCTCCCTCAAATCTGGGTTTCACTTGTCCTTGAACACGTTCCTTTCTCTTTGCACTTGCTTTTTAGAACAAACATGACCAAAAGCATCTATCTCCTTATGATTTAATTGTTGCTCCTCACCACTCTTCTTTTTCCAACATGGGACTATGTATCCATGATCAAACACTTTCTCCTTCCTTTTATTAACTTGCTCATTCACATTCTTTCTTCTATAAACATTTTCCTTTCCATCTTCATAACTAAATACAGCATTAGGAATTTATTTTATCTGTTGTCCCACATTGCATCCACCTTTGGCTTCTTGGCTTTTCAACTTTTCTTCTTCATAAGCATCTTATGCTAATACTGCAACGTCTTCTAAAGCATCTTGAAATTTAAAAACATCTTCAACATCTACATTATCATTTGAAATCAATATCATACTATTCTCTTCTGCACATTTAAGTCTTTGGATTTTACCTCCTCCTATTGTCCTACTGCAAATGGTTCATGCATACCAGCTGTTGCAATTTGGTCTCCTCTTCTCTCATCTTCATCTTATTCTAAGGGAGCTTTGCTAGACCCTTCTCTTGTACATTCCAAGGTCTCTTTCCTGACCTTCCTTGTGAAGCTCTTCATTCCTGCAAACACATACTTAAAGACAACATTAGACAATAAAACAAGAGACCACAATGTCTCCATAAGTGCCTCCTTCATAAACACTCTCATCTCTTCATTCTTCTCTTCCACAAGTGCTACTTGCAGCACTTCTTCCTCTTTCTTTCTTTCTTATCTTCTCTCATGTTCTCTTCAATGAGAACTTCTTTCATCACTTGTTTCTCATCCGGCAACCTCTTGTTGTCCCAACCTCTGTGGGTACTCTCTTCTCCTTTCAAAACATTCATCCTCTGCCTTTTTCTTTTCTCCATAATCATCTTCACATGTCACTTTACTTTCTTTTCCATTGGCCATACCCAAAAATATTCTCAGCTTTCTTCTTCCAACCTTTGCTGCCTTGCAATCAAGTATTGTGCTAAATCTCTTCTCAATTCTTCCAGCTCTCTCTCAAAATCTGTATTTTGCTTCTTCCTGTTTTCCTTCTTATTCTCCATAACTTGTCAATCTACCACAAAACTGTAACACTCACCTTTTCCTTCCTCTACTACCTGCAGGTCCTGGCTAAGTTGCCTCACTTCGATGGTCTACTCAGCACTCAAAAGATTATACACTCTGATACCAATCTGATAGCATGCTTCTCAAACATTCTCTAGTACCCTTTATTAACTATTGACTGAATACCCAGTCTCACCTCAAATTGACTTCCACAGACCTCGACCTCCTATCTTTATAGTGACAGGAACCAGGTAGTAATGACAAAGATTACACAAAAACACCACACATAAGCAGTTCATAATCAAACTTTAGACATACGACAAGGACTTACAATTAACAATTACAACTTTGTCTACTAGGTAGCAAGAACAAAAATGTTACAATGTGTCAAGACTATCCTAAGGGACTGTGTCAATCAAAACAATAGTAGCTAGCATAAACAGTTCAATAGCTCAAACCCATAACACCATTTTATATTATGAAAGAACAAATTACAAGTATCGTCGATTTCATACATTGCCCAGATCTATTGGGCCACAATGGATAAACAATCACCTCCTACAATGTACGCCCTGCCTCATACTCATTTCTTCATTCCTTGCTCTCCTCTCAACATTGTTTATTCTTAGTGTCCCATTATCTTTCCTTTATAGCCTTTATTTCCCCTGTTCGGTCTCCTCCTATCCTCTATGACTCTACCCTCCTTTTTTTGTCCTAGCTGCCTCCTCGTATTTCCTTCTACTCTCCTTCTGAATTGGCCTTCCTACAATCGCCTCAACATTTCTATGGCTTGAAGCCTCCTTTTCTTTCTTCGACCTTAATACCTTCCTTTTGAGTTACGGCCTCTCTATTTCTTACGCGCGGCCTCCTCAAGATTAGCCTTTCAATCGATGGTCAGCTTTTATTGTCCTCTCTACAGATTTCTTCTCTTCCAAATCGGCCCTCAATCCTCTTGGCCTTCGGCCTCTTTCAACTCTCCTCCTCTATTCATTTTTTGGTCTCGGCTAGATAAGACTTCTTCTTACACTATTTTCGGCTTGTTGCTTCTGGCTACCTGCGTTCTATTTTGGCCACGTCTCTTACTCCATTCAGCTCTGCTCTGTAACTGTCTTGCATCCATCACTTCCAAATAACAGTCACTTCTGCTATGTCATCACCTTGGTTCAGTTTTTTTTCATAACCGCCATCCTTTTTGCCATCTGCCTCTTATCCCATTTGTCAGCATCTGCTTGCAACTAACTGCCTTTTGCATTTGTAACGAAGCCTTGAAAAATTGCTAATTAACTGTTAATGTTCATGTCGCTTTGGCGACAGGAACTTCCTTCCACCTGTATCGTGTCATCCAACCTAACACATCAAACCCAAAAATCAACTGCTAACACAATTTTTGAAAACTAGGAAGATGCCCCTACATCATATTTAGACTAGTTTTAAGAGCTCCAAAGATCAACTTGTTTGTAAATTTTGTCGAGGCATAACTTTTACCCCGTTTATCAAAATTTTATAATTTATTTTTGAAACATATCATAAAAACATAAATAATTTGTTTATGCATGCAAATTTCAGCTTCAGATAAGCCTTTTTTCAAATTTGTAAAAATCACTATGATTTATAAACAGTTGATGTAGGCTTTCTAATTGCACAACTTGTAACCAATTCTTGTCTTTTTTTTTTTGGGGGGGGGGGGGCTTCCAAAACAGCATAATAATATTAGGGGGTTGTCTTCTGTGATTTTTTCACAAATGGGTATAATTCTAACTCCATTTAACTTCCATGAATGGAAGCAAAAAATGGAAATCCAACTCAAGAATCTAGGATTATATCGTGTCACAATGGGTTTGGAACCTAAACCCACTTCAACATCTAAAAAGTGTAAGTAGTATAATTATAGTGATGAAGCCTATGGTACCTTGCGTGTCTCTATTTCTCAAGATCTTCTCTTTCATCTTGACTCTGCCACAACTCCTAATGAAGTATGGACTAAATTAGAAAGTTTTTTTGGCAAACAAGATGTCATGAGAGGGCATCAATCAGAAAATGAATTAACAAGTCTTAATCCACAAGACTTCATAATAATCCAGGATTTCTTCACTAAGCTGAATCTACTTAAGATTTCAAATAAAGCAATGTGGCATTGAAAAGAAAGATGAGAAATTGATCCTAAGCATTTTTTCAAGGCAAAGAAACAATCTAAGGATCAAGATAAGGGATCAAAATTACAAGCTCCACTTGATTCATTTGCCTCATCAAAATTAAAAAGTTCTCAGAAGAAGCCTACTTGCTCTTATTGCAAGAGAATTGGGCATGAAGAAATTAATTGTTTTAAAAAGAAAGATGATGAGTAGAAGAAAATTCTTCAATAAAAAGACCTTGAAATATATGAACTAAAAGCAAGCATTTCTTCATCTTCTCCATCAACTTCAGAAAAATCTAAGGGCAAAGCACTAGTTGCCTCTATAGTCTTAGAGTCTAGCCGATGGATCCTTAATTCTGGAGCATCCCATCACATGACTTCTTCACCACTTATGTTCTCAACATTAGGCCATACAGACATATTAAAAATACTAGTGGCAAACAACACATATATGAATGTTTATGGGAAAGGAATTGTTGACATAGGCGTAGGACAATTTACTAATGTCCTTTTCATTCCATAATTGTCTCACAATCTCTTTCCATCTATTAGATTACCAAATGTGGGACAAGGAAGACAGTTGAGTTCACTTCATAATCAGTCATTATATGAGATTTGCAAAGTAGAGAGGTTATTGTAGTTGGAAAAGTTGACAACTACTCTCGTGTTTACACATTTTCTCACTTTACACCTGATGATTTATTCTCTCCAATTCACACTCTTGAATCTAGTGTGGATAGTTCATTATAGGTATAGTTTGGTCAGTCGAACCTTCATGCTCTTCAGACAGACCAACCATCACCTCACCATCACTTATTGCTTCTTAGAGGGCTTCTATAGATTTCATGCAACAGGGTGTTGTCCTTGCATTTCTTGATCCTATTCAGCTTCCACATGTGGTTTCTATACAGCTTCCAAAGTTTTCATTGGAGTCTCCAAATTATGTGTAGCATTCAAAGACCTACTTTGTTCTTCTCACTTGCAAAGATCACTTGCACCTTTTTGCAGTTCTCTTTCTTCCACAATCTCTTTGGTTCAATTATCTTACCTATGGTGATAACCATACATCCATGGTTACTATACCTGAATCTTGCAAGGTAGCTGATTCATCTAATCTGCATTTGTCATAGTTTGCCATTGATTTGGAGAAGCTTGAATAGTTTTTGGAGGCATCATCTCTATCTTTGGTTCTTGTTTTAAATCTATTTACACATTGTTCTAGATTGTCAATTTCTTTAGTTAGGCCTAAGACTCCTAATTTGATTGTGGCATCTTTTAGTACCAGTATGACAATACTTGAGTAGTTTCTAGAGATCCTTATCTTTTGTTTTCTTCCCTCATATTCCTTTTAGGAATGGGAAGACCTTTTACATTCACCTTTTTTTCTTCCTAAGGAGTGAAATGTTATTTGACAATCATGGATCACCTTCAACATTTAATGTTAAGCATCCACCATTGGTGTCTAGGATACTACACTTTGAGGTGGGTTGCATGGTCTCTCTTCTTCTTACTCTTTTAGTGGGAGTTTTTCCTTGCCCACATGCCATAATTATGTAGTTGGATAATTCTGTAAACTAAATATGAACAGATAGTGAATTGTTCTAGATACATTTGACCTTCATTATTTGTTCCTGCTTGTTGTTGAACTGATAATGTCAGGATTGTCTTTCAATTGAAATATTATCTAACCTTGTATGCTATTTATTGTTTGATGGTGGATTAGAGATATTTTTATGGAATAAGTGAGGTTGAAGGGCACAAATTGGCTAGGGATATTACATTCTCTTTTCTTCAAGGGATCATTTTGTAACTATGAGTACCTAACATGGCTAAACATTTGTTAAAACCCATCCATTCATCTTTCCTACTCATCTAAGCTATATGCTTATGGGGGTTGTTGGTGTATTATTCTATTTTTGACTTTAGTTAATTATTTTATTGCATGCTATATGCATTTAGGATAGGATAAGCTTGCTTAGGTAGGTTGTAATTGCATCATGTAACTTGTACTTTTATTATTCACTGGAGTTGTACTACACAAATGATTATATCTCCTATTATCCCACATTGTTTGTACATTCACATCTCTTGGTGGCGTATCCTTTATATATTCACTTATAGCTATCATATGAGTAATCTAATCATCTCATCGTATTGCATCCTTTGATTAGAATATACTTTATTCCATCATATTGATCTTCTTAGTTCTTTGTGTTTTCCTTTAGGCCTTCTTGGTCTTGAGTGGCTATCCCCAAGCCAAATCTTACACAAATTATAAGCGAGATGTATATAAATGTTTGTTGCTTCTCCACACAGATTTACCTATTAACAACTAGCTCTTCTACTAACTCTCTAAGCTAGACATGAGGGTTTTTTTTCTATAGTGCACAATCCTTGCTTCCACAACTATTATCGCTTCCATTTCCCATCCGCCAGGACTAGACACCAAACTCAATAACAATAATTTACAAAGCTGTAAATAACAAACATTCACTGATATGGTTTCAATATCTAACTAAATTTTTGATTTAGTTTTTAGCGTTATACCAGTTTAGAGGTAAAAAGTAGACCATTGTCCTATAATATATACTGAAAACTATAGCAATTATTCATTGCTATTTTGTTAAACCAAGCATTAAGAGATTTCCTCTTATTGTGGTTTGACATAGTGTAGAGCCAAAAATTACATCACCAAAATATTAGAAAAATTGAACTACGTAAAGACAATAGTATAAAATAAATGTCATCCTTGAATCTAAATAATAACAAGAATAAGAGGAGAAACTTTTTAACCAATAAAATTTTGATTTGATATTAAAAACAAAAATACTTGAAATGTCAAAGGGCCCTTAGTTTGTTGGTGAAGTTGAATGGTTTTGAATGAGCTCACATGAAGTTTTGTTGAGTGCAAGGCCCTAACAACATAAGGGATGAGGCTAGGATTTTGCCTCATGCGACTTTGACGGAATGGATACCCCTGTGCCCTTGGCTCTTATCAAAAGAGGTATTAGTTTAGACTCATGCTCCCATATCAATTAACAAAAAAGATCTAGGTTTAACATAAAACTCTTTAACAATAAATAAACTAGCAATCACACCTTAGTGTGCAATGGGTACGCCAAAATAACATGTAGATAATATTAATTAGTGGTTCCTTTATAATTGCACATTAAACATTGGAATTTCTTGAGAAGAGAGCATGGTTATTTTCCATCCATTGTTTGGACATTGAAAGAATGTAGTGATATGTGTTGTGTTACATTATAAAAGAAATGGAGTAAATTAAATATGTTGACATGCATGCAAGTAAAGTTGTTTTTGAATAGTAGTGAGTAAAAGCAGGTATGCAATTAAAGTTTATTTGTTTCAGTCAATTATTTGCAAGTGATAGTATTGCATCTTGTTTCCCAAGCATGTCGACCCCATCCAATTTAAATGGCAATACAAGGTAAAGACTTGACAAGATTTGCAATTCATTAAGACTATCTTCTTGCATTACATGTCCCTAGTTAGAAGGGAGTTCATCACCAGTGTATGGTACAAATTCTATCAATAGTAGGTGTTTGAATTTCTTTCTCTATGGGTTGTAATATATTTCTCTAATGAACTGATATCATTGTGAATGTTTTGAAAAAATTGATCACTTTTTGCTGGGATGGTGGTGAAACAAGGGGAAACTCAAACAATAGATAGTGTTAAGTGTTATTTCCTTTTGTTGAACTTTCAAGATGCTGCAAATATCCATTTTTGAGCCACTTGAATAAGTGACATTATTTCCAATTGTTTTCGTACATGGAAGAGGTATGAACCAATGAAGCTTAGAGATGGGATGTTGCTACATAGAGATAGCTACACTTTAGTGTGCAATGGGTACACTGAAGAGGTTTGAAAGGTGAATTATTAGGTTCTTAAGCAAATGGCGTGTTTCCCTAAGTGTAGTTCCCAATGGACACATGTCATGTTTGGATCGTTGGCATGAATCAGGGAGTACCATAGCTTGATCTTTAATGTAGGGTTTTCCATTAGAATGCTAGATCATAGACCCAAGTCAATCACACAATGAAACACTTTTTCCCATTATATTTATGCAACTAAGGTTAGTTTTGTAATCCCATGATGGCCAATGATTAAATTGTCTTTTAGGAAATGTCTTTTCAATTGTCATGGGTGGTAAAGGTAAAATCTAAAAATAATTATTCATAGTAAGTTTATGCATGTAGCCATGCTTTCTACTTGAAAATAAAAAGTACTCTGAATCCACAAATTTTAGTTTAACATCATAGATAAAAAGGTTATGGTTTGCCTATACACCCTTTGAAATACTATAGACATATTTAAGGTAAAAGTATGGTTGGCCTTGCTCAAACTCTGTAAGCTTCCACTATCGACCCACAAGGTGATCTGGAACTCCAAATCCAACCAATCATTTAACATGGTGTGGTAAATGAAAATTTATATACCTTTGGAAGACATACTTTATTTGAGCTTTATCTTCTGAAATAGTTTCTTCAGATGGGTTTCATAGTAATCCTTTCTAAATCTAAGTGCGTTCTTTGAAGAAATTTGATTTTCTACTCATCCTCTAGGCTTTCATTCAATCCTTGTAAAAAAACCATGGTTAACATGACTAATCAAACTAACTCTGGATTGTAATATTGTACAAACAAATTTGCTACAGATAATGAAAATAATACTATTAATAATGTGCATTATTTTCAATACTTATTTTTGGTAGCCTCTTTAACTTGGGTAGGAACTTGGCTATGAAAAATAAGGAATTTATAATCTATTGAAGTGTAGATTAGTATAAAATGAAGGTTTTGTTGGCTTCCACATATTATCATATGAAAACCTCCAATTGAATTAATCATTTCATCAAGTCTTTCTTTTTCCAAATTTTGCACATCTTCCACCTCAATAAATTTACCCTTTTGATGTGTTTTTTCCACCCAACTTGTGAGGATAAGCTTGTTTTTTTTATAATTTTTTGAAGATAGACCCAAACTATGCAAAGAAACTTCTGCACCACTGGCTCTAGAGAACAAATAAAGGATATTAAACCCTTTAGATAAATAGGCTTCAAAATAGAAAGATGGTATCGTATAATGAACAACTCAAAGTGACACATTTATCCTCTTCTTCCATTTTTACATCTATGGTGTTGGTGTTGGAAATAAGCCACACCCGGATCGACGATGGACTAGTCCAAGAGGGGACAGTAGCTCAGTGGTAGAGCACTCTAGTAGCGAATGGAAGGTCCTAGGTTCGAGTCCTAGCTGGTCCATGTCTTAACATGGTATCAGAGCCAGGCCCAGGCTAGGAGCCCCAAGCACATGAGAGGTGTGGCTTAAGGGGGGTGTTGGTGTTGGAAATAAGCCACACCTAGACCGACGATGGACTGGTCCAAGAGGGGCCAGTAGCTCAGTGGTAGAGCACTCCAGCAGTGAATGGAAGGTCCTAGGTTTGAGTCCTAGCTGGTCCATGTCTCAACATGGTACAGAGCCAGGCCCAGGCTAGGAGTCCTAAGCACATGAGAGGTGTGGCTTAAGGGGGTGTTGGTGTTGGAAATAAGCCACACCTGGACTGATGATGGACTGGTCCAAGAGGGGCCAGTAGCTCAGTGGTAGAGCACTCCAGCAGTGAATGGAAGGTCCTAGGTTCGAGTCCTAGCTGGTCCATGTCTTAACATGGTATCAGAGCCACGCCTAGGCTAGGAGCCCCAAGCACACGAGAGGTGTGGCTTAAGGGGGGGTGTTGGTGTTGGCAATAAGCCACACCCGGACCGATGATGGACTGGTCCAAGAGGGGCCAGTAGCTCAATGGTAGAGCACTCCAGCAGCGAATGGAAGGTCCTAGGTTTGAGTCCTAGCTGGTCCATGTCTCAACATATGGAAAGTAATTGACTCACTACAAGATGAAAAGCATTTAAATGTTTGGTTACAAAGTCTCCTTCATGCATATTTAAAGAATATAAATTTCTCTTAAAAAATAATTATTGGCTCCTTTATAATTTAACATTGAAATTTCTTGAGAAGAGAGCATATAGTTTTGTTGATGGTGAATGGTTGTTGTTCATCCATCATTGAACATTCAAAAAATGTAGTGATATGTGTTGTTGTCTATTAGAAAAGAAATGGAGTAAATTAAATATGTTGACATGCATGCAAGTTGTTTTTAAATAGTGGTGGGTAAAAGTAGGTGTGGAGATGAGTAACTTTTTTTTTTGGATTTTTTTCTTTGGTCAATTATTTCAAGTGATAGTGAACTTAACTGATCCTCTTCTTGTTTCCCAAGCATTTTGAGCCCATCTAGTTGAAATGACAGGCCTAGGTATAGACTTGACAAGACTTTCCATTCATGAATACTATCTTCTTGCATTGCATGTCCCTAATCAGGAGTCTTATCATCAGTCTATGTCAATAGATCGAGAGATGTACGGTGCAAATTTCATAGATGGTAGTTGTTTGAAATTATTTCCCAATGGGCTTTAATATCTTTCTCTAATGAACCAATATCATTGTGAATGATTTTGAATGGTTGGTATAGCAACAGTTCACTCCAATAGAATGTTTGAAAACATTGATCATTTTCTACTGGGATGGTAGTGAAATGAGGGAACACTCAAACAATAGACATTGTTACTTGCATTATTTCCATTTGTTGAACTTCCAAGATGCCACAAATGTCCATTTTTGAGCCACTTCAATAAGTGACATTATTTTTCCAATTGTATTAGTTGTGTAATATATGAATCAATGAAGCTTGAAAATGGGATATTGCTATTGTTAGGGATAGCTACACTTTAGTGTGTAATGGGTACAATAAAGAGGTCTTAAAGGTGAATTATCAAGTCCTTAAGAAAATGTCGTGTTTCTCTAAGTGTTGACATTTATCTCTCATAGTGGTCTCTCTCTCTCTCTCTCTCTCTATTTTTTCTACCTCTTTATCTTTCTATATCTCTTTATCTCCCTCTATATTATTAGGTCCTCAAGCAAATGACATGTTGGCCCAAGTGTATCTCACCATGGACACATGCTATCTTTTGATTTTTGGCATGAACTAACTAAGCTAAAGTCAATCTCTCTTCTCTCTATCTATCTTTCCCTTTATATTTGTTATCTCTCTCTCTCTCTATGTCTTCTTTCTCTCTTTTTCTCAATCTGTCTTTCCCTTTCTCTCTTGTTCTATCTCTCTTTCTCTATCAATCTCCCTTTCAAAATCTCTTTCTTCCTCTCTCTTGTTCTATCTTCTGTTAGATTAGAAATGACTAATCTAAAGTCTCTCTCTCTTCTTTCTCTCTTTTTCTCTCTCTCTTTCCCTCTATATTTCTTATCTCTATCTCTTTACAAACAAACCTTTATTTTCTATAGTCAACCTTTGGAAGACATACTTTGTTTAAGCTTTATCTTTTTAAATGGTTTCTTGTGATGGGTTTCGTAGCAATCCTTTTCTAAATGTAAGTGCTTTCTTTTATGAAATTTAGTTTTCTGCTCAATCCTTGCAAAAGGAAACCATGGTTAGAATGACTAATCAAATGAATAACCCTAGGATTGTAAATGGCAACATCCAAGCTTACAATTAGTCCCATGTTGATTGTGCAAACAAATTTGCTACATAGAATCAAAATAATAATAATGTCCATAATTTTTTGTACTTTTTTTGGTAGCCTCTTCAATTTGGACGAGCACTTGGCTATGAAAAATAAGGAATTTATAAGCTATTGAAGTCTAGACTAGTACAAAATGATGGTTTCATTATTCTGTCAAGTTACACTTGAATGCATTGCATACCTTATATAATTTAAAATCCGTAGAAACTCAGAAAATAGAGGAATGCTTCCCCTATAGCCCATCCCTTATGTTCCTATTGTTGCCTATTAGATTATTATAGGGGCTTCCACCTATTATTAGGTCAAAATCTCCAATTGAATTAATCATGTAATCAAGTCATTCTTTTGTCAAATTCTTCACATCTTCCAGCTCAATTAATTTAACCTTTTGATGTGTTTTTCCCACCCAACTTTAGAGGATAAGCTTGTTTTCTTTACAACTTTTTGAAGATACAACATAATTGAGTGGTATACATCATCTCTCTATCTCCCCCCTTCTCTAGTTTAATCCCAAATCCCAAAACAAAACATAAACCTACTTAGATATTCAACTTCTTGTTTCATTTTTAGTCAGAGATTGCATTTACGTTAGAGGGTGTTGTAAAAAAACTTAATATGAAACGTAATAATATAAAATATACATAAATAAAATATATTATATTTATATATTAATAAGTACAATATAATATTATAAAATTATATATTTAGATTAAATATATTATATATTTAGATTAAATATATTATATATTTAATATTTAAATGTATTTACAACTTAATTATATTTATTTCATATATAATATGATATCTAATATTATTGTATTTATTGTTATATAGTATATTTTATATAATATAAATTATTTAATATTAAAAAACATACAACTTTAATATTTAAAATGGTACCTTTGATATCACATGAGAGATGAAATTCTCAAGAAGTTTTGATAGAAGTGTCCACCCGCAGGATCAAAGTTTTTAACAATTAAATGAGCAACCAAAAAGGTTGCAAACAAGTTTAGAGAAGTCCTTTTTCATTGATTGATTAAAGAGAACCCTTTCAATCCCATTTAAAAAACCTCTCAATCCCAATCCCAATCCCAATCCCAATCCCATTTCAAAAAGATTTAATAACTTTTACAATTTTTAAAACCAAGCAATATCACTTCTACAATTGACTTTGCCATTTTCTAGGCTATAGCGCTTAAATTTGCATATGCCATATTCATTTCAACATGGTTTTGATGAACATATGCCTTTTGTTATACATTCTATCAATTAATATTTGTAGAATGCTTTTCAATTATACACTCTCTATCTCACTACTTCTCTCTCTATCTCTCTATCTCTCCCTCTCTCTCTATATATATTTAGTGTATGACATTCGAAATCTTGAAAGCATCTGTATATGTTAATGTAGGTCAAGATCTAGGTATGGTGGATATGCCTTTCATGAATCCCAAACCAATGCTAATAGCGTTAATGGAATATTGAATTATTTGTAATTGACATGCATGTCCTTGTCTTAATTTTTTAGAGGCACATATGCACTATCCTTTATTCCCCTTATCCTTCTCAAGATAGAAGACATTTGAGGGATCAAAACATCAAACAAAGGGATATTTAATGTGGAGATGTACTTTTGCATCTGTTAAAGCAAAGTTTGCATACTCTCTCTCTCTATTGATCTCTCTATTTATATGTCTCTTGATCTGTCTATCTCTCCTCCCTCTCTCACTATTACTTTATTTCTATCTCCCCTTCTTTCTCTCTCCCTCTTTATCTCTTTATATCTCTTCCTCTCTTTGTCCCTCTCTCTTTCTTTCTAATCTTATAAATGTCTCTTTGTCTCTCTCTCTGTTTTCTTTGTTCTTTCTTACCATCTTTCTTTATCTCTATTTCTCTACATGTCTATCTCTCTCTTCCTCTCTATCCACCTCTCTCTCCTCTCTCTACTCACCGCTCTATGTTTATACAACACAACACTACACTTTGAATAGATAATCATAATAAAACATTTCTTGAGAGATAGGGTCAACTGTCAAATGTAGGCCCAAAGCAAGCAAGCATTTAGACTACAAATTAATGTTTGGTAGATTTTATACCATGTCAACTTGTACTATTGAGAATATATGTTTCTCTTAAATTATTTTTATTATATGATGATGTGGTGGTGGTTCTACTATTGAGAATATATGTTTCTCTTAAATTATTTTTATTATATGATGATGTGGTGGTGGTGTATTGGGATTGATAGGTAATTTAGCTAAGTTATATCCATCTTTACATGAGAAAAACACCTACCATGGACTGAGAAAAGATGATCAAAAGTTAGTCTCTCTCTCTCTCTCATTCATTCTCTTTTCCTCCCTCTCTCCCCTTCTCTATGTCTCTCTCTATAAATGTTAGTGTTTGTAATATTTAATACTCTTTGTAAATGTCAGTATTTGTAATTTTTAATATGTGTTGGAATTGAACTGAGTAAATGTTTTAGACGTAAAGAACAAAAGAAATGCTAAGTATGTTATATTAAATAAATTAAAAATGACTATATTTGTTTTGATTTTATGAAATAAACAGAATATGTCCCCAATGAGTTTGAATCCAAGTGAAAATAATTCATTCGTCCAATGCCTTTGTTGCTCTAACAATGTTAGTTGGCTCATTATTGAAGGTACATCTTTAACTACAAATTTGATAAATGGAGTATGTGTGTCAATAGAAAAGCCAATTGGCCCCACCAAATATTATATATAATTGGTTAAAATGTATCTTTCTCTATCAGTTCCTCTTTTGTTGCTTTATCCTTTCCATTTTCTTTATCAAGAGGTCAACAAAAGGACTTGGCTATTTCTTGGATGCCTTCCCTTGTATGCTTTCTCAAGGATACGATTGTTACCTGATAATTAAAGATTTGCATCTCTTCCTCTATTTTATCACACATCGAAGTTACAATATCTACATGCTCAACTGCTTGAGCATCTATTTTGATTCTAACTTTCTTTGGAAGTACAGGGCTAATTATCATTAATTTTTTATATAATTAATTCTAAATTAAAATTTTAAATAAAAAATATTTTTAAAATTGTGTAATTTAAAAGATGATAGTTATAGTTTTTATTTTTCTATATTTTATTTTTAATTACATTTATTTATATTTTTTATTTGAATTGAATAACCAAAAAAAAGCTTAATGTGAATTGGAAATGGTAACCAAAAGCTAATTTTTACTAAAAGTGGTAATTTTAAAATGATATATTAAACATAGTAAGATTATATGTGTAATGGAACTCCACATAGGAAAGGTGCACCCTTAATCAACGCTAGCAATGATAATCCTCGGTAATCGTGAACAAAGTATGACCATGTAAACAAACGAATAATTGGTTTAGTAATTTTAAATGTGTAAAAAGCAATGAATGAATGGATTTTAATGACGTCCATGAGGCCACAACAGCCTAAGGTACCAAGAGCCGCAGCCCTAAGAAACTTTCGAACTCTTATCAATGTCGGCTCTTCTACTATGCAACTTGACCAAGAAACTAGCCGTTATGTGGAGCTTATTTTCCTCGAAGAGCTCACTTAATCTTCCCTCCTTCAAGATGTTTCCGTAATGCATGAAATATTATCGTAAGGCAGCACATTCAAAGATGAAGTGCCATTCTAATTCGACAACTCTTTTGCTGTGGAAAGTACATATTCTATCTTCCCAAACTTCTTTAAGAACCATTTATCGGGAAGAATACGGTGACCAACACCACGATGTATGGGCCCTAAAATTCGTCGGGTTTGCTTCTGACCTTTCCCACCACGTGAAATGAAAATGAAAATGGTAGACCAAAAAAATCGGGTGCGACTTTTTAGCAGGGAAGAAGGATATAAATAGGTGACGGCTCTATGATAAATTATTAATGACACATCTGCTTCCGTATTCATCAACGTATGAGAATGGAATGATTGCATTTAGTGCATTGCAGGTGCCCAGCTACGCCTAGAAAGCATAAACCTTGCAGGCTGTAAACAATAAATAATATGTCAATCCTTATTTAATGATTTTGATTCTGAACATATTTCATGGTGACAGAGTACTTAGTGAACATTTATTGATGGATACATAGACATAAATTGCTATTTTGAGGTGAAGGAGCAAACTTATCTGTTCATCTACTTATTCTGTTCTTCCATCCTAGATGGTCTTACCTAGTGTGAAGGCTACAAGTGTTCGTTTTAGACTCATTCAAACTGTTGGGAAGGAATGTACAACATTCCTTATACACAGATACATGCCTCTGTTATCTCAGAGAAATCAGTTGACAGTCCAAAGTTCCAAACTACTCAATTATACCATATACATGCCTCTGTTATCTCAGAGAAATTAGTTGACAGTCAAAGTTCCAAACTACCCAATAAAATTTATTGAGTGGGCATAATCTAGAAAGTTTATAGAGCATGAATCACAGTTAAAAATGAAAATTTTCAAACTTTGAAATTAAAAAAAATTATTAACTTAAAGTGGCTCTTGCAAGCTTGGAATTTCAAGTTAATCATGTATGTCTAAACAAAATTGATAGTTGTAGATTTTTATTATGGTCAATCTACATTTACTATTATTAAATATTATGACTAGCTCTTAATTTGCATATGCCATATTCGTTTCAACATGGTTTTGATGAATATATGCCATCTGTTATACATTCTATCAATTAATATTTGTAGAATGCTTTTCAATTATACACTTTCTATCTTGCTACTTCTCTCTCTATATCTCTATCTCTATCTCTCCCTCTCTATCTCTCTCTATATATTTAGTGTATGACATCCGAATCTTGCAAGCATCCGTATATGTTAATGTATGTCAAGACCTAGGTATGGTGGATATGCCTTTGATAAATCCTAAACCAATGCTAATAGTATTAATGGAATATTGAATTATTTGTAATTGACATGCATGTCCTTGTCTTAATTTTTTAGAGGCACATATGCACTATCCTTTAATCCTCTTATTCTTCTCAAGATAGAAGACATTTGAGGGATCAAAACATCAAACAAACCTGGATATTTTAATGTGGAGATGTACTTTTGCATCTATTAAAGCAAAGTTTGCATACTAAGTGCCCCCTCTCTCTCTCTCTCTCTCTCTCATCTCTCTCTCTCTCTCTCTCTCTCTCTCTCTCTCTCTCTCTCTATATATATAAATATATATATACTCCCCTTCATTCTTCCTCTATCTCTCCTCTCTCTCACACTCTCTCTATTGATCTCTATATTTATATGTCTCTTGATCTCTCTCTCTCTCTCCTCCCTCTCTCACTATTACTTTGTTTCTATCTCCCCTCTCTCTCTCTCTCTCTCTCTCTCTCTCTCTCTTATTTCCATCTTTCTTTATCTCTATTTCTCTACCTGTCTATCTCTCTCTTCCTCTCTATCCACCTCTGTATCCTCTCTCTACTCACCGCTCTCTGTTTAAACAACACGACACTACACTTTGAATAGATAATCATAATAAAACATTGCTTGAGAGATAGGGTCAACTGTCAAATGTAGGCCCAAAGCAAGCAAGCATTCAGAGACAAATTAATGTCAGGTAGATTTTATACCATGTCAACTTGTACTATTGAGAATATATGTTTCCTCTTAAATTATTTCTATTATATGATGTGGTGGTGGGTGGTGTATTGGGATTGATGGGCAATTTAGCTAAGTTATATCCATCTTTAAATGAGAAAACACCTACCATGGACTGAGAAAGATGATCAAAAGTCTCTCTCTCTCTCTCAATGTTAGTATTTGTAATATTTAATACTCTTTGTAAATGTTAGTATTTGTAATTTTTAATATGTGTTGGAACCAGAACTGAGTAAAATGGTTTAGACGTAAAGAACAAAAGAAATGCTAAGTATGTTATATTAAATCAATTAAAAAAGACTATATTTGTTTCAATTTTATGAATAAACAGAATATGTCCCCAATAGAGTTTGAATCCAAGTGAAAATAATTCATTCGTCCCATGCCTTTGTTGCTCTAACAATGTTAGTCGGCTCATTATTGAAGGTACATCTTTAACTACAAATTTGATAAATGGGAGTATGTGTGTCAATAGAAAAGCCAATTGGCCCCACCAAATATTATATATAATTGGTTAAAATGTATCTTTCTCTATCAATTCCTCTTTGTTGCTTTATCCTTTCCATTTTCTTTATCAAGAGGTCAACAAAAGGACTTGGCTATTTCTTGGATGCCTTCCCTTGTATGCTTTCTCAAGGATATGATTGATTATTACCTGATAATTAAATATTTGGATCTCTTCCTCTATTTTATCACACATCGAAGTTACAATATCTACATGCTCAACTCCCTTGAACATCTATTTTGATTCTAACTTTCTTTGGAGGTACAGGTCTAATTATCATTAATTTTTTATATAATTAATTCTAAATTAAAAATTTACATAAAAAATATTTTTAAAATTGTGTAATTTAAAAGATGATAGTTATAATTTTTATTTTTAATTACAATTATTTATGATTTTTATTGGAATTGAATACCAAAAAAAGCTTAATGTGAATTGACATGGTAGCGAAAAGCTATTTTTACTAAAATGTGGTAATTTTAAATGATATATTAAACATAGATTATATGTGTAATCGAACTCCACATAGGAAAGGTGCACTCCTTAATCAGGGCTAGCAATGATAATCCCTTGGTGATCGTGAACAAAGTATGCCCATGTAAACAAACGAATAATTGGTTTACTAATTTTAAATGTGAAAAAAGCAATGAATGAATGAATAAATTTTAATGACGTCCACGATGCCACAACAGCCTAAGAGACCAAGAGCCGTAGCCCTAAGAAACTTTCCGAACTCTTATCAATGTCAGCTCTTCTACTATGCAACTTGACCAAGAACCGGCCGTTATGTGGAGCTTATCTTCCTCGAAGAGCTTGCTTAATCTTCCCTCCTTCAAAATGTTTCTGTAATGCATGTGGATATCACCGTAAGCAGCACGTTCAAAAATGAAGTGCCATTTTGATTTGACAACTCTTTTGCTGGAGAAAGTACATATTCTATCTTCCTAAACTTCTTTAGGAACCATTTATCACGAAGATTACGGTGGCCAACACCACGATGTGGGGCCCTAAAATTCGTTGGGTTTGCTTATGACCTTTCCCACCACGTGAAATGAAAATGAAAATGGTAAACCAAAAAAATCGGATGCGACTTTTTCGCAGGGAAGAAGGAAAGTTGGTGACGGCTCTATGATACCTTTTAACCACTCTATTCATAAATTATTAATAACACATTTGCTTCCGTATTCATGAACCTTGCATAAACTTTGCAGGCTATAAACAATAAATAATATGTCAAATCCTTATTTAATGATTTTGACTCTGAACATATTTCATGGTGACAGATTACTTAGTGAACATTTAGTGATGGGTACATAGACATGAATTGCTATTTTGAGGTGAAGGAGCATTCTTATCTGTTCATCTACTTATTCCGTTCTTCCATCCTAGATGGTCTTACCTAGTGTGAAGGGTACAAGTGTTCGTTTTAGACTCATTCCAAACTGTTGGGAAGGAATGTACAACATTCCTTATACCAGATACATGCCTCTGTTATCTCAGAGAAATCAGTTGACCGTCCAAACTACCCAATAAAATTTATTGAGTGGGCATAATCTAGAAAGTTTATAGAGCATGAATCATAGTTAAAAATGAAAAATTTCAAAACTTTGAAATTTAAAAAAAAATTATTAACTCAAAGCCGCTCTTGCAGGCCTGGAATTTCAAGTTAATCATGTCTGTCTAAACAAAATTAATAATCTAAACAAAATTGATAGTTGTAGATTTTTATTGTGTCAATCTACATTTACTATTATTAAATATTATGACTATTATTAAATATTATTTAAGTTCAACAATTAAAAAATAAATTCCAGCCAATAAAAATAAAATAGGACAACTGTCTATTTACATTAGCTATTCAATAGTTGACAGTCTAAAATCACTACAAAATTATTGAGTGGGCATGAATCATAACTAAAAATAGAAAATTTTCAATCTGCAATTTTAAAAAATCTTATTAACTCCAGTGGACCATGCAAACTTTGAAATTCAAGTTAATCATATCCATCTCAAAAAAAAAGTAGTTATTCTTAAATATTATTTAGCTCAACAATAAAAAATGATAAATTTGACCAATAAAAATAGGACAATTATTTATTACTTTTTGGGAGAGGGCCAAATAGTGGTGTGGGTATCAATAGTTGTGATAGGACTGTTACATTGAAAGCCCAATATTTTAAATAGTATGGTAATGATAGTTGCAAGAGAGGACCCAATAGTTGAAAAAAATGTGCCCATTAGATTAAAAACAACACATCATATGATGCCACATTGACACACTAAAAATCACGACTTAATGCATAGCTATTGTCTAACTTTTTTAGGTTTATTATGACACCCTCAACAAAAAAAGCATTGATGACAACCTTTTTTCCTTGGTCTATGCTGATGAAATTAAATATTTAAATTGTCCACATCCCTAACTGCTCGTCAATATAATCTTTTAGTGTGCACATTGCTATATTAACCCATAAAGTTAGAGTGCCCAATTGGGCCCCTCGCCCCTATTTAACTATTGTTATAAAACAAAGAGAAACACCTAACTTGATATAGATTACAAATATATTTAATGATTGGATACCGTCATGCTACCTATAATAATTTAATAAAATTAATACCCATTTTTAAGTTTTCAAATTTTATTTCTTTTCAATTTCAACTCTAAAGTATGGGAGATGACCCATAGTTGAGCACCCTAACTTCACGCCTCTCAAAATCACAAGTGGCAATTTCGAACGACTCCAAAATTTTTACAGCAGCTTATTTGGCAAGGCCCCTTTCTTATAACTAAGATTTTCAGCGTCACATCATCAAATATGATGCCACATCAGCACAGCTTTTTTGTTGAGATGTCAAATAGTTCCCCCCAAAAAAGGGTGGACCAATAGGTGTGCTGTAAGTCATTGTTTGTTGTTGTGCTGATGTAGCATCACATGATTGGTTGCTTTTTAAATCTAATGAGCACATTTCGTTTAATTATAAGTACTTATAGTAACACTAACAAACTTAAAATCACTTGTTTAAAGTCTGTTGTTTTTTGTAGTTGTTTATCAACTATTTTTGGACTGTTAATGTGTTGTTCTTGGCTTTTGTGAGGCCTTGCTTTGCCTTGGAGTTGGGACCGTGTTTTGTAAAGAGATTTGGACCCTCTTTTCCAACTGACTTCTCAAAACAACAACTTTAAAATCACAACTACTAATACTAAACTTTTAAAAATATTAGACCTTAAATACACAAATACTATCACACTTATTGGAACATGCTCAGCAATTAGGTCCTCTCCCCTAAGGCCAAATTTTGACCCATAAAAAACAGGGCACAGACCGTCAATTTCGAGGCATGGGCTAAACTTGGACAGAAATCATTGAGTTCAGATTACTGACATAAGTACTGTCCAATGTAATAACCAGTCAATAAATGAAATTTATCCATATCTACATGTACCCAAAAAGAATTATAGATGCTTTTTTCTGTTTGGCAAATATAGGTAGTTTTTCTGAAGCTATCTCAATCCTTGAAGCCATCTTAATCCTTGAATTGAAAAAAGAAATCAGTTTTGAAGAATACCTGATTGGTGAAGTATGAGCAAAGTGAATCCATGGCTTGTGAGGTCCCTCCCAGCGCAGTATACGGCCATCACTAATGCCTGTATAAGGCCCTCTTCCTTCCAAATCAAAAGCCAGGCTTTCTGGGCCCAGAAACTCCCCTGAGAATCGAACCTGCGACGTCTGCAACAGATTGTGGTGGTCAGATGGAAAGCTTTGAAGCTCTTCTCCCCACATGCCCAACATACCCACTATATTTTCCTTCATTATAACCGCCATGGCTACTGACAAAAGCAATATAATCATCCATGTCTTCACACTAATCTCCATTAATTGAGTTCTTCGATTCTTTCCTATTGCCTGTCTAATTGAAAAACACATTGACTGTAGATCTGCTACTGGAATTAAAATTCTCTGTAAGGTTTTTAAACAGTCTGGAAGCAATTTCATGCTACAATGTCTCTCCAGATTAAGAAAAGAGGAGGAAAAAAGAAGACAGAAGAGCTCAATTGGCACCCACAAATACAAAGTCGTCGTTAATGTCAACATTGGCCACTCAATAAAATTATTTGCATGGCTGGAATTCAGTCGGTGGAAAAATTGTGATCACAAAGAGTTATTATTAGATCCTCTTGATATAAAGTACAGTGAATTATATTTTTATATTTATAATTTAATTGGGCATGAGTTTTCTGCATTTCATAAATTTATTAGGAGTACTTTTAGATTTAACTCTATATCCCAAAAGTTCTGGATAGTTTATAATTTATTTAATTTTTGAAACATTAAATTTTAATATTATAAGGGGAAAATCACATTCACATAAACAATTTAAATTAATTAAATAATTATACAAACAATTACTTTAGAATTAAGTGATGGGATTGATATCAATACAATAATAAATGTAGAAATAAAACAAGTTAAATGTGTGGGTATTTATTTTGAATTTGATGGAGATATCATTATGTGAGTATTACAAGTTTATTTGCCTCATAATTTTAGAACCTGTCAAATGACTGTTGACCTAAAAAATTTACTGTGTACTATTCTATGTTCACTTTCGTCAATGTCGAGGTGATCTGATGCAGGTGTGCACTTGAGATTTGAGACTGTTTGGAGTGCCCTTTTCCACTCCTCCAGCATGTTTGTTGAGGTCTCTTTTCTTCTTTTGGTAATCGGAAAAAGTAGAAGCATAGATTCCATTGTTGGAATGTGAAGTCCAACAGTCCCCATAGACTTGCTTCTCCCGCCAATATTCTTGTCTCTTGGTTTTCCTTCGGAGACTTTCAATGTGGATAGATGTAATAAGTATGATGCATATACTGCTGTAGATGTAATTGTAAAAACAAAGATAATAAAAGAGATTTCCCCTAATTCCCATGGATGTAGCCAAATTGGTGAACCATGTAAACTTGTTGTTCTGTGTCTTGTTTTGCATCTACTTAATTCTATGTTTAAATTGTTTATTTATCTACACTTTGAATCAACAATTGGTATCAGAGCTCGGTGAAAGAGCTAATTGGGAATTTGAGGAATTTCCAGAAAGATGGAAGAAGCGGATAAATGGTGAATTGAAAAATTATTAGGACAGAATTTTGCAATGTTGAAGATGCAAATGGAATCATTGCTAATTCAAAGAGATCTTTCAATCGCGCTGGAAGACAAATCCAAGAAGCCTACTACGATTAGTTGATGAGGAGTGGAAGAAAATAGATAAGAAAGCAAGAGCACAATTATCCTTTCTCTATCCAGTAATGTATTATTTAATGTTGCAACGGAAAAGACTGAAGGATTGTGGGACAAATTGTCTAATATGTATGAGTTGGTTTCAGCTTCAAACAAGGTTTTCCTCATGAGAAATTGTATAATTTGAAGATGAAGGAAGAAGGCAACATGACCAATCACCTAAATGAATTCAATACATTAATCGGCCAATTGATTTCCCGTGAACATAAAGCTGGATGACAAAATCAAAGCCATCTTATTGTTGTGCTCTCTACGAGACAATTGGGAAGGAGTAGTGATGGCAATCAGCTATTCGGTGTCCAGAAAAAAAACATACTAAAATTTGATGATGTTCTTGCCACTCTTCTTAGTGAAGACATGAGGAGGAAAAATCAAGGAAACTCCTCAGGCGATGCTTTGGTATTTGGTTAATAGAGGGATATCTTAAGAAGAGGCGGGCAAGTGGACCAAGTTGGTATGCAAAAAAGTGGCCAAATAAGTAATTTTTGCAATAACCACACTCGTTGTTATGTTTAAATCGCCATAACACGCTCATGTTATGGCTTGGTAAATACTAAGCCATTACGCAATCATCGTTTTGTGGTCCACAAAATGTGAGCACACCTGCTCATTGCATTTGGTTGAAAGTTTCTAAGGACTTTATGCATTTTGTTGACACAAAATGTGAGCATACTCCTCTCATTGCATTTGGTTGAAAGTTTCTAAAGACTTTTCAACATATCCATTTTGCTAGTATCCTACAATTAGGGCATTCTGAGAACACATTTATTTGAGGCATTCTATCAAACAGTTCATGTGCCTTGTCTATGCTTCCACATTTTGCATCTCTATCTCTATCTCTCCCTCTCGCTATATCTATCTCTCATTGTCACTCTCCCACTCTCTATCTCTCTCTCTCTATCCCTCCCCCCTCTCTCTCCCTCTTTATCCATATCCCTAAATCCCCCCTCTCTCCCACTCTCTATCTATATCCCTCAATCTCCCCTCAGTCTCCCCCTCTCTCAATGTCTCTATCCTACATCTCTTTTGCCTCTCTCTCTCTCTCTCTCCCCTCTCTATCCATATCCCTCAATATCCCTCGTCTCTCCCACTCTCTATCTATATCCCTCAATCTCCCCCTTTGTATCCCCTCTCTATCTATATCTCTCTATCTCCCCCATCTCTCTCTCTCTCAATGTATCTATCTTCCATTTCTCTATATTAGTCCCTCTCCTTCCATCCCTCTCTATCTCTCCCTTCATCCCTCTCTCCATCTCTCCCTCCCTCTCTCTCCCTCTCTTTATCTATATCTCCTAATCTCCTCCCCTCTCTCTCTCCCCTTCTCTCCCCCTCTGTATCTCTATCTATGTTTCCCTCTCTATCTCCCCACCTCTCTCTTCAAGGATCCTAGCTTCAAGGATCTTGATCTATTGGATCATGGTGGCTATGAGAGCTCCTTAGGTAGCATCTCCTATGTTTTGTATTTCTCCATCATGAGGTGGGTTTTGTTTAGTGAGGGTTGAGTAGTCATGTTGGTTCTTTCCACAAGGAAGATTTTTAGTACCCCTTGGGATGCTTCATCTCATTCATGTTGATAAGCTATATGGGGAGCCTCTCATGCTATACAAGATTCTTCTAGGTCTTTCTCCAAGAGTCTCACCTCATTGTCGATTCAAGTGGTAGTGTCTTTGTATTTTGTGATGGGATGACCCTAATGATGGATTTTTTATCATATGAGTACTTGAGTGCTCTAATTTGATCTAGGTTTGGTTGAATCATAGTATATTGGTTCTAAACTAGGTTATCATAAGTGATGAAGTTATGCAGTCATTGTTGTCCACCATTTGAGTTAACATCTTGATAATCATAACTATTTGAGATAGGTGCCGATGGATTGGGAAGGATGTACCAATTGAATGAAGGAGGGCTAGCTAGGTCTAACAGACCTTGTCCCTAAATTGTGTTATTGGTCTAGACATATTCAAGGGTATCATAAGTACCACAAAAAAATGGGAAGACAAGGTGGGTGAAAGGTGGAAGAAAGAAAATGGGAGGGCTTGTTTAGAAGGATTTTCCTTGCATGTTAGTTTCGCCAAAATATGTGATATTCTAAATCTTCTCATCACAAAAAGTGAATGAGGTGGACTAAAAACAAAACATGCAATATTTGCTACACTTGTATTGATGGTATGGATTGAATTAGTCATACTCTTTGAAAAAAAGCTAGCTAAGTAAAGGAGAATTTGGCTAATCACTCTTGTCTCATGGAAAGAGGATCTCATAGATGGTATTGATATGGTTGTGTGGAATGGGAGTCATGTCACCAAGTCCACTCACTTCACAAGGAAGGAGTTTCTAGTGGTAGACTATGGTGTTGATTTGAGGTGTTGAATATGGAGTGGTTGTCACTTGAACTATTGGAGAGAGAGAGTGAGAGAGAGAGAGAGAGATAAAGGGAGGGAGAGAGGGAGAGAGATAAAAAGAGAGAAAGGGAGGGAGAGAGAGAGGGAAATAGAGGGAGGATGGAGAGATAGGGGGAGAGAGGGAGGGAGAGAGGGAGGATGGAGAGATAGAGGGATAGATAGATAGAGATATAGAGAGGGAGAAAGAGGGTGAGATATAGAGATAGATAGATAGAGAAATCTAGATGGAGATGGAGAGATATATAAAGAGATAGAGATAGAGAGAGTTCAAGAGAAATCTATATGGATACAGAGAGAGGTGGGGAGATAGAGATGGAGAGATAGATAGATAGAGATAGAGAGGGGGAGAGGGAGTGATCGAGAGACACAAAGATAGAGAGGGATGGAGAGAGAATTAGAGAGGGGGGCGATTGAGAGATTAGATAGATAGATAGAGAGAGAGAGTAGATAGAGATATAGAGAGGGAGAAAGTGCACCAAGTTGGTCTATAAAAAAGTAGCCAAATGAGTAATTTTAGCAATAACATGCTCATGTTATGTTTAAATGGCCATAACATGATCATGCTTAGGCTTGGTGAATACCTAATTAGTCTACAAATACAAGTAACTAAAATCTACATGCAAATAGAAGCCTAATTAGTCTGCAAAATCTATGTGAGTTTCTATAAAAAGGAACTAAAATAATCAAATACTTGAGTGACAAGAATCATTGTACTGACAAATTAGATTGGTTCTTATAGCTCCCATCTCTACTTTATTAGAGGATTCCATCTCCTTAATCTCACCATCTCTCTCTTTTATCACATCTCCCTTTATTGCCTCTACATCTATTACTATATGTTTTTTTGTTGTTGTGGTGGTGGTGGGATTGGTCTAGTCTACATCTATTGTTCTGTTTGCCCCTATGCTCTACATGTCATTGCCCCTCTTAGGGATTGTGTAATAGAGACCTCAGGAGTTAACGCTATTGATTATATCCTTTTCATAATTGTGTCCCCCATTTCCCTTCGATTTATGTATAGTGGCTCTACATGAGGTAGTTTACAATATAGGATTTCTCAAACTATTAGGCACCCTATCAACTAATTACATCTCCACCATCTTGATCATGTCCACAAATGAGGTGGTACTATTGCATGCCACTATTGATATGGAATCCCCATCCCATAGCTCCACCATGTCCCATATGGATCCACAATCATGTTGTAAGTAGTCAAATTGACCCTCTCCTAAACTAAGTTGAAAAGTAATCTTTGTTTCTTTCTTTGTCTCTTTGTCTCATTCTTTCTATTTTATCTCTCTCTCTCTCTCTCTCTCTCTCTCTCACTTCCTATTTTTAATATTTTATTTGTTTCTCTTTTTCTCTCTCTTTATATATCTTTAATGTTTCTTTCATGAATTCATTCATTATTATTTATTTATGAATCCATTTTGTTCTTTCTCAATTATTTTTTGCTAAACCTTTTTCGTTTCTATCTTTTACTATTTTTTTTGTCTCTTTTTTTATTTCTCTCATTCTTTATTTCTCTCATTCTTTCCAATTGTATTTCTTTTTGCCTTTATTTCATTCTATACTTATTTCCTATTATATAATATTTTTCTTTCTATCTTTCACCATTTCTTTTTGTTGCTTTCTTTATTTATCTCATTCTTTCCCATTATATTTCTTTCTCCCTTTATTTCAATCTATATTTTATCTCTATCTCTCATTTTTATTGTCTTTTGTCTTTGTTTCTTTCTACCCCTTTTTATTTGTCTCTCTCATTCTCTCAATTATTCTCTCTTCCCTCTTTTCTTTCTTTCACTCTTTATTGTTTTGTTTCTCTTTGTATCTCTTTTTTTATTTGTTTCACTCATTATTAGTTTTCATTTTTTGTATATTTCTTTATTTTATTCTTTTCTATTTCCTTCTTTCTCTGTCTTTTTTCTACGTTTTTATCTTAAATTTTTTCTTACTTATTCTTTATTTATTTATCACTTTATTTTTTACATGCACCCGTCCCTCTTTCTTCATATATTTCTTTTACTTTTAGCTTTCTCTATATTTTTGTCTACATCTTTCCTTTTTTTATAATGTTTATCTTCATCGCTATCTTTCTCTCTTTAGTTTTTCCTTCTTTCTATTTTTCTTTGTTTGTTTCTCTCTTTCTAGGTATTGGACTATGGACCTTGGATCATTGATCAATGATCATTATAACTCTAGACCTTAGACCATTGAACCATGGGCTTTGAAACTTGGATGCTATACCCTAGACCATGGACTTAAGACCCTAGAATGTAGAACATGAACTCCAGACCCTAAATCCTAAACCTTGAAACCATGGATTGTGGATTGTAGACCAAGAAATCTTTACCTTGTAATTTGAACCTTGGACCCTAAATCTTGAATCCAAGACCTTAGATCCATAACCCAAAATTGAAAACCCTAGAAGCTAAACCTTGAACCCAAGACCTTGGATGCTTAACCCAAAATATAAAACCTTGAATCCAAGACCGTGGACACTAAACCCAAACCTAGAACCCTGGACACTAGAAACTTCAAACTTAGACCTCAAACCTTAAACCCTATACCTTGCATTTGACCATTGGACCTGCTACGCCCTTAATCCTATAGTGTGTATAGGGTTATGAATAGTCAGCTTGTGGCTATCTTAACTCTTAATTAAGTCATATTATCATTAGTTTATTGTTATTTAGTTGTTTAGGTCGGCCTAAGGCTTATATAGGCCCATCTAAGTCGGCCTAGGTGATATCCTAGGCATAAATAGGTATATATAGGAGGTAGTGAGTCTTATTTCATCATATTGTGTATTGTGTTCTCATTGAAGACTATTGGAGGTATCCCCCTTGAAGTGGATTAGGAGGTTGCCCCCTCGAAGTGGCATATTATTATCAAGTATTTGCAGCATATTTACTATTATATTCAGATATTGTGTAAGTTGTTTCATTACAAGTGGTATCAGAGCATGATCTTGGCACCATAGAGGCAAAATTTTTTCTCATCATTGGAGGCGATTTTGGGAAGAGCATAACTTTCAGATTTTAGCGAATTTTTTAAAGATTTTTAAAGGGTTTTTGAAGACAATATTAAAGAATATACAATCCAGATTTTAGAGGAATTGGAGCAAAAATAAGCGAGTTATTGTAAAATTAGGGTTTGCAACAAATTCACTCTCAAGGCAGTAAATCTGCTAATTTCTTGGAATTTTTTCTGGGTAAGTGGTATCTTGGCCTTAGTAAGTTACAATAAAAATTTCAGAGAATTTGAATTTCATTTGTGTGATTTATTTCAAAAATATTTTTTCCAATCATGACGGGTCCTTCAACAAGGGGCAAAAAGAATGTTACCACACCGGGAAAAACTCCAGGCAAGGAGGAGGTGGAAAATGAGGATGTTGATCAAAAAGAATATGAAAATATACTTGAACTTATTCATAAAGAAAATAGCAAGATGAAAGGTGAAATCTTGTCCATTATGGGTGAACAAATGAAAGGGTTGGCAAAGTCATGTGATATTGAGAAAATTCTGGAGATACTTTCCAAACATAAACAGTCACAACACCACAATGTGGAGGAAGAGGATTCTACAAAAGGGAAGGGTGTTTTTGGGTTTGAATCAAATCTCAAGATGGATCATCACACCACTCATTTTATGGCAAGGAATTTCACACCAAAGTTGGATATGCGAAAGTTTGATGGTCAAGATCCTACCAATTGGCTTTGTCAAATGGAGCAATTCTTTGATATCCACTATGTTCCATGTCAACAAAAGGTGGCCATGGCTTCCTTATACTTGGAACCTGATCAATTCATTTGGTACCGTTGGCTATGTGAAGAAAAGAAAGCAAAAGGATGCATTGTCACTTGGTCGGTTTTCCAAGAAGAACTCATTACTCATTATGGTGAAAATCTTATGGATAGCTACTTCAGCCAAATTACCAAATTAAGGCAAACAGGTATGGTCAAGGATTACATTCATCAATTTTGTACTTTATCTTTAAGAGTGGAAAATGTGTCTACAGAAAATTTGTTGGAGCTATTCATTGGTGGCTTAGAGGATCACATTAAATATGAGGTACGCATGTTCCGTCCAAATTCCATCTCAGAGGCAATGATTATGGCAAGGCAAGTAGAGGAAAAATTTATGGTTAATAAAAGGCAAGGTTTTATAAACATAAGAGATAAAAGCACTCCTACACAGTCACTTCCACAACCTACTAGGCTAACACCACAACAAATTGAAGAGAAGAGAGCAAAAGGATTATGTTTTAATTGTGATAGAAAATATAGTAGAGGACACAAATGCACTGAAAAGAAATTGTTCTATATTGAAGGGCCAAGTGAGGAAGAAGAAGAGGTACCAATAGTAGAGAGTGACAATGAGATTGAGGAGGAGTCAAGAGATACTCAACCAATCATTTCTTGCCATTCACTTTCAGGTTTTAGTACCCCACAAACTCTCAAGGTAGTGGGTTTCTTAAAGAAAGAAAAAGTAACAGTGTTGATAGACTCAGGTAGCACTCATAACTTCATCAACAAAAAGTTGGCCACTCGTTTAAATTGTTTTATATATCCAGCTCCAGAGTTTCAGGTCTTGATTGCAGATGGTGGTACTATTAGTTGTTCAGGAAAATGCCATAGCATTAAATTATCCATGGGAGATTATCATCTTAATTGTCTAATGTATGCTATCTCAATGGGTGCGGCAGATATTGTTTTGGGAGTACAGTGGCTTACCACTTTGGGAACAATTGAATTGAACTTCCAAGAACTATTCATGCGCTTTCAATCAGAGGGAAGAACAATAGAATTACGAGGGATGCGTGCAAAGTCACCACAGATAGTAAGTTCTTACCAAATGCAAAAGATGTTGAAGAAGGGGGTAGATGGGATGGTAGCCCAATTATTTTCATTAGAAGCATATCACTCAAAGGCTTCTACACCATTGGATCTACAAGCAATTATAGATAAGCACTCTATAGTTTTTGGGGAGATGCCAGAAGGATTGCCTCCTAGGAGAGATCATGATCATGCCATTCAACTAGTACCAGGGAGCCAACCACCCAACATCAGGCCCTACAGATATCCATATGCTCAAAAAAGTGAGATTGAGAAGATAGTTCAAGAGATGCTAGAAGCAGGCATTATCAGGCATAGTCAAAGTGCTTACTCATCTCCTATGGTAATGGTGCGTAAGAAGGATGAAATGTGGAGGATGTGTCCAGATTACAGGGAGCTTAACAAGTTCACCATAAAAGATAAGTTTCCTATTCCAGTAATTGATGATTTGTTAGATGAGCTTAATGGTGCTATTTATTTTACAAAACTTGATCTCCATTCTGGTTATCATCAAATTAGAATTAGAGATGAGGATGTACATAAGACAGCTTTTAGAACCCATGAGGGCCACTATGAATTTTTGGTAATGCCTTTTGGTCTCACTAATGCACCGTCGACATTTCAAAGTTTAATGAACTCTATCTTCAGGCCATTTTTGAGGAAATTTGTTTTGGTATTTTTTGATGACATCTTAATATATAGTAAAACATGGGAGGAACACTTGCAACATGTAAATCAAGTGTTGGACATTTTGAAGCAGAATCAGTTGTATGCTAAACCATCCAAGTGTATCTTTGGTGTCAAAGAAGTGGAGTACCTTGGTCACATTGTGTCACATGAGGGAGTCAAGGTGGACCCTCATAAGATCCAAGCAATTGTAGAGTGGAAAATTCCTAAGACCCTTAAGAACTTACGAGGTTTTTTAGGGCTTACAGGGTATTATCGCCGATTTGTAAAGAATTATGGTAGCATAGAATCTCCTCTCACATCCTTGTTAAAGAAGGATGCTTTCCAATGGAATGAAGTGGCGACAAGGGCATTTGAGAAACTAAAGGAAGCCATGTGTACAACTCCAGTCCTAGCTACCCCAGATTTTTCTAAAACATTTGTTGTTGAATGTGATGCTTCAGGACATGGAATAGGAGCAGTACTTATGCAAGAAGGAAAACCCATAGCATTTGAAAGTCGCCAACTCAAAGGTAAGAATTTGTTGAAGCCAGTTTATGAGAAAGAAATGTTGGCTATCTTGCATGCAGTCAAACAATGGAGACCTTTTCTAATGGGACGACACTTTAAGGTCAAGATAGATCATGATAGTCTCAAATATTTCTTGCAACAGAGGTTATCATCTGAAGAACAACAAAAATGGGTCACAAAGATGTTGGGATATGACTTTGAGATCATATATAAGAAAGGCAAGGAGAATGTTGTGGCTGATGCTCTATCAAGGTGTGATGAACCCACAGAGTCATTTTTATTTGCCATTTCCATGTTACAAGCAGACTGGGTAAATGAGGCAAGAGAAGAGTGGGAGAAGGACATAGATACTCTAAGGCTCATTGAGAAACTCCAACATGAATCAAGTGTGTCTGACAAATTTTCATGGAAAGGAAATATTTTATGGTACAAGGAGAGGTTATACCTTAGCAAGAATTCAACTCTTAAGCTTAAGGTGTTGGAAGAACTACATGCTTCTCCAATAGGTGGGCACTCAGGATTCCTCAAAACTTATCATAGAATCAAGCAAGATTTCTTTTGGGAAGGGCTGAAAGGGGATGTTCAAAAATTTGTAGCTGAATGCATGGTATGTCAACAACATAAAGGGGAGACAGTTAAGACTCCGGGTCTTCTACAACCCTTATGTATCCCAAGTCAAAGGTGGGAGGAGGTATCTATGGATTTCATCACAGGTTTGCCTAGATCTGAAGGAAAAAATGTCATCATGGTTGTTGTGGATCGTCTCACCAAATATGGTCACTTTTGTGCTTTGGCACAACCATTGGCAGCAAGCACTGTAGCAATAGCTTTTATGAATACTATTCAGAAACTGCATGGGACTCTGAAAGTTATAGTCAATGATCGTGACCCTATATTTACAAGTAATTTTTAGACTGACTTGTTTTCATGCTTGGGCACTTAGCTTGCTCATAGTTCATCATATCACCCCCAGTCAGATGGACAGATAGAAGTGGTCAACAAATGCTTGGAAGGCTATCTCCGTTGTTTTGCTTCAGATAAACAAGAGAGATGGGTGCAATGGCTACCACTAGCAGAATGGTGGTACAACACTTCTTTCCATACTTCTTCCAAGATGTCTCCATTTTTAGCACTATATGGTTACCACCCACCATCAATCATCTCTTCATTGCAGGTACAACCAAAGGTTCACACATTCAAAGAACACATCCATCATTAGCAAGAGGTATTGGCTAGTCTTCGAGAGAACTTGGCAATGGCACAAAACAGAATGAAGCAACAAGCTGATCAACACCGTAGTGAAAGAACTTTTGAAGTGGGAGATTGGGTCTTTGTGCGACTACAACCATACAAGCAAATGTCTCTAAAACAACAACATAAAGCTAACAAGCTGGCACCCAAGTACTATGGTCCTTATAAGGTGTTGCAAAAGATTGGCAATGTAGCATATAAATTGGAGCTGCCCATATCAACAAAAATTCATCCAGTTTTTCATGTTTCCTTCTTGAAGAAGGTTATTGGGAATAAAGTGGTAGCACAGACTAAGTTACCTGAGCTTGATGAAGAGGGAAGAATAGTTGTGGATCCTGAGAGAATTATTCAAACACGCACCAAGAAGCTGAGGACAAGGGAAATCATAGAATATCTAATTAAATGGAAAAACTCTCCAGTTGAGGAAGCTACATGGGAGAATGAGGAATTCATGCAAAAGCATCCACATTTGGTCAGCATTGAGGACAATGCTTCTTTGAAGAGGGGGGGCATGCTACGCCCTTAATCCTATAGTGTGTATAGGGTTATGAATAGTCGGCTTGTGGCTATCTTAACTCTTAATTAAGTCATATTATCATTAGTTTATTGTTATTTAGTTGTTTAGGTCGGCCTAAGGCTTATATAGGCCCATCTAAGTCGGCCTAGGTGATATCCTAGGCATAAATAGGTATATATAGGAGGTAGTGAGTCTTATTTCATCATATTGTGTATTGTGTTCTCATTGAAGACTATTGGAGGTATCCCCCTCGAAGTGGATTAGGAGGTTGCCCCCTCGAAGTGGCATATTATTATCAAGTATTTGCAGCATATTTACTATTATATTCAGATATTGTGCAAGTTGTTTCATTACAGGACCCTATAGCTTGGAAGCTATATACTTGGAATCATAGACATTATATTCGATAACCATTGATTGTGGACCCTAGACCAAGAAACCTTTACCTTGAACCCTTGGACCTTGAATCTTGAACCCAAGATCCTTACACTAAACTATAAATCCATGACCCTGAACATATGATTGTGGACACTAGACCCTTTGAACTTGGATTCTGAATGTTGAACCGATGACATGGACCTTGGACCTAGACCCAAAGACTTTGGACACTTATAAATTGGACCTCAAACCTCGAAACCTAGACCTTAGACCCTTGATCATAAACCTTTAATTGAAGACCCTTGACATTAAATCTTGAAACCATGATCCTAGACATAAGATAGTGAACACTAGACCCTTTGAACTTGTACATCATACCTTGAATACATGACCCTGAACCTTGAACCTAAGATCCTAAAGCATGGACACCAAACCTTGAACATAAGACCATGGACACTAGATAATCCAAACCTAGACCTAAACCTTGAATATATAACCACCAATTTAGTTGGGGTCTGGGCATGCTAGCCCACACTTATGTTCATGTTAGGAGTAATATATAAAAGGTCTTAGATCCCATTTTGTTAATATCCTACAATTAGGGCATTCCATGAGAACACATTTCTTCGAGGCATTCTATCAAATAGTTCAATGCCTTGTATATGCTTCCACATTTTGCATCTCTATCTCTATCTCTCCCTCTCTCTATATCTATCTCTCATTGTCACTCTCCAACTCTCTATCTCTCCCTCTATCCCTCCCTCCTCTCTCTCCCTCTCTATCCATATCCCTAAATTTCCCCCTCTCCCACTCTCTATCTGTATCCCTCAATCTCCCCCTATCTCCCCCTCTCTCTTTCAATGTCTCTATCCTTCATCTCTTTTGCCTCTCTCTCTCTCCCCTCTCTATCCATATCCCTCAATCTCCCCCCTCTCTCCCACTTTCTATATATACCCCTCAATCTCCCCCTATGTCTCCCCTCTCTCTATCTCCCCCATCTCTCTCTCAATATCTCTATCCTACATCTCTCTATATTAGTCTCTCTCCATCTCTCCCTCCATACCTCTCCATCTCTCCCTTCATCCCTCTATCTATCTATCTATCTCTCCCTCCCTCCCTTTCTCCTCTCTTTATCTCTATCTCCTAATCTCCCCCCCCCTCTCTCCCCTTCTCTCCCCTTCTCTATCTCTATCTATATATGTTTCCCTCTCTATCTCCCCACCTCTCTCTTAAAGGATCCTAATCTATTGTACCATGGGGGATATGAGATCTCCTGAGGTAGCATCTCCTACATTTTGTATTTCTCCATCATGAGGTGTGTTTTGTTTAGTAAGTGAGGGTTGAGTAGCCATGCTGGTTTTTTCCTCAAGGAAGATTTCTAGTACCCCTTGGCATACTTCATCTAATTCATGTTGATAATCTATATGGGGAACCTGTCATGCTATACAAGATTCTTCTAGGTCTTTCTCTAAGAGTCTAACCTCATTGTCAATTCAAGTGGTAGTGTCTTTGTAGTTTGTGATGGGATGACCCTAATGATGGATTTTTTAATAGATGAACACTTGAGTGCTCTAAATTGAGCTAGGTTTGGTTTAATCATAGTATCTTGGTTCTAAACTAGGTTATCAGAAGTGATGAAGTTATGCAGTCATTGTTGTCCACCATTCGAGTTAACATCTTTATAATCATACCTATTTGAGATAGGTGCTAATGGATTGGGAAGGATGTACCTGTTGAATGAAGGAGAGCTAGCTAGGTCTAAGGGAAAGGATATATGCAAGAAGATGATATCTTGATGAAGTATGTATGTGGCCTTCATAGCCATCTAATTAGGCTCATATTTCTCTCAAAAATGAAAGAAATAGATAATCCATCTTATCAATCTCATTACTTCAAAATGGACAAGGAAAATTTATCACATGCCTTTCTTCATGAAGGGAAATACAAAACAATTTTCAACTTAAGAAGAGATGTCAAAAGTTATTTGATCTATACAAATTATCAAGACTTTGACATAGTAAAAAAACTAAATAAATAACTAGAATGAAAAAATTAATAGAAGAACCATGACAGAGAGAGAGAGGGAGATATAAAGAGGGGTTTTTTAATGCTTTAGTGTTGATGTTTAGGGTTTTGAAGAGGAAGGTAAAGTGAGGGTGGAAGAGAGAGACTCATTCTTTTTCTAGTCTATCCATTTGAGGGTTTTCCAAATTTCCTATGCCTAGACTCGTAAGTGGATTGTACCTAAGCAATCATCTCATTAAGAATTATGAGACCTTCTAAACTAAGCTTAGCACTAGGATTTTTGTGCAGTCCATATTTCTTTTGAAGATAGATAAGCCTTGAACTAGGATAGATCAATTCAACTAACTCTATAAATATAGGGACAGTTCCTCTTTTTCATCCATAGCAGAAACCTAAGTGTCATCATCCTAATGATTATACCATAGTTTGGATAGGTCACCTTTTTCATCATCTTCCTAAATATAATTTCCACTCTCATCTACTTCATCATGGAATTAGGTCCCCCTTTAGGACAATGAGAAGGGTCATGAGCTTGGATAGAAGGAGTGCACCATGACTATACTTCCATAAAATTTGTGTACTGCAAAGTATTTTGAATATTTCTCCTTTTGTCCATTGTTGTACTCATCTTGGTCTCCTATCTCATTGGTGATGACTATGTGAATGAGAAGATGGTGAGGCTAGTAGCTTTGACACTTTGGATATCATACTTTACATTTTAGAGAATGGTTTTATCATTTTCTTTAAGTTTTTGACCAAGGCGTAATCAATGCCCTACCTCTATATCGCCCCTACTATAGATAGGTGGATTATTCACTCTCCCTATGTTCTTTGGAATCTCTATCCCCTTTAGGTCTCCTTAACTCTAAATTGAACATTAATCCATGGGTAAGTGCAAGAAGATGGGGGGCCAAAAAGGGGTCTTAAGTGGCCACTTTTTTTCTGAAATCAGGAAATACTGGCCTTGGATGAGAAATTGAGCATAGTTACACTCAAAATTTAGAGATGCAACCAAAACAATGTTCGTAGTGCTCCGAGTCTACTTTCTAAACTACTATTTTGTTTTGAAAATGGCATAGATTAAGGGGTTCAAAAGAGGGAGCCACAGAAATTGGTGTTGTTTCTGTCAAAAAAACATAACATAGCATGTTTTGTGGCTCCCTCAAAAGGTCAACTTTTTTTTGGTATTTTTAAAATCGCTTTGGTGAGAAATTAGCTAATAGCATGTAGTTTATGCCCAATTTTTCTGATAATTTTTTGATGAATATTTGATTTTTTACTAATTTTTAAAGTGGACACATCCTAAAAAATAGAATTTTGGCCGTGCTACCCCTATAAATTTTGAAAACTAATTGAAAATCATTTTTTTATTTTTTTAATATTTGTAGAATGGAGTCTAGTTTCTAAATATGTAATTTTTTTGAAATTTGAATGAATAGTTATTTTACAATGAAAAAAAGACCAAACAGTGGTTTTTGCATAAAAACGGACACACAAACAAAAGAAATTAAAGATGAAAGGCTTAACATTGTTAAAATGTGAAAAAAATCACATCGTCAAATAGCTAAGAGAAAGCCTAACATTACCCATGTGTTCGATTTGTTCAACCTTGAAACACGTGCAAATCTGAGGGTTAGCACGAACGAAATTATGTGAAATTTTGAAGAATACAGAAAAACACGTCTGTGACTGTTCATAAGGCACTCCAAGCCTTTGGGTTGGAAATCCAAAGCAAATCCCAAGCCCAAGGCTTGGGATTCCCAAAGCAAGAAATAACGCGAGCGCGTTATAACGCGCTCGCGTTATTTATTGCCTTACATTTTTCCCGCAAGCCTGTCTTTTCCCATGTTCGACATAACGCGAGCGCGTTATAACGCGCTCGCGTTATGTCCCACTCAAATTTTTTTACACTCAAGGCTATTCATCATAGGGTTAAGGCATAAAGGATAGAGTTGAAAGGTTTACGGATAAGGGATTAGCGTTTAAGGTATAGTATCGAGCCCGTTGAGGGTCTAGGAATAAGGATAGCGTTTAAGGTTTAGGGATGAGGGATGACAGATTACGGTTGAGGGTCGAGGGATCAAAGTTAAGGGTTGAGGGATTAGGGTTTGACATTAAGGGTTGAGGGTTGAGGTTCAAGGGTCAAGGGTTTAGGGATAGGGTTTAGGGTCGAGGGATTAGGGTTAAAGTAGAGTGTGGAGGGTGTAAGGATTAGGGATAGGGTTGGAGGGTTTAGGGATAAGGGATTAGGGTTTAAGGTATAGTATCAAGTCTGTTGAGAGTTTAGGAATAGGGATAGCATTTAGGGATTAGGGATGAGGGATTATAGTTGAGGGATGATGGATTAGGGTTGAGGGTTGAGGGATTAGGGTTTAGGGATAAGGTTTAGGGTTGAGGGTTTAGGATTAGGGTTTAGGGTTGACGGATTAGCATTTAATGTCGAGGTTAGGGTTAGAGTGTTGAGGGTAGAGGGATTAGGGATAGGGTTTAGGGTTTAAGGTTTAAGGATTGAGGGTTGAGGCTTTAGGGATGAGGGTTTAAGGCTTAAGATATAGTGTCAAGTGTTGAGGGTGTAGGGATAGGGTTTAAGTTTTAAGGGTTAAGAGTTGAGGGATATGGATTAGGGTTTAAGGTATAGTGTTGAGGGTCGAGGGATCAGAGTTAAGGGTTGAGGGATTAGGGTTTGACGTTGAGGGTTGAGGGTTGAGGTTCGAGGGTCAAGGGTTTAGGGATAGGGTTGAGGGTCGAGGAATTAGGGTTAAAGTAGAGTGTGGATGGTATAAGGATTAGGGATAGGGTTGGAGGGTTTATGGATAAGGGATTAGGGTTTAAGGTATAGTATCGATTCTGTTGAGGGTGTAGGAATAGGGATAGCATTTAGGGTTTAGGGATGAAGGATTAGAGTTGGGGGATGACAGATTAGGGTTGAGGGTCGAGGGATTAGGGTTTAGGGATAAGGTTTAGGGTTGAGGGATGAGGGATTAGGGTTTAAGGTATAGTGTTGAGGGTTTAGGGATAGGGTTTAGGGTTGAGGGATTAGGATTTGACGTTGAGGGTTTAGGGTTGAGGTTCGAGGGTCAAGGGTTTAGGGATAGGGTTGAGGGTCAAGGAATTAGGGTTAAAGTAGAGTGTGGAGGGATGACGGATGATAGATTAGGGTTGAGGGTTGAGGGATTAGGGTTTGACGTCGAGGGCTGAGGGTTTAGGGTTAGGGTTGAGAGATGAGGGATCAGAGTTAAGGGTTGAGGGATTAGGGTTTGACGTCGAGGGCTGAGGTTCGAGGGTCAAGGGTTTAGGGATAGGGTTGAGGTTGAAGGGATTAGGGTTTAGGGACAAGGTTTAGGGTTAGGGTTGAGGGATTAGGGTTTAAGGTATAGTGTTGAGGGTTTAGGGATAGGGTTTAGGGTTGAGGGATTAGAGTGAAGGGTTGAGGGATTAGAATTTGGCGTTGAGGGTTTAGGGTTTAAGGTATAGTGTTGAGGGTTTAGGGATAGGGTTTAGGGTTGAGGGATTAGGGTTTGACGTTGAGGGTTGAGGGTTGAGGTTCGAGGTTCAAGGGTTTAGGGATAGGGTTGAGGGTCGAGGAATTAGGGTTAAAGTAGAGTGTGGAGGGATGACGGATGATAGATTAGGGTTGAGGGTTGAGGGATTAGGGTTTGATGTTGAGGGTTGAGGGTTTAGGGTTAGGGTTGAGAGATGAGGGATCAGAGTTAAGGGTTGAGGGATTAGGGTTTGACGTCGAGGGCTGAGGTTCGAGGGTCAAGGGTTTAGGGATAGGGTTGAGGTTGAAGGGATTAGGGTTTAGGGACAAGGTTTAGGGTTAGGGTTGAGGGATTAGGGTTTAAGGTATAGTGTTGAGGGTTTAGGGATAGGGTTTAGGGTTGAGGGATTAGAGTGAAGGGTTGAGGGATTAGAATTTGGCGTTGAGGGTTTAGGGTTTAAGGTATAGTGTTGAGGGTTTAGGGATAGGGTTTAGGGTTGAGGGATTAGGGTTTGACATTGAGGGTTGAGGGTTGAGGTTCGAGGGTCAAGGGTTTAGGGATAGGGTTGAGGGTCGAGGAATTAGGGTTAAAGTAGAGTGTGGAGGGATGACGGATGATAGATTAGGGTTGAGGGTTGAGGGATTAGGGTTTGATGTTGAGGGTTGAGGGTTTAGGGTTAGGGTTGAGAGATGAGGGATCAGAGTTAAGGGTTGAGGGATTAGGGTTTGACGTCGAGGGCTGAGGTTCAAGGGTCAAGGGTTTAGGGATAGGGTTGAGGTTGAAGGGATTAGGGTATAGGGACAAGGTTTAGGGTTAGGGTTGAGGGATTAGGGTTTAAGGTATAGTGTTGAGGGTTTAGGGATAGGGTTTAGGGTTGAGGGATTAGAGTGAAGGGTTGAGGGATTAGAATTTGGCGTTGAGGGTTTAGGGTTTAAGGTATAGTGTTGAGGGTTTAGGGATAGGGTTTAGGGTTGAGGGATTAGGGTTTGACGTTGAGGGTTGAGGGTTGAGGTTCGAGGGTCAAGGGTTTAGGGATAGGGTTGAGGGTCGAGGAATTAGGGTTAAAGTAGAGTGTGGAGGGATGACGGATGATAGATTAGGGTTGAGGGTTGAGGGATTAGGGTTTGATGTTAAGGGTTGAGGGTTTAGGGTTAGGGTTGAGAGATGAGGGATCAGAGTTAAGGGTTGAGGGATTAGGGTTTGACGTCGAGGGCTGAGGTTCGAGGGTCAAGGGTTTAGGGATAGGGTTGAGGTTGAAGGGATTAGGGTTTAGGGACAAGGTTTAGGGTTAGGGTTGAGGGATTAGGGTTTAAGGTATAGTGTTGAGGGTTTAGGGATAGGGTTTAGGGTTGAGGGATTAGAGTGAAGGGTTGAGGGATTAGAATTTGGCGTTGAGGGTTTAGGGATAGGGTTTAGGGTTGAGGGATTAGGGTTTGACGTTGAGGGTTGAGGGTTGAGGTTCGAGGGTCAAGGGTTTAGGGATAGGGTTGAGGGTCGAGGAATTAGGGTTAAAGTAGAGTGTGGAGGGATGACGGATGATAGATTAGGGTTGAGGGTTGAGGGATTAGGGTTTGATGTTGAGGGTTGAGGGTTTAGGGTTAGGGTTGAGAGATGAGGGATCAGAGTTAAGGGTTGAGGGATTAGGGTTTGACGTCGAGGGCTGAGGTTCGAGGGTCAAGGGTTTAGGGATAGGGTTGAGGTTGAAGGGATTAGGGTTTAGGGACAAGGTTTAGGGTTAGGGTTGAGGGATTAGGGTTTAAGGTATAGTGTTGAGGGTTTAGGGATAGGGTTTAGGGTTGAGGGATTAGAGTGAAGGGTTGAGGGATTAGAATTTGGCGTTGAGGGTTTAGGGATAGGGTTTAGGGTTGAGGGATTAGGGTTTGACGTTGAGGGTTGAGGGTTGAGGTTCGAGGGTCAAGGGTTTAGGGATAGGGTTGAGGGTCGAGGAATTAGGGTTAAAGTAGAGTGTGGAGGGATGACGGATGATAGATTAGGGTTGAGGGTTGAGGGATTAGGGTTTGATGTTGAGGGTTGAGGGTTTAGGGTTAGGGTTGAGAGATGAGGGATCAGAGTTAAGGGTTGAGGGATTAGGGTTTGACGTCGAGGGCTGAGGTTCGAGGGTCAAGGGTTTAGGGATAGGGTTGAGGTTGAAGGGATTAGGGTATAGGGACAAGGTTTAGGGTTAGGGTTGAGGGATTAGGGTTTAAGGTATAGTGTTGAGGGTTTAGGGATAGGGTTTAGGGTTGAGGGATTAGAGTGAAGGGTTGAGGGATTAGAATTTGGCGTTGAGGGTTTAGGGTTTAAGGTATAGTGTTGAGGGTTTAGGGATAGGGTTTAGGGTTGAGGGATTAGGGTTTGACGTTGAGGGTTGAGGGTTGAGGTTCGAGGGTCAAGGGTTTAGGGATAGGGTTGAGGGTCGAGGAATTAGGGTTAAAGTAGTGTGTGGAGGGATGACGGATGATAGATTAGGGTTGAGGGTTGAGGGATTAGGGTTTGATGTTAAGGGTTGAGGGTTTAAGGTTAGGGTTGAGAGATGAGGGATCAGAGTTAAGGGTTGAGGGATTAGGGTTTGACGTCGAGGGCTGAGGTTCGAGGGTCAAGGGTTTAGGGATAGGGTTGAGGTTGAAGGGATTAGGGTTTAGGGACAAGGTTTAGGGTTAGGGTTGAGGGATTAGGGTTTAAGGTATAGTGTTGAGGGTTTAGGGATAGGGTTTAGGGTTGAGGGATTAGAGTGAAGGGTTGAGGGATTAGAATTTGGCGTTGAGGGTTTAGGGTTGAGGGATTAGGGTTTGACGTTGAGGGTTGAGGGTTGAGGTTCGAGGGTCAAGGGTTTAGGGATAGGGTTGAGGGTCGAGGAATTAGGGTTAAAGTAGAGTGTGGAGGGATGACGGATGATAGATTAGGGTTGAGGGTTGAGGGATTAGGGTTTGATGTTGAGGGTTGAGGGTTTAGGGTTAGGGTTGAGAGATGAGGGATCAGAGTTAAGGGTTGAGGGATTAGGGTTTGACGTCGAGGGCTGAGGTTCGAGGGTCAAGGGTTTAGGGATAGGGTTGAGGTTGAAGGGATTAGGGTTTAGGGACAAGGTTTAGGGTTAGGGTTGAGGGATTAGGGTTTAAGGTATAGTGTTGAGGGTTTAGGATCAGGGTTGAAGGTCGAGGGATTAGAGTTAAGGGTTGAGGGATTAGGGTTTGATGTTAAGGGTTAAGGTTCGAGGGTTTGATGTTGAGGGTTGAGGGTTGAGGTACATTTCGGTGTGACATTTAAATTATCTTGCCGATATACATTGTAAAGGTTATTTTGTGGACTTTCAAGGATTTTTTCACCTGTGTTAATGTTCAACTTGTTTCGCTCTGCATCAAGGGATTACGGTTTGACGTTGAGGGCTGAGGTTCGAGGGTCAAGGGTTTAGGGATAGGGTTGAGGTTGAAGGGATTAGGGTTTAGGGACAAGGTTGAGGTTGAGGGATTAGGATTTGACATTGAGGGTTGAGGGTTTAGGGATAGGGTTGAGGGATTAGGATTTGACATTGAGGGTTGAGGGTCAAGGGATCAGAGTTGAGGGTTTAGGGTTTAGAGATCTATAGGAGGACAAAACGCGAGCGCGTTATAGCGCGAGCGCGTTATAACGCGAGCGCGTTATAACGCGCTCGCGTTTTGTAATTCTACTAAAACGGTAAAAAAGTGGTTACCCCCGTGATCCAGGCCCACATGCTCTGTTTTCTTACTAATTCTGCGCGTGCTCCGACAAAAAAGAAGTGCTTTCATGCTATTGGGAAGTTCACATGCACATTTGACACATTGTACCACCTTTGCATGATCTTTCCACCACCTTTTCTGCTTTGCCAACTTGAGAAGGAGGAAATAACATAGTTTTCAAACCAAATTTGATATATATCTATACAAGTTTCAATTTTTGTAGTATTGCAATGTTAATTTTGATTCAATTTTAAGAATTTAACATTGAAAAGGAAGCAAGTGGTGAAAAACTCAAATTGTTGAGGAGTTTGATGCAAGAAGATAAAAACACTACATAATTGGGTACTCTCTCCATTCAAATCTTCGTTTTTTAGGTATGTCAAGTCTTTACATGCATGTTCTTTACATTTTCCTTATTTCGGATTGAATTACTTTATCATGCATTATCATACATGTTTAAAATAGACACATTTCCAATCAAGAAAGCAACCTACAATCTCACATGATGCCATGTATATTTTCTACACTTGGGCTCTTTAATAATTATGTGTAATAAACAAACCTTAGTTCATACCATGATGTCAAACTATACAAGAATAAATCCTTACAACATAAAAAAAATACAATCCCACTATTATCATGTATTCATTTCTTAAGAACTAATATTGGTCTCTTTATCATGCTACAGACAAATTCTCCGTCATGCCGAGGAAACGATCAAGAATTAAACCAACACAGGAAGAGATAGAAGCTAAGAATGCAAAGAAAGCAATGGCTATGAGGGAACTTCGTGAGAAGAGGAAATTGGACACGATAAATGAAGACATACCAATTGAAGAGGAACCACAACCATCACAAAGAGATATGGTATTGGCGGCACAAAGAGAACGAATGCAAAAACTTCGTGGTACGAGAGATTTAAATACCATAGTTGGAGACACATCCTTTATCGCAAGACAACATGTAGGGACACCATCTACCACATCTCAAGTTGAGAGTACATCATCACTCACATGTGATGAAGGAGGTACGCCATCGTTCCCACCTCAACCTCAAGGTATGTCATCTATTCCATCTTCGATCGAAGGTATGCCATCTAACCCATCTCATTTAAATATTGATGAAATTCCTAATGTTGAGATGAATTTACCTAACTTGACACCACCTAGAATTTTGCATAGAAAGCCAAAGTATTTGATTGATATTGATGAGAATATTTTGCAGCCAATGGAAGGTAAGATTCCAAAACGCACTTGTAGAAGATATGCTAATAAGATTTGGAGATTGTTCTTTGAAAAGTTAAATGAGACTGCAAGATGTCAACTATTCGTTGAAATGATGCGAAGGATAAAGTATAGGTCTATCATGAAGATTCTTGGGTTGAGAACATCAGAGGCTTCAAGTGAAAAATCTATTGTCAAGAATCTAATGAGTGCGTATGAGAGTGTGGGTAACACCTCACGCACAAAAGATAGTAATGCAACATGGCGTGTGATTACATCGACTATAGTAAGTAGTCAAACGAGGAAAGCTCGTCTTATTAGAAAGACAAGTCAAAAATTGAGAATTAATAGGAAAACTTTATCAAGAGCCGTTGGAAGACGCCAAAGAATTGAGGACACTAATGCCAATGAATTATGGGCGTTCTCGGGGAGACTACCACGAAAAGATAAACCAATTGTTGAAGCATTGAGGTCACTAATTGAAGACTTTTGGAAGAATTACACAAGGGTATCTCCGAATCAAAGGGATGTGGTAAGAAGGAGAATTGGTAGTCAGAACCGCGAGCCACATCCAAAGCATTTTTTGGATGAGACTCAAACACAGTTTTATGGTAAATTTCTAGAGAAGTATCCTCAAATTAAAATTTGTCAAAGATATTTTGAAATGCTAAAACCTTTCTATGTTAAGATAAATCACACACGCACTACTTGTTGTTGTAGATTACATATTGAATTTTCTAACCATTTTGATGCTTATAGGTCTATATGTTTAGATATGCATACTAACAATGATTTGCAGGGTTGTGCCATATGTGCCATGGTAGCATTGTTTCAGTCGTCGACTTTGCAGAGAACTACAGTCTACAGCCACAGCGTGAGGTGCAATCACAATATTACAACTCCACACAGGTTTCTATATTTGTGCACATCGCATTCATTCATGCGAATGATAGTACAGAGGATGACAGAAAGATCATAAGGGAGTATCATTTCTATATTAGTGATGATCGCACGCATTCTACGGAGTTCGTGCAAGGTTGCTTTCAGGTGTTCTATAATGATTTGGCTAGAAGGGGCATATCGTTCAGTCAGCATATCATATGGTCGGATAATTGTGCATCACAATTCAAGAACTCGCGGAATTTCTATTGGCTGAGTAGGAGGCATAATTTTACAGGTATTCAACATATGTGGAACTTTTGTGAGGCCGGGCATGGAAAGGGGGAGCATGATGGTGCAGGAGCATGTATCAAAAGAGCCATAGCACGAGAAGAGTTAAAGTATAAAGACAATGCAAAGTTGACAGATGCAAAATCGATTGTCGAGTGGTGTAATGCTTCCATGGGTCCAGGTAATGAAGGTAAGTCTTTAGTTCGTAGATTTTTTTGGTTGATAGATGATACTAACATTGCACCATATGAGGATTGTTGTACACTGACAGGATCAAATGAGATGCACTCTTTCAGAAGTTCAATTGCAGGTTCATGGAGTATCCATACACGAAAGATGTCATGCTTTTGTTCTTCCTGTACAATTCAAGTCTGGGATGAGTGCGAGTCAAAGGAGTGGGTTGACGAATGGCAGTTAAGTTATCTTAGCCCACTTGACACGTATCGACCCCCGACGGCACTGGAACTAACACAGATGGAATCGTCAGTTGACTTTGACCACATATCAGATTTAGTTCAACCAGGTAATATAGGGCACATATATGCATCTAATTTCATCTAGTTCAACCAGGTAATGTCATCTTACTTTGTAGTGTTTTTGTAATGTTGACTAATTTCATCTAATTTGCTACACATATCAATGTAGGACACGTATATGCAGTTATTGCAGATGAAGATAATGAAGAGGGAACAGATTATTACTTATGCCGTTGTGTTGAGGCCAAAAAGAAATTGGAGGCCCCTGTTACAGATGGAGAAAACATCGAATACCCTACAGGATTAGTGGTTATTACTGGAACATGGCTTAGAAGGTACCCACATAAGAGTGTTAATATTTGGCTATTTCAGGACTTTGACATGCATCGAAAGATTCTTCATTACTCGAACCTTGTCGTGGCATCCAATGTTCATTTGATAAAGTATCGGGGTAGACCTTTGAACAAAATATTGTGGAAGGTGCGTGAGTCTGACCATGAAGCAATACTTGACACAATAAAGAGTAGAGCAGATCCAGATGGTTCATTGGATTAATTTGTAAGTATTCACATTGATTTTGTAAAGTTATGTTACATTGAGTTGTAAGTATGCACATTAATTTGTAAGGTTTGTCTTTTTTTATTTCCTCCTGCATTTTTACACATATGTACACATTTTTCCATCATCATGTTATGCATTTTTGGTGTCCTGCTCCTGATGCGACCAAACTCATAACTCACCCTACTAGACACCATTTGATGATCTCTCCAACACTCTGGATCCAGGGCGCCCAATCATGATGATGACCTATATACCATTCTCCCAAGGCGCTCATAATGAATGAATGATAAGGAGCGCCTTGACCTCTATAATCAAGGTGATTTTAAGTCACTTTGAGTCATTTGGGGTCAGTTTGAGTCTTTGAGTCATGTTGCAAAAAAGTGTCAATGTTGTCAAGTTGCACAAAGCAACCTTTGCATTTTTGGTGTCTTGCTCGTGATGCGACCAAACTGACTGTTCCAACGCGTCCGAATGGGTACATTGATGCTAGGCATGGTCCTATTTCTCACCCAAACATGTCGAAACAGTCGGAGCTACATTGTACCGACGATATCCCTGAAGAGTCCAAAGTGCAAAAAGGCAGCAATCTTTGACGAGATGTTACTCGAAAATTATGTCACTTAGAAACATTCCGTCTGAGGCAACGGGATCACGTAGAGTGCCTCTACAATAACCTCTCTCGGTTTTTTATAGCTCTGAGGCATTTGCCCGTGGTGAAAGGTTTTCTGCTGCCCCAAAAATCATCAGAAGGAGGCAGTGTAAAGTTGCAAAGGGGTGTAACTTTCGTCCTGCTCCTGATGCGACCAAACTGACTGTTCCAACGCGTCCGAATGGGTACATTTATGCTAGGCATGGTCCTATTTCTCACCCAAACATGTCGAAACAGTCGGAGCTACATTGTACCGACGATATCCCTAAAGAGTCCAAAGTGCAAAAAGGCAGCAATCTTTGACGAGATGTTACTCAAAAATCGTGTCACTTAGAAACATTTCGTCTGAGGCAACGGGATCACGTAGAGTGCCTCTACAATAACCTCTCTCGGTTTTTTATAGCTCTGAGGCATTTGCCCGTGGTGAAAGGTTTTCTGTTGCCCTAAAAATCGTCAGAAGGAGGCAGTGTAAAGTTGCAAAGGGGTGTAACTTTCGTCCTGCTCCTGATGCGACCAAACTGACTATTCCAACACGTCCGAATGGGTACATTTATGCTAGGCATGGTCCTATTTCTCACCCAAACATGTCGAAACAGTCGGAGTTACATTGTACCGACGATATCCCTGAAGAGTCCAAAGTGCAAAAAGGCAGCAATCTTTGACGAGATGTTACTCAAAAACCGTGTCACTTAGAAACATTCCGTCTGAGGCAACGGGATCACGTAGAGTGCCTCTACAATAACCTCTCTCGGTTTTTTATAGCTCTGAGGCATTTGCCTGTGGTGAAAGGTTTTCTGCTGCCCCAAAAATCGTCAGAAGGAGGCAGTGTAAAGTTGCAAAGGGGTGTAACTTTCGTCCTGCTCTTGATGCGACCAAACTGACTGTTCCAACGCGTCCGAATGGGTACATTTATGCTAGGCATGGTCCTATTTCTCACCCAAACATGTCGAAACAGTCGGAGCTACATTGTACCGACGATATCCCTGAAGAGTCCAAAGTGCAAAAAGGCAGCAATCTTTGACAAGATGTTACTCGAAAATTGTGTCACTTAGAAACATTCCGTCTGAGGCAACGGGATCACGTAGAGTGCCTCTACAATAACCTCTCTCGGTTTTTTATAGCTCTGAGGCATTTGCCCGTGGTGAAAGGTTTTCTGTTGCCCTAAAAATCGTCAGAAGGAGGCAGTGTAAAGTTGCAAAGGGGTGTAACTTTCGTCCTGCTCCTGATGCGACCAAACTGACTGTTCCAACGCGTCTGAATGGGTACATTTATGCTAGGCATGGTCCTATTTCTCACCCAAACATGTCGAAACAGTCGGAGCTACATTGTACCGACGATATCCCTGAAGAGTCCAAAGTGCAAAAAGGCAGCAATCTTTGACGAGATGTTACTCAAAAATCGTGTCACTTAGAAACATTCTGTCTGAGGCAACGGGATCACGTAGAGTGCCTCTACAATAACCTCTCTCAGTTTTTTATAGCTCTGAGGCATTTGCCCGTGGTGAAAGGTTTTCTGTTGCCCTAAAAATCGTTAGAAGGAGGCAGTGTAAAGTTGCAAAGGGGTGTAACTTTCGTCCTGCTCCTGATGCGACCAAACTGACTGTTCCAACGCGTCCGAATGGGTACATTTATGCTAGGCATGGTCCTATTTCTCACCCAAACATGTCGAAACAGTCGGAGCTACATTGTACCGACGATATCCCTGAAGAGTCCAAAGTGCAAAAAGGCAGCAATCTTTGACGAGATGTTACTCAAAAACCGTGTCACTTAGAAACATTCCATCTGAGGCAACGGGATCACGTAGAGTGCCTCTACAATAACCTCTCTCGGTTTTTTATAGCTCTGAGGCATTTGCCCGTGGTGAAAGGTTTTCTGCTGCCCCAAAAATCATCAGAAGGAGGCAGTGTATTAAGTCAGGATGAAAGCCTATTCACTCTAGGCGCCTATTTTTGACCAAATCACACATGCGCCTTGAACAACTCTGTCTTCAAGGCACTTTTCTCTAATCTCTGTAACTCTCCAAATCCACTAAGGCGCAAATTTTACCTCTTGGGCTCAAGATATAGGTTCTTCATCCAAGGCGCCAGAATGGTCCAAAGGCGCATTTCACCTCTAACCTCACCTCTGACCTTACTTGGAGGCGCTAAACCTCATCTCATTGCTCTCCTCCATTACAAGCGCTCACTTACCTCAATCTTGGGCGCATACCAACATCCCAACATCCAAATCACCTAGGCGCTCAAAACCTTCAAGACTCAAGGTGCATTTTATGATCAAACAAGGTATCTCCTGAACAAGGCGCTCATAGTCTCATCAGGGCGTTAATCATCATCATGAGCACTCATATTGTTCTAGGCGCACAGTTATCTCTGGAATGCTCAAGGCGCACATACCCTTCTCTAGGCTAGTTTACACTTATTCAAGGCGCTCATTCCAAACTTACATGAACTACTCATTACAAGACGCACAAACTAGATGATCCTAGGGCATAAGGGCGCTCATAGGAGTTGTTATGTGTCATTTTGGCCAAGGTTTTCTGGAGCAGTGAAGACATTAGGAAGGGGATGATCGTTTGGATAGTTTTGAATGCTTTATTTCTCCTTGTTTAAACTAGGTGCTTACTGAGGATTGGAGTAGCCTTTGCACCCTCACATCACGTTAATCGGCGTTTTAGAGGCAATCATAGTATAGGAAGATTTGCGCCTTGAAGAAGAGAGTTATCTGGTGAGTGCTTAGGAGTTCTGGCGCCTAGGGGAAAGGTCTAGGTAGAGCGCCTTCAGACTTTCACAGTGAAGTGCCTTAAGGAGTTGGATGATGTTTTTAGCGCCTTAAGGATGATGATGGAGCGCTTTGGAGTCAGGTTAGTCTGGAGCACCTTAAGAAGGTAAAGCACTTCAAATGTAAACACAAGTGTTTTGAGCGCCCTAATGAGAAGTTGTCTTGGCACCATAAGTTGTTCAAACGAAGATATGCGCCTTGGATAGTTGCAAAGACCTAATTTAGCGCCCAAGGTTGGAAGACTCTTTGTGAGCGCCCAGTGTTTGAAAGCTCTTTGTGTTTGGTGCATTAAAATGAATTTGGCACCTAAATAGTATTGAAACACTCAACTGAGCGCCTAAAGCCCATGAGAGAAGTGATATGCGCCTTGATAGGAATATCATGGAAGATGAGTTTACTGAATGGCGCCTTGAATGACTTGGTTGATTAAGTGTTTTAGCACCTAGATATGGGATGAATCATTGAGCGCCTTTGGTTGAGATGATGTCAGCACCTTTGAGATTATAACACCTTGGAGTCAAGTTCGAAGGAGCACCTTGAGAAGGTAAAACACTTCAAATGTTTTCAAGGAATTGGAGAAGTCACTTAGTGCCTAGAAGGAATTCCAGAGCAAGAGGGTTGGAGCGCCTTGAGCTTCAAGTCAGATATGCGCCTAGACCTCTACCCTTTAGCAAGTTGAAGCCCTCTGAGCCTTGACAACGTGAGAATGCCTTATAGTGAATATGCGCCTTGGGCAAGGTTGAATACAAAGTTGAGGAGTATATCATAATGAGTAAGTGCACTGTAGGGTTAGATGATAAAGACTAGTGCCTTGAGTGTCTTGGTCAAAATTTTGACGTGAGAAGTCTTGCAAGATCAAACCCTGGAGTGCGCCTTAGAGAGAACCTATTGATCCTTTGCTTTGACAAGATTTGGGCACCAGAATGATCCTTAATAAATGGAATGTATCTACACCAATTTTGCGCCTTTAGGGAAGTGATGGTGGCCAGAATGATCCTTAATCTCATGTTTGTGCGCCTAGGTCTAGAAGCAAGATTTGAGCGCCTTAGGATAGGGTTTTTTGCACCTTGTCTTGGAGAGTGAATTTGCGCCTTGGATGATGTTGAAGCGCCTTGGGATGAAATGCGCCCAAACTTATAGAGGGCCTTCAGTGAGGGAGTTGAAGAGAGTGCTTAGAGGAAGGATAGCCTTAAGATCAAACTAAGTACTTAGAAACCTAAGATTAGCGCCTTATTTGAAGTTATACACCTATTCTGGCGCCAGAGAGTGAGTTTGAGTGTGAAGAAGTGAATGTCTGCGCCTTGAAGGGGATACAAAGGGAAGATGATGTACCTTGATGGGTTGATGATGGAAATTTGCGTTTTGGAGCTAAATGTGCGCCTTGAAGGAGATAGTGCATAGAGGTACAATGAATCTTCCGGAGAACATGGATAGACAACTAAGTCTCCAACTTGAGTCTTCTAAGTGAATTGGATAATGAAGAGAGTCTAGTCATTTTGGGCGCTAGTATCAGGATGAATCATCCAAAATGGGTGCCTAGAACTAGAAGGCGCCAATGCATGAGTTCAAGGATCCTCCATTGGAGCGCCTAGCCCAGATGGCTATAGATTGAAAGTTTTAAAGCTAAGTGATGTCTCTTACGTGAATTCCTAGCCCAGGTGCATGTGTTGGGAAAAACTCTTTGGCTCTGGCGCCTAGAATTGGGAGCTTTGTAAGATGCACCAATTGATGAAACATTTCCATTTTGCGCCTAGAATAGAACTCTCTCACATAGTTGAAATTGACTTGATAGAAGGAGATAAGTCTTAAGGACTAGTTTGGCGCCTCACTTGCCTATCTCACCTTTGAAATGTGCTTTGGTTGATGATCATCATTGATGGAACCTAGTGAAATGTAAAGCTATTTGCATCTCCAGAGGATCAAAATTGGATTAGGAGATCATCCTTGCAGTTGAGATTGACAGAGAAGTGTTAAAGGAATCACTTCAAATGGGCGCCTAAGCTAGTTGAGGCGCATATCAATTCCACTGTAACTCCAGACTGACGCTTAGGATCCAGTCATCTCCTAAGGCGCAGTTCCATTCACCCATGACCTCGCTTGGCGTCTAAAACTTGGAAACTCCTTTGGAAAGCTCCTGTTGCACCTAGAAGATGAGTTTGGGATATCAACTTGCAAAAGGCTTAGAAACTCTTCAAAGATGTTAGGCACAATCCCATGGCACTGGAGCTCAGTTTTGGCGCCTTCAAGGAATAGCACATGAAGGAACTTGGGAGGTCAGGTGCTTGTAAAAGGGAACACCTTGGAACATCTTCCAGGGGTTGAAGTAGTAAGAAAACATCAAGTGAGTCTAGGCGCACTCCCTTGTGTGAACAGTTTAGCTCTGGCGCCTAGCCACAGAGTGAGCCAGAAGAAGTAGTTTGGACATTAGAAGATAGGCGCTCATTCTACAATGAAGCATTCCACCTTCCTAATCAACAAAGACTTGCAAGAATTGACAAAGGAAGCTAAGGCGCACCTTCTACTTGTTTCCACCTCCAGAATGCGCCTAACCTTGAAAGGGGGTTCAAAGATGTTTGTTAGACCTTTTCACTCAAGGCACTCACCTTAGGCGCACTTTCTAAGTCCTTGTCACCTCAAGGAAACACCTAGTTTGGAAGGCGCTTGCCCTATTCTCCACTCCTTTCAATTGGCGCCTAGAACACAGAATGCATGAAAGGAGCGCCTAGACTCCAGAGGGCTGATTTGGGCACCTAGCATTTAAAACACTTTCATAATGATGATGTTTTGGCGCCTACTCTTGGAAACAATCCAGAGCATCCATAAACTCTAATTGGCACCTAATGTTGACAAGGCGCAACTTCAGGAGGAGGTCACCTCAACTTGGCGCCCAAGTCAGAAAAACCTGTAAATCCTTCAAATATGCGCCTACCTTGTGAGGTGATGAGTTGAACATTCCAAATCTTCAAATGTTGCTCAAATAAGGAAGACATTGTAACATCAAGGCTTCAAGGCCTGTCCTTGTATTTCCATTGAATGAGTTGTACTTCATGCTATTGAAAGCATTTTCCATGTAATAAGACATTGCAAGTTGATTGAATCAAGTAACAAGACAAGTACCCAACTCTAATGTTGTTTCATTCAAATAGTTATCTTGATGTATATCTTTATGTTATTGAAGTAGTTGATGAATTGTTAGCAAGTAAAAGTGTTTAAGTAAGGAAAATTTTTCGTAGAACTAGTTGGGTATCTTACACTTACACCATGCCTATCCATCAAACATCACAATGCAATCAAAATCCTAACAACATGCCCATGATCCAAGATCAAGTGCAATCATGCAAAGATATTATCAATCACAAGCCTATTAAGAATGAACTAGAGTCTTCTAGTACCATACTTTTCCATCAAACACCATCATGTAATCCATGGCCTATCAAGCCTATCAAAGAAAATGCAAACATCCTATGTAATACAATCAGACTTTAAATATTTGAAGTAGCCATCTACAAATATCCATTCAAAAGTGGATTTATAATGCAAGTATGGACGCCATCAATAAAAAAGATTTGTATTAACCAAATATCCATATACGCATACATCAATATCTGTCGATATAAGTATAACATATATACAAAATAGCCATATAGGCTTACAAGAATGCCATATAGGCATACAATGTCAACTATGTACAATACAAAATATATGTCCACAAATGCCATATAGGCATACAACAGAGGAACACAATAAAAAGTCATTCCCCTCTAGCTGGTGAAGAGAATAAATCACGAGCAGCCTTTGATCTTCTAGGGGATGGAGACATGCATGTGGGTGGTCTACTACGAACCCGAGGGCTACTTCTCCTATTTAGTTCTTCCTGCACCTTTACCTGTTACAAAAAAAAGTATAGATATTAATATATAGAAATTACATGTTATAAAAAAATGAAACATTTAACAAAATAATCACTTACCGCTAACATATAATCTGTCTGCTCGCTTGCCTCAGTAGAAGGAAAAGGCCCTGGTGATGTCATGTCCTATAGAAACCATCCAGATAGAAATTAAACTTCAAATCAATAATCTTTTGATTTTTCAAAAATAGACAACTATAACAATGAATGTAAATTGAAATTTACTAATCTGCCTCATACCCCTGTCAATGCCATAGAGCTATGAATTGCAGAGGCCACACCCTGCTCCATTGCCCTATGAACATGGGGAGGTGTATCCGCAGCCTGCATCATCTGGAAATAAAACAACATTATTCAATTACGAAAACTATAATAGTGATGCAAATCATGGCTCCTAACATACACACACGCTCATCTAAACATGGAAGTACACACAATAAAACACACAAATCACATACAAAAATTTAGTAAGTACAATTCATTCATTAAACTATTTATTTTATTACCTCCGTAAAGCTTTGAAGTCCACCACCGCTGGCAGGTGTTGCCATGAAATCTACAGTGTTAACCTATTCAACATCCAAAATCAGAAATTAGAATACCATTCATATAACGATGCTATTCACATGTAATATTTATAATTGTTTATTAGTTACATACCTCGACAGTAGATGATCTAGTGAAAAATGTAGGTGGAGAACCACTGAAAACTGCATCGACGCTATGACCCTGAAATTTCATTAAAATCATCAATTTAAATTAGTTAATCTTGTATTTCAAAAATAAAATTTAATAAATTAAATTCAATAAACTTGCTAATATTTACCTGAGTATCAAGGCCGAAAGTCTCACTCAGGAGGGTATCTGTCATTGCCATCTGCTCAGCTGCAGATGTAGCCTGTGCACCTGCGTCCTGACTGTCCATGGGGTCATAACCACAGGCTGACCCGCAAGCCTGGCAAGTATGCGGTGGGACCCTACTCCTCGCACTATCTCCCAACCCACTCTGTGTTGCAGGATCGGCATGCTCTATGATGCTCTGGGTCAAGGCACTAATCGACCTCAGTGTATCGACCTCAACACTCTCCTTCACAATGGAAGGAATAGAAACATGCTCGTGGGCTGGTCTGCTGATTACTCGTCTCACTACCCGCTGTGGGTCAAGACGTGCCCCTGGTCTATCCTGTGCTAAGCCCCCACCTCTACCCTGGAAGTCCCGCATATCAAAATAGTTTGGCACTTTATTGAGGACAAACTCGGAGTAGAGTTTCCTCAAAAAGTATTGCGGGACCTCATTGTTATTGCATGGAGGATGGTCAAAAACCATCCACCACCTCTGCCCGAAATTGTCCCTTATCGCTTGGTTGTTGCACCAATGGATAGGGAACCTCTTGCATGTAATGGGTGGAGGTTGATTTGTTTGTGGGTTTGTGAAAATTGAACACAAGTCTACTTTTGTAATTTGTAATTTTTTGACATCTTGATATGACAATTTATCTGCATAGTAATCTCTAAACTCTCTCTTTTTATCGGTCCAACTAGTTATTTGCTTGCTAATTGAATTTACATTTGATAACATAGACTCAAGAGATTCGGCAAGCGTGGACCTATGCAAGGTTGAAGTGGAAGGATCTTTCAACCTTGCAATTATATCTTTAATTTGTTTTTTGTTGTTTTCAATTTCCCCCATTATATTATCTTGTGTTCCAGGGGCATGTCGAGGAATGAATGGAGGAGGTTGTTGTTCTGCAGGTATTTCTTCCTCAAGATTTTGTGGATTTTGAGGATTTTGAGGAGGAGGAGGAGGTGCATTAACATTTCCTACAATTAATAAAATATGCATCAAAAATCAACACAAAACCTACCTATTTAGGAAGAAATTCAAACAAAAAAACAAAGATAACTCACCCCTTTGGCGTGCTCGACGTCGCGGCGGCATTTCGGCGATGAATCGACAAATCTTTTGTGTTGAACGGTGTTTTGAAGAACGCGAGCGCGTTTTTGAAGGGTTTTAAGCCGCGGGCGGAGGAAAAACTCACAATGAAATGAACTAAAATGAAATGACAGCGTTTTTTTTTTATATATGAAGCGCTTTATAACGCGAGCGCGTTATAACGCGCTCGCGTTATGCCTAATTTTTTTTTCAAAATTTTTTGGCCACTTTTTGGCCCCCCATCTTTTTGCACTTACCCCCATCTACAGTAGCTAAGGGAGAACAACATTCTTGATTCACATTCCTCTCTCTAGCTTTCTTTTCTATGGGTCAAGCTTTCTATTGCTTTCTTAAAGGTTTTTACCCCTTTGTGAACTTCTCTTATTATAGAGAGGGGGTATCTACACCCTTCTATATATAAAGGCTTCTTTGGTCGAGGGAGATCCCCTCCCTATTATGATGTCAATTCCACTATTTCTTGTGCCCTTCTAAGATAAGTTTAGGTCTGTTTGGAAAACATGGGGCCATGATCATAAACCATAGATGCTCGACCACCTCCTCATAGAAAACCATAGGTGCTTGACCACCTCCTATCCTTACACTGATCACATCCTTGCACCTCCTAGTTAGTGTCTCCATTCTAGTTCCTTCTGGGTCTTTATCTAAATATTGATTCATTGCAAGTGGTGGAGTAGTTGGGGTCAACAATTAGCTCTCCTAGATCTGCTATGGTTGGGTATGGTTAAAGATCAATTGAGATGAGGCCACCTAATGGTCAACCTTAAATATGATACTTAGTCCTCTTTCAATCCTAAACAAAAAACATGTTTTACATGAACATAAAACGTGATCACATTTTATGTTCAACAAAACATACATACATGAATACATGCTTTATAGTGTTCCCATACATACATACATATATAACATTATATTCTACTCAAATAAACATTAATTAATTACATATAAAGTATTTAAATATTAAAAATATATATTTTTACATTATATTTATTTTTTGTGGAACCTAAAACACAAGTGCGTTTTAGGTTCCGCAAAATGTGCTCATTTTTTTTGGAACCTAAAACACAAGCACATTTTAGGTTTCACAAAATGTGCTTGTGTTTTGTGGAACCTAAAACATGAGCACATTTGTAAAATACGCAATCCAAAAACTATAATCACAAAAGTAAATAATCATCTCATTCGCATTAACTTAAATGAAAAGATAAATCTTCTATACATTAAGCAATAATGTCATAATACATCTTACAAATGCACTTGTTATATCCTGGTATTAGCACAATAAAATAATATACAATGTTACATCTCTGGCTCTCATGCCATATAGTCATCTTAGTACAACAATAAATTTACAATATATAAGTAATGAATAATGAATCAAGTCACTGTCGTCAGCCACCACTAACCCACATAGTCATCCACAAGCCGAAGATGGAAACATGACCTAGGCACTTTTCTGCCCAACCATGAAGCAGTACGTTCCCCTGGAATCCTTCCTAACATGAAGGATACCCGACCCTGCACAAAATGCCTAGCAACCTGGAAACAATAGGCAGGAGGGACAACCCAGTGCAACTTGATGTCTAAATGCATTTCTAAATAGAATGTGCAATATATCACAATTAGGATGTGGCAGAGGAACATATTAATATAAATTTTGCTAGACACATACATGAAAGGAAGTAAGGTGTGCAGAAATTGCTTCTACACTAATCTAATGAGGAGAGATGGGTGCAAATTCATTTTAACCTTTACAATTGTAGAATGTTTAACACAATAATAGAGATATTGCAGCAGCAAACAACAGATGTAAAATAGAAGAAGAAGAAGAAGAAGAGATAAGATATACGTGGGGAAAACCCTTATTGGGTAAAAAACTCCACACTCCAAAACTTGCACAATGTATTAACAAAACTGAAATGGTTTACTATACACTTGCAATGCAAGCTCTCAGGAGTGTTTAACACTCATATCTGGAGTCAAACTGGTAGCATAACAACACCTGTTAATCACCTCTTACATCTCCTCTCCAAGCACCTACTTATATTGAAGTTTTCAAGTCAAAACTGAACATATCTTGGAATGGGCATCCAACTTGGCCTCATGGCCCAAAACCCTTGCCTAGGGACACTTGTCCAACACTACAACATGGTTATGACACTTTTCATATCACCCCATCCCAATATGGTGACCTATTTCCAATTTGGGCAATGACAGATGCTCTTATGCACCAACTAGCTGTCATAGAATCTGTCATAGCTGTCATAACTTACAGCTGTAAGAGAATCTATCATAAATAGGCTATAAATAGCATATTCTCTTACAACATGACAAAACCCTCCTTGGGGCACCCAAAGACAACTTCTTCAAAGATGCCTTGTGACACATGTCTTCACCTATCATAGAACTTTCTATTTCCAACTCTTACATGTCATAAAACTGTCATAGGAATCTGTCATAACCATTTCGGTCAAGATTCACTTACACACTGGTCAAGATGCTGACACATGGTAGAAAACCTCTACCACACAAAAGGGACACCTATCTCCACATGGAGTGATTTGACCATCCTAGTCACCTTACAAGTGGAGTGACAACTCATTGTGTCACTTCACACTAGATGACAACATAGAATGTGCAACAAAATTACAACATAGGCTAAGTAAATAAATTACACTTACACACTGGTCAAGATGCTGACACATGGCAGAAAACCTCTACCACACAAAAGGGATGCCTATCTCCACATGGAGTGATTTGACCATCCTAGTCACCTTACAAGTGGAGTGACAACTCATTGTGCCACTTCACACTAGATGACAAAACAGAATGTGCAACAAAATTACAACATAGGCTAAGTAAATAAATTACATTACAATAATAAATGCAAGGAATTTATAAGGTTGAGACACCTTAATTCCCAACATTCTCCCACTTGTCAAACACCTTGTAAGAGCCAATAGAAAAACAAGATTTAATAGCTATAGGCTGAAAGTCCCATAGACTCCGAACACCATCTGAACTTCTCTGTGCCCACTAGTTTCGTTAATGCATTTCTAGCATCACACTCTGATTGTCACAACAGATAGTAACCTACCCTGCACTAACACCAATATCTGAACACAATATCTCTTAAACCAAATGGCTTCCTTGCAAGCATGAGTAGCTACCAAATACTCAGCTCAACTGAACTCCACTATGATCACTAGCTTTACAGAAGCACCTGTAACATCTTCCAAGTGATCACCAACATGACAAAAGATTAGAATGCCAAAATATGATGAAACACTAAATGCCACATAGACACACCAACGTATCCAACTTCAAACTGGTTAACATAACTTTGAAGTCCAAACATCTTTAAAACAAGATTGAGCATGTAAGCTCCAAAACAGTTAGAACAACCACAGCTAGTTGTTTACATCTAACTAAAAAACCACCATTGATAGATCTTTTGCACATGACATAATCAGCCCATACTGCAACTCTCATCCCTGTATAATCCACTGTCCTACTCAAAGTTATCATCTCCCATGATAACAAACATACCAATATAACCATTGATGTACAAAAAATCTGAAGACCTTTGATACTGCAGTTCAATGAAAAACCATCTACCAAAGATATACATACATCCTAGGAATCAAACTGCATGAGCAATGCCAACTGAAGTAACTCAAAGTCTACCAATCAGCACTTACATAAAAGTGGCTTATAATACAAACATATAATACAAAGAACAATTACAATGATCTGCAAACTACAACCAACTGCTACAAAATAGAGCATACTTCCACAAATAGTTTTATATTCACTCTCTCACCTCTGATCTCCTCCACTTCTCCCAAGTCCACATCTAAAAAAGAACACATACTGTTGCCAAAAAATAATAAAGTACAACAACAGTAGATGACCACAAACCTAGTGATCATACTAGATAAATAAGAACCTCTAGGAAGAAGAATGAGACCAAAAAGAGAAACTGCAAACCATAACATGTCCTTCTACCAACATCACCAAGTGCTAAGTTGTGCCAAGTATGATCTCCTTCACAAAACCCCAACTGAAAAGCCTTAACAACACCCAACCATTCAATCTCATAAGATCAAATAAACATATGTAACATGTAACCAACATGGATGTAAGCCTCTCTAATCAAGGTAGATCAAACTCATAACCATTCCATAACAAGGAATAAGCCCAATCACATCTCCTAAACTCCTCATAAATGAACATCATAAACCAAACCATACGAATCAAGAAGATAATCATGCTATCATCCCTCACATGAAACCTCTAGAACTAATAATTGTAGCTCAAGATTCATATCCATGAGAAATCAAAGCATAAAATAAAATGAATCTGAAATAACTTGGGCAATACCTATCAGAACATTTTCTACTGAGTGAACTAAGAGTGGGGAATGAGACTGATCCACTGAGATACATCGAGTCTCATATACTCTCTCCAAGAACAATCTCCTCTCAAGTTCAAATATGAACTCACGTCCATAACAAGTGAAGGCTTCTCAGTCTTTCTGCTGAAATTTAACCATTCCAACACATGATCCCTACAACAAGAGATCTCAAGCCTCACCTCAAGTCTCTCTAGTATCCATGAACATCCATCAACCAATACATGCCAACTTCAAATGCATTCTGCAAAATCATGAAGCTTCAAGCAAATGATTAATACTCAAAATCAAAGAGAACAAACAAGATCACTGTCAGAACTCCCACTGCACATATGCATGATCAAGAAGCCCATCATGACATCATGATCTAACCATCTCCTCATAAGAAGATCACATACAATAAAGTGTACAATGATGCATACATCCTTTCTCAAGAGAATCCGTATCATGCCAAAACTTTAAGCTAGCATCAAGAATAAACCATGACATAATAACATCTCTAAACAAAGGATAAACATGTCATATTGACAAATCATAAACCCAACACCTCAATCAAGATATCAACATCTCAAAACATATGAAGATAACCAACTTCTAACAATAAAATTGAAAATGTCAAAGAACTCTCAAAACCAAGAGCTCCTCCATGACACAAATATCCACTGCAGAAGATCATCCATCACTTATGATGAATCCAACATCACTACCGAAGCTCCCACTGAAACTGTGATACCAAGCTTATCAAGGAATTATGTTAACCATCCTCTCAATGAAGATCATCCATGGCTCTAACACAATCTAACAATTGTCCTGTGCAATATTAGCAACACAAAAGAATAAACTAGAACCAAGATCTCCAAGTCAAGAAGATAAAACCATCATTGTCAAAAGCTCACACTAAACTGTGTAACCAAGCTATCCATGACATCGTGATAAACATGCTATAACTCACAATCACTAACTATCCATTGCACTTTAATTATCCATCCTCTTATCCCAATGCAACATACCAATACATAAATGACCACAGATAAGGTCAACTAACAAAATATGCATAAACACTGAATCAAACCCGTGGATAAAGACGGTCCACATTCAAGTTATCTCACTACAGCTAATGGGAAGCTAATCCACAAACTACATAACTCAAAGATCTGAAACAAATGTAACATGCAAACTCATCATTACATTAGTAACCTGCAAACTAAGATACCAAAGAAGACAATCTGTAGACTTCAAGACTCAATCATCAAATCAATTCTAGATTCAATTTGCCAACAAGTCCACAAACGAGTGATCATAGTCAAGGAACTAATCAAGCATTATGCTGTAGAAATAATGAGTGATAAATCACATACCAACAGCTCCACACTGATAAAGATACAAACCTCCTCACATTATGCACGAAGCATACATACAAATCTGCAACTATCTTACATGCAGAAACACTCTCAAGGAATCATAATCTGAAAAATAGTTTGTTTGCAGATCTACAAAACCACAAGTTTTGATTAACCATGTAAAACCTGCAAAACCACCATGTCTTTGACATACATCCAAATCCACATCCACTTATCATCTGGAAAACACACCAGTCTGAAAATCACCAATACAGTTAAACCAAAATAATGGAATAACATAGATAAGCATAACCATAGATTTTTGAAATGGAACATCTACAAAAACCTCAGATCAAAACAATATGAAACTGAGACATGCAAGTACAGCCAACTAAATGAAATATAGGTCCATGAACTTCAGGCCCACTTGTAGGCCAACTCCACAATCATCACCATGTACAAGCATATGAAGGAGCTAGGCTGTTCCAGAAGCTTTCAAACCATCCAAGGATTAACTCCACAACCTACATGCATTCGGGGTTAACAAGACAATGTCTTCCAATGCCAAGGACTAAAACCAAGCACCCAACATAAGTACATCAAACCATAAGGTTATTCCAACCCCAAAATTTCTCCTATTTGGAAAAATTAAATTAAAATTTTAAATAAGTTAAAAATATATATATTTCATTAAAATGTGCACATGTTCTCTCTCTCTCTCTCTCTCTCTCTCTCTCTCTCTCTATATATATATATATATATATATATATATATATATATATATATATATATATATATATATATATATATATATATATATATATATATATATATATGGAAAAGCTAACCCAAGTTAATTTGTTTTTTTAAGTTGAGTTATGAGTTTGTTTTTTGTTTTTTAAGTTGAGTTATATAAAATAAAAGTTTCTATTTTTTTTGTTTTTTTTAAATTGACTTTGTTTTTTGTTTTTTAAGTTGATTTATGGAAATAAATGTTTCTAAATTTTTTATTTTATTATGAATTGGATTTTTTAAAATTGACTTATAGAAATAAAGATTTCTAAAATTTTGTATTTTTATTTTGAATGAAATTTTTATCTGAGTTTTTTAACACAAAATTACATGCAACTCTGAATCAATACTTCAAATTCTTTTAAAATTTTGTAGCTTAAGGTATCTATTTTTAAAATTTTTTTCTTAGTTTTTATTTATTTTGTTCATTGATTTGATTGTAGGATGATGTTCAAATCTGAAAGATTTTTTTTTGTATTAACATGGTTATGGAGTTTTCTCATGAAAAACTTATACTCAAAAATTTGTATCATGTGAATCTCAATTTTTTTAAAAATTTTTGTAGGTACAACATTAAGTTTTTTTAAAATCTGTTCTTAATTTTTATTTATTTCGTTTATTCAAAGTTAAAACAAATCATGCATTTGTACCTAGAGTTTTTCCATGCAAAACCCATATTAAAAGATATTACAAATGTTGGGTTTCGATAATTTTGCATCATGCAAAACAAAAGAGGGCATAATGTTGATCTTTGCATCCCCAAAAATGGTATGCGACAAATCAGTTGATAAAATCAAAGTACCATACTTCCATTCAAATTAACATTGGGCATTTGGGTAAAAATTGCATATACTTGAGCTTGTTCACAACGGCTGCTCTTTAGAGATCGCTGGTCTTTGTAGATTTTTTAATGAATTAATTAGAAAGAAAAAAATTAGGCTGCTCTTTGCAATTTTTTTATTGAATTAATTAGAAAGAAAAAAATTACCAGTTGAAAACCTTGATTGACCCATTTGATATAATATTATATATTTGTTATTTTACAATTTTGATTCTTTCAAAAAGTTTGCATATATTATCCAAATATTTAATCTGTTTTATTTTATGCGTGTAGGAGTCATCATTTCATCAATGGATAGCCAAAAATCCCAACAAGTAGAACCTAACACAAGAATTTAGCATTGGATATTCAATGGCCTGGCCCATTGCCTCGACCATTGCCAGTAGAGATTTGGGAAGAAGTAATGTGGCTTACAGATAAAAATTTGACTAAGTCACAAAGACATAAAAAGAATATGGTACCTTAGAAACAACCTAAGAAATCAAAATCAACAAGAGCAATTGCAAAAGGATACATTAATGAGAATGTATCAGCTTGTGGGGTTGTATCTGAAATTGCTTCTAATGACAAACCTATGCCTTACCAACTTCGAAGTCAACTACACAACATGTCAGTGGTAAAGTTCCATCATTTGATACTGTTGCAATGGTTAAAGAAGAAAATGGTTCTAAGAATATAGTTTTGTGCAGAGTTATTGATGAGTCACACACAGGAGACATAGAGCTGTCTTGCTTAGACCCTTGTGATGATGATCCTAATTTGTATACTCTTGGTTCCAATGATACTTTGACAAATAGGTATGAAAATATTTTACCTGTGTATATGGTGCATGCAGATGAAGATGGAAAGATTATGTTGCACCATCCTTCATTAAATGTAATAAAATCACATTTTTTTGATGGTATTGGTTGTGATTACCATCATAAAATAGTTACCACTGGAGTCATCAAGAGAGGGTATTATTTGGGATCTAATTCAGATGTTCCACCCTTGTCAAAAATAGGCTCTTGTGTGAAGATTGATGGAAAGGAATTCATTCATTTGGATTGTTTATTGGTACATAGCTCATATCCATTTGATTTTATAATCAAACCAGGTATGTATGTTCATATTTATTATGATAACCTTCCTGGCATGGATAAAGATGAGTCACTAAGAGTCCCATATCCAGTGGAAGTGTTGGATTGTTTAGTAGATGTACATACTGCTGAAACATTTTGTTGGGTACGAATCTTTGAAAGTCATCTGGATGTTGTTGGTAGAGGTCACCAAATTCTCCAAGGTGTTAATTTGCATCCACGTGAGGTCTTTTATACACAACAAGCTTTGTTAATTCCATCTGGAATTGTTGATGGTAAAAAAAGTTCTATTAATTTATTATTTAAAGTAATATATAAAACTTATGTTTTGTTTCTAAATGTTTGTTTATGGTTGTTGTTGTTGTTGTTGCAGGTGTTGTGGATGTTCTTTTTATGGAGAAGTCTATAAAAAGATGGGCTTCTCATACTCGATATGGGGAGTCATTTTTTTGTCATTTCATTAGTATGAATAATGGAAACTGCACTAGTTTTCAGCTTCTTGCAATACAAGGTGAGGAGGAAGTGGTGACAACTAGATTGGTTGCATCTACAGAATATGGTTCACACAATGCATTGCCTTCGTATCTCTGTATTTTATAGCCTCATCGTATGCATCACTGCAACATTCAACTCATATCAAATAAAGTTTATAATCATCTTGGGTGTAGGAACATCATACGTTCTGAAACATGTGTAGAAATTCCATGTTCAGATGAAAGCTTTATGGTCACTTTTGAAGTAATTGCAATGCATTCTATTCTGCCTGGGATTGTTGGTAGAAATAACTCATTAGAGTTTTCTATTCAAGGCTATGAGAATTTGAAAGAAGCTATTTTTTACACATGAGAAACATTTCCAGATAGATTTCAACCAATTTCAGTTTTAATTCACTAGACTCAACCTGCTGGCAAATGGCGTGTGGGACCAACATTCAAATTTCGCTACTTGCACAAAAGCTTGCAACCTCGAGTTTTTGTTTATTTTTTATGGGATGTGCACCAATGGGATCCTGTGCATGATTGTTATGGAAAAGGCATAAGAACTGGTGCCCCACATTTGTAAATATAAGTTTTTTTTTAAAAAATAATAGCGGATACTCTTTTTAGACTAGTTTACAGCTAGATTGGTCCTTTGCAATATACTACATTATTAATACATAAGACTTTTGCTATTTGCACAATGTTATATAAACTTGACTTAAGTTAACACAAATGGTAGTACTAGTTGCTCATACAATTCTTCCTTTTTATGAATGTTGTTTTCTTATGTTCACCTTCACACAAACATGACAGTAGTCCAATTTCACTTGTCCAACTTGGGTGAGGTTTTGGCATGTTGAAGTTTTGTCTCTTATGTGGGTTGTCTCTAAATACTCAAATTTCTACAAGTTTAACTAGCATTGAGTAACATGACTTCAAAATTAAGACAAGGACAGCAGTATAACAACAATAAATATATCATGACAGTAATGTAACATCAGTGTAACAATAATAAAATTAATTATGACAACAATGATAGCAGCAACAATAGTATAACAACAATAAATCCTAAATCTATGTATACAAGGTGGACAATGTATAAATTGACTTTGATTTGGATCAAATATTCAAGAATGTGGCATGTTGTTTTGCATTTTTGTTCAACCACAGTTCCACTCTTTTGTGCTATTTAATACAGATTTTTAGTTAAATCTACCATATTCTACCTTTTTTCAAAATTGGTAAATTCCCCTCACTGGGTGTCCTCTAGATTAGCTATGGTTACTTAGGGGTATCTTTTCCTTCAAAGTGACCGGTGACTTGCATCCAACCTCATTTTCTTGCTGACAACATTGAGTAACAGTCTTAACCGTTCTTCCTCCTTCCTCATTGAATATTTGGTTGCATTTTTTCAATCTAAAATGGTTGCTACAAGATAGGTAAAGTTGGCAATAGATCAAGGATCACTTTTTTTTGTTAATTTGTCAAAATAATCTTATTTGTTTTTACCCCATATCAAACACTTGATACTCACTGAAATCACATAACAAGGGTTTGTGATTGTAGAGAAACTAACTATAACTTTTGTAAATATTGGACAGAACCTACACAAATTCTTGTTTCTAACAGTGGAAGGCTTTGGCCACTTAGGAATAGCTTCGTCCTTATTCAGGTCAATCCTTAATTCTTCTACTCCAACCATATAGCCTAAAGATACTAATGATTGCCTTCCAAATTCATAATTCTTAAGATTAAGCAGCAGTAGGTGCTTCTTTAGAGTTTCAAAATTTATGTTTGTTGGATATGGTGCTAAAATTTGTGACAAACCAAAGAGCATGTACATGTTTTGAAATGTTTGATCTAAAAAATGACTACTTAGGCTATGGAATGTTAACTAATGGAATGCTTTGATTATGACCACATAAGACTATTTATAGACCCTAAAATACTATAACAATTGTCTTAATCTCTGTGACAGTCCTCTGGACACTCAGATTGGACAAGCCTTTCAAAGACTTAGTAGACATCTAAGTTTTCTCATTGACAAATCTTTGTCCTTCTTTAACCACTGTCTAGATCTTCTTATCTCCTATGTAGTGAATCTCTTTTATTGCCTTTGACCAACATATCATGTTGTCTGTTGGTAGAAACTCCTCTAACACAACATCCTCATAGTCTCCACTACCATCTCTGTATATGTATGTGACTACTTCCATAGTCATAGGACTGCTCACACAATAGTCTTTGTATGACTGTCAAGCTGCTTGACCTCTTAAAACTTCTTGGTTGATGACCGCTACTTCCAAACCCTCCCAATTATTGATCTTCTTTAAATTCTCTTAGCCATCTCGTCACCCCAGGTTCCTAGATCAATTTAAAGGGAACAATTTAGAATTAGGCTTTTCCCTTTGACAGCAGACCCATGGTTTTCTCCTTAAACTTCTACAGAAAAGGGGATCAAAACAAATGAAGGATTTGTATTATTTTAAACTTTGTAATTATAAGATGTGGCTACAAATTAGAGTTCAAGGTTTATAATATAGACAGAGGTATTGTAGAAAGAATTCAGGAGCTCAGCACAAGTTCATTATCAACCCTTGATTTGCTATTGGTGTAACATGGAAACATTGGCGAAACATTTCTTAAGACATTGTCCAAAGGATGCCTAATCCATGACTTCTGTCATACCTGTGAGCTGTGGCTTGAACAATGAAATTGCAGCTTCTAAGATTATCATTTGTGACAGTCCTAAATCCATTAAGCATATTTTTTGGTTAGCCCTAATGCCCAATCTGCATAACAATGGACTAAATGTTTTTACAGGCCTTATGTGACATCTTAAACAATTTGAAAGTTGTTCTCTTTGGAATTTTTTGCATCACTAGTATGTTGAATTTTTTTATCATGGCATTCAATCCATACTGAAATATTATATTTTGTATGGAAACCATGAAATGCAAGAACCAATTGCCACATCCAGGGAAGGCAGTAGGCATACAAATGACCCAATCCTGACACAAGCAGTAAAATTTTATAATAGTACTGGGCTCAATGAATCTGGTAATTAGAATTAGCACAATCTATATCCATAGAAAGAATATCCATTATAGCACAAATCTGGTGCCAGCAGCCACAGAAATTCTGTGTCCAACAACAAATATTCAAGTCGTAGTAAAAAATCATTCAGTTGGTTCAACTTGGAACTATGGTCATCATGGTTGGTCTACCTGCTAGTGAATCACCAGCCTTTCACAGTTTCAAGATTTTCCAGAGTGTAGATGAACCTCCAACAGTTATGTAATATCAATATGGGAGCCTCTCCTAGGATAACATTGAGGAATCCAGTTCTCTTTGAAGTTCAGATTTTATTTCAGATCCCTCAATCCTATTCTATCCTATTTTTTTCTATACTCAAATGGAGCTCATAACTTAATACTGCAGATATGGGTTCTTGACCAAAACATAAAACAGGGGTTTCTCCAACAAGTGACTCAACCTCTTTGTTATTTTTTCACACGCACACACCTACAAAGTTGCTATAGATTCAAACTGAGAATTAATGAGGATGAAATCATATCCCTGCACCCCAAGACATAGGTCCTTAGCCTATAGATCAACCCAATGTCTTCAGCAAGGCACTCTATTTCCTCGTTATTTAGTCACACATGCACCCATAGACTTTCTATAGACCGACAAACAAAATTACTGAGAATGAATGTCATAACTCGATACTCGTCTATTCCAACATGAGGTCAAAATCCAAGGGGTATAAAATTTGAACGATATGTAGAAGATAGAGTAATGAAGTCCCTTTGTTCCCACAAGGGGATATCAGGCACCAACTTGGAATGTTAGATAGGCCGAACCTATTAAATAGCCTTTAATTTGAGTAACAAAAGACTCCCTTTTATTGCTTTTAATATGAGTAGCAACCACCATCGATTCAAGAAAAGATGGAATAGAGATACTGAATCTTGGAGTAAATACTGGAATATAGAAGATGACAACCTAATCAATAATATACATAGTATTAAATCTTATACCCCTATGAAGTTTAAAGAAAAAATTTAAAAAACTGAATCAACAATGAACTCAATAACAAGCTGAAGATGAAATAATACAAGGATAGTATAAACACTAGTCTGACTGATTAAACATACATTTTCAGTATTGTCAACTTAAAAAACAAAATAAATATTGCTAAGATAAGGACTAATGCTCACCATGTCCATAGCAAAATTGTCTTGCATTATAACACACATTTTTTTTTGTATTGGATTGAATGCAAATTACAAATAATAAAACAGTCCACATGGGACTGATAAATAACCACTGATCAATCAACAGTCAACAAAGCATACCATAGAGACCAAATAAGTATAGACAACACTACAAATACAATGGCTATAAGAAACAGATACAGCAACCAACATTAAACATAGCCATAAACAAAGAGGACCAGTGGCTGAAGTAGAGACACAACTGTATTTGTTGCCAAGTGTTCATGATGGCATAGCATGGGCAACATTCCTTGCATGCACCACAAGCTCTCAGACATGTTACTGCCCTATTCTAGAACCCAATCTCCAACCTTAGCAGGTCCACTGTAGACCAAACACTGCCCATCATCCCAATTAAAGATCAAACACTTGTAAAACTGACCCAGCAAAGGATAGAACACCATATGCTGATCAACAGAAGCCTAAAACCATCCAGCTCCAGACAGAAACCTCAATAATTTCCCATACTGTAAATCCTGTCAGCTCTCCAGTCAAGTATGCAAGAAGAAGGACAATAATGAGATCATGAAAAATGCCCCATTCCAGCCTAATTTCTCTCCTCTTGAAGATGATTGTATGTCCTTGATCCTGTTCTGAAAATGATTTATCTACCCTTGGAGAATGCTGGTTTAGTGGCTAATTTAATTTGTAACACCATCAAGGACCATAGAGAAGTTTGAAGCTGCACCAATGACCCTGGATAGACCTCCCAAAAGGCACAAAACATGAAACAACTGGAAACATAATCCTTGGGTTTGTTGGGTAAATGGTGCTAAAGATTCATGAGTTAAGCTTGTTCTGCCACACATGCACCATTTAGATATTCATTTTGGCATCATTTATTGAAGCTAAGAGGCTAATAATGTGAGAAGTAACTTCACCAAACTAACTTTACTTCTCTTGGAGCAGTCCTAAATTAGGAAACCATCATCAGCAGCAGAGGACAATGAAAGGAACAATCATGATATGAATGGACTGTCACAGGCTTTAAGGAATAGTCCTATGACTGTTTTTAACTTATCCTACACCAAGGAATAGTCCTATGACTATTTAGAACAATCAAAATAGCAAAGAATAGTTCTAAAAAGAAGGCACATAGATAAGTGTCAAGAAACCTTGAATAGGATCAAGGTCATGAGAACAAGCAACCATAGAGCATGGAGTTTGCCGGTATGTCATTATGTTTAAGGTAGTTGGGGCAGTCCACATGTAGGTCACAAGGAGTATAGTGATCTAGACAAGGTGACAATAGTCACTAGCAAAAGAATCAACATTCATGAGAGCAGAAAACAATAAGATGAGACAACAATCAAAGCAACATCACATAAATGTGTGATGCAGCAGTTGACAGAGATGTGTGGAGCAGTAGTCAATAGTCATCGTGCAAGAGGCATTCATAGCAAATGTCAATAATGACAGCTCAAATATTTCAAAAGGACAGTGAAAACTCATATAAGAATGAATAGAGATATCATTGTCATAAGGGGTTTTGTAGAAGGTTGTTGAGGGTTTTAAAAGTTTTGACATGTCTATCAGGGCAGAGATTTACTATTAGGGATACAGAGGGTTTGGCATAGATAGGTACACTCTCCAGAGATTATAGAACAATAGCTAAGAGCAGTAGCATAAGGACTGAAGGAACAGTCAAAACTATGTGGAGGGAGCAGGTCTTAGAACAGTTTTCAAACTTTGCTCATCCAAGGATTAGGGTTGGTCAAAGGCAAGGAAGATTGCATAAAGAGATAGTGATGTTTCTCCATCAAAGATACAAGGCATGAAAACTCATAGAGGATCAGTCCAAAGTGATATGAAGAACCCTGATCAGTAAGAGGACAGTGGTGCAAGGAATCCTTGAAAGAAGAAAGAGTAATTATTTGAAGGCCCTGCACCCCAAGGACAGCAGTCACATGTTTCAATCATATCTCAAAAATTACGATCTGGGTTTTTGAGATTTTTGTATAAAAATTAGAAGACAATATGACAGAAAAACCCTTTAAATTTCTCACCAACCTAGTTTGTAGTTTTTAATACCTTTTCACCAGTCCTAAGGCAATATTTTCATTTCCAGAACAAAGGGTTCATTCAAAGATCAAAGAAAATAGAGCAAGTAAACTCAAAGTTTCCAAGCCAACACCATCACCAACTAATAGAGATGATTCATATTGGGAGTTACACCAAGTCAAGTCATGAAGACAAACAGTTGAAATTTTCTCTCCCCAATCAAGAAGGTTCACTTGAAACACTAGTCAACTACATGAAGATCAACACATCTGCTACAAAGGTGAACTCTGAGTTAAGGTTGCACAAAAAGGGGGTTTCAATTAATAAAAATTATTGCATACATCTACAAGGATCCTCCTTTCTCTCCTACGTGCCCCTTTTGTGGGCTTTCAGTTTGTATGACTCAAGAAAGATTGAAGAAGGCATTGATAAATCAACTCCAACCAAAACATGAATTTTGAAAATTTCCCACTTCACTTTTCCATCAACTAGTTTAGTTACTCTATTTGTACAAGTGCATTCTCATTGTTTATCTGTTTATGTAGTTTACGTAAGCTGGGCATATACATTAAGCATCTTTAGGATCTTGTGTCTTTTGCTTGGCCAATAATTTTGGTACTTAATGTGTTTTTGGGATCCAATTGCGAAGTGTCAAGTGAATCTACATTGGCCCATGACAAGTGCTTCACAAGAAGCCATCTCTCTTGGGCATAAAAGGTCCATTTGGCAGTCTTTACATCTAGGTCACATTCACATGAATGAAGAAGGCTGTAGCATTGGGGCAGTGCCTTTATCATGAAATTCCCTTACAATAGCATTCTTGAATTTGAATATTTAAGTCTACTATCAATATCTCTGCTCTCTTATTGACAATCAAGTCTAGAAATTTATCCTATTGTCTTATGAGATGCACAAATTCCATTTCAAAACTCCTCAAGGCCTCTTATCTTCAAATGTTTCAATTAGCACTTTCATTTTAGTTGGTCAATTACCTATTGAGAATTCCCTTGGGCCAAAATCACTTTTAAACTTGTAGTTGCTACAAACTCCATTAAAGCCCATATATGATTGCAGTCTTTCCATTGTCTAATTAAACATTGTAATATAATTATGAAATCAAGCTATAGGTACATAGAATATCGTGGAATCTATCAGAAGCATCACTACCAACTAAATATATATAACCATAAAATACATAAGGGTTATAGAGTCATATAAATAGTAATACAGAGCAACTATCCATGTGTCTGTATGTATGTATATATAGAGTCATAGCGAGATACTCAAATTTCTACAAGTTTAACTAACATTGAGTAACATGAAATCAAAATTAAGACTGTGATAGCACTATAGCAGCAATAAATATATCATGAAAGTAGTATAACATTAGTGTAGCAACACAATTAATCACAACAACAGTGACAACAACACCAATAGTATAACAGGAATACATATGAAGTTACAATATCTCAATATACAAATGATATTAAGGTATACCTTAACACTATTCTCAACTTCATGCATTCCAATTTGAATAAAGTCTGGAATCTTCTACTTTATGAAAATTCTTCTTCTTTGTATTTCTCTTTCTTATTTGAGAATTGGATGTCCCTTTTGTTGTTTCAATCATATCTTCTGAAGGTTGGACACAATGAGCTCTCTTGCATGGATTTTGAGCACTATTGCCCATTTGCATATCTAATTCTATTTCCATATTTGTAACAAGATCATGTTGTATATCAATTTCTTTGTGAACTTTCAACAATGGATCTAATTGACGCTTTTCCTTGCCATGAGATTTGCCAAAACGGTGTGAACTTAAATAAGCATCTTTTGCATATTCACTCATCGGTCTAATCCTGGATAAATATTGATTCTACAAAATATAACAAAACAACTTCAGAAAAATTATATTAGTTATTTCATTTAAAAATTTAAGATAATCATGAAACAACATCTTTACCATAGGAGGATATGCTATTGTCCTATTTTTTTGGTGCCATGAAGTGAATATTTGCTTGACTTGCTTAGGAGTGACATCCTCATAATAAGAAGCCAACTCTCTTGCTTTTTGCAAATCAACATTTTGTGGTGCCTTCTCATACTCCACACGAAGATCTCTTCGAACATGAGTGGGTAGAACTTTATTTCTCTTTGCTTTATCGAAGTGTCCCTGAGATCTTATAATAAGCTTGAAAAATTGTGCCCTCATCTCATTAACAAGACACATTCTATCTTTTTCAAATGCATTTTTCTCAACCAAACTTTGACCTTCAGTTATTGGAGGCTTTGTGCCACCGCCTTAGTTTGTATTCAAGTTTTTCATTTCCCTATGATTACTGTAATGCCCCGTCATGCAACCCTAGAGTGTTAGACTAATAAGAGCGAAATTACAGAAATAAATTTTTTTTGAAAGCAATAAAGTGCAAAAATAGTATCCAAAGATATCGTAAAACACAACATAAAGTAAAGTACACTTCTAACTACCCTAGGGCAACATAACTGCATTAGAAAATAAGTAAAACCATATGAGTGTTAAACATTAAACTGCTGAATTAAATAAATAAATAACTTTTACAACAGCAATATAGTTTGATTACAAGGTCTCAGTTCCAAATTACAAGATTGCAAGATTACAAGATTACAAAATTGCAAGATTACAAAATTACAAGATCGATCTTGTCGATCTACAAGAGAGTACATATGAAAGTATACAACACTGTTGCAGGAAGAAAGCAAACTGGAACCAGAACAACTCTGCACAAGGCTCAATCTGAATCTCCAAGAAAACTAATGGATAGCTCTACCTCCCAACCATGTGGAACCCTGAGGTCCACCCCATCGAGCTAGGAGATAACAATGAGGTTTACCACTAGATTAAGGTTGCAGCCAAGGACTCAATTACCAATACCAAACCCCATGAAGACAACCAGGATGATAGGACTGCACAGACCCGACAGTACTCAACAAGATAGATCAAAACATTAGACTAGATCAATCAGGAAGACAAGACTACACTCCAGAGGTACCAACAAGGATAAAAAGAAAGTAATTGAATCACGTAAGGAGAGTGTCATCGCATGGCCCTAGCATGGGTTACCCAGGCTATCTCTCACCAGAAGCTAGCCCCCATCTATGGTTACCCTGACAGCCTCTCTCTAGGTGCTGGCCCCATAGGGTGACACATGCGGAGCCGACATGCCCTCTCATGAAGACGAGGAGGTCGGCCTTGCCAACTAGGCCTTCTCATCCCTCCCTTAGCCTACGAAAGCACTCAAGGTGTGGCTGAGGTCACATTACTTATCTTGTTAAGTGTTATACTACCCAACCCTCCTAATAAAATTATTAAGTTTCCACTTGCTTACAACTTCCATGGGGTTACCCAGGCGGCCTCTCACTAGGCACTGGCCCCACCATGAAAGCCACTCCATTAGCAATCTCTGATCAATCTCCCAAACCACTTCAAGCAAGATAAAGGTTACAAAAATGATTCTATTCCATTACAAATGCCATTCCCTTGGCCACAATACTATAATTCCCATTACCCTCCTCAGCTCAAACAAAACCTTAAGTGACAGTAAGACCCAAGTACCAATGCCGAAGACCAAATAGTTAAACCTCTGGAGTCGGTGACTGGACACTTTACCATGTTACAAAATTACTTTACCATGTTAGGGAAACTAGGTTTCTAGGACCATGGCACCTTAGAAGATCAACAAGGAGGTAATTAACTCAATACATTCTTAAATTAAGATGGTAAAATAACCAAATTTAGTCCCAAGCATGGCTGCACACTAAGGTTTGCATAATAAAATCATAGCAACAAAAGATAGATACAATATCACATTCTATACCCCAAAAGTTCTCACTCCCGTGCATTAGAAACAATCACATTATCACTTAAACCAAAAACCTTTACACATCTATAAAACAAGTTCCTCATGCTATACCTCCAAGGAATGATAGTTTTCCTTTTGTTTCCTAATCAACCCAAGATTCACTAAAGATTTTACTCAAAAGAATAAGGCACTAGGAATCATACAAAACCTAGCATAACACTATTGACCCATTTAAATAATAAGATGGCACTAAGAGAAATTAACTTATTGTAAATAAAATCCTAACAAGAAACAAATAAAGGAATGCTTAAATCTCAAGATAAATATTAAATATCTAAATTAGCTAAATTTCAATTATTGAGATGGACAATAAACATAACAAAGAATTACTACTGTCCTAATAATAACCTTATTACATTTTAATGACTAGTTAATTATAAGTAAATAGATTAATAAGGAGGGTGACTTAAGCTACAAAAAAAAACTAAGCTAGGCTTGGAACGACGTTGGATTCCCCTAAGGACCATGTCACACCTTTCTCGATGGATAACTACCTAGTTATTTACTGCCATCTCTCCAATTTCCAACTAGTGTAATATACATTCTATCACACACGGTTAAAGAACTAAGTTTATACGCTCTAGACTTGCTTTTACTATACAATGAGACAATAAAATATTAACATTGATAAAACTTCCCTGCAACAAATAACTTCTAAACTATACTATAGACTTCTGCCTATCTTAGAATAGAAGGTCCTCTACTAGATCGATAAACTATCACTGATATCTAATAGTCATCTGAACAAGCTAAAACTATTTCATTCACATTCTAATCTAAAATCTGAACAAAACAACTCAGAATAGAAACTGCCCAGCTTAAAACAATTTGGTAGCAAGAATTACAAGTTTTGTGAGGGAGCTAGTCTACAAACATGATTGGTGCCTCAGCCACAATGCAGAACAACAGCAGAAGGAGAAACATTTCGTGAATACTAGTTTCTTAGACCACGTTTTGAAGAGCACAACAAGTGGAAAGCATCGTACGATGTTGTTATGACCAGGACAACATGCATGATGATTCGTCAAGATCTTTCCTCTGGCAAGATTTAGTGGATCATTGATGAAGGAGAGTCGAACAGCGACCTAACTGACAGAGGAGCAAATCATTTTGCTTGTCTAAGAGGAATGAAGCAAGAAAACTGTACAGTGGCGTGATTGCGAATAAGGTGAGATTGGCTAGGTTTTCAAATGGTTGATCCAAGATAACACAGCTACTTCAAAAATCTCTTATGTGCAAAAGCATTAAATAAATCACCTATAATTATTTTACTGCAAAAGTTCTCTAAATCAATAATTTTCTGCAAATAACTTATGGAGCCTTTTCTTGTTTTAGATTCAATTTTTTTAAAATAAAATTTTTCTTGCAAAATTTGAATATTTTTTGTTTTAGATTCAAAATTTTTTAAATAATAAACTTTAACTGGTTAAATTTTAGTCTTTTTCTTGTTTTAGATTCAAAAAAATTTAAAATAAAAACTTTTACCCGCCAAATTTTTGTATTATATTGGAGATGAAGATGAATTTTTAATTTTTTCAATTTTTGTATTATATATAAAATCAAAACAGTTGGGACAAATAATAAATAAAAATTAAAAAATTAAGCAAGATTGACTACATATAAAAATAAATAAATTTGCAATTGATACTTCTTTAATTTTTGTTTTTTGTGTGTAGCAATATTGACTAAAAATAAATAAAATATTTTTTTAAAATAAAATTTTTCTACCAAATTGAGCCCTGTAGAGTCAAAATATTTTAAAATATAAAGCCTTTTTCTTGTTTTAGATTCAAAAAATTTAAAATATAAACTTTTACCGCCAAATTTTTGTATTATATTGGAGATGAAGATAAATTTTTAATTTTTTCAATTTTTGTATTATATATACACAAATAATAAATAAAAATTAAAAGATTGGCTACATATAAAAATAAATATATTTGCAATTGATATTTTATTTTTTGTGTGCAGCAATATTGACTAAAAATAAATAAAAACTAAAAGTTGCAAAATAAATGAACATAAATAAAATTTAAACAGTCACAATTACTCTATCTTAATATTTTTATATTAATATACACACACCTAAATTAATATATATTATTTATTTTATTTTATAATAAACTTATTTATTTTATTTTATAATAAACAAATGGACTTTCTTTTATTTTCTTAAATTCTACTTGAGTCTTTTTGTTAAAAAACAAAAAAACAAAAAAAAAAATAACACAAAAAAAAACAAAAAAGACTCAAGTAAAGTTTAAGAAAATAAAAGAAAGTTCATTCTCCAACTCTAACTTGCTATAAAAAATTTAAATATTTTTAATATATTTTATAAATATTTAACTCACATTTAACCCAACTTTTCTAATAAACTTGCAAGGTTTTAAAACTGTATTATTTTTTAGAAAGTAAAAGAGAGCATCTTTTGACAAAATAAAGAATCTTTTATTTTTTTTAAATTGATATAATATTTATTCATTAGGAGAGCTCAATGAAGGGGATATAATCTTATGACCATAGTCATGACAACCCAAGTTTCTCCATGTGATCATGGAGCCAAGAACGAACACCCAACATGAATACTTTGCTGTAAACGATCATAGAATGATGGAACATAACCACCATGCATGAGGGTTATTGCATAATGTCAAACAGGAGCTCCAGATCAATAACATACTAAATGTAATCTCATGATCAACTCCACAACACTCCAACTTAAGTTTTTGTAACTCAACATTTGTGTCGTTAAACATCCTCATCTCTATTCTTCCGGATGTGCCTGCCATCTCATTCCTGCAACAAGATTTTAGAATACTCTACATGGACTCCCACTCAACCTAAGATTAGTACACAAAACCACTATCCAACAACCGGGACCAAAGAGAATAGCTCTGATACCAACTGAAAGGAAGCAAGGTGTGCGAAAATCGCTTCCTACACTAATCTAATGAGGAGAGATGGGTGCAAATTCAATTTAACCTTTACAATTACAGAATGTTTAACACAACAATAGAGATATTGCAGCAGTAAACAACAGAAGAATGCAAGACAAAAGAAGAAGAAGAAGAGACACAAGATATACGTGGGGAAAACCCTTATCGGGTAAAAAACCCCACACTCGAAAACCTGCACAATGTATTAACAAAAATGCAATGGTTTACAATAAACTTGCAATGAAAGCTCTCAGGAGTCTTTGAAACTCGTATCTGAAGTCAAACTAGCAGCATAACAACACCTATTAATCACCTCTTACATCTCTCCAAGCACCTACTTATATTGAAGTTTTCAAGGCAAAACTGAACATATCTTGGAATGAGCATCCAACTTGGCCTCATGGCCCAAAATCATGCCTAGGGACACTTGTCCAACACTGCAGCATGGTCATGACACTTGTCATATCACTCCATCCCAATATGGTTGCCTATTTCCAATTTGGGCAATGACAGATGCTCTTACGCACCAACCAGCTATCATAGAATCTATCATAGTTGTCATAACTTACAGCTGTAAGAGAATCTATCATAAACAAGCTATAAATAGCATATTCTCTTACAACATGACAAAAACCCTCCTTGGGGTGCCCAAAGATGCCTTCTTCTAAGATGCCTTGTGACACATGTCTTCACTTGTCATAGAACTTTCTATTTCTGACTCTTACATGTCATAAAACTGTCATAAGAATCTGTCATAACCGTTTCGGTCAAGATTCACTTACACACTGGTCAAGATGCCGACACATGGGAGAAAACCTCTACCACACAAAAGGGATGGCTATCTCCACATGGAGTGAGTTGACCATCCTAGTCACCTTACAAGTAGAGTGACAACTCATCGTGCCACTTCACACTAGATGACAAAACATGATGTGCAACAAAATTACAACATAGGCTAAGTAAATAAATTACATTACAATAATAAATGCAAGGAATTTACAAGGTTGAGACACCTTAATTCCCAACAATACATTCATTTATTTCAATGAAAACATGGCTTTGGCCAAAGCACTTATAAATATCGGTCAAATTCTAAAAATAGGATCAGCCTTAATTGTTAGTCCACATTCGGCACCCTATCTCAGAAGGTAACCCAATCACACTTATAGAAAAAATAAACTAATCCCAATGTATAAACAATTAGTAATCTCAAATGCATTTTACTAGTTACTTTCTCTCAAGAATTAAAGTGAATATACTTTTCTATCAAGTACTATACCTATGAAGATGTATGTCTACTACAAAACAGACAAGAGCTCCACTATCTATACAATGAAATGATGCTAGTATTGATCACAACGAGCTTACGTAGATAGCTAAATATACATATATACAGGCATACATACACATATATATGAGTAATATATATGTATATGTATGTATATATAAGTGTATTTAGTCAAATACATAACCATTTGCACGAGTAATTACCTCAATAAAAACTTAGTACAATGATTTCATACTTAAGACAAGATCGTTGTTCTTTTTAACCCATTTGGAGATGAAGTTTTTAAGACGATTAGATTAAACACTCAGCCAAGGTTCATTTTATTGAATTTAAAATGTCAAACACTAAGAAATTTTGACATGCAATTTAAACGAATATCCTCCTTTCAACTTTATATATATACATACACATATATAAATAGACAGAATCCACATCTCAGGTAGTCTAAAATAACAAACACAGGTCATTTTAAATGAATAGGCCGATGAACTATGACAAAGGCCAATTTAAAAAGCGAGCATAGCAATATATATATATATATATATATATATATATATATATATATATATATATATATATATATATATATAGGTCATTCCACACAACAAGAGCTGCTCTAACAACAATTTAGGCTGTTAAAAACCGTATACAAGCCAACAAGAAAAACAAGAACATGCCAAACAAAGTAATATACTAGCTGATTCAACAAAAAAATCACATAGGCTGATTCAAATTGAGAATGAACAATATACAGATGGATCTTTTATACCATATAATGGTTGTTTTAAAATAGAAGCTGATTTAAGAGTCAAAGATACAACCAATGTGGCATTTACAGAGGCTATAAGCTACACAGAGGCCGCATACAATAACAGGGTCTAAGATTTCACAGAGGTCGGATAATACACAGAGACTGACAAGAAAATAAAACAAGGCGACATGAAAGCATAGTGCAGCCTAGACGCAAGAAAGAAAGAAATAATACTTAGGTCTCTTTATATTGGCAGCGATCACTAATAGTGATTTGTAAATTTGGTTAGTAATTTCATGTACAGGTCTCTCAGGAGTGTTCTACTAATGGAGTAACATAAAACACAAGTGTTGACAATGGTTGTAAGGCAGTTGAACTTCCTTGTAAGCATCCTGCGATGAGGGATGAGGGGCAAATGATTTGTTTTTAATGTCGCGTATGGGAAGCAAAATCCATTTGGAGCAATCCTCGCAATGTTTATATTTATATCTAAAAGGCCGATAAAGGTTAAAGACACGTTGAAAAATCTAAAAGGTTGATCAAATTTAACAAATTCTGAAAGAAGTACTCAGGTTGACAATACCATAGAAGGCCGTTATAGATGCAAAAGAGTTCGCTTTGATCAGAATTGAGGCCGATGATATATATACACATGTCAAAGTAAATAAAAAACAAGCCAAAAGAAAACTATGGTAGGCTAGAACAAGAATACACAGGCAGAACTTTTAATGTATTTTCTCAAGTTAACTACCTAGATTTCCACACTTGATAGAATGATCTCCTTTCTTTGCTTTTAATGCAAGAGCATCTGGGTTCACGAGTAGTCCTCATTAACCAAAAAGATTTTCTTTTGCTTTCTTGTTTGTTTGTTTTTGCCTTTTGTTTTGCTGCAAGAGTTGATGATCCATTTCTGAACATTTTCCCTAATATTTTGGCCAAGTGAAGACTTGATCTTGAAGAAGGCCCAAATGGGTATCTGCATTTCAAATTTGGAGAGAATCCGATGAAAATTGAGCAGGTTATGCTTTGGTGGAGTTTCAATCTATCATAGGATCTGTGATATTTTTGGTTGTCATGTGACATTGTGCTAACTTTGATGGGTTATGGACATATCATGTGACCCCTCAAACCCCCACATGTCCAGTGATGCTTGATTTCTCTACTTCATTGTTTTGGTAGGACGGAAGTGATTTGAACAAGTTTTGCTTGACACTGGACATGTCCAGTGAAGCCTCAAACCCCCACCTATCTGGTGAAGGTCACTATTCCTACTTTATCCTATCATGCCTTGAATGCCTTCTTTCTTTGCAACTCAATGTTCGGTGAAGCTCGATATTCCTACAAAGTGCCAAGAACGTGTTAAAATTAGTTTTAATCATGTGCACAACTAGTTCAAGAGTGAATAGAGGTTTGACACATGTCATATGTCCATGATGTAATTAGTGGCTACCCCAAATGCCTATAAATATGGGGATTTCATATTATGAAGGATCAATTCTCCTTGGTCGACATTCCATAATGAGTTTTTGGTGTTGGTTAGAAGATTTCTCTAGACTGCTATAGGGAAGTGGGGATCCGTATGATCACAATATTGAAATATTGTAAGTCTTTGGCCAAGGCATGTGTGAAGCCAATTGCACTCCTGCTATAACACTCTTTTGCATATGAATAAAGAACTTTTGTTTGTTGTTTCATTTGTTGCGAATTGATTTACTACTGCTCGGTTTAGTAGCTTGATAAAGTCCCTAAAACTTGACTTGCATCAAGTGGTCTTAGAGCAAGGTTTGGATTCCTTGAGGCTATGAGATTGTTGCACATGAGATTCTAAGGAGATTGTTGTAGGCTGAGTGAAGAAGAGACCTAAAACTGTAAAGGGTTTGTAGACATGGCACATTGAGAAAGAGGAAGAAGAGGAGCTACTCCAAGAGCTAGAGATGTAGGATTGGTAGAGATGCTGAGAGGCATCACAACTAGGCTGGATGCAATGGAGAGAACACAACGTAGAGGAGTACCTGTAGCATATGTGAGTGATAATGAGGAAGAAATCAGTGAAGAAGAAGTAGAAGCATGAGAAGAGGGATTTGAGAGGAAATTTCTGATTGCAATGATAAAGATTACTAGTAAGCCCCATGTGGAGTTACCCAATTATAGTGGTAGTCTAAAACTAGATGAGTTGATAGACTAGATTTTAGAGATGGAGAAGTATTTTGAGTTGGAATCAATTGAAGACCCTAAGAGGGTAAAACTTGTTGCTTCAAATTTGAAGGGACATGCATCTCTATGGTTGGATCATTTGCAAGTTGAGAGACAAAGAAAAGGAAAAGAAAAGATAACAACCTGGGTGAGAATGAACTAACCAAGTTGAAGGTAATTTTTTTTCCTGTATACCATCAGATCACCATGTTTAAGATGCTGCAGAACCTCAAGTAGAGGGGGAAAAGTGTGCAAGACTATACCGAAGAGTTTTATAGATTGAACATCAGAGCTGGTCACATTGAAGATGACATTGAGAAGATCTTCAGGTATGTAAATGGTTTACATTATTCTATCTAAGATGAAATTAGCATGATTAGAATTACCAACATAGAGGAAGCCTATCAATTTGCATTGAAGGTAGAAGAAAAGATCTCTAGAAGGTAGAATAGCTCTAGGGGAATAGATAAACCCTCCAAAGGAAGAGATTAACATCAATCACAACCAGAATTCAAAATTCATAAGCTCAACCAAGATTATGTAACCATGCAACAATGAATAATAAAGCCATTCAAGAATACAAAATATCATGATGCAATATGAACTAAGTGAGTGTGTGCATGCATTAGGTGTTTTTCATCATGCCAACTCTTTACGGCGGCTAGGGCACTTCTACCACAACCATGTTCCCATCTTCGACATGTTCCTGCACTCAGTCACACTCAAATTTGCATCAATAGGTTAGTCCCAATAATCATAGACGAAGCACAAGAATACATAGATCCATATTCATAAACATATTAATCCATCATTAATGACTTTCAATTTTATGCATTTGTAAAAATGTTGACAATTTACTTTCACAGACATGTTATTACCCATCAGTAAAACAATCATATGAAATATCCAATAGTTCGAATTATAAATGAAATCTAAAAGGTTGATATGTGACATCCTTCCCCACTAGGAAGAGACATCGTCTCGATGTCTTATTACACACATACTGAAATAATAAAAGTATCTCACTATAAAAATCAAAGCATCATCAAATCAAATAAAATTAAATCTACTAAGTCCTCAAATGAGGAAAAGAACAATCTATCTCCTCAACATCCTCCCATGTGGCACTATCCACAAAATATTAGTCCCATTGGACCTTATACTGCACAATATCTCTGCTATGCAACTTAATGTTGCGTCTCTGAAGAATTCGAGTGGGCTCCACCAGCACCACTCCTAGATCTTGTACCTGTAATGTTGAATACAAGGAATACTGAGGGGGGGGGGGATGAATCATTATTTAGCAAAACCACTTCTTAAGATGTTCATTAATCCAATTACCAAAATCAATAACATGAAAGCAGAATAAACATGAGAACAACAACCATAAAGACATAACACATGGACACCAAGATTTTTATGTGGAAAACCCAAAAAGGGAAAAACCACGGTGAGTGTTAGCTCACAATATATTAGATAACACTACTGGATTACATAAGGCTCACTGCAGGTGGATTCACTGTCCAAGTGGACTCACTGTCAACTGAGAGAAAAAGATAGAAGATAGAAGGAAATTGGCTCACTGCCAGTGATGAACTATTGCAAATGCATCTACCACATACTAGATCACAGTTCCATTGAAGGCTCAATACACAGATTCAAAGGTCTTCATTAGTTCTACCTTGCTTTTCCACTCCACTACATATACTCTATTTTCTGCCCTTATTATCCTTTTCTTCTCTGCAAATTGCTTAAAATTATTCACATCAAATTCGCACTTCTTCTACACATTCACATTAATTCAACACCTAAATCCATCCAATATATATATCCACAATAATATTTATCTCATGATTGAGTCAGTAAACCAAACTTGAAACGTGTATACAATGATTATACCTTGTCAGCTTGATCTTGTGCACAAACAACACTGCAGACCTAAACAAATATACAATAATCTTCATATAGGTCGGCACCAATCATTCAATCACTTAGATTAATTATTCAAACAATATATCTTCTCCGCATATAGATCTAACATGTCTGTCGGCTTGTCCCTTAAGAACACACTTGACCAATTCAATTTTCACATCATAAATTCTACTACGGACCATATGAGACTCTAAAAATCATATCCAACATTCATCATTGACCTCTTAACAAACCCTCATAACCACAAGACAAATTATGCCACAGTGGAGGAATGTGGACCCTTTTACTCTGGTACTGTGCACTGTTCCTATCTTAACTATGTTCACTTGGACTTATTAGACACTTCACCATATGACTTCCAGAGGAAGTCAGGACTTGAAAACTAGAACATGTGATCACTAGGTAGCTATGAACAACATATTTGAACTGCATACAAGTTTCTTTAACTATGGAGGCATACCATCTCAAATATTGTCACTTCCTTTGTTTATTATATACTACCCATACTTAGTCATTTATTATTTTAGAGTAAAGTCTCTTTTCCATACCGGTAGAAACCCTTAGCTTTGTTACCATCAATGACAACATTCAACATTCATCAGAGCAATGTCTCTTTCCAACATGTAAAGCATGCTAATCAAGAATGTTCGAAGCGTCATGATGATATGGTTTAAAAAAAGACACATGAAAAACATTATGGATTTTAGCAAGAGAAGGTGGTGGAGAAAGTCTATATACAATGGGGTTAGTCACTTCCAACACATCAAATGATCCTACAAATCTAGGAGCAAGTTTGGACGATTTGCCAAATGAAATGAAACTCTTTTGAAGCTTGACCCTAAAAAAAACTGTCCCCCATTGAAAACTGTTTGAACATCCTATTCATGTCTGCATAACTCTTTTGTCGATCTAACACTTTCTTTAATTCTCTTTAATCAATCTCATTTGATCATCCATTTCTCTAAGCATATCTGGTCTAATCACAATCCTGTCTTCCACCTTATCCCAACTGATAGGTGTGCGACACATATGCCCATAAAGAGCTTCAAAATGTGCCATCCCCAAAGATGCATGGTAGGAATTATTATAAGCAAACTCCACCAATGGAAGATACTCCTCCCACTTATACTATTGATCCATACAATACAATACATCCTAAGGAGGTCTTCAACTACCCGATTCACTTTTTCTATCTGACCATCAGTCTGAGGATGATACACCAAACTGAAATTCAATTTTGTCCCCAATGTTGCATTCAACATTGTCCAAAACCTAGAAATCATGCAAGTATCTCGATCTGATATGATTGTTTCCTGCACTCCATGCAAACGAAAGATTTCTTGGACAACTAAGATCAATGAGCCATCCTTAAGATTTCCTGGGATGAAATGCACTAACTTTGTCAACTTATCCACAACTACCAAGATGACATCATGTCAATTCTTGGACATTGGAAACCCTTGAATGAAGTCCATACTAATCACTTGCCATTTATACTCTGGTACACTATGTGGGTACAAAATCCTTGCTAGATGCATATGATCAGCCTTGACTCACTGGCATTCCAAACATCAAGCCAAAAATTCTATCACATCTTTCTTGAGTCTTGGCCAAAAATATAAAGGTCTCAATCCTTCTACCATCTTAGTCACTCCAAGGTGCCCCTAGCACAGTGCATTGTGGATCTCTTCTAGAACTAACTTCCTCAAATACCCTAAGTTCAGAATATACATTCTACCTTTATATCTCAAAATTCCATCTGACTCAAATACATATCCATCAAATCGATGATCTAAGGGATCTTGCTCTAAAGCTTGTTTCACTCTAGAATAGTGTTCATCTCCTTGTAGATTCTGAATTACTTGTTGCCTCAAATTTGATCTTGTAGCAATCATTATTGTCAGATGCTTTCTTCTATTAAGAGCATCTACCACTCTATTTTATTTTCCCTTAATGTACTCAATTCCAAAATCGTATTCACTAAAAAACTCTAGCCATCTCCTCTGACAAGCATTAATATTGGGTTGAGTAAAAATATACTTGAGTTCTAGATAATCTGTCTTCAATTCAAAAGGATTCCCCAGGAGATAATGCCTCCACATCTAAAGTGCATGAATTATGGCTGCTAACTCTAAGTCATGCGGTGCATAGTTTAGCTCATATTGTTTCAACTTCCTAGACTTGTAAGTGACCACTTGTCCATTCTACATTAGCACTTCTCCCACTCCTTCTCCTAATGCATTAATTATCACCGTGAAATGGCCATTAGGATCAATATAGTCAAAATAGGAGTTGTAGTGAGCTTTTCCTTCAAAACTTGGAAAGCTTGCTCACACTTCTCTGTCCACTTGAAAATCTTTTCGCTTTCTTTTGGAGTGAAGTGATTGGTGTTTCTATTGTAGGGAACCCTTCTACAAACTTCCTGTAATACCCTGCAATTCCCATGAAGCTTTAGACTTTAGTCAGGTTCTATGGTGCATGCCATTCCACTACTACCTTAGTCTTCTCTTGATCTACTGCAATCCCTTCTAGTGAAATGACATGACCTAGATAATGCACCTTGTCTTGATAGAAGGTACACTTAGATAGCTTACCAAAAAGTTTATGCTCCCTTAAGCACTATAAAACTATCCTCAAATGCTTATCATTCTCTTCCCTAGATTTGGAATAAGTCAAGATGTCATCCAAGAATACTAGCACAAAATCATCTAAGCAATCTCTGAATACACTGTTCATTAGGTTAATGAAAGCTGTGGGAGCACTGGTTAACCCGAATGGCATCACTGTGAATTCGTAGTGACCATAGCGAGTCCTAAAAGTTGTCTTTGAAATGTCCTCATCCTTAACCGCAATTGGTGATAGCTAGATCTAAGGTCTATCTTAAAGAACATAGTATCTCCTTTCATCTAATCAAAAAGCTCATCAATTCTTGGAAGTGGGTACTAGTTCTTTATAGTTGCCTTATTAAGCATTCTATAGTCAATGCATACAAAAACCATCCTTCTTCTTCACAAAAATGACCAATGCATCCCACAATGACACACTAGGTCTAATGAACCCTTAGTTTAATTCCTGCAATTGTGCTTTCAACTCATACAACTCTATGGTGGTTATCCTATAGGGTGCTTTTGATTGAGGCTCAGTCCCTGGTAGCAAGTCAATTGAAAAGTCAAACTCCATCTTAGGTGGCAAGTTGGTTAACTCAACTAGAAACACATCTTGGAATTCCTTAAGGATAGGGTAGTCATCAAGTACTGGTTCCATGTTATCAAGATCTTTAACTTGGGCTGCATAAATGGAACATCCCTTCCTTGAGGCCTTCTTTAACTGCATAGCTACAATTTGCCTAAGTTCAAGGGGTCTCTTAGAACCATGAATCTCAACATGATTCCCAAGGTCATCCAAACATTTTACAATCTTATCCTCACAATTCACAATAGACTTATGTTCAGCCAACCAATTGATCCCCAAAATCACATCATATGACACTAAGGGTGCTACATAAAGATTGACCTAAGTCTGAAAACTTGGAAGGTCTAACTCACTACAAGAAAGATAAGAATCTACCCTCTTTTTTGCTTGATTTCCATACTGAACCATCCATGAATTAGCCATGTGTCCTAGTCTAACAGATAACTTGGAAACTACTCTTGGATCTACAAAACATTCAGTTGCTCCAGTATCAATTAATATAGAGACAGGTTGTCCATAGAGCTTACCTAGAAATTGAATTGGTGTTGCTTGGAAGTCATCTTGTCGATTGTCTACAACTGCATGAATATGGTGTTGTGGTGCTCCCTGCTGATTTCTATCCTTTTGCCCTACTGATCACTAAGGACAAGTGTTGGCATAGTTCTCTCCTCCGCATACATAACATCCTCTATATGGTACTCTTGGTCCTTCTAGCCTATCCCTTCAGTTGTTGTTGCTGTTGTTGTTGCTAAAGCTTCCTCTTTTGTTGCTTCCATTTTGATTTCCTCCATTTTAGTCCTGAGAGTTGTTACCTCTTTTCACATTTCGGATCTGACGTCTATTGTTGCCTTGATTATTGTTGTTGTTCTAGAACTTCTTATTCCCAAATTTAGCACCTCTACTCTTGTGATAATTGGCTACTTGTAGATTTTGTTCCTATTTTATTACCTTTTCAAAAACCTCATCCATAGTCAAAGGATTTTGGATGTCCACATCTTCTCCAATCTGAGGTCTTAATCCCATGATAAACTTCCAAATCTTGAATCGCTCATCCAACTGATAATTTGCCACATATTTGAGAAAATGGGAGAACCTTTCCCAATATTGGGTCACCGACATACCTCCTTGGGTCAAATTTTGAAATTCAATCATCTTTTTGTCAAAGAAGAGTTGCAGTAACCACCTCTTCCTGAAAAGTTGGAGAAATAGTTCTTGTTTTATCTCCCATGGCAACAACCTCTTTTCAAATTTCTTGTTGTCCCACCAAGTAGTTGCTTCACCAATGAGTTGGTATGCACCCCAGATAGCCTTGGTTTCATTGGATAGATTACAAAGTTCCAAGTACTTCTCCATCTTGATAATCCAAGTTTCAACTCTGTCTCCAATGGTTCTACCATCAAATTTAGTTGGGGAAACCTTCTTAAGGTCCTTACCCAACTACTCAACAATTCTTCCTCGATTGTTTGCATTATCTTCATTCCCTTGATTCTGATTCTCATTCCCTTGATTTTCATTTTGGTTTTGTCCTCCTCGATTTCCTCTGATCTCTTGCTCCAAATTATCCATCCTAGTTCCTTCCTGGGTCAAGAAGTTGAGAATTTGGTCCAACCTCTCATTCTAATCATTGCTCGGGCTTTCTCGTATCCATTCTAACTGATTAGATCAATTTACATCAAGATTTACATCTTAGCATAGTAGACAAAAGCCCTAGTGTTAAACCTAGTGCTTTGATACCAAATGTAAAGTACGCAATCCAAAAACTATAATCATGGAATTAAATAATCATCTCATTCGCATTAACTTAAATGGAAAGATAAATCTTCTATACATTAAGCAATAATGTCATAATACATCTTACAAATGTATGTGCTATATCCAGGTGTTAGCACAATAAAATAATATACAATGTTACATCTATGGCTCTCATGCCATTTAGTCATCTCAGTACATCAATAAATACAATATATAAGTAATGAATAATGAATCAAGTCAATATCGTCGGCCGCCACTAACACACATGGTCATCCACAAGCCGAAGACAGAAACATGGCCCAGGTGCTTTTCCGCCCAACCACGAAGCATTACACTTCCCCAGAATCCTTCCTAACATGAAGGATACCTGACCCTACACGAAGTGCCTAGCAACCTAGAAACAATAGGAAGGAGGGACAACCCGGTGCAACTTGATGTCTAAATGCATTTCTAACTAGAATGTGCAATATCTCACAATCAAGATGTGGCAGAGAAACATATTAATATAAATTTTTCTAGACACATACATGCATCTATTTCAATGAAAACATGGCTTTGGCCAAAGAACTTATAAATATCAGTCAAATCCTAAAAAGAGGATCAACCTTCTCTGTTAGTCCACATTAAGTAGCCTATCCTGGAAGGCAACCCAATCACACATATAGCAAAAATAAACTAATCCCAATGTATAAACAATTAGTAATCTCAAATGCATTTTACTAGTTACTTTCTCTCAAGAATTAAAGTGAATATACTTTTCTATCAAGTACTATATCTATGAAGATCAATGCCTACTATAAAACAAACAAGAGCTCCATTATCTATACAATGAAATGATGCCAGTATTGATCACAACGAGCTTACATAGATAGATAGATATACATATATACAGGCATACCTACAAATGTATATGAGTAATATATATGTATATGTATGTACATATAAGTGTATCTAGTCAAATACATAACCATTTGCATGAGTAATTACCTCATTAAAAACTTAGTACAATAATTTCATACTTAAGACAAGATCGTTGTTTTTTTTAACCCATTTGGAAATGAAGTTTTGAAGATGATCAGATTAAACACTCGACCAAGGTTCATTTTACCAAATTTAAAATGTCAAACACTAAGAAACTTTGACATGCAATTTAAACAAATATCCTCCTTTCAACTTTATATATATATTGAATCCACACCTCAGGAAGTCTAAAATAACATAGGTCATTTTAAATGAATAGGCCGATGAACTATGACAGAGGCTGATTTAAAAAGTAAGCATAGCAATATATATATATATATATATATATATATATATATATATATATATATATATATATATATATATATATATATATATATATATATATATATATATATATATATATATATATATATATATATATGTAGGTTGTTCCAAATAACAAGAGCTATTCTAACAATAATTTAGGCTGTTATAAACCATATGCAAGTCGATAAGAAAAACAAAAACAGGCCAAACAAAGTAATATATTAGTTGATTCAACAAAACAATCACATAGGTTGATTCAAATTGAGAATGAGCAATATGCAGATGGATCTTTTATACCGTATAATGGTTGTTTTAAAATAGAGGTTAGTTTAAGAGTCAAAGATACAATCAAGGCCGCATTCATAGAGGTCGTAAGCTACACAGAGGTACATTCACAGAGGTCATAAGCTACACAAAGGCCACATACAATAACAGGGGTTGTAAGATTTCACAGAGGTCAGATAATACACAGAGGATGACATGAAAATAAAATGAGACAAGAAAGAATGTACAGCCCGGACATAGGCAAGAAAGAAATAATACTTAGGTCTCTTTATACTAACAGTGAATCACTAATAGTGATTTGTAAAGTTGGTTAGTAATTTCATGTATAGGTCTCTTAGGAGTGTTCTCCTAATGGAGTAACATAAAACACAAGTGTTGACACTGGTTTTAAGGTAGTTGAACTTCCCTATAAGCATGTTGCGATGAGGGATGAGAGGCAAATGCTTTGTTTTTAACGTTGCATATGGGAAGCAAAATCCATTTGGAGCAAGCCCCACAATGTTTATATTCATATCTAAAAGGTCGATAAAGATCAAAGACAAGTTAAAAGATCTAAAAGGTCAATTACATTTAACAAAGTCCAGAAGAAGTACTCAGGCCAATAATACCATAGAAGGTCATTATAGATGCAAAAGAGGCCACTTTGATCAGAATTGAGGCTGATGATATATATACACAAGCCAAAATAAATAAAAAATAGGCCAAAACAAAACTATGGCAGGCCAGAAAAGAATACACAGGTAGAACTTTTAATGTATTTTCTCAAGTTAAGTACCTAGATTTCCATGCTTGGCAAAATGATCTCCATGCTCTGCTTTGTCGATGACATTTGCATCTTTCTTGCTGCTCTCTCTGCTATTTTTTTTCAAGTCAACGCCTCCTTATTTCTTTATGAGACTTACACCTCTAATAATGGCGTCTTATTTTTAGATTGAGTTTTCTTTCCTTTATTTTCAGTTAACTTTCCTTTACATGGTGCGTGGGCACATTGCATGAAGATATTTTTTTATTTTTTATTTTGCATGAATTAAATTTTATTTTATTTGCATATATATATATATCTATATACATATATATTTATTATTTTAATTATATATGTATATATAGACATGAAATAAAGTAATAATAATAAATCTAGTTTGAAGTAAGACCAATTAGTTTTATTTAATCCATACAAGAAAGAATACAAAATTACATGGTGAACTCATGCAATTTAAAAAGGACACTCTTAGTAAACAAAATTACCTAAATAACTCATTATTAACATCAATCACAACCAGAATTCAAAAGTCATAAGCTCAACCAAGATTACATTACCATTTAACAATGCATAATAAAGCCATTCAATAATGCAAAATATCATGATGCAATATGAACTAAGTGAGTGTGTGCATGCACCAGGGTTTTTCCTTCACACCAACTCTTTTTGGTGGCTAGGGCGCTTCTACCTCAACCATGTTCCCATCTTCGACATGTTCCTGCACTCAATTGCACTCAAATTCACATCAATAAGTTAATCCCAATAATCATAGCCAAAGCATGAGAATACATAGATCCATAGTCATAAACATATTAATCCATCATTAAAATGACTTTCAATTTTATGCATTTGTAAAAATGTTGACAATTTACTTTCACACACATGTTATACCCACCAATAAAACAATCATATGAAATATCCAATAGTTCAAATTATAAATGAAATTCGAAAGGTTGATATGTGACAGCATTTTAGTTTTTTTCCAATTTTTAGCTCACCTTTTTTGGGCTTGGAATTGGCTTGGGCAACCAAACCTAAGGATTGAAGCTCTATAATACCTCTTATAGACATGTTTTTCATTGTCAATAACATTTTTGAACTTCAATGCCATCAGATTTACTCATTTTATAACAAAATTTGATGAAACTAACACCAAAACGATGAGTTAGTTCATAGCTTTCCAACCATGTATTTTTTAAAAATTTTCAATAAGTTAAGATATTTATTTTTATTTTCTTTGAAGAGTGTCCTCATATTCTTCAATCATATATGTATTGATTTTTCTTTATAACTTTTGATCCGCTTATCGAAATTTAAAAAAAGTTATATTGGAATTGTTCTATGCTTCATTCTTTATATATTAAAAAAATTACATTTTCAATTATTTTTGTGCAAGTTATGTGATGTGCATGCTCAGTGATGCATTTTTCAGGATGCATCCACTTTGAAAAATCATAAAAATAAATATTCAATAAAAAATTATAAAAAAACACAACTTCTAGTACTCACTCTTAACTACATTTCTGCCAACCAGTTTTTAAAAATACTAAATGAAACAAAAAAAATTACAGGGAAGCACACCAGACACTATGTTATATTTTAGTGAGAAAAACATGAACACTTTTGTGTGCGCGCAACATTTCACCCTCTTAATCTTAACTGTTTTTTTAAAACTTTAGTAGTTTAGAAACTAGATTCAGATCACTACAATTCTTGTTCTTTCCATATCTTCAAATTTTGAGTGCATGCATCTCAAATTACTCATCCAAGTTCAGGTTTAGCTGATTTCAAGAAAAATGTGGCCACTTTTGACCCCCTTTTGTATACCATTCCCATGCATTTACCCAGGCATAAATAATAATAGGAGAAGATCAAAATCTAGAAAGAGATCTAAATCTAGAGGAATAAATGAAGGTTGTTGGTTTTGTGGCAAAGGACACATCAAGAAGAACTGTTGGTCATATAAGAAGACACAAAATCAGCTAAAAGATAACACTACATATGAAGAGGATGGAGGGGATTTAGTCCTATAAACAATTGAAAATATAGTTGATTCATGGGTATTGGACTCTGGTGCTTCTTTCCATGCAACTTCATGTCAAGAAGTTTTCAAAAACTATCAAAAAGGTAAACTTGGGAGAGTCTATCTTGGTAACAATGAACGATGTGATATCATTGGTAAAGGTAACATGATGCTAAGATTAAATAATAGAAATAAGTGGTTATTACGGGATGTGAGACATGTTCCTAAGCTCAAGAGGAATCTGATTTCTATGCGACAACTTGATGCTCAAGGATGTAGCATCACCTTTTCTTCAAATACTTGGAAGGTGACCAAAGGAGCCCTAATAATTGCAAGAGGTAGCAAATTGGTCACTTTAAATGTGCTAGAGTGCCACGTTGAAGTGGGAGCTGCGATGGCAGTTGTGGACAGTGGGATGGAGCTTTGGCACAAGAGGTTCAATCATATGAGCAAGAAGGGACTTGAAAGTTTTCTCAAAAGGGATCAACTTCCAAGTTTGCAATATGCTGATTTAGACTTATGTGAGCATTACAGGGTATATGCAAAAAGATGAGGGACAAAAAAATTGCCACATGAAGTTTTTGTCCAATACAAGTCATAACACGAGCGCGTTATAATGCGCTTGCATTTTACAAAAGAAAAACTCTCCCTCTCTCTCTCCCTCCCTCTCTTTACCTCCTATCATCTCTCTCTCTCTCACCTCTCTACCTCCCTCTCCCCCCCTCTTTACCTACTACCCTCTCTCTCTCACCTATCTACCTCCTAGTTTTCCTTTTCCTAGCTTTCCTAGTTTTCCTTTTCCTTTCCAATTTCCCTTTAGATTTCACCAAATTTTTCCTATTTTACTATTTTCCACCTCTCCTCTCATCATTCTTCCCATCTAGTTATATTTTTTTTTTTATCTTGTTTCCATTTCATCCTCCCAATTTATATCCTCGTCCCTCTTTGCATGTCCTAGTTTTCTTGTTTCCATTTGCTTTGTCGATAAGGGAGAGGGAGGGGGGAAGAGGGAGAGAGAGAGAGAGAGAGAGAGAGAGAGAGAGAGAGAGAGAGAGAGAGAGAGAGAGAGAGAGAGAGAGAGAGAGAGAGAGAGAGAGAGCTTTTGACATGCAACCCTAAACCCCTAAACCCTAAATAATTCCCCTAAAGCCTAAACCAGAGAAACCTTAAACCTCTAAACCCTAAATAATGTCACTAAACCCTAAACCTAAGCAACCCTAAACCTCTATCTTGCTATCTCTATCATCCAAGGTATACCTCTCAATCTCTCTCCCTATGTCTCTAGCCATGTCCCTTACTCTCTATCTCCCTATCTCTCCCCTTAGTCTCCTCTATATATCCCAATCAGTCCTCTCTCTCTAAACCCTAAACCCTATACCTCTAAATCTTAACCCCTAAAACCATAAACAATAGACCCTAAATATACCCCTAAACCCCTAAACCCTAAACTCTAAACCCAAGCAACCCTAAACCTCTATCTCCCTATCTCTCCCCTATCTCCCTATCTCTATCATCCCTCTACCTCTCAATCTCTCTCCCTATGTCTCCAGCCATGTCCCTCACTCTCTATCTCCCTATCTCTCCCCTTGGTCTCCTCTATATCTCCCTATCGGTCTTCTCTCTCTATCCCCTAAACCTTAAACCTCTAAACCTTAACCCCTAACCCCTAAACCATAAACCCTAAATAATGCCCTTAAACCCTAACCCCTAACCCATAAACCCTAAACCACTAAACCCCAAACCCCTAAACCCAAGAAACCTTAAACCTCTATCTTCCTATCTCTACTCTATCTCTCTCTAAACCCTAAACCTTAACCCCTAACCCCTAAACCATAAACCCTAAACTTGAGAAACCCTTAAACCCTAAATAATTCCCTTAAACTCTAACCCCTAAACCCTAAACCCTAAACTTAAGAAACCCTAAACTCATAAACCCTAAATAATGCCCCTAAACCCTAAACCTTAGCAACCCTATCTCTCTCCCTAAACCCTAACCCCTAACCCCTAAACCTCTATCTCCCTATCTCTCTCGTATCTCCATATCTCTATCATCCCTCTATGCTTCAATCTCT